>OY856413.1:256690924-257890924 GCA_963693085.1 Alisma plantago-aquatica
TTGTTTTTATGGATGGCCTACATCAAAATTTAATAAGTGTTAGTCAACTTTGTGATAATGGTTACCTTGTTCTATTTACCTCTTTTGAATGTTAGATTCTAGATTCCCTCACCTACCAAGTTATATATAAGGGAACTAGAAGTGGTATTCTTTATGTTATTGTTCTTAACTCTATTAAGCCTGTGGTTGATAGATGCCTACTAGCCAATTCGAATGATATTTTTCTTTGGCACCGCCAACTTGGTCATATAAATATGCATCGATTAAAGAAGTTGAGAAAAAAAGACTTAGTCAAGGGTCTTCCTAAATTGGATTTTGAAAAGGATGAGGAATGCCAACCTTGCACACAAGGAAAGAAAACCAAGTACTCCTTCAAATCCAAAGGAGTTCTTAGCACTAAGAGAGATCTTGATCTTCTTCATATTGATCTATTTGGACCAATGAGAATGCAATCACTTCATGGTTCCAAGTATTGCCTTGTTATTGTCAATGATTTCTCAAGATATACTTGGACCTTCTTTCTCATTTCAAAGAGTGATACACTTGATGTTTTCTCTAGTTTTTGCAAACGAGTTGACAACGAAGCTTCTTGCCGGATTGTTTCCATATGTAGTGACCATGGGGGAGAATTTGAAAATGAGATTTTTGAACATTTTTGTCAAGAATCGAGTTATGCACACAACTTTTCTTCACCTCATACACCTCAACAAAATGGAGTTCTAGAGAGGAAGAATAGGTCTCTACAAGAGATGGCAAGGACCATGCATCTTGAGTTTGGTACTCGTAAGAAGTTTTGGGCTGAAGATGTCAGTACCTCTTGTTATGTGCAAAACTGTATTTTCATGCATCCATCGCTTAAGAAAACCCCATATGAACTATGGCGTGGTAGGAAACCTTCTATCAAGTATTTCTATGTTTTCAGATGTCCTTGTTTTGTTTTGAACACGAAGGATTCTTTTGACAAGTTTGATCCGAAATCGTATAAGGCTTTCTTTCTTGGCTATAACACTACTAGCAAGGCATATAGAGTTCATAATGTTGATCTTACTAAAGGAGAAGAATATATTGATGTAAAGTTTATTGAGACTAACCCCTCTATTCCCAAATATATTGTTTCAAATGATGATGTTGCAGATGAAGTAATTCCTATTCTTGAAGAACTCAACATCACCCAAAAGAGAAAAGAGGTGGCTGCTCAACAAGAAGAAAAAGATGACGAAAAGAAGGATCCAACTCCTCAGTTTGCAAAGAATCATCCTAAGGAGCTGATCTTAGGTGATCCATTTGAGAGTGTAAAGACGTAGGCTACATTCAACAAAGAACAAGCCAACAATGCCTTCATCTCACAACTAGGGCCTAAAGATGTTAAGGAAGCTCTTGGGGATGAAGAATGGATCCTAGCTATGCAAGAGGAGCTGGAATAGTTTGAGAAGAACAAAGTTTGGACCCTTGTGCCAAGACCAAGTGATAGAAAGATCATTGGCACCAAATGGGTCTACTGCAACAAACTAGATGAAATGGAAAAGTGGTAAGAAACAAAGCAAGGTTAGTGGCTCAAGGATACAATCAATAGGAAGGTATTGACTTTGTTGAAACAGATGCTCCTGTAGCTAAACTTCAGTCCATTCATATGTTGCTTGCTTTTGCTCAAAAACTTTCTTTTGTATCAAATAGATGTTAAAAGTGCATTTTTTAATGGTACAATTGAGGAGGAAGTGTATGTTGCACATCCTCCAGGCTTTGAACATAATAATCTACCTAACCATGTTTATTTGTTGCAAAAATCTCTCTATGGACTCAAATAAGCACCAAGGGCTTGGTAAGAAAAATTTAAGAACTTTTTGTTAGATCATGGTTATATCATGGGCAAAGTGGATTCTACATTATTTCTAAAGCACACTTCTAACAATTTTCTTATCATTCAAATATATATTTATGATATCATTTTTAGTAGAACTAACCTTAATCTTTGCAAATAATTTAGTGATGTTATGCATAGTGAATTTGAAATGAGTATGATGGGTGAGCTCACATTCTTCCTCGGCTTTCAAATCAAGCAAACAAAATATGGGAACTTCATCAAACAAGGCAAGTACATAAGTGAACTACTTAAGCTCTTTGGGATAGAGAATACCAAGCTGATGGGCACACCCATGTCAAACACTGCCAAACTTGATAAAGATGAAGAAGGTGAAAAGGTAGATGAGAAGATCTATAGAGTTAAGATTGGAAGTTTACTTCACTTAACTGCCTATAGACCTGACATAATGTTTAGTGTTGGCTTATGTGCTAGATTTCAATCAAACCCTAAGAAAACTCATCTTATAGATGTTAAGTGGATTCTAAGGTACCTAGCCAAAACTCAAAACTTTGGGCTATGGTATCCCAAGTCAAGGGACTTTACTCTTACTGCCTATAGCGATGCTGATTATGCAGGCTACTTGATTGATAGAAAGTGCACAAGTGGAACTTGTTTCCTCCTTGGACCATGCTTGGTGTCTTGGTTCTCTAAGAAACAAAGTACCGTGGCATTATCAACCACCGAGGATGAGTACATTGTAGCTGGGAGTTGTTGTGCCCAGGTCCTATGTATGAAGCAAATGCTCTAAGACTTTGACATTCATTTTGATACTTCTCCTATCTTTTGTGATAATACTAGTGCAATTAACTTTTCTTATGATCCTATATTGCATAGTAGAGCTAAGCATATAGAGGTTCACCATCACTTTCTTTGTGATCACATTGCCAAGAAGGATATTTATATCACGCATGTGCACACAGAAAATTAGTTGGCGAACATTTTAACTAAACCTCTAGCTAGAGAGCAATTTAATTTTATTAGATCAAAATTGCTTATAACTACTTTGGATGAATCTGATATGCCTTCTAGCTAGTAGTCATCTATCCTATATGTTTTGCATCTATCTTGATCATCTTTGAGTGCTTATATGCTTAAAATTACCTTTTTCATGTTCATTTTGCCTTGTTTTTCTCTTGTTCTTGGGTATTTTTCATAAACTCTTATTTTATCAAAAAATAATACCCATTGACGAGTGATATGTGCCTAAAAATGTTTAATATACATAATGGACTTGAAAATTAAATTTAATTAGAATTCAAATGGCTAGAAATTAAGTTTGATGGTTTTAGGCCAGGTTGACCATCGATCGAGTTTCCCCCAGGACAAACTCGACCGATCCCTAGCCGAGAGCTTTGTAAAAAATGACCAATCGATCGAGTTTCAGACTCACAGAACTTGACCGATCGGCGGGCTGAAGCCAACTTAAGTTGGATTTGGCCAACTATTCTCCCTCTCAACTAGAGAATAGTTGACCAATTCCCCCTCTTCTATCCCTAAGCCCTCAACCTCAGACCTTACCTTCCCTATCCTATCCCTAATCCGACCTAGATAGACTATCCTAGACCTTCCCCCTTGCTCTTCCTTGGTGTGTGAATGGTTTTGGTGATTTGTTTTGTGCACTTGCTCTCTTCTTCTCCTTCTGTGCACCTCCATGGCTTCTCATAGAAGAAAGAGACCTGCCCCTAGGAATGCACCATCCTCTTCTTTGTCCTCTCATTTGATTCTATTTGATGAGACCCTCTTTGTCTCAATAGAGGCTGTAAATAGGTATAAGGACCTTCTTCTTAGGAGCTCTTTTCCTTTTAGAGCCTTGTTTGAGCCCAGACCTAGGTGTCAAGATATCATCGATCAAGTGGCGAGGTTGCTATCTGTTCATCACCTATCCACCCTGGTTATCGAACGTGATCAGTTTCATAATTTAATGTCTAGCACAAAAGCAGTTCATGAATTCTATGCAAATTTGTGTTGGAATTACGACTCCTTTGTACCCCCTCTGAATACTCAAGTAATCCCTACTTCCATGATCGCCAGGAAGGGATTGCAAATCTCTTAGGATATCCTGAATGTTTTCTTTTTAGGAGCCGATGAGAATGACACCTTGCGTACGGACTATGGTGAGTATTTTGACCTTTTGGACCCTGAAGGTTTCTACAAGCAGAATGAAATCACTCTTCCTGATATCCATCATTATCTGAAGAAACCCGATGTTCCATATAAGAAGAAGAGAACCCAACCTTCCTTCTCCTTGGATCTCAGGAAGTGTATATTAGCCCTTGTGATCAACTGCAACATCCATCCAAAGAAAAATCAAACACAAAAATATGTTTAGAAGGAAACTTAAATAGTCATATTTTTGTTAGGAAATTTGAAATGTTTGAGATTGTTATACAAACACAAAAAGGAAAAAAATATAGATAATTGAAAAATAATGTGTTGGCCTATGGTAGAAAGTACTTAATTATATGGAGGAAAAGTTTTTGGAAATATAAAAATATGAAGGATACTACTTCTAAAACCACAACTTTCAATAAAAAATTGTCTTTCAATATTTATAAAAAATATCTCTTTTGTAGCTCTTTCTAAATAAGAACTATATGTTGTTTTCATCTACATTTTATATTTTTATTTTTAGATCTATAGTCTTTGTCATCCAGAAAGAGTCGACATCCTTATTTCTTGTCCATGCCTTGTTGAATGCATTTTTGTAGGATAACATATGTGAATAAATATATACATATAATTTTATGTACAAGTAGTTTTATATCACCAACATTGCACATCACTATAATTTTTTTTATTCACATTATTTTTATGTTTTCCTTCCCTTCTCTTCCCCATTCTAACCAAACATGCCAACTTAAGTGTCCCCTCTCCTCCCTTCCCGTGCCTTTCCATTCATTCACCGCATACCTGTAACACCCCTGACCTAGGTTTTGGGATAACCCTAGATGTTTTGACTAAGTAAGATGATTAGAACCTTGTATTAATCTTTTGAAAAGTAATTAATACTTATGAAGAACCTAAGTCTCAAGTATGGCCCTTTTTGAATGATGTTTGAGCAATGTTTGCTTGTTTTGGACCAAAGTGCAATTTGCCCAAGATGAAGGGTTATCTTGAAATTTATCACATGAATGGTATTACCTTAGTGATTTATCATCATAAGAGGAAGCATGATGCTAAGGGGATCCTTGTGGAAAGCCTAAGTTCCAAAGTTGAGCTTGAATGGTTGATGCTTGTGCCTTGTGTACCAATTTTGGTGTAACTTGCAATTTACCTCAATATATGGGATGGATTTGCAATTTACCACCTATAGAGTGTTACTACTCTCTCTTGATTCATCTATAGGAGATAGAAAGGAGGGGAACCTTTTTTGAGTCTGTTTGAGTGATGACACTCTTGGTGATGTTAGAATCATAGAATGTTGAGTACCTTGATGAACCCTGGATAAAGTTGTATCGAGTTGTGAAGGTCATATGGGGGTGCCTAGTAGTTTAGAAGCCATGGAGGGAGTACCCTATTGGTTTGATAACTTTTTTTAAGCATTCATATCAGGCTAAAACACCTCATGAAGGTGAAGCCTATCAGTTTAGGGCTTCCTTGGAAAAGTTGTATCAGTTTGTATACCAAGGGATGTCGAGTGTGGTATCTTGTCAAGGAAGCTATCCAAGGGTCGATGTCTCACCCTTGGGTTATCCAAAAGAGCCTTGCATGTAGAGATACACATGTTGCAAAATATCACCACGCATGCAAACATGTGTCACCCATGTACATATGGTGATCACACCTTGCATGCACTCTCTTTCATGAGCCCCAACTATATATACCTCTCTTTTCACCTCCTAGCAAACCTTTCGATCCCTTTACCTTCTCTTGCTTGGAGGATGATCATAGGATCTCAACGAGGAAGAGTAAGGCTGAGCTACTTGTCCAAGCTAAAGCCATGGTCATCTCCTACCTTGGAAATATTATGCTTCTTAGGACATGTTTTCTTTCTTTCCTTCTTCACCTAGTTCTTTACTATGGTGTCTTCCTTCCATGTAGAGGTGTTGTGGTCGAATTCTTGGACTTTTATAAGTCATCTTCAACCTTGGGAACATGGAGCTTGGAATATGGGAGCTTTAGTGGTGATTTTGAGGTGGGTTATATAACTTGAACTCAACTTTATTATTATGCACCTTTTATCATGTAGTTTTGGTGGTTCCTTCTTTACTTCGACTTTTCTTACTTGGATGATGGTTATATAAGCTATAATGGATATGTGGGGTTTGTTTCCATGATATAGAGTGATTATGGATGAAAGTATAGAGCTTGAATATGATGAAACTGTTATGCACAAACCGATATCAGTTTGTGGTAAACCCTAGCCTGATACACATAAGTATGTAAACTGGTACACATGAGTAAACTAATATATATGGGCCTTTAACCCTACCCATTGTTTTGTACATGAAGAGGACTAAAGTTCATGCAGTTGTTGAGCCTTTCACTCAAGGATAATATGAGGGAAGGTAGATACCTTGGAAATAATTAAGTTAACACATTCCGTTACTCATAAATGGGGGTCGTCGTCATGACTCGAGATGTTCTGAACGATGTGTTGCTAATCTGATATGACCAAGAGGGAGCCAGGCCGATATGCTAGACCATATAAACCAATATGCCTATAATGATATTAGCTTGTAATAATCTAGCTATGTCTAGTGAAGGAAGTGTATGAAATCATGTTTAGTTGGTTGAGTGTGGTGGCCGATATGGCTAAACCTAATCCAATACATGTTCAATCTGACACACCTTGCAATTTGATACTCCCTAGCCCATCACATCTTGTTTAGAGGTGAGAAATACTTTCCTTGAGGTTCAATTGACACAAACAAACCCTGTTGGTCGATATCTTATGGAGATCTGTGTGGCCGATACACAAAGGGACACATAGGCCGATACCCTAGTTAATGGGTAGGTTGATGCCCTAGTTGGTTGAGTGGCCGATACACAATGAAGTAGTGTGGTCGATACACAATGAAGTGGTTTGGATGATATAGAAGGTGGTAGGGAGACTGTAACAAACTGAAATCCATGTATAATAGTAGTTTCATCCTTTTTTGAGCTTTTCTTTCTTTTATGTCCTAAATGTTGAATTAGTGGAAATTATTAAGGTTTTGTGTACATCTGTTCCCAATATTTTACTTTGTAAGGAATTAAGCACAAATGTCTCAGTGAAAGTTTTACTAATGGGTTTAATTTTCAAAATGACCACTTAAGAGAGATAAAGATAAAATAAAAATTGATCTAGAAGTTTCTATGCCTTTTGTATGGAGAGGAAATCCTTAAGGTGAGGATAATGTGATAATAAATGAATTTATTTTCCCATTAAGTGAATACAAGGATAATTTGCCTAAAAATTATAAAAGAGGATCTTAGAAGATAATTCTAAAACCAAATTCATTTCCTTTGGGTATAAGATTGCTTGGGTGATAAGTTTTACAACTTTTGAAAAATTGGTAATTACAATTGTAATTATTGAAAGGGAAAATAGGGGATAACTTATAAATACAAAATAAAATCTTTAAAGACTCCAAAAGTAACAATGGATGCCAAATTCGTGTTCTACATATTGAAATATACATTTGGGTGACTTTTCACTCAATTTGAAGAATATTTGTTTAAGGGTAAAATTAGGAGAGAGAAAGTGTGTAGAACCTTCAATATATTAAATAAATTAACAAATAATCTCAACATGTGAAATTAATGAAAAATTCATATCCAAGGCATTTAGGGTGACTTGTGGGTGAAGTTTCATCAAATTTAGGGAATCTTATCAACATTAATGAAGGAAGAAAGAGAAAATAAGTTTTGAATTATTTAACCCATTAAAAGTTTCCAATTGGCAAAACTAGTTTCATATTCGAATTCTACACCTCAAAATCAACCAGGGTGTCAATTTTTATTAAATTTGGAAATTGTTTGAGCATTCCATTGAGGAAAGAGAAAACATTAAATAATATCATCACACTTTATTCAAATTAGAATAGGAATTGAAAAATGAATGTCACGCAGTATATTTATCATGCTCACGATATGATGGCTAGGAGAGCCTGTGGAGCCGTGTCCATTGATCGGACGGTCTGGGGTCATCTCCTACCTCAGATCAGTTTGGGAAATAGAAACTATATTTGCAAAATATTAAAACATGGCCAACTCACTCTTTACTCAATGAAATCATGAGATTTTTGATTTGTTGGATTCCTTTTGTGATTCTACACAAGATTATCCCAGCATTTCATTTTTTGGCAAAGAAATAAGAAAACCCCAAATCTTGCTCAAGCAAGATCAGGCAACTACCTACTCGCTTCCCTACACCACCTTGCCTATATATATCTCTACCCTCAGCTTCCCGGAGTCCCTTGCAATGTTTCACTCCACCCAATTGAACCTTTGCTTGCTCGTGTGTTGTCAGAGATTGAAGTGAATCCCCTAACCTTACGATGGATCACCCTCTCCCTCCTCTTCACCTCTGGCCAAATTGTAGGTACCAATGAGTTCGGTTTCTTGTGCTCTTTATTTTTACACCCTGAACGTTGAGTCTCATCGCATATTGCAGTTTTGCCCAAATCTAAGCCTCAACCTCACTGGCCATGGTGCAGGTCGAGTGGAGAAGAAACTCACCTATGATTTTATGATTTTACCCCCACCTTCATTTCTCTTTTCTTCATTGTTTCGTGCAAGGGACTTTTGGTCCTTTGTTTTGTTTTCTCTCTGCTTTGACCCAGTCGATCTGGCATGGACCGCTTACATGGAACACATCCATTGGGCCCAGTTGCAGGCCCGGGGCTGCTCTCTCACTCTCTTTCTCTATTTTCAAATGACCATGCCAACATCGCATTCCATGATTTATTGGTTTTCATAAAATTATAATTAATTATTTGTATGTCCAAAATTAAAAATAAAATATATTATAGACTCAAAAAAATTCAATCTTTCTAATAAAAATAGTTTCAACATCTGATTTTGGGTTTGTCAAAAAGGTATTTTAAGGGAATGATTTAATTGATTAAAATCACTAAAAATACATCTAATGGCCCATTCTTCAAAATACATAAAATTATATGTTTTCTTAATTAGAAAAACCTAACTAAGACAATGGTGATGGTTTTAGGGACAAAAATGAGGCTTTGTTCAAAAAGTCCAAAAGTTGGGGCTTCCTTTCCTTTATACATGAGTAAACCTAATTCATGTTTAAACATTGAAAATAGGAAATCAATCTTTGAAATCGATTAAAGTAGTGAAGAAGGAGTAATTGGATCTCTTAAGAAAGGTATGTGATTTCCTTACACCTAAGTTGGGAAAATTTGTAACCCTAACCCAGTTTCCCTAATGAGGATTCTATAAAACCCTAATTTCCCTTTTTGATGATTCCTTGGTCATAATTGCCTCAAATTAGTTTTAATGTTTATTTCTTGGGTCTTGTATCCCATTGCCATGTCTATATTTACTTGATGCTTACACTTGCCATATTTCTTAGCATGTTGATTGTATTAGACTATTAAACTAGTGTAGTGGTACTTTTGTACAACCACCCATAGATAGGGCATGCGTAAATTTTCCCTGGGGAATGTATTACTCTCCCCAATATAGAAAATTTATAGGTGATTGGAATGTGTTACTCTACCTCACCTATTGGTTGAGGTTAGGTAGGTGCCTCAATCCTACATAGTTTAGGTACTCAATAATAATCATGCATGCAACCTTTTTACTATTTTTGTTATGGCAAGCATCTATTTACTTATGCCTCATTCTTTTGACTATCTTCATCTTATGATGAAATCTTAGCCTTATTTCCTTATAGTTTTCTTATCTTTTGTTCTTGTTCATTTTCACTGACACATACCTTGTTTTTCTTTCCCTTTTGCTGGGTTCTTTCCCAACCACCTAGGGATAGATCAAGGTGGTGAATAAGACCAAGAGGATAGGTTCAGGAGAAGTGGATTCAAGTTTTGCTATCAAGGATGACTAGGTTGCTTGTTGCTAGATCCCATAGTCTCTTTAATGTTCTTTTCTTTTTCAAAAAAACTTATTTAGTGAACAAGAGTTCATAAGCAATGTAATAACTAGTTTCTTTCTGCTGCTATTGACATTTTATATATATCTGAATCATGCTTATTTACTTGGAATATTATACATACATTCAACATATTCTATTTTTCTTAGAAAAAAATGGATTTTTTTTATATTTCCTTTAAATTTTAGTAAGGAGGTGATCTCACCTCTTCACATCATGGTATCAGAGCCTGTTGGGAAACTACTAGGGCATAAATTGAAAGTAAGGGTATCAAGAAAGGATCAGGGTCTGGGGGTTGGCAATATTTTCCTCCGTGCTACTAGCTTGGTTTACGGGGACTCCCAAATCCATTTGATACCGGCCTGGCCTGCACTGATACTGACTGCCTAAAATAGTATGCTCATAGGCAATAGTAGCCTTAGCCATCCTTGTTACCTACTCCTGTTATCGTATGTCGTACCCTTATCTTTTAGGAAGGGAGATTTGTTTGGAGACATGAACAACTCCACTTCTAGAGACACATCCGATATCATTGAAAATCGAGACACTCCAGTGACTCCCTCCAGCAATGGGACAATCCCTACTGCCCATACTGGTACCTCTCTTCTGACCCATGAGCAAGAGCTGACCATTTTGCACCAGCTGCTCTCGACTACATTGGTGGGGTAGCTTTCTAATGTTGTAGCTACTGCAGCCAAACTGAAGGAGTTCACCCTCATAGACTTCATCAAGATGCAACCACTATACTTCAAGGGTGAGAGTGAGCCAAACATGGTGGATATAGTTTATGACTAGGTTTTAGTTTTGGAGTGGACCTTTGAGGGCAAGGCATGTCCTCCTCACCAAAAGGTTCGATTCACGTCCTACATACTGGATGGGCCAACACGTGTATGGTGGACGAGTATGGCTCGTACCCGTGATACTGCTAGCATGACCTGGGAATAGTTCCTCAAGCTATTCTATGAGATCCACATTTCTGAAGAAGGAGTCAGAGTTCTACAGCTTATGTCAAGGAAACATGAGCGTCTTCGAGTACGTGCAACGTTTACTCCTCCTAGAGCGCTATGCGGTGGATCTTAGAGCTGAAAGGAGATCAATGCTGTTTTATGAGGGTTTGAGCTACAACGTTGGCCAGAATCTTGTCCCCTAGTTTCCCCTGATATTCCAACAAATGGTGGATAAGGCTTTGGCAATCAAGTCTTATCCCAGATTCCAGTCTTCTGGGTACAACAATAACAACAATAACAAGAGGAAGAATGCTGGTAGAAACTAAGGATGTGGCAGGTGTAATCGTTGTTCACATTCTCACCTGCTAGAAAGGTGCCCTACTGGCAATGGTCAACATCGTAGAGATGATTGTCCTGCACCTATCTTCCACGAGAGAGGTCAAGCTAGACACATTCGACCCAACTGCCCTCAGCTTGGGCAAGGACCATCTCTAGTTCAGCAGCCACAACAACGACAAAACCCACCTCCAAGAAACAACAATCAGAATCAGAAAGGCTGACAACCACCTATGGATAGGCGGAATGGAAGGGTGTTTGACCTTAATTCTGAGGAAGTTGAATGATATAATGAAGTAATAGAAGGTACCTTACATCTAAATATTCATCTAGTTAAAGCTCTCTTCGATTTTGGTTCATCAGATACGTTCATATCATCTGAGTTTGTTGCCTTGTTAAGATAGAATCAGAATATATGGATCATGCTTTAGATGTTAAAACCCCTAGTGGTAGAATCTACTCTTCTTATCTTAAATTCCCGACATTAGACCTCTATATATCTGGTATAATGTTTCCCTCAGATTTCATCTTTCTCATCATGACCGCCTTTGATGTCATTCTGGGAATGGATTGGTTGAAGAGGTACAAAGATATTTTGTTTTGTGAGGTATCAAAGGTTAATTTGTTACATCTTGTTATGGGAAGAATGTGTGTCAAGGGTAGGAAGAGAGAGGATAAGCAATTTGTCATCTCCGCCATCAAAGCTAAAAATTTAGGTGGACCTGCACCAGAAGGTAGTGATCGTGTAGTAGAGAATGAGCAGTAGCAGTAGGAATAGTAGTAACAGCTCCGGTTGAGTGTGTTGTTATGTGTCTAGTATAATAGAGTCCTATGTGTCATCCCTGTACTCTTAGGTCCTTGGGAGACATTTTTTATATCTGGTTTCATGATCGATATGAGATTTTGGCTAGAAATGCCTTGATGTATGATGTTGATTTTGTGTATGTTTTTGGTAAGCAACTGTTGTCTTATATCCTTGTTATATGAAGGAATGAAGGATGTATAAGCTGACAATGATGCATATGTAAATATGGCATTGGGCCTTTTTGTGAAAAAATTCTGGCAGTGGATCTTTGTGGAAAAATGGTTTTAATTTTTAGTGATTTTTGGTAATTCATAACTCATGGTTGTTTCCATGGGATTCTTTGCATGATGATTGTTATCATTTGATAGAGGTTATCTCAGTACCCAACATGACATTAAATAGGAAAGGCATCATCCACATATTCCTATATGCTAACCAACATTGTTCAAGCAACTTGACAACCAACCAATTTGCCTATGGTGTTCCAACCCTCACCTAGACGAAGCTTTAGAACATTCCGACTCTTCTAGGTAACCTCCAAGATGACATAGACTCCCCACTAAGGATACCAGTCATAACTCTATCATCACATTCTAAAACAAGGAAAATTATTTTTGGCACACCATCTTCACTAACATCTACACCCCTACATGAGGAACACACAAAGTAGCCAAAATTTGTCCCCATAAGGCCCCAACATCAGGGCATAAACGCCCTCTTTCTACCCATATGCAAGGCATCAGCTTAGCCTTCCTTGGCTGACTAGGATCGCTCCCACCCCTGTAGAATTCATAATCAACCTCCTCATCTGTGTATCAGTAAAAAAATAGGGCAACACAACCCCCAACCGACGAGAGTTGTAACATCTAGTATGTCCCTCTCAATTCTTGACATTCTATGGTGCCCTGGGGCAGGTAGGAGCAGGTCAAGTCTATATCACCATGGAGCAACTGCAATGTCTAGATCTGATAGGTATACTCAACAATTTATCTGGTGAATTCACGATCACCAAATAAGCCCCAAGAAGCATCAAGCATATTCGATGAGATCCATGGAGAAATTCTTAGATATCAAGTACTAGCTCCCGATGTGAGTTCATAAAAAGCAATGAAAGGTGAGATATGAGAGACCCCTGTCCTTGCTTAAAGTATTGAACATAGTTAAATATCATAATTGAATGTTTAGAACATACTTAAATATCATAATTGAATGTTTAGAACATAATTAAATATCATAATTGAATGTTTAGACCCCTGATCTTGAGCTTGTTGATCCATGGGGCACCTAGTTGAACCTTGGTTTGGAGGTGTTTCTTCTCAAGGGTATTTTAGGGTTTACCCCTTTATGGATGAGCTACCTTTAGAAGCTATCTAGCAAATGGTTTATTTACTTTGCTTGCAAAATCAAGAAACTAGGGATAAGCAAGTATCCATGGATGGTGGATCATCTTATTGTGTGGCTTCTTGTATATCCTTAATAGTTTAAGGCCATGGATGCATGAAGAGCTTTTTAGACACTTCATGCTTCTTCTCTCCCTTATCTTAGAGCTTTATATATCTATTTTTAAGCTCCCAAATGAAAGTTTTTCTTTCCACCACTGCTCTCCTACTAAGAACCTCGTTCCCTATCTATTTAGCTACATATGATCTGTCTAAGGTAGAAGAAGAAGGCGAATTTATGGTGGAAACTCCTAGGGTTTTGTTTTGCTCTCTTTTACTGTTTAAAAGCTTCCTTCTAGTGATCTTGACCTAAATGAGTAAGAATCCCCTTCCTTCCTCCATTGCTTTCTCTATTGTCCTTCCTCCTACCTTTCTCCAGGTCAGAACCTTGTTGTTCCATGGTAGAAATTGCTCTAAAGCTCTAAAACCCTACCTTTCTTGCTCCTTATGCTTAGGGTTTTCTCATTTGATGAAGAAACGTGCTAGATGGACGAGTTCACAGCTTATGCTTGGATTTCCTACCCTACCTGCTCATGTTTTCTTCTGTTTGGGATTTTATCTTCTAATTATAGGCATGTTTTAAAACTTTCTCCACGTTTATTGTTTACCATAAGCTTGCTAGCTCATGTTCTTGCTTTTAAATGATGATCCATGCACTAAAAAGCTATGCTTGACTTGGATTTCAATTTTTATAATGCTCCCTATTCTGATTTCAGTTCTAGATGAACCTGTATTGATGTGTACATTCTTCCTAAGGTATAATATGACTTATATTAGGTTGGTTTGACAACCTATGGTGTTAAGAACCTATCAACCAATGGTCAATTTTAGGGTTTAAAGATGGTTTCTTCTATAAATACATGACTCAATGGTGGTACCATTGCAACAACCGATGGTGTTGTCTTCATGAAAACTGATGGTGGTGACCAAGGGTTTCAACTGACTTTCACCCCTTAGGTCAGGTGTTGGCCTAATTATAAGCTTAATGATCAACAACTAAGTACCCTAATGATGCTATCAATCAATGGTGACATTATCTTGATATTTGATGGTGATTAATGAATATAGTGTTGATCTAACAACCTATGGTGACTTAATGGTCACTAGTGAGGGTTTATCAAGCCCCCACAACCTATGATGAGTTAAGAATGTAGATGTAGAATCAATTAATCCTTAAACCAATGGTTTCTTGGGTCATTTGATGCAATGGTTGGACCTATACTCCAATTTATGGTTTTAATATATGAACTTCACCCAATGGTTAAGATCTAATGATTCTTCATCCAATAAATTAGAATGATGCCTAATGTAATATGTCGGTCCTGATAAAGTGATTTATATGGTCTCCTTTATGAGATCAACTTAAGTAGCTCATTTATTGTCTGCTTGTTTTAAATAAACAATCGCTTGTGGGTTTTACCCTACTCTCGATGGAAATTTTTATGTTGTTAATCAAGGGATGTCTAGTGTAAAATGGTGACTCTTTCCAGAGAACAACTCAATGAATTCATAGGTGGTTTGTTCAAGATGTTTACTTATGTAAACTACCAATGGCTTTACCTTTTCAACATTAAATGGTTAGAAGTTGATGCCTCAATATTCCCATTGTTTTGGGTGAAGCCTATAGTGTAATGTTATGATTCTAATGATGAGAATTTCATGGTCTAATGCCTTGAACTTGTAGTCTTACCCTTACCCTCGTATGATTATGATTGATAATCACCATAATGAATTAATGGGTAACCCTAATGAGGTATAGCTTGTCATACCTAGCTTTAATATAACTAAATGATGGTAATTGGGTATGAATAGTCCTTGAATGATTAATACAATCATGGAGTACTCTCTTTTTTTGTTGAAACCTTAGTATTCTATAACCCGTTGGTTGCACCTTGATTTATTTGTGGATCCATATGTGAAAATGGTATGGATTGTGATGGTGATGCTTCACCTTATGCATCCATGATCCAATGGGGATTCCATGAGTTAGGGTTTGGGTATGAGTGTTGATTATTAATATTAATATAATTTATCTTGTTGAACCTAACTCTAATGCAAATAGATAAATATGAGTATTCATGTTTAACCTTCTTATATGATGTCATGATGGTGGAATAATCTCCTTAATATGATCATAACCTTAATGTTTTAATTGGTGGTTATCATAGCCACATGGTTCATACTTTGTTATGCTAAACCTATTCATTATGAATATGATGAGGGTTAATCATATCTAGATTCCTTACGTGTTGATGTAATGAATGAATGTTCTTAATGTTAATATAACCCTGCTATGTTTGTTTATGAATATCTCCCAGCTCATTAATGCAATATTGTGATGTTTGGTGTATTATATGTAAGTGATGGTGTTGAGCCTTGTTATAAGGAATGGAAAGATAATGATGATCTTGTAGGGAATAGTAAGATTGTCTTAATGACCTTTGGGCATGGTTGAACCCTGAATGAGGTGCAATCCTCTTGTGTTATAAGGGTTGATACCCTGTGATATTCTAAAAAGGATTTATATCCTGTGATAATATGATGACAAGTGTAGTCTCATGAATTGCAAGTGAATAGCATGATGTGATGATGAGATGATGAAAAATATGTATCATACATTTTATATCTTTTGAAATTGTTATATAGAAATGTTTGCTACAGATGAATTAGGGTTTGTATGCAACCTTAATTCACCTAGTTGGAAATAATTAATCAAGTAAAACTCTAATCATGTAGTTCCCTATGCCATAGATCCATCTAAGTGTCAGAACTTGCCAGATGGTGAAATGAGTATTCCTAAGGGAAACTTAGAGTGCATACTATTGAGTATGAGGGGTGTTTATCATCCTGAATCCAAGTGTTTAGGGAGGATGACTGCAGTCATACCTAGCCCTCAGTTTGAGAATGACTGTGGTCGCATCTTGGTGATTATATATGTGATGAGATTGGAGGACAACTACGGTTGTACCTCAGATGGTAGGATATGTGTACCCACCTCCTTTCACTAGTGTCATAACCTATACCAAGGACAGACTAGGCTGTTAGCAGCTTGACCTTATGTGTTGTTGTGGTGGACCCGTACTGATCGGGGGTAGAGAAGATCTTAGGAGTCTGTCTCTTCCTAGATATTGTATGGCACTGATTTTGACTTAGCAGTGGCCAGTTAGATCTTGAGTGGTATCCTAAAATTCCTCAGGGCATAATAAAAGATGTAAGACATTCACATAACATATCTATTTAGGTTTATACACAACTCTTCATATTGGATGATAACCCTTGTTTGCTTTCTTTTCACTGAGATCATGTATAGTACAATAAGAGATAATAGATATGCTTATGCTGTAGTTATGCTCATGTTGTAAACATGCTTATGTTGACAAATATACTGACACTGATGATTAAGATGATGCTTCTAGCTATGTTTAATATTGCTAGCCATGCCTATGTAATTAGAAATGCTTAAACTGCTCATCATGCCTATGCAGTTAATTATGCTATGATGTTAGTTCTACTTATGATATAGATTTGTCCCCTTTATTTGAGATGCCAATATTGATAGCCATGTTATGTTACTAGACATATTCATGATGTAATGGATGCTTATGCTACTAGATTGCTTGTGCTATTATCAAGGAATATGATGATAGTTAGATTAGTGATAATGATTGTTATTAGATGAAATTTGAGTATATTTCTATCTAGAGAAATGGATTTATTTGTTACCTATATATGCATTGATGATACTTGTTGCTAGATTATTTGCTTAATTAGTTTAGCATACTTAAACTATTCAATCTGTTAAATTAATTATTAAATACTTCAACTGCTCAGTTATCTACTATTTAAAATGTTGTAATCAATAAGTGTTGTTGGAGGTTATATCTCTTACTGGGACATGGGTCTCACCCTTGTGGTTTGCCACATCTTTTTAGGTAATCGACAGTGACAACAATAGAACAATGGAAGTAAAGAGGAACTAAAGTAATGAATCTTTGAGAAAGTTGATCAGATGTCTAGTGTGTCCTAGAGTCATCCCTGTACTCTCAGGTCTGGGTAGGAAAAGTTTGTATATGGTGTTTCAAACAAATCAGACTTTTTGAGCATGTTAATGCTTGTTTGTGTGGCATACATGAATATTGTTCTCCTGTGTATATATGTTGTGGCTAAGGCAATGGAATAATTTGTATCAAATTCTTGGAATAATATGGATACAAGAAAGTTGTTGGGCTCTTATGCAAATGCTTTTGAGCGGGTGTTGATGTTGAAATCAGTTTTAATTTACCCATATTTTTGGATATGTGGTTAATTGGTGATCGATTGATTTTATGTTTTAAGTAATCTTGTTTAGTGTAATGAGTTCTCACATGATTGAAGAAAATGAAATGCACGTGGTGGTTATGAGGGCGCTTCCTTCTGATCCTAGAAAATGTCTGAAAAAAACTGCTATGCAACTACTGAGAAGAGGCAAAAATACAATAATTAGATACATAACACATTGAAATGGGGATAGTGAAGACATCACCAGACACCCACCCATCCACCAGTGATGATGTATGTGACAACCTAGAAAATGGAAGCACATTACACCCCCACCCTAGGGGCACGCCCCCCTCTGGGGGACAATCGTCATTCCCATTCCCCACCCAAAAAACATATGAGCACACCTCCCCACTGCATTGATGGCTCTATACTCCAACTTGCCTCAAATTCTTGAGCTATACCCCGAGGGGAAGTACCCTCCTTCAAACTATGATGTCAACATTTTTCCTATTAGATCCAACGTGTCCTCCACTACAATCAGTCTTCTGGGTGAGGAGGGCCCCACCTTGCCACTCCCCTCCTCTCCTGACCCAATGCTAAAATAAGATCTCCCCTTTCCACGATGGATGAGAAAAGAGTACTTCATCTTCTCTAATTGATAATCCATTTATAAGACAAATGAGATGAAAAAGCCATCATTAGGGCATACAATGTTACAGTTTTAATTAAAGCAAATCCCTAAATTGCATAGCCAAACATATTTTTAGCAAATGATGGATTTCAAAGTATGAAATGGATCATGAACTGAAGACATTCCCAATGTCAATGGCAACACCTTCTAAAGTAATTATTGCAGCTCTTGGTCCTATTAATTTTGACCCCTCCAACATATGAAGATGGTTATCTACTTTTCTTATCCTATGTGAAAAAGTTGTCTCCACTCTAGAGGGATAGAGAATACAATGCCTGAGACTAAGGCTAAGACTAAGAAAGTTAAGGCTAAGACTAAAAAGGACGAGTTTGTGCAACAATACTTATCAAATCAAATGGTGACAAAGGTGATTTCTAATAGATCAAAGGAGCTTATGCTTAAGATGATATCTCAAAATCAATATGCTTTTTTGGAAGGAAGATAAATCACTGGAGACATTATAATCACACAAGATATCATCCATACTATGATAAGGAAGAGAAGTGGAAGGAAATTATGTGAAGGTAGACCTAGAGAAGGCTTATGATAGAATGAAATAAAGTTTCATTGATGATACTCTACTTTACATTAGTATACCTAGTAATTTGGTGGAAATAGTGATGATACCTCTAAATATGGGCTCCATTCAGAATCTCTAGAATGGTCAGGATACTAGGGCCATACAACTGGCAGCTAACTTCTATCTCCGGCTATTTTCTCTAGCCCACATACCACTATTCAAAGTAGTCCCCTATCATCTAAGGGGGGTAAGGCTAAGATTGAATCTTCATTTGGGTGCTATTCCTTCCTCTAGGAGTTTAGTTCCTAAATAGGAGGGATGCTAAAGTCTATGAGACTCATAATCATTGGCAAAAGGTAGGTTTTGCTTACTGGTCCTCTTTCTCTTACTGCTCTTCATCGCTTTTGATGTCCAATCAATTCTTGCTTCTTAGTGCTCCATGGGTCAACCAGGCTAGGTCCTCATCCTCACTGTGACTTTTTTGATCTCATTATGGATGTGTAGAGAGACGACAACGTTATCTAAAATATTTGAAAATTCCTCGGTAGAATTCTAATATCTTATTTAACAAAGCCAAACACTAGTTTGAACAATTTGTAAGAATCAAAATCAAAATTTGTCTATGATAATTGAGAAAGTCATAATAGCCCAACCTATGCTTTCACTCGATCGGGGATCCACCCACAATATCCCCTTTCTCCTAGTTTCCATAATCTCCCTTATGGTTCTTTCTTGACCGGGTAGGGTGCAAAGCGACCCAGGGAACAAAAACAATAATGAGATGATCTCTAAACCATTATGCAAGTAATCGAACAATGGAAAAAATATCATCGACTCTCTAAACATAGAGTAAAGGGAACCCAAAAACTTTGCATTTATATGAAGTAGGAGAAGAACCACACCAACACTCTCTTATATCTCCTCCTAAGCTTGCATAATCACTCACTTACTAATAAAAAAAGGAGGGGGGAATTCCCAGCAAAATCCTCCACTGACTTTGACTGTGGGTTTGTCCCATTTTAATTTTTGAATAACCTATTTTCATGTTCTTCCATAAGTCAATTAGGAGAACCCATAGGTCCATACAAGGAGTTGACAAAGAAGAACAACCACTCCAAAGCAAAGACAACTATATATATATATATGTATGTATGTATAGGTCTGGGACACAATTTTTTTTGGACAAAAATCTACTAGTGCTATGTGCTATTTGCATGCATGCAACTGCTGAAATAAAGCAGCCTTCCACCTAAATGCTCACATCCCAACTTCTTGCACTTATTACACCTCCAACTAACATAAAAACAAATTAAAATATTCATTTTTTTTTCAGGTTCTCTTTACTTCTTAGTTGCATATAATGTCTGAATCAACCCCAAGCATGTTTTTATATATTTTACAGCTAAGTCTGAAATCAATTCTAAAATCTATTCAACGTAGTACCAAAAGTCAT
Organism: Alisma plantago-aquatica; assembly: GCA_963693085.1. Classification (NCBI taxonomy): domain Eukaryota; kingdom Viridiplantae; phylum Streptophyta; class Magnoliopsida; order Alismatales; family Alismataceae; genus Alisma; species Alisma plantago-aquatica. Next base: position 256,711,293 of record OY856413.1, read on the forward strand.
CAATAAATATACTAGCTATCAACTAACACAGTGCATACAGTCTGGGATTCATTTGATTAATGAAATATAATACAAAATTGGGTTTTAATTATGTTTATATAAAACATATGTATGCAAGGCAATATTAACTACTAACTATTTAATCTTATTCAAAGAATACCAAAATATATCAACAATTGTACCAAAAATAAAAGAGCATAGTGTGTATTAACACATAAGTTGTTTGCTATTTATTTGTTTACTAAATAAATGTGTTATAAAATATCATTACATCTTTGAATATACTTCCAAAATAGTAGAAATTGCATAATGACACCATACCTACAAAACCACTATTAACACCCCTATATGCTTTTTCTAGCAAAGTGCAACAAAAACTTCTAGGTCAGAAGTTTATTAGTGCAGATGCATGGCTGTATGCATGTAGCTGTTGTTGCAAAGTAATGTTGTCACCCAACCACCCATCTCTAACCACCATCCACCCACTTGCATTTATTCTCCCACCCATAATAAAACAACTCATCGCAAATAATTTTATCTCTATTTTCCCTCAAATTCTCAACTTTGCATAATGTTTCAACCGCTCATTGTTATACTTCATGAATAACTTAAAAGACATACTTAAATATGTTCAATTCAGTAAGAAAATCTATCAACAAGCAAACTAAACTAAACTAACACGATTTGTCACATTTTAAACAAAAAATGTTTGTCATCCATTATGTTGATATTATTTTTAGTTTCACATTTATAAAAAATTAGATATATTATAAGTGATTATAGCTAATTAAGATGTGTGTGCCACATTTCTTCTCATTTTACTGATATTTCAAAATACAATGCAAGTTGATATTCATTACATTACTAAATACATCGACAATTATACTTAATACAAAAAAATGGTGCTTACAGTAAGAAAAATAGCTTTGATCCGAAAAATATAATACAAAGCATAGTGGTTTTTCATTATTTTTTCATATATAACCATTACATTTTTTTGCATAACCCAACATTGTTGTATATGACCCATACATGCTCACATTCCTCAACATGAAACTTAAATAAAACTAATTTCCAAATGACATAATATCAATAATACATTCAACACACATTTAATTTTGATACACCACAATGTCAAGTCTGGATTGATGTCTTTCTTCCCTGTGTTGTAGTTACCAATGAATGCCAACACATCGATGATGATAGAAGAGTACCACATTTGGATGGTGACCTGGGCGTGATTGACGATGGTGACTAGGTGGAAGCCTTGGTGCAACGATATCCATGGTGTAATGGGGGCCTAGCTACATATGCTCTTTGGATGGAACGATGGCCATAGCGTGGTGGTAGATTGGGTGTGATGACATCTTGGTCACAACAACAACTTGTGAGTGGGTGTGATCTGGGCATGAATATGAGCATGGTGTGATGGCCAATTGGATGCAACTTCAAGCTTGGTGAGATGGCATGTTGGTCAAGGAAATAGTTTTATCACGACAGTGGGTTGGTCAATGTGGTCTAGGTGTGGTAGTGTGATTGGTGACGTCGGTGGGTTGTGAACGGCTACAGGCTGTGCACGACAGTGGCCTGGGCACGACAGTGGGCTAGACGCGATCGTGGGCTCGGTAAGACTACATGCTATATGTGATGGTGGACTGGGCACAAAGGCGTGATGGCACAACAATAGCTTGGGTGTTGTGGCCTAGAATGGAGAGAGCCACGGGAGAAAGGGAGAGAGAGTGGGGGTGATATTTATATTATGTGTGCTCTGTCTTTTGTCTTCTAGCGCTATGTGTATTTTTAATTAGCATTGTGTGAGCATGTCTCCTTGGCAACACATGTGGGCAATTGTATTTATTACTTCCACATTTACCAAAGATGAGGTGTGAATAGTGGTGTACGGTATGTGTTGTATATCAGTACTCTAAACAACATCAACATGGGAGACCACATAAGATGTTGAGACCCCTCAATGGCCTCAAGGAAGCAATCAAGACGGCTATCTCCAGATCCTAGGTTTGCGAAACCTACAACAACATAGTATGTGCATTGAATGATGCCACCTACTAGCCAACCAACATACCCCTTGTTTCTAGGCCCCACAAGCAATATTGTGCTGATACCCTCTTTCTGACGGGGTTTGCTAAGAAATTTTCCTCAGAACAATGCCTATGGTCCTTAGGTGCGGAATTTTACAGTGTATGTGTGGTTGTTCTAGAAAAAAGATCATTGATAAAAATTGCACTACAAATAATTTATTGTAAATTATATGAAAATGTGTAAAGTTTCATACTATCTATCTAATCTATTGTTGTTGCTTAGATATGTGAGTAGATGTCTACTTTGTCAATGGTTATTAAAAAATATTCTTGCAGAACACACTTTTTCAACTTAGAACGTCCATTTTATCCAAAACATGGTTGTCCATCTTGAGCAACTAGTAAGTATAACACAATCGAACAAAACTACCTTGACATATCTTTTATGTATGTATGTGTTTATCACAAATTAATGTAGTCATTTCTATAATGGAAGTAGAATGAACAAGGGTCATTGAAGATTCATCTAAGATAATTTATTTGTTTATTGTTATCTCATTTCATATATATATTTATTTAATTAAAATGTGCAACAATAATAGAAATATATATAAATTAATGAAAGAAGGGTTTAATGTTGTAATATACTATCACTTCTCGAGTGATGGCTTAGTTACTAGTGGAGAAAAAATCAAGTGAAGAAAATAAAGAGAAGTGCTAAAATGTGAGAAGAGAGAGGGATAATCACATTATGTACAAAAATAATAGTGGAACTATAATGCACCCATTGTTGCTGATGATTGGTTTGTTTGATGGGGTATATGTGCAAGTATGTTGTGCAACCATGATGCAACAAAAAATAAATATATATGGAAGAATTACTAACGAGCATGTGAACCCAAGATAAGAATTGCAAGTAGATAGAGGAAAGAAAAAGACTAGCTTTTTATATAGAAAACCCTCACAATGTGTTGGGGGGAGGGCACGGGTCAACCACGGGAAAATCTACTATAAGTAGCAAAGATACAATTTTTTTTCTCACATGTTGACCTAAATTTAAGATAATATGTGAAGAAGGAGAATTAAGAATTCACCACACCGTAGGGAGAGACCCCTACAATTCTAATATCCCATAATTTCGTAGAAAGATGTACTCTTTCCCAAAGTGCACTATAGTAGATGGCTCAAAGAAGAATGCCTAGATTCCTGGGCAATCCTACCCCCACTTTCTTTCTTCTTACTTTTCCTTTTCTTCCTTCTTCTTTTTCTCTTTCTTCTATCCCAAAGGTGTTGCCTTTTTCAGACTTATCTTGGCAGCTGCCTTTTTCTTTTTGCTTGGCTACAAAGACAATTTACAACTGGCTATTGCCCTAGAAGTGGCTTTTGGTGGTTGTTGGCTTAGCCTTCTAATTAGCAGTTGTTGGAATTTATAATCCCAGGAATGAAAAAAAACACTTTTCCCTAATGGGCCTCGACACTCAGGCCCACTTGGGATGTAAATAATATGTAGCACAACAATCTCCCCCTCCATCCCAAGGAGGAGACTATCAACACAAAATCATCACTGGGAATGTAATCACTGGGAATGTAAGCCACTAAGCTCTTTATAAATCTCTAGCTTGTATCATGTCACTACCTTGGTCATCATATCCAGACCATTCCTATCAGTATGGATCTTCTTTAGAGTCAGCAAGTTCTTATCAATCACATCATAAAGCAAATGATATCTCAGATCAATGCGCTTTGTCTGTGCATGATGCATTGTGCTCTTGCTCAAATCAATGCCACTCTAAATATCATAGAAAATAGTTGTATCAACTTGACTCATGCCCAACTCCTCCAAAAATCTCACAATACAAAGTATTTCATTTCCTACTTCCGTTGCTACAATGTACTCTGCCTCTGTCATAGAAAGTGAAACACACTTTTGCAACCTAGACTGCCAAGATATAGCTCCCCCTACAAAATTGAAAACATACCCAGAGGTAGACTTCCTATGATCAATGTCACCTTCCATGTAGGCATCAATGAAGCCTTTCAAAATTGGTTTAGACCACCAAACAACAAACTGCTAGTGCCTCGTAAGTATATGAAGATCCACTTAACTGCTTCCCAATGATCTTTTACAGGGTTTGAGAGAAACTTTCTCACAATAATAACCACACAACAGAAGAATTGGGAATCATGACCATCTCCTCCTCCTCATTTGTAGATGAACATGACTTCTTAGCTTGAAATGAACGGATAGTGGAGTACTCACGTCTTTGGACTTGCTCATGTTAAATTGCTCCAGTCACCATTCAACATAGCTCTCTTTTGGAAACCACAACCTATGTTGGTCTCTATCACGTGTGATCTAGATCCCCAAAATATGTCTTACCGGTCCCAAATCCTTTGTCTCAAAGGCTTTGGAAAGCTCTCTTCAGTTTTCCAATTAAACTAACATAGCATCCCACTATGAACATGTCATGCACATAGAGTAACAAAATAATGAACTTTCCATTAGGAAACCTCCTAATGTTAATACATAGATCTGCACTTGTCTTCTGCTAATCGTGACTCTGCATGAAAGAATTAAATTTCTTGTACCACTACCTAGGATCTTGTTTCAAACCATAAAAACTCTTCTTCAATCTGTAGACTAAGTGCTCTTTCCCCTTTACCTAAAAACTATTGCTCCATGTAGATCTCATCTACTAGGTCACCATGAAGAAACACCATCTTCACATCCATCTACTCAAGCCCCAGATCTAGGATAGAAACCAAGCCTAGAACCAATATAATAGAAGTCATCTTCACAACATGAGAACATATAATATCAAAATCCACCCCTGGTCTTAGACCAAAGCCCGTGACAACTATTCTGGTTGTGTATCTAATATCCTTGTTGTTATCATCTCTCTTCACCCTATGAACCCACTTGTTCTTTGGTGCTCTGCGACCCTTAGGAAGATCCACAAGCTCATAAGTATCATTCTTCTACAATGAAGACATCTCCTCCCACATTGATTGATGCCATTGTGCTCTAACTCTATGAGTCTGTGCCTCATGATAAGTCTCTGGATCCCCCCTGATCAATAAGGAGAATATACTAAGATGTTGGGTATCTAGATGAAGGATGACAAACTTTATCAGACCTCCTCAACTACTGCTCTGAGGACTTTGCTTGGTGATGATCTTCTTCCTCCTACCTATAAGTCTTTGATTGTGAATCTAAATCACTCAATTACACATTTGGAACATGATCACTAGATGTGATATCACTCTACTACTTAGGTTGATCATGTTGCTCTTCTTCATCATCTGAAGACTCTGCCTGTGAAGAAGTTGAAGCATCCTCATACTCATCATTATAAGAACTATCAACTAACCATGCACCTTGTGCATCATCTCTCTCAAGCTCTGTCACTATCTGACTCTCATAGAAAGTCACATCTTTGTGCCTGCTCATGGTCTTTTTCATAGGATCCCATAACATGTAGCCAGGTTGTTGATCTCCATAGATAAGAAAGATACATGGCAGCGCTTTATCATCCAATTTTTTCCTCTTTTACTTTGGAACATGTACATAAGCCTTACACCCAAATACTCACAAATGAGCATAAGAAGCATCCTTGTCTGTCCATACCTTCTCAGGTATATCAAACGCCAAAGGAACTAATGGAGATCGATTAATTAGATAGAAGGCAATACTCACTTCCTTGCCCCAGAATGTGTTCGGCAACTTTACAGTCTTCAACACGCATCTAACTTTCTCCACTATGATATAATTCATCCTCTTAGTTGTACTATTATGTTGTGGTGTTCCAGGCTCTATCCTTTCATTTCATACCCTATTCTATGCACAATAATTGTGGAACTCCATGGAGGTGTACTCTCCTCCATTGTCTGTGCGGAGATGCTTCAACTTTTTCTATGTCTCCCGCTCCACTATGACATGCAATTTTTAAAAACAAGGAAAGGCTTGATCCTTGGTATTCAACAAGTAGACCCACCCCTTACTAGATGCATCATCAATGAAGATGAAAAAATACCTATTTCCACCCAGTGAATCCACTTCAAATGGACCGCAAAAATACAAATGAAACAAGTGTAGAACATATGGCTTCACCTTTGATCTTGTCTTCAAAGAAACTTGTCTATGCTTTCTTGTTAGACATGAATCACATGAGTTGAGATTGGGGTCCTTTCCAAAAGAAATAAATCCCTACTTTGATAGCAGCTACAAGCCTGTCTCACTCATGTATCCTAGCCTTCTGTGCCACAGATTTTCCTGGTGTGTAGGGAAATATGCTACAGAATAGGTAGTAGAAACAAAAAATTTAACTACCATATTCCTCATAAACCATCATATTGTGTCAATAACTATAAGATGGGAAGGATGGTTTCAAGAATATACTGGGTCTTGGAGCAAGTCTGGTGACATCTCCTTGTTGTTGTAAATGTGCAACTGTTAAGTAGTTGCTCTTGGATGGTGTCTGTGCATCTCCTGATCTTCATCACAGACAACAGACTGGACAAATTGTATAGTGACTCCTACGGTCTCGCTATGGACTGTGAGTTGATGTTTCCCTCCTAAGAGCAACCAAAGGACTCCTACCTCTATAGTAGTCTACATGGACCGTCCAGAACTCATGTTGTCCTTGTAGAATGGACATGATGAGTTGTCCCTCCTGTTGGCATACTAGTCACCAATTTGCTCTCCCACAACAATGATCATCAGTTGTTCTCTCCCTTGCTATCCCTACCTAGTTGGGTAGGACTTGTAGGGAAATACAACATCAGATGGGCAGCGGAAACAAAATTTTAACTAACATATTCCCCATTAACCAGCAGATCGCAATAATAACTATACAATGGAAAGGATGGTTTCACAAAAGATATACCATGTCCTGGAGCAAGTCTAGTGAAAATCCTCATTGATGTATAAGTGGACTCTATCTTGGATGGTGTCTATGCAACTTCTCATTGCATTGGGACTTGTCTAACTACTCCTCCAGGGACATCAGACTCGAATGTCGTCATTTGCAGCAACTCCTATCGTCATGGATTGTTAGCTGACGACGTCCTCTTTAGTGACGGGAAAAGGCCACCTCACCTCTAGAGAAGTCCACGTGGACCAACTAGAACTCCTATCATCCTACTATATTGGACAGGAAGGAGGTGTCCCTTCTATTGGTGTACTAGTCACCAACCTACTCTCTTACAACAATGACCCTTAGTTGTTTCTCTCTGGTAGCTATCCCTCCCTAGTCAGGTAGGACTTGCTTGGGCTCCCTCAGTTACCACAATGAGAGAGGACAACAATTGTGAGAGAAACTGATTCTCAAATATCTGTGTTGTGATATGGGAAGTCCCCGATACCCCTCTATTTATATGCGGGGTTAGGACCAAGGTTCCAAGTATGTGTAGGAGTGGAAAGGACTGGAAAACCTCACATTTTCCTAACAATTTTGAAACTTTGCAACCTACAATAGTCAAAACAGCAGTCTGGAAAACCCAAATGGTTGTCTAGCATGTGAGATGGCCATCTCACACTATGAGATGGTCATTTTATAGTTTCTCAGTTTTTACATATGTTGACAATTCAATTCCAATTAGTGCATGTCATCACATCAATGCTAATACTAGATGCAATCGAATCACACCCCTGAACCGGCCTTCCGGTGCATGTGAGACAGTCTTATCACACCACCTGAGATGGTTGTCTCACATAAGTGAGATGGGCAACTCGCTACCCTTTTCAGACTAAATTCTAGCCAATGCACAATACAATCAGCCTGACACTCCAAACGCTTGTATCAACACTTGAACCAGCCATTTGGCAGTCCAGTCAACTTATTTGTTGAGTGATTTTAATACCTAAATACTTTATTAATCAATCCAATCATCATTCAAGATCAAACTCCTCTTCTAGATGAGTTCCTATGTGTGTGACCCTATAGGTCCCATATTACGTTGGTAGTGAATGTCTGTAACCACTTATAACATCACAAGCAATGAACGATGCCTAGTCTCACATCATTGCTATCCAAGTAAATGGAAAGTTGGAGAACAACTTCAACCTACAATATGTGTATGGTGTTATAGTGTTTGTGTAATTCCTTTATCACTGATGTCTAGAGTGAACTAGAGGCATGGAGCAGTCATCCTCATTATTATTCAATCTTGTTTCTTGAACAAAATCATACTATCTAAGATACATGCATGCTCAATATCACATATAGACTCACATGTGCGTGGCCATGCATTTATCAGTCTCGCTAATCAAGAGGTCTTGGATATCATACTCCCTTAGGAGGGACAAATGCCATCTCTATCACTCACACTCAGTCCCCATGTGTCACAGTCAGCCAATCATCACCTTTATAACAACCCATGTTTTAGGATTGTGTTTGATGATGTCAAATAATACTGAACGACATGCGATGAGTGTAGTGATTTTAGGTCTAAGAACCACAAACACCACCATCACTGTAAGACGTGATTATGACTTACACAATTAAGGTTCTATATTACTCTTATGGTTGGTCTGTCTGATACACTATTCTCTAACATGTATCTGTGTGCTTGGTTTGATATCATCATATCATGACTAATGAGATTTTGTCATCAACCAACTCACACTCTATTCTTATGTGTCATTTCTATCTATTTACCTTCCAAAATAACAACCTATCAGGGACATAACAAGAATGCATATACTCTCAACATATGTATGATCTCATTGTTCAATTCCTCAACCTGAAGACATATGCCATCGAGTAATATCATTCTCTAGACATATATTATGTTATTTCATCATCTCATAACTGAACAAATAGAATAAATTGGAAGCTTGCCTTTATTAATAATCAAATCATTTGCAAGTTATTCCATTACTATCATCATATGATTGGCTCTTTGGGCATACATACCAACAGACTCCCACTTGCACTTAGAGCCAATCACCCATGAATCTTATTCCAAGTGACCTAACATGACCACCATGCTTCTGCTGTGAAAGTGCTTTAGTCAAGGGATCAATAACATTGTTTCCCGTTGGTACTCTAAAAATCTTTACATCTCTTATTGTACGATCTCTTGTATAAGATGATACTGCCTTTGTATATTCTTTGAGTGTTGATGTTATCTGGGTTCCTTATCTTATGTAATAGCTCCATTGTTATCACAATATAGCTCAATTGCATTGTTGATGCTTGGAATGACCCCAAGTTCTGTATTGAACTTCTTGATCCATACAACCTCCTTTGCTGCATGCGATGCAACAATATACTCAACATCTATTGTAGAATCGACAATTGTCTCTTTCTTGGAACTCTTCCAGCTTACAACTCCATTGTTTAGGTAAAACACAAATCTTGATTGCAATTTATAATCATCTTTGTCAATTTAGAAGCTTGCATCGGTGTAACCTCTTACCATCAACTCTTCCTCTTTGACATAGACCAAGAACTGATCCTTAGTCCTTCTCAAGTTCTTGAGGATGTTCTTCATGACTGTCCAGTGAGCATCACCTACATTTGATTGATATCTACTTGTCATGCTTAGGGTATACGAGACGTCAGGTTGGGTGCACAACATCGCATACATGATGGATCCCTTTGTTGATGCATATGGAATCATACTCATATGCTCCCTTTCTTCACAAGAATGGGGACATTGACTCTTTGAGATGGTCACTCTATGTAATGTTGGTAGGTTTTCTCTCTTTGAGTTCTCCATGCTGAACTACTTCAACACTTTGTCAATGTATGTGCTCTGACTTGGTCCAAGAAACCTTCTTGATCTATTTCTATAGATCTTTATCCCCAATATGTAGGATGCTTCTCCCAAGTATTTTATAGAGAATGTATTTCCAAGCCATTTCTTTACCTTTTGTAAGGTAGGGATGCTATTCCCTATCAATAGTATGTTATCCACATATAATATGAGGAATAATACCATGCTCCCACTAACCTTCTTATACACACAAGGTCCATCTTCATTTTGAAAAAAATCCAAACTCTTTGACTGTCTCATAAAAATGGAGATTCCAACTCCGAGATGCTTGCTTCAATCCATAAATTGACCTTTGTAGTTTACATACTTTATTTGCAAACTTTGAATTTATAAAAACCTCAAGTTGTTCATATACACATCCTCAACAAGATTCCTATTAAGGAATGCAGTTTTAACATCCATTTTCCAAATCTCATAGTCATGATAAGCTACAATAGCAAGCATGATCCTGATGGACTTAACCATGGCCACTATAGAAAAAGTTTCATCATACTTAACACCTTGAACTTATCTAAAATCCTTTGCAACCAATCTACCCTTATAGGTTTGTACTTTTCCATCTATGTATGTCTTCTTCTTGAAGACCCACTTGCAACCTATGGGTTTTAACCCTTTAGGTGGATCCATCAAAGTCCATACTTTGTTGGTATACATGGATTCCATCTCAGAATTCATGGCCTCAAGCCATTTCTTAGATTCTGGTCCCTGAATAACATCTTGATAGGTAATTGGCTCTTCATCTATGATCAATTCACTGCCTTCCTGAGTCACAAGATATCCATATTTCTCAGGTTCAAGGCGTGTCCTATTAGATCTACGAGGTTCCTGTGTTACTTGAGGAATTTGAGATTTCACAACAACTTGTGAGTCTCTTTGTTCCTCTTGTACATCTATCGGTTCAAAGATCTCTTGTTGGTCTTAAACCTCTTTGAGTTCCACTTTCCTCCCACTGATTCCTTTGTAAATAAATTCCTTTTCTAGGAATACAACATTTCTAGCAACAACTATTTTGTTGTCAGTTGGGTGGTATAACTAGTATCCCCTTGTCTCTTTGGTATATCCAACAAAATAACATTTATCAGATTTAAGGCCATGCTTTTTTAGGAAACATTTTCCTAACATAAGCTTCACATCCCCAATCTTCATAAAAGACACATCAGGATGCTTCCCATGCAATATCTCATATGGTGTCTTTTGAACTGACTTAGATGTTACTCAGTTAAGTGTAAATGTGGCAGCTTCAAGAGCATACCCCCAGAAGGAGGTTGGAAGATAAAAAAAACTCATAATTGATTGAACCTATCTAGTAATGTGTGATTCCTTCTTTCTAACACACCATTATGTTGTGGTGTTCCATGTGGAGTCCATTGTGATCCAATACCATGATGGTCCTCAAACTCTTGGCTTAAGTGTTCTCCACCTCAATAGGATCGAAGTGCCTTAATACTTTTGCCAAGATGGTTCTCTATTTCATTCATAAGCTCTTTGAAATTCTCAAGAGTTTTTGACTTATGTTTCATCAAGTAAACATAACCATCCCTACCAAAATCGTCAATGAAGCTAATGAAGTACTAATAACCACCTATGGCATTCCTTCTAAAAGTCCCACATACATTAGTATGTATGAGTCCTAATAGATCACTAGCTCTCTCACTGCTACCAGTGAATGGACTCTTAGATATCTTACCCAACAAACAAGATTCACATGTCTCTATTGATTCGAAATCAAAAGAGTCCAGATAGCCATATTTATGGATTCTAGATATGTGATTCTCATTTATTTTCCCTAGATGACAATGCCAAAGGTATGTGTTGTTTGAGTCATTGATTTTGTTGCCTTTTGGTATTTACTTTATACACACTTGTCTCTACATCTATCAAGTATAGGCCATTACATTGGGGCCCTACCATAAAAGATCCCATCTTTACTAATAGAACATCTTCCATTCTTTATAAGAAATCTATATCTGTTCTTGTCCAAACAAGATACAAATATGATGTTCTTATTAATGGCAAATATGTAATAGACGTTCTCTAACTCTATTACTAGCCCATTTGGTAGAGATAACTCATAGGTTCCAACTGTGCTGGCCGCAACTCTTGCACCATTTGCAACTCACAGTTATACCTCATCTTTTTCTAAAGGTCTACTTCTTTTCATATCCTTCACATTTGAGCAAATGTGTGATCCACACCTGGTATCTAGTACCCATGATGATATAGTAGTAAAATTAACCTCAATAATGTATATACCAGAAGTAGAGATGTCAATCCCTTACTTCATCTTCCTTGGTTCCCTTATCCTTCTCCTTATTTTGAGTGCATAAGACTTGGACTTCAGCTTAGCCACAGAACGCCTTTGCCTTTGTCCTTGGACTCAACTCCACTGATCAACATCACCGATTTGTCCAACTTAATTTTTACTTCGACACTTATCAAGATGTCAATCAACTTTGACAGCGGTCTAGCCATATTTCTTAAGTGACAACACTTGATAAACTGACTATATGATTTAGACAATGATTGCAAAATCATATATGCGGCCAACTCTTGGCCTAAAGGAAATCCCAGTCTCTCAAGATGCTTCATATTCCCAATCATATTGAGCACATGAGGTTCTATTGGATCTCCCTCTATCATTTTGCATTCAAATAGCACCTTGGAGACATTATACCTTTCTTGCTTATCAATATGTTTCTGCAACTCATAGTTCATACAACCCATCATAAGGTTCTTGATGTTCACAACATCGTTGGCATGCTTCATAGAAGCATCCAAGTCAGTCTTAGGAAAATTTGGAGTGGAACTGGCACTGGTATTTTAGGAAAATGTTGAACACTTCTCAAGATCCTAAACCAGTCATGGGAATAAATCTCATTTAATTCATATTATTGTGATGATTGAGTGTTTTCCATTTGATTCTACAAGAGAAATTTTCATTTGTCAAAAGCCCTTTTTGATTTGATTTTATTTGAAAAATTGATACTAATTAGGCCTTTAATTAATTATTTCTCCCACTATTTTATTCAAATAAATAGCCCTCAATATTAATTTGGAGTATTCTAGCATACAATATTCTAGTGGACCAAGATCTTAATTTTATCAAAATCATGAGCCAGCTAGGGCTGTCATCCACAACTTGATTCTATCAGGTAGGTAACTTCTACCAATTGCATCACATGAAACTCTTGATAGATGATATGCACAACTCTTTGTCATTGATCATCTATATGCCTCTAGGTTCTTAATCGAATTAAGATCACCTAGTTAAGCCTAACCCATAAGCCAACACGATAGACTATGCACCCTGCTAGGACAGACCCACATATCTACCATCACACTTCTACGAGATAGACGGTGCACCATGCTAGGGCGTGCCCACACTTAGTCATTCAAGCTTTTTGTGTGTGCTTCTTATGGAAAGAATCTAAGATTTAATATTTTAATTGAGGGAGTTTTTATAAATACATATATCTTATACATGCTATAACCCACAACAAAAACATGCAATAATAAAGAAGCGATGGTTATGGCCAGCCTAATGTAATCTCTTAAAGCTACAAGGAATTACCACAACCTAGTCCATATCACATGCAAAAAACCTATTGTTGATGAAGATCCGTTCTTGCCAATCTGGGTTGACTGGTTCAACCTTTGAACTGGTCAGCTCGCCTCCTGGCCAGTTGGTTGGTCACCTCCAGCCGGTTGTTTGCTACTCCAAATGACGGATTGGTCATCCTGTACCTGATCATTAGGCTCCTCTAAATGGTTGTCTCATATAGTCCTTTAGGCTATGAGTCGACTCACTAGCCGGTCGTCTTGGCCCTCCAGCCGGTCGGCTCAGCTCCTATGCACAGTCAGCTGACATCTTTCTTCTTTGTCAAAATACAATGTAAACCATCATGCCACACCTACTTGTGTTTATAAAGCAATGCATTAATGTTCTCACTACAATAAGATGTGCTAATAAATTACATGGTATGATTAGTACTAGGGGAAATCGATTAATCCATATTAATGTCGTGAATAGGTTTTGAGATTATCTAAAAGAGGGAAGTTATATATTAATTCTGATCTAAGTTACTAGTGTATTTTACTGATACAAATATACACATACATTATAGGGTTAATTGGTTAAGATCTATATCCAATATTGAACTGAAAAGAAGATTAACCATACCTCACTGATTGGTTGAGGTAGTGTTGATCTACTAATTGTTGTTGTAATGGTTCAGAAGGTCACTCTACAAGTCGGTGGATGACCTTCCTATTGTGTTTTTCTTTCATATTGGAGTCTTTGGTGCTAGGTTGATATTGATTAGATGTCTTTCATGATGCTTCATTGCAAATTGCCCACTGATCCTCAATGATTAGTTTGTTGAGTCTATAATAAATTGATCTAGATGTATTGTCATCTGCACTTTGTGGCTAGCTAGAAGCACTGAAATTGATCGGGGCCCTAGAATCTTAGAGGTGGTGATGAGGTGATTTCCAATTAGGTTGTAGGGTGTGAGATCAATATTGGCTTGTGAGGTAAGGATAGGAAGACTGAAGATGGTAATTTTGTTGTGTACTAGTGAGACCCAAAGGTTCTATAGGGAGTTAGATCTCTGGCTTCCTTGCCGTCAATGAGGGATGAGACATTAGGGAAGAGTGAGGTTGGAACAATGACAACTACTCTACATGTGAGTTACTTGACTTGCAGGTCCTTCATGGCTAGGTTTTGAAACAATAGAAACTAGGAGGAGGTATAGGAAGGAGCACGTGAGTCTTGGCGAGGTGTATGAGGGTGAAGTGGTCAGTTCAGATATGCCATGATGGAGCAATAGATGGATACGACAGTGGTCATGAAAGTGATGATGAAGAGGAAAGGGGATCAGGTTTGAGCACATAGAAACAATGATGGAAGTTATAGGCCACCATTGTTGCTGGCGAGGGCCATTGATGTAGTAGATACTACTGGAACGGCTGGCGGTAGGTGGATTGGTGCACAATTAGATGGCAGTGGCCACTAGAGTCGACGTTAGCCATATTAGAGCACGAGACGATGGCCTATGGTGACACTATACCTTACATCACCGTTGTATGCATCTAGGTGATTGGAACGAAGGAGGTAGAGAAGGAGAAGAGATGGTGGCTAGGCGGTACTAGGAAGATGAAGGACAGTTTTTTGATGAAGATCTAGAGGAGGCTGCAGTGGCATCAGGGCAAGAAATCACATTGATGAGGTTCCTTCATTCGGTGATGGCACTGGTGTTGGTGTGGGAAGATGTGGCCTATAGATGTTTTTCGATTGTCAGTTCCAGTGGCATCCTTTGGAGATGGTGCTTCCCTACATCCATGGTGACTAGACTTGAAAGGGTGAGCATGATCGCTAGGGTTACTTCAGAACCAAGGAAGATGGAAGGAAGAGGATGGGTGAGAAGAGAGGGATTGGAGGCTAGGGTTGTCTAGCATAGGGTAGAAGAGAGAAAGGAAAGGGGGAGAAATAGGGAAGGAGAGGAGAGAAATGAAAGAAGGCAGTTGCCGACTCCCTACAAGTGCAACCTACAGTTACAATGCAAGGAGCATGACCAGAAGGGAAAGAAACACATGAAGTCGTTATAGGGGTGGGAGAAATGAAATTAGATGGACTTAGGTAAATAGGACTTAAATGCATAATCAATACAATCAATGTGTCAATATTTGTATTACTTAATTGGAGGGTCAAATAACCTCCAAATATGGTGAAATTTTAGAGAGAGGTGTATTAGGGGTATGACTATCCCAATCCTTTGCTAACTTTACATTTTCACTTGTTTAAGGTATTAAATGGGTTGTGGCCAATATGATCAATTTAGGGATTTGGATGTGTTTAATATTTAATTCATCCTTAGATATTTTTACCCAATATCAAATACATGATGTATTAGTCATACATAATAATTTTATAGGACTTCAAAGAATTGATAAATTTAAATGTCATGGTTATAATAATTATCTACATAAGCTATTTATTACATTTGTAAGTATTCATAATTGTATTGACCATCAAACTTGAGGAGAGAGAATATTAGACATTATATGACATATATAAAATAGTTCATTGTGGTTTTAGGTTGATTATGACATTTAATTATGTCATGGGAAAAAGGTCATTATAGATGTAAACTAAAACCTATAAAAGAGTTATATCTCCCAATTTGATTTGCATTAAGGGAGTGAACCTTTAAATCAATCATAATCAGAAAGGGACCTAGATAAAGGGGAGGGCCATGCTATATATTTAGATTTGAGTATGTTACAACACTCCACTCCTTAAAAAATATTTCATCCCCAAAATCCATGTAGCTATAGTCCACTTTACTAAGTTATATCTCCTAATCAAATTTTTTATTTCTAGTTCACTTAAGTAATCGATCATATAAAAAAAATATCATTCTTATATTACATTTCTAAGATGAAATTATGTTGCTCCATATCTCATGTCTTCATTATTAAAGGTTTTACTAGGGAAGTAACACCACATCCTAGGATAGAATAACAAGGTCGTATTAGTCATAGTTACATGTGTTGTTATGGTGGTTTGACTATTCGCTTATCATTGTCATGGTGTTACATGCATAAAGTCTCTAGGTTTTACTAACATTTTCTTTTACATTCATGGTGGTCAAATTTGTATGGTTTATCCTTTTATCCTAGGGATGTGGTACCTACATTCATTTAGTATAATTATCATGACATAACCAAGCATTACTTATTAACAAAACTATTAGTTTCAACTATTCATTTAATTAAGTAATAGACACAAGTGTACAAGGCTCCACCCCTGAAAAGGACCTATCTAACCATATATAGAGTCAAGTAGGGTAGCCAACTAGATTATATATATCATATTTTTTCTTCTTCCTATTAAACCCTATATCAAACTTATGCCTAGGATCAGAGGCTTGAACATGCAAGTCAAATATTTCTATGCTAAAGGGCCTATCTACTACTTCAAATTCCTTGTGGTTGTGAGTTGGTTCCAAAACCATCGATGAAATCTGAAAAAGTATTTTTTTATAAATATAATTCAATAATGAAAATAAGTTGGATGATGAAAACCTTGTGATGGAAATACAAAATGGCACCAAAATCTATCTGAGAACTAAGTCAACCACTTCCTATTACACTACACACCTACTATAATCTTATCATCACTTAATTCTACTAAAAGAGTCTAATCATTACTACAACTAGGAGGGAACACTCCACATCTAACCTATAGCATAGGGAGAAAAATGTTTAATATTACACATGCTCAGTTTCTATTAGATCCTACTAAAGCACGACATGAACCATTCTCCAACATAATTTTTTTTCTACTTCATATCAAGACGTATGGGAGTCATATGGACATCCAACAGTATAGGAAGGAATTGGAGATTTCCACTCACTTTCTTATTTAGAACAAGGTCCCTCCTCAAGACTAGGTGAATTATATAGTTATATCGCACATCACCTTATTCACTAGGTAATGTAATTTCAGCATGGAGGTGAGAGAAGTGGAATCTTAGGAACACCAACAAGAAACCTTCATCAATCACACCTAAAACACTCAATGAGATGTGTATAAACCTTAGAAAGGTGGATTTTGGAAGAGCTTATGTAGGGTTAACTGCCTGATGAAGGCAATGTCTTCTTGATCATAATGAATCTAGTGTTTGTTTTCACTTATCGTCAAAATCCTAAAAGTTACCTAGGATTTGACATTGATTATTCATGCATACTCCATAGCAAGTGAATGTATGCTAGCTACGCTAGAAAAACAACAGAAAGGGGATAAGGTAGGAACTAGGATTACAACTATCTGTGAGTGTTCAAATCAACCTATACGTCATAGTGGTCAAACACGCTTTTTAGATAATAGGAGATAGTAGCTATTCACACAGGGGTTACTCCTATGTATGTGATGTCTGAACCTCCAACAAGAGAGTATGGGTGATTATGGTTACTCAAAATTGAGTCTCAAGAAAAACTATGTTAAGATAACTCCATGTTGCAGGCAAGACAAGCCTAATCTTGAAGTATCTAGTTCATTTCATCATGTGCTATCATAGAACATCTCAAAACCTAAAACTCATGTCAATTATCTAAGTTTGTATCCATGCATGCTCAGTCCACATAATGCACCTATCACAGGCATGTTAGAAAACAACAAAAGCAAAAAAAAGGTATAATGACTTGTATTAGGGTTACACACAATTATGGGAGTTCAAGTCAACCTACTCTCTATAGTAGATGAAGCATCCTCGCCTAAGGCAAGAGGTAGAGTCTACTTCCTAGGAGAGTCAACCTTCATGTATAGAAAGATATACCTATAAGAGAGTGTAGGATTGATAACGATTTACCAAAAACTAGGTCATCCACATACTTAGTTTGGGTTATATATACCACCAAATTGGATAGGGGTGTATCCCCAATTGGTAAACATGAGTCAGGTTTAGGTATGACAACTACCTCTAAAGGGTCATCTGCCTACTATGAACAATCTAGGATAACTTGAAATAGTCTAGTTACTGACTGCTTAGGCTTTGACACCATTTTGTAAAGAGTAGGACCCGACAATGGGCCCATTCAATGGTACAAACATGAGCCACGAAATAATTAAGCCGCGGAAAACATAACTATTTACAAAGTTACAAAATATGCCCATGTACATAACTTTCTCACCCTAAGGGTGGTACATAAAATGAAAATATTACATCTATATACACATGATCCCATATGTGGAGGGTAACAAGGCTATCTCAAGTAATCCTTATGTTCACCAAAGAGCTTACACTCATCATGCATCTATGCCCTATAAAGAACCTAAACCTGGGTGGAGGGAACACCCAGAAAAATAGGAAATAAAAGAGTATGAGTCAGCAAAGTTGAGTATGTACGTTAGAAGATTAACTAGGGCATTATTTATTTCAAAAGTAAAGTAAGATTTTCCCATCAAAGAGGGGGACATTAAAGTTATGTAAGTTTCAATGAGAAATAACAAGAGAAGGAATTTCCAAAAGAATGAGGCATATAAATAAACAAGTGAAATAACACATCTTGCCATTAACCATTCACAATATCACAACAATCATAATAATTTGCATGTAGATATATTTGACTAAAGTAACTATAGTAGGGCCATGATACCACTGAGCCAATGGCCTAAGTAAAATGGGCAGAAGTAGACGCACCCTAGATGGAAGTAGATGTGGCCAAGTATAAAAAGAGATGGAAATACGCACCTCGGGTGGAAGTAGATGCACCCTAATGGTTGTGCATAAGCATCTACGATAGTTAAACTAGTCAAATTATCTAACATGCATAAATAGAGTGGAAAGATTCACTTTTTACAAACATATATGGCATAATTCAGGCACAATAGCAAGTGGGGTCATTGACCCAATAAAACATGATAAATATGATTCAAAAGAATAGCAATAAGTCCAAAAGAGAATATATGATTTGTTCAACAAATAGAACTAGAGCAAGTAATTCAAAATATGTCTCATTATGGGAAATTTAGCCATATAATGCCAGTTATAAAATAGAGAGGAGTGCATACCTTATCCTCATGACTAAGGGTCAATTAAATAAGTTTACTTGGTCCCCTTAGTTGAGTAGTCATCCTAGGAACATATTATGTATGTTAGCCAAGCCAAAGTGAACATATACATTCCGATTATATTTTGTATTGTTCTTACCCTATTCCCGGTCATCTAATGTCATATTAGGGTTTATGATTTAGTTCTTATTAAAGGGGGACATATGATTCATTAGATATCTATTTTAGTACTAATATTCCTCTTTAATCACATAAGTGTAAGTGTTTAGGTTACATATATGTCTAGGTAATAATGTGCATTCTCCCACTTTAGGTCTTGAATGTTATCCTTTTCAAAAACCATATGATTATGTATAATTCCTAGCATTCTATATAGAATTTATACTAATGTATAAATGCATTTATGACATTTGTCCTTTTATATTCCCTAAATACATGTATACATTATATGTGTGAATCATAGTGATTTCCAATACAATGTAAACCATCATGCCACACCTGCTTGTGTTTATAAAGCAATGACTATTCTCACTACAATAAGGTGTGCTAACAAATTACATGGTATGATTAATACTAGGGGAAATTGATTAATCCATATTAATTTCATTAATAGATTTTGAGATTATCTAAAAGAGGGAAATTATATAGAATTCTGATCTAAGTTACTAGTTTATTTTACTGATACAAATATACACATACATTATAGGGTTAATTGGTTAAGATCTATAGCCAATATTGAACTGAAAATACGATTAACCATACCTCATTAATTGGTTGAGGTAGTGTTGATCTACCAATTGTTGACGCAATGGTTTAGAAGGTCACTCTACAAGTCAGTGGAGGACCTTCCTATGGTGTTGCACTTTTGTATTGGACTATTTGGTGCTATGTTAATATTGATTAGATGTCTTGCATGATGCTTCCTTGCATGTTGCCCATTGATCCTCAATGATTAGTTTGTTGAGTCTGTAATAACTTGATCTAGATGGATTGTCATATGCACTTTGTGACTATCTAGATTGACTAAAATTGATCGGGGCCCTATCATCTTAGAGGTGGTAATGAGGTGATTTCAAATCAGGTTGCAAGGTGTGAGATCAATATTGGCTTATGAGGTCAGGACAACAAGGCTGAAGATGGCGATGTTGTTGTATACTGGTGAGACCCGAAGGTGCTGCCTGGAGTTATATCTCTAGCTTCCTTACCATCAGTGAGGGATGGGACGTCAGGGAAGAGTGAGGTAGGAAAGACAACGACTAGTCTACAGGTGAGTTACTCGACTTGCAGGTCCTTTACGGCTAGGTTTTAAAACAATAGAAACTAGGAGGAGGTATAGGAGGGAGTACATGACTCTTGGTGAGGTGTATGAGGGTGGAGTGGTCAGTTCATATCTTCGATGATGGATCAATAGATGGAGATGACAGTGGTCATGACAGAGATGATGAAGAGGAAAGGGGATCGAGTTTGAGGACATAGAGGTAGTGATGGAAGTTGTAGGTTGCCATTGTTGTTGGCGAGGGTCATTGATGCAGCACCTACTGCAAAAATGACTGGTGACAGGGTGGATGGGCACACAATTAGATGGAAGTGGCCACTAGAGTTGATGTCAGCTATATCAGAGCACAAGACGGTGGCATGCGATGACGCTATACCTTTTAGTGTCGTGGTATGCATCCAGATGACTGGCATGAAGAAGGTAAAGAAGGAGAAGAGATGGTGGCTAGATGGTACTAGGAAGATGAAGGACAAATTGTCAATGAATATCTAGAGGACGCCGCAGTGGCATCAGGGCAAGACATCACATTGATGAGGCTCCTTCAATCGGTGATGGCACTGGGATTGGTTTGGGAGGAGGTGGCCTATAGATGTTTGTTGATTGTCGCTTCTAGTGGCATCCTTAGGAGGTGGCGCTTCCCAACATCCATGGTGACTAGACTTGAAAGGGTGAGCAAGACCACTAGGGTTCTATGGAACCAAGGAAGATGGAGGGGAATAGGATGGGTGAGAAGAGAGGTACTGGCAGCTTGGGTTGGCTAGCACAGGGTAGAAGAGAGAAAGGCAAGGGGGGAGATATAGGGGAGGAGAGGAGAGAAACGAAAGAAGACAGTCACCGACTCCCTACAATCGCAACCTACGGTTACAATGCAAGGAGCACGACTAGAAGGGAAAGAAACACATGACAGCGTTACAAGGGTGGGAGAAATAAAATTAGACGGACTTAGGTAAATAGGACTTAAATGCATAATCAATACAATCAATATGTCAAAAATTGTATTACTTAATTGGAGGGTCAAATAATCTCCAAATATGCTGAAATTTGAGAGACATGTGTATTAAGGGTAGGACTATCCCAATCCTTTGTTAACTTTACATTTTCACTTGTTTAAGGTATCAAATGGTTTGTGGCCAATATGATCAATTTAGGGATTTGGATGTGTTTAATATTTGATTCATCCTTCAATATTTTTATCCAATATCAAATACATGATGTATTAGTCATATATAATAATTTTATAGGACTTCAATGAATTGATAAATTTAAATGTCATGATTATACTAATTATCTACATAAGCTATTTATTACATTTATAAGTATTCATAATTGTACTGACCATCAAACTTGAGGAAATAGAATATTAGACATTATATGACATAAATAAAATATTTCATTATGGTTTTAGGTTGATTATGACACTTAATTATGTCATGGGAAAAAAGGTTATTATAGATGTAAGATAAAACCTATATAAAAGAGTTATATCTCCCAACTGGATTTTCATTAAGGGAGTGAATATTTAAATCAATCATATTTAGAAATGGGCCTAGATAAAGGGGAGGGACACGCTATATAATTAGATTTGAGTATGTTACATTAGTAAATTCTTTATTTTTGCTACCTATTTGATGTCATATTTCCCGATGATGGTATCAGGTACACGTCGATTAATTATGTTTTGGAATAATTGATATCATCAGATTTTTGGTTCTATCAAGTTTAATTATTGCATGTGATGCAAATATTTAAACTGGTAGATGTGCACGTCTGACTACTCACCACATAAGAAGCCAAATGGATATATATATATATATGAAAATTACATGTGTCACCCTAAAAGTGAGTTTTGGTGGTGGATGTATAGCATGGTTATGGCCAATAACCCTTATTATCTATGCATGGTTGTGTGGTTGGTTAATCCTATTTATCTTGGTCCGCGAATGAAGGCTCTCTCTTATATTCCCAATGTAAAAGTATTATTCTCTTCTACCTTTGCTCCCCTCAAATGTAACTCAAGGTTTCTCCATGATTATGTAAAACTAGGGTAGTTTATTTAGTGATGTCAATTTTGTTGGAGGCGACTAGAGTCACAGGGTCATGGGTGTGGCTTCCATCAAGAGAGATGACTTCACGACACCAACCTAGGGTGCCTTAGGGTCAATTCAGGCTTGCGAAGATCTTGGATGGGGTCAAGGATGCTTCAGGGTGAGATATATATAGAGGGGAAGAGGTATGGCAACAAAGGGAAAACTTGGGGCGGATTAAATATTTGGGGGTTTGCACTTAGGAAGGTGGAAGATAGGGAAAGTAGGGATTTCTAGATTCATAATCCTCTCCCGAGTTCAAAGAAAGAAAAAATAATGCAAAAAGATGGAGTAGGAAGGGAGATATGGTAAGTCGAACTTTGAGGCACATTTCACGGCCTGTTCGGACTCCTAACCTAAGGTAGGAGATGACTCCAGAGCTGTCAGATCCAAAAATAGAATGATCCAGATCAAGCATTTAATCGAAATAGAAACCAAGGTGCGTGACAATGTGACAAAATCAATTTTAATTTAATAAAGTGACATTGCATTTAATTTATTTTTTCTCTTTCTTCAATTAAGGGTTCAAACATTACCCAAATTAAGTGAAATTTTGCACAGAGGCCAATTAAGGCAAGTAGATTCTGATTATGCAATTAGATTTTTCTTTTGAAGATTTTGATGTGTTTAATAAATCAAATACTATTTTCTCTTTCCTCATGCATTAATGACTTTAAGATTCTCCGAATTTGATGAAACTTCACCCACAAGTTAAATAAAGTATGTTGTATATGAATTTGTCTTAATTTCACATGTTGAAGTTATTTGTACATTTATTTAATATTTTGAAAGTTTTACACACTTTCTCTCTCCTGAATTCATCTTTTAATCAAACTTTCTCCAAATTGAGTGAAAATTCACCCAAAGGCTATATTTATTGTGTAGTTTACAAATCCAAGATTATTTTCCTCTTTTAGAGTCATTTAATATTTTATTTGATATTTTGGGGAAATCACAGATCCTCTCTATCCAAAATGAATTAAATCAATTATTATTATGTGAACAACGTGAAATTTGACTCCCGAGGCAATTGGGACCCAAGGAAAATGATTCTTAACTTAAATTCCACTTTTAGGATTTCTTTTAATGAGTTATGTCATCTTTAATATTCGTGGACATTATTTTCACATTATATCCTTATTTTCACTATTGCTCATTCAAAAACTTAATATTGTCACCAAAAGAGTTACATGTGATTATTTTCACAAATTTTATATAATTACTTCATTACTTCATGTGACATATTTTATGTGTCCATATTGGCGTAAGACTAATGTGAGAATACTAGGTTATGTTAGGGTGATTTATATATGCATTAGCCCATTACGGTTATACAAAACCTCATCTAGATCTAACCTTAACTTTGTTTGGCTATGCTCAAAAGGTCAAATCTCTAGGGTAGGGTCCAAGATTTGGTATGTTACAATCCATCACATGTCCTAATGAATGAGATAACCTAAGAGATATAAAAACGAAACCACTCCTATTATGTGCATCTTCTTCTAGATCCACACACATTGACAACACTTCCTCTGTTGATGGAGGAAGATTTGTGGATCCTACTGGATGGTTTGCAAGGAGAAAAGAAACATCATTTAAATAATCCAGAAACCCCCTTTGAGCTTCCCCAACCACTCAATCTCTAACTGCACTATGGAGATCCTTTATCCAAGGTGCCAGCCATCATCAACATTCCCTTCATCTGGACCTTTTTTGAGTTTCTAAAACTACCTAGATAAGCTCCAAAGGTTTCTTCCTCTCCATTTCAAATTTTGGATTTTCATGTGAATGAGAAAATATTTGAGGTAGAGATGGAGGGGGTGGTACATATCTCACTCCACCCAAACCATTCTATCTTAAATTTATGCTTTTAGTTTGAGGATCATATCATCCGATACATGCATTGCATTTAACTTGATTTTTTTCTCACAACTTTTTTTCATAGAGTAAACAAAGACATTATCTAGCCAGTTTAAATTTATATTTTGTTCTGCATATATGCATGTTATCATCATGTAACTCCTTTTGTTTGAAGCAACACCTCACAATGACCATTATTTACACAACCAAAGGATAGAAATCACCCTATGTAGCCTAGGAACCCAAACATCATGTATCTATAGAAAAGATGGTAGGTATTTGAGGAACTGAAAGGGATCAAACACATCATTCTTCTAATTGAATAGGTAAAAAAATTCATGGGATGATCACTTTTCCCTTATCATGTTAATATTTGAGCATAGTGGGACTAGAAGAACATATCAGTGCACTAAATTGTACATCAAGTTGCATATTTATTTGACCCCTCTTTTACATTTCTTCTTTCATCTTCTTACCTTCCATCCATCAAAAAGAAAATAAAAAGCCATGAATAAGTGTCAAACTCCAAGTTTTATGTGGCATACCCCTCCCTACTTTATATACTTCTTCCATACCTCTCCATATCTAATAGGGGCATAACACCAAAAACAAAATATGCCAATGTGCATAAAGAAAAAAATCCTACAATATATCTATTTGCACAAATAAAAGAAATCTTGAGTCAAATAGAGGAGAGATTTGCATTTTCCTTTTGCAACCCACTTCTCTTCATATATCTACCTACAGACACAATGAATGTGTCATTTTGATATCCTTTTCATGCACCCCAGTGTTGGGTCATATGTATACTTGTTGTTCTACAAGGTTCTCTAAATGCTCATGAAAACTCCTAGATGTGTCCGGTATTGAGAATAGTATTGAGGAAGTGTTTTTGGAAAGAAAAATAAAAAATGAATATATGGATAGATATGTTTTGTGTTATAAGGAAGTTGGCCAGCTTGGCTATATCAGGAGGTAGAGAAATAATCATGATGTGAAGGTGAGGCAACCACATGGATTGGAAGTATTCATTTGGTGATTGTTTTAGATTTTGTGTTACTTGGAGACGAGCAATGTTTAAGTTTATGGTTATTTTATGAATGCATATTCATCCTTGTTTTAGTTGCATTTTCAGCCTAGTCTTTCATTCATTTCCATCATTTTAACTTAGAATTATCTTGCATTTAGGTATTATTAATTTTATAGTAGATTATAAGGTTTTGATCCAAAGTCCTACTTTTCATGGTAGGCTTGAACTTCATTGCATGATAGGAGTGTAGGAGGCAGTGGTCTCACTAACCAACTAGTGGGCATAAGAAATTTTTGAATAAATGGACCATATATTTGATGATAGTCTAGACATCCGTTGTTTATTCCATCTGTTTATGCTCCAAAGGCACCTGCCTTCGACACATGACAATTGCCCCTATGGGTGGGCTTAATTCTTCCAATCCATTGGTCTGCATTACATATGTCAAACCATCAATTTACATAACTTGTATCTATCCATCAATTTGCATAACATCTACCAAACCTTCAATTTACATCACTCTGTCCTCCCTCCCTTTGAGTGACAACCAAAGGAAGCACATCTCCCACCTTCTGATGGAATTTCCACTTCCAAAAATTGATGGAAGTTATACTTCCACCTTCTGATGGCTGACCTACACCCCAAAAACTGATGGTATCCCAATGCTTTTCCTTCTAATAGTTGCCCAACACTCACCTTCTGATGGTCGCACAATGCTCATCTTTCGATGGAAGTCCAAATTTTGCATCTAGCGGTTCCCTTGTGAAGGAAATTTGCAATCACCAATTGAGGGAAATCTTGCGACCCTCTTTCGATGGAAGTTCTGCTTCCACCTTCCAAAGTTACTCCTGCACTTCCTCCTTATGTATGTCTTGCATGCCTATTTTGATGGTCATTCTAACTCCTTACTTACTGATAGAACTTTTGAACTCTATGCAACCCATTGACTTCCTTGTTGTCCCACCCCTCCACCTTCATGAAAGATGACCTTTCAAATCCAAGGCAATTGGGAGGTTTCAAACCCTAGAATCCACCTATAAATACAAGCCTTCATCCTACATTGGGAGTTACCTCTTATCCAATAGCCAGAGTATTGCATTCACAATTGAGCCAGTGGAAGACAATTCCCACTGTATTTTCCATAGGAGACGACCATATAAACCAAAGATTTCTGCTCCACTATGGCTTCACCTCCTAACCTTAAAAGAAGAAGATCAAAGACTCCTTTTCCAATATCCTCCCACATACTGGCTCTTGATCTATAGATGATTACAACTGACAACAACCCTTGGTGTACACTACTACTAAATCTCTTCTACTTGCAAATATCATGGATATTTTGTTCTTTTCCATGTTGTTTTAACTGATCTCGCCACGTGGTGTGAGTGGTTCCTTACACTAGGGCATGTGGAGTATCCCCACTATTTCTTCTATTTTTTCCACTACATATAAATCTATATGAACCTTGTTTCACTTTTAATCAATTGATCTATGCTTGTATGCTATTCTGATCAACAAGTTTACATGTTTGTCATTATCTTAGACGCTGAGAACTTTGAACCCTACATTTGATGAGAACTTTGGGGAGGTGTTTTTTGAGGCAATAGATGTGTTATTAATAGGCAATGCGATGATGATCTTAGAGTGGTATCTATCCAGACTTAATACTAACACCGAAAGGAGATTTACCTAGCCTTAGTGTTAATTGTTCATGATTGTGTGTGATAAAATAAGAGAACGGTTCCAGGTAATGGTGGTGAAATCAACGCACCCTAGCGTTACCATTGATCTATAATATTTAGAACTTGTGTTAGTCTTTACTCTTTCACATTATCTATAATCAACCATATACCTTCTAGGGATAAATACTCTTTGATGTTAATTGATTCGATCACTTAACTGAATTTTTTTTGTCCTTTGGGTTTTATCCTGAACTATATTATAATATACAAGTCCACTTTTGGGTGGTATTATCCTACTATTACTTTGGTAAAAGATAATGATTTCATATCCCTGGTGGATTTGAGGGCACAAAAATATGCACATCACTATCCCACAGCCCCACTCCATCTCCATCCACCTCCAATTTTGGATCTCTTCCATGTTTCACATCAGTGAATGACTTCCCAATCCATTCATCATCAAGTCTCCACAACATATACCCCACCTACAATCAACATGGAGAGGAGGAAGCCCCATCGGATCATGAGATGGACAACATTATCAATTCTATTGATGTCGATGCTCCAACTAGAGAAAGAAGAAGAAAGAAATCCACAGTCGCTTCGTCATCACGCCTGCCACCACGACCTACTACAATGAGGAACTCTAGTTCCTCGATATAGTTGCATGCTACACAAAAACTAACAAGAGGAGGTTGTTAATTGAAAAAGAGGAAGACAACGATCCAATTAAAATCCCCTCAACTTGGACATGAGTTTAAGGTCACGTGAATATCTTGAAGAAGTGACATAGAGCACAAAGAGAGAGGAGGTAGGGGATGAACCAATGAACGTGTTGTTAAGGTTGGAAGCATAAAGGATGAAAATTTTGGGAAAACAGACCCGAGAAGCTACATATGGCACAATAGCAAAGAGGAAAGTTTTTGTGAAACCTCTCCACTCTAGTTCTCTACAAGAAGGGTGATTCCCACGAGGTATGTGTGTACTTATACCATGCAAAACTTGGGTATAAGTCATGTATTCAAGAAATCCTTTTAACAAGGGTTTGTACAAACTGTTTACTAGGGTCCAAGAGACCTAGATTGTAACCACCCATCAATTCTTTGGGTCACTTGAGAAGGTACAATATTGATGTGAAGATTCCATCCAGTCCAGAATTAACAACTCTACACATCTTGACGACCTCCCACTCAACAATATCTTCCCTCCCACTCTTAAATGGCAAGGAAGTGTGTTATAGGCCATTTTGATAGGGATTTAAAGTATAATTCTTCATCAATTTTGAAGAATTTCACCGGTCAAGACACCTTTGCATTGGGGAAGTAAAAAAAAGTAGACAACATAACCCCTCCATGAGGTACTTTCAATTTTTTTTGGCTAATACAGTTTTTGGGCAGTATGATTATCAAGATGATGCTCATAACATGATCTAATTGTGATGACCACAATGGTGAATGGGAGGCATGTCAACTGAAGGGCAATGGTGACAGACAACTTAAAAATAATCTCCTCTAAGAGAAAGAATCCATTCACAATGGAAGGGATAATTACTACCATTTCTCTAGCCCTAGATTGTGATCTGGAAGGGCTCATAAAAGTTGAAGGGACCAAGTACATTTATTTGCACTATCTTAGATGGTCCCAAATCACCTCCTTGAGGAGATGGAAGGTCGCATACAATACAAACCCTACATAGCCTAGAATAACCTTAGAGATGACCTACCATTCCATTATTCTTTTTGATTGCATATGGCCAATGGATGATTCCATAGAGGTACTTACCAACTGGGAAAGTGAGTGCACTAGAGAGGACATAAGGGCACCACCAGTTGACTTACTTGACTGAGAAGGGGAGACTTGTGTAGGAGTAGACACACATTATTTAGAAGCCTCACCACACTAGATAGAGAGAGGATGACTTTAATGTGTAGAATCCCACATTGAATGCCAATAACATGTCCACCATACGTGCATGATTGGAGGGTATTCAAAATATATAGGAGGCCATGTGGTTAGATCAACAAGAAATACATCATCGGATCAACCATATGTACCACTATCATCATGCGTAGATTTAGAGAAACCACCAATGGGGTGAGGATTTTTGGGGATCCCTATCTAGTTATAGGAGACAAGTATGCCTCTAGTGTTCGACTATTGGGGACATTACTACCAGTATCCTCCACAACAAGGAGGACCACCACTAAGGCTATCACAAAAGCAATGATCTCTACCCTATCACTCCTAGACTTCGATTTCACACTGAGGACAACTTGATAAAAAGTTTGGATGGTAGGGAAGTACACATAATTCTCTTAGTTTCATTTTAATGCCCCTATGTTGTATGTCCCACCTCGTTCTGTCATTGATGATTGCAAAACTTTTATCTAGATTGAATTTTACTTTCTTTGCATACATGCACGTACATAGTCTATTTTCTTGTAGTTCCATGTAATTTTTCTAAAATTTTGCTCTTTTTTGCATTGCATGCCATGCACTGTATTTCATGTTAGTTTTTGTAATTTCTTACGCGTTTTAGCTAGAATTTTCTTATTTATTGGTTATTTTGTAGTGTAGGTTTAGATGTGACATTAGGCCAATGTGGCACCATTTTGGTAAATTTTCCCAAGCTTGATATTTTTCCCAATGTATGTTTCAACTTAAATCTCTACTTGTTGTGATGGAATGGTTAAACTTTGGGGAATGAATCCCATTGATGATGTTTTTGGCTACATGAGTTATATGATGTAATTTTGTAGGTTCTAAAGCCTCCTAAAGGAAATTGACTATTTGAATAAAAATATGGTCCTGGCAAGCCTTGAATGGTTGTGAGTATTCATTCCATGTGGAGAGAGTGTATTATAGCATGATTTCTCATTTTTATGCACGGTTTGTCTATTTTGGTCAATGTTGTTTGGATCAGCTTGCTTGAATGAAATCATACATGAATTTTCACTACTTGTGACTCCTTTTGGACTCAACATTTCTTACATCATTTTCTTACCTCTTTGCCTCATGAAAGGATGCCAAAGTGAACACATTAGCCTTGGACACCCTCTAAAAGTTTGGGGTGTATCTATATATATATATATATATATATATATATATATATATATATATATATATATATATATATATATATAGAGAGAGAGAGAGAGAGAGAGAGAGAGTCAGGCTAGAATACACTCGAGTGTACATATCACACGAATAAACTCGTGTGTTTGCATATCAAGTCTAGTTTTTTGCAAAATGTAAACCATTGATCTTCGTTGTCATACTATAACTAGGCTACATACAAATTTTGAGCCCATTTGGATGAGTGTAAGTCACTCATCCAAGGGCAACAAAATCGATGCACAAAACTAATTTGAAATGTATAATTTTTGTGGTCTTCATAACATGAGCTATATATATCCAAATGGGCTCAAATTTTATATATGAGCTGTTCACGAGATGTTTAAGAAGATCAACAGATTAGATTGTCAAAAAAATATTGCATCATGAAAACTACTTGAGTGTATTCCGCTCCGGATACACTCGAGTGTATTCTAGCCCGACTCTCTCTCTCTCTCTCTCTATATATATATATATATATATATATATATATATATATATATATATATATGTGTGTGTGTGTGTGTGTGTGTGTGTGTGTAGAGTTAGGCTAGTGTACACTCGAGTGTACCAGAGGCACCATACACCTCAGTCATTTTTAAAGATGTAGTAGCTTTTTGAAAAATCTAAACCATTGATCTTCTTAAACATCTTAAGAACATACTATATAATTAATTTGATCTCATTTGAACACTTATAGGTCGTGCATCTAAAGGAGGCAAAATCATGCATTTCAAATTAGTTTAGTGCGTTGATTTTTTTGTCCTTGGATGAGTGACATACACTCATCCAAATGAGCTCAAATTTTATATGTGGCCTGTTTTTATTGTAACCGTGAAGATAAATGGATTATATTTTGAATAAACATGGTCTAGATAGGCAAACACCATTGGGGTGTACAACGTGATCTGTACACTCCAGTGTATTCTAACCTGACTCTCTCTCTCTCTCTCTCTCTCTCTCTCTCTCTCTCTCTATATATATATATATATATATATATATATATATATATATATAAATACTTTCACACACACACATACATACATACATACATGCCGGCAAGGGAATAGCCCAGTTGGCGAATTCCGCTGGTCCCCAATGAAGGGACCCAGGTTCGAAACCACACAGAGAAGAATCTCTTGATTTATCACCCTCTCGGGCATCCGACCTCCGCCATGGGTTATGGGAGAGGGTGGGGGGGCGGAAATCTTTCTCTCTTAATCCCATACATACATACATACATACATACATACATACAAAACACATGACGATTAGGGTTCGGCTCCGTGTGACCCAGGTGATCGCATCGTCCATGCCTTCGATCACCTCGATCGAAGGTGTCCGCCCTTCCGCACACACCATCCCCACCTACGATCACTCCCTCCAACCCCCTATTGACTATGACAGAGAAGCAGCAGGCACTGCTGGCGTGTGGTGCAAAGATCAGAGACCATGACAGAAGCAATGATGTCAAGGGACGAAGGGTGAAGCTACCCTGGAAACGAATCTTGAAGCAACTTGTGCCTACGGTGGATGAATCGCTGGATTTCACGCAGCCTAGAGTGGTTGACGGATCTGTGCACATGGATCTGGAGAGCGAGGAGTTTGATCGGATGTAAAACATCTGAGAACATACGATGCTCCTCTACTCGATGGGAAGATGGCCATATTACCCCCACCTGATGGCTTGGATCCGCCACACATGGCGGCCCAAGGGGGATTTTGAGGTCCTCTCAAAAGAGGATGGGATCTTCCTGGTCAGGCTGGCGATGACGGTTGATAAGAAGGTGATTCTGGACACAGGACTGAGATTCTTTGATTGTTAATTGATCATTATCAAAGACTACACATATATAGATGAACTGAAGAGGGAGTTGTTCTCCTCAATCCCGACATGGATCACCCTCCATTCGATAGGGCGGTCATGGGTTAGGAGAGCAGCGGGCACCATCGCAGTGGGTGTCGGCAAGGTGCTACTCATCGACTCACATTCGCTCAAGGGTGTGAATGCCAGAGTCATCATCGAGCTTCAGAGGATAGCAAGGAACATGACCAGGTCTGGCTATACATTGGTGGGAAGGAGCCTATACCCGTTCGAGTTTCATACAATTTCGTCCCTCTGAGATGCACTAGTTGTTGCGCCTTTGGCCATGGCGATGGACACTACAGGCAAGGGGTGACGCCGGAGATGGAAAATGGCAAGAAGGGCTGGAAACCTAAGCAGCAACAGGCTGCCGGTGTAGTGGTTGCGGCCGTACGCACGGCTACCCAAGGGTCGACAGAAACTTCCACTAGCTGCAAAGGTGGTGCTGGTTCAACCACAACCAACCAGAAAGAGGGCAGACAGAATAGCCCAGCTACAAAGTCAACTGAGAAGGGAAAGGTGAGCACTGCACAGGAGATGGAAAGAGAGAAGGCCACCCCTTCGGTGGGTGAATCTGTTGCTGCTGAGAAGAAGCAAGCAATCTGTAGGCTGATGTTTCGGCAGTGGTAGATAAGAGAGGATCGACTGATCATGGCAAGCCAGATGTTGAGGCACCTGATGCAGTAGGAGGGCGTGCTGATGGTGGTTTCACACCTACATCTAACACATCTGACAGATCCGGATCTCGATGATCACGCATCCCAAAGTCCCAAGGAGTGGGGTCAATCCTTGACACCATGAATAGTTTTGGTGCGCTCTCCGATTCGGACAAAGAAGAGGGGGAAATCATGAAGGAGAAAGGAGCAAAAAAGAAGGATAACAAGAAGGAGCCTAGCAAGCATACAAGATCCACCAAAAACCCTTAATATGTCTATGCTACTCTGGAACATAAAGGGTGGGTGCGACATGAATAAGAAGAAGGAAGTTCGTGAGTGGATTGCTGCCATTGATCACTCATTGGTGGCTTTGGTGGAAACTAAAATAAAGAAAAAAATAGTAATAGCATCAAATACTTATTTCCACAGGGATGACACCACGTGTTAAATGTAGATTATGGTGTGGAAGCCCAATGCCTGGCAGGTGTCAGTGATACAGATGTCAGATCAGCATGTCACAATTGATTGTAGGAATAATGGTGGATTGTAGATGTGGATGTCAGCTGTCTATGGCCATAATGATGGTAGATCAAGGCTTGATTTGTGGAGAGACTTGGTCACTCTTTCCAAACATGTGGCATGTCCATGGTTTGTAATTGGTGATTTTAACATAGTACGACTACAAGGGGAGAAAAGAGGCAAGAGACTTGACACTACAGCTGAAGTGAATGCTTTCAATCAAACCATTAATAGGGATGGCTTAGTTACCTATGGTGGGAGGCAATCTGTTCACGTGGAACAATGAAAGAGCCCCAGAACACAGGATAGCAAGCAAGCTTGATAGGGCCCTAGTGAATGATGAGTGGCTGAAAATTTTTCCTAATATGCAGGTGAAGGTTGGTAGGTCTGAAATTAGCGATCATGCTCCTATCTCGGTCCAGGTCACAGAGAAAAAGCAGAAAAGGAAACCCTTTAGATTCCTAAATTACTGGGAAGATTGGGAAGGGTTTGAGGATGTCATAAAACAAAGTTGGGAGACACAGGTGAGCGGAAATTCCACGTATGCGTTTACTAAAAAATTGATGCATACCAAGATGGCACTCAAGAATTGGGCAAAAGAGAAGGTAAACATCCCAAAGATACTAAAAGAGACAAAAAGGGAATGCAAGGAGATTAGAGAAAAATTACTAGCTGATCTAATGAATCCTGTGCTGATTGTGAAGGACAGGGAGTTAAAGACTATGCTTGAAGACCTAAAAAAGGCTGAGGAAAGATTCTAATGGCAAAGAAGTAAAGAAAAATGGATGGAAGATGGAGATCGCAACAAAAAGATCTACCACATGGCAGTGAGGAGAAGAGAGGTAGATAATATCATTTCTGAACTTATTAATGAAGATGGAGTGGTAGTCAATAAACAAGAGGAGTTGGAAGAACAAGCTATTGATTTCTACACGTCGTTGTATAATAAGAATTTTCCTAATGACATTGATGAAGATGAGATAGTGGACTGGAGATACAGGCTCACAAGCACTCATAATAACATTCTTACAAGAAGAATTAATGAGCAGGAGGTGAAGGACGCTCTCTAGAGTATTGGTAGCAATAAGTCACCTGGCCCAGATGGTTTCAATTCTTTCTTTTTCAAGAAGATGTGGGATATTATCAAAGATGATTTGCTTTCTTATGTGAACTGGTTCATGGAAGGAGGAAACATGGTGAGATAGGTCAACCACTCCTTTCTGGTTCTAATCCCAAAAAAGAAAGTTCCTCTCTTGCTGATTTCCTCCCTATTGCTTGCTGCTCAGTTCAATACAAAATTATTGCTAAAATATTGGCTGCCCGGTTGAAGTTGGTCCTCCCTTCTCTAATTTCTGGTAATCAAGGAGCCTTTGTGACAGGGAGAAGTATCAGTGACTGTGCTCTTCTGGCTGGTGAATTTCTCCTGGATTTCAATGTTATGCGAGGGAGTAGGAAGGCTTGTCTAAAACTTGATGTCTCAAAATCCTATGACAGTGTTAGATGGGAGAAGTTATGGTGGATCATGCAACAAATTGGATTCAATGATCAATGGATTAGCTGGATGAAACAATGTGTTGGGACGACTAGCTATTCTGTTTTGGTTAATGGCACTTCTGCAGGTTTATTCATAGGTAGCAATGGTCTGCGCCAGGGTGACCCCTTGTCCCCTCTGCTTTTTGTGATTGTCATGGAGTACTTCACAAGGAGGATGCAACAAGCTGAAAATCAAAAGGAGATAAAGCCCTACACAGTCCACAAAATGTAGGTAATGACACACTTAATTTTTGTGGATGATGTATTGATCTTTGTGGAAGCCAAGCAACAATATCTGGAAAATCTTAAGGGTCTTCTTGAAAGGTTTGGGATGCAAACGAGGATGTGTATTAATGCAACAAAACTCACATCTTCTTGTCTAAAAACTGCCATCAAATGGAGGATAGACTCACACAGGCCATGGGGTTGAGAAAGGCGAATTTCCAACAAAATATCTGGGATTTCCACTGGCCGGGGGAAACCTATAGGTAAAAGACTTCACCGAGTGCATTGACAAAGTGGAGGAAATGATAAATAGGTGGCCAACACATAAGACATCAATGGCTGGGCGCAGAACACTGATAAAGGCAGCCATAGAAGGTCTCCTTATTTTCTGGGTGCAGTAAGGAGAGATTCCCGTATATGTGCTAGATAGGATTGAAATGAAGATGGCTAACTTCCTGTGGGGCAGTGAGCATCATCCTATGAGGTACTCCAGATTGGCGCTTCCCATTAATGAAGGAGGGCTAAATTTGAAGACTCCCAAGGACATTGCTAAGTGGGGTACAATGAGAAGAGTTATTTCTTACCAAGAAGGAACTTCTACATGGGGGAAATGGATGAGAGACAGATATCCTAGAGGGCTGGATTTTATACCAAAAACAAGAGAAGGATACTCAAGAACAATCAATGTCATGAGAGAAACTTGGCCAAAAATCAAGCACTTGTTTATTACTAATAGTCATGAGGGATGGCAGCTCAAAGACAAGAAGATTTGCATATGGGAGGTGACCCGAGCAAGAGGTACAATGGATCCTATGGGAGCACAGATTTGGGTAGACAGATATGTGCCTAAATGGTGCATGTGCATCTATAAATTTCTGCATAATGTTCTTGTTACGTTTGAT
Source organism: Alisma plantago-aquatica (assembly GCA_963693085.1). NCBI lineage: Eukaryota > Viridiplantae > Streptophyta > Magnoliopsida > Alismatales > Alismataceae > Alisma > Alisma plantago-aquatica. Next base: position 256,747,433 of record OY856413.1, read on the forward strand.
AGAATCAAGGGATGGAATTATGATATACCTACTATTTTCTTGCTATACGGGGATGGAGATGAAAGCCACAACCATATAGTGGGAGAGTGTACCTACACATATGAAATATGAGAGTATGTATGCAATAATTTCAGACTACAAATCCAACTTGCAGCTGATTCAAAAAGAATGATTTTGAGATGCGGTGGTGATGAAAAGAAGATTTTTATGCTTGCCGGCCTATGCTACCACGTTTGGGAAGAAAGGAACGCTAGAAGATAGCAAGGAAAGTCCACGAATGCCACTACTATTGCTGTAAAAATTTGTAAATGTATTAGACATAGATTACACATTAGTTAGTGGTGTGAGTTGTAACTCTGTGTTGGATGTATGGCATTGGGCCTACATGTAAACTCAACCTCCTATAATTTTTGGGGGGACGTCAAAATATATTTACATGATTCTGATACATAAATACATACATACATACATACATACATACATACATATAGACATATATATATAGTGAAGCTGGAATACACTCGAGTGTACCGAAGACACCGTACACCTCAATTGTTTTCCATCATTATATAATTATTTTGAAAATCTAAATTGTTGATCTTCTTAAATATATTAAGAACATATTAGATGATAAATTTGAGTTCATGTGGACACTTATAGGTCATGCATCTAAAGGAGCAAAAACTATGCATTTTAAATTAGTTATGTGTGTCAATTTTGTTTTCCTCATATGAGTGACTTACACTCATGCAAATGGGCTCAAATTTGGTATGTTTCCTATTATTATTGTAATAATGAAGATCAATGTATTAGATTTTGCATAAAAATGGTCAAGATAGGATAACACCACTGGGGTGTACAGTGTGATATGTACACTCGAGTGTATTCTAGCCTAACTCTCTCTCTCTCTCTCTCTATATATATATATATGTAGAGAGAGAGAGAGAGAGAGAGAGAGAGAGAGAAAGAGAGAGAGAGAGAGAGAGTCAGGCTAGAATACACTCGAGTGTACAGATCACACTGTACGCCCTAGTGGTGTATTCCTATCTTGACCATATTTATGCAAAATATAATCCATTGATCTTAATTATTACAATAATAATAGGACACATACCAAATTTGAGCCCATTTCTCATGCAAATGGGCTCAAATTTGGTATGTGTCCTATTATTGTTGTAATAATGAAGATCAATGGATTATATTTTGCATAAATATGATCAAGATAGGAAAACACCACTGGGTGTACGGTGTGATCTGTACACTCGAGTGTATTCTAGCCTGACTCTCTCTCTCTCTCTCTCTCTCTCTCTCTCTCTCTCTCTATATATATATATATATATATATATATATATATATATCACTTCCCACATGGGTAACTAACTTTGTTACTCATGGATTTGTTTTGTAATAGGAAGGCACCTAATCATAATGAGATAACTGAAATTGTAACATAAAGACTCCTTTTGTTAATACAATGTGAATTTTTTTTGTCCCTCTAAAAATAGTAAAAATGATATCTATGACAACATTTTATGTAGTATTATGAAACGAGTCTTTCTATTACAATTTTGGTCATCTCATTACAATGTTTGTTGTCTCATTACAAATATGTGCCTTCCTATTACAAAATAGATGCACATGTTACTAACCTTAGTTACCCGCATGGGTAGTGAATGAATGGCCATATATATATATATATATATATATATATATATATATATATATATATATATATATACAAGTAGGATGGCAAAAACATGGGAGTGTGTGTGAAAAGGTTGTGGCAATGCCAATCAAGGTTTGATACCATGGAGGGTTAGGATCATGATCCGGGGCTTGGAAATCAAGATGATACAAGTAGCATACATGAGGAAGACATGCTGATGAGAAAGGAAACATCATTAAATTGAGGAGTCATGATCGACGTGCCAGAAATGGGGTTTAAATTGAACTATGTAGACATGAAAGGTAAGTCAAACATCAACCAAGAAGATATGAATTACAATCGTACCAGGGGATGGGAAGTATTATTCTAGAGGAGTCATTTCCAAATGCGACGCACATACAACATAGCCCTAAAACCTCTAGAATGGAGATAATAGGAGCACATGAGAATGGTAACAACATCTTTGTCAATAGTGTGGTTGCATGATCTAACCAAAAGGAAATAATGAGTTTCTCCCTCGACACTATTTGAAGAAAACCTCTAAGTGATGTTATTTTGAGTGAACTAGATGAAAATTTGACATCAAAAATCATTCCCGAGGCAGAAGAAATATAGTGGTTGCTTTAAAATATCTGGTGGTGGTGTGATTAATAGGGTCTGAGGTGGATATATGACTCTCAAATATAGTTTAAAGTCCTCTGGAAGAGTTTAGGAAGGTTTAACATGTTTAAACTTAATAAAGGTCACTTTGTTGTCCAGTTATCTTGTCCAAATGACTATATGACAACCCATACTGGTGGTCCTTGGAAACTGTTTGGATGCAATGTGGTAGTGTGGCTGTGGTACCCTACTTTTGTTACCTCATGTGACTATCCACAACTCATTGTGTCCTGGGTAAGAATTGTCAATTTACTCCTGCAACTTTACATGCCCACATTTTTTAGTCTATTAGGTTGGAAATGGGGAGGATTATAAAAGTTGATACCCACACAACAAACATGTCTCGAAGCAAAATTTTCTAGCCTAGCTTTAGAGATAGATACCGCAAGACCTCAGATATCATCCATATTCATTAAAGAAGTGAAATATGGAGTTAAATATCAAGGTTTCCCCTAGGCATGCACTAAATGTGGAATAGAAGATCATACATCAAAATATTGTAAGGAGGATGACTAAAACACATGGAATATTACTGAGGAGGGACATGCAATTTCAAGTGAGATGGAAATATATATTGACATTCCTAAATAGAATTGGTATACACAAAGGAGGATGGGTGGTGGTAGAAGAAGGAAGATAGTTTAAGAGGAAATAGCAGAAGCTTCAAAAGAGATTAACAATGGGTTTGTTGAATTTCTATAGGAGAATGTTTATGGGCCACAAAGAAAAGAAGCAGGTCACAAATCAATCTCCAGGGCGATTACTGCTATTTCAACAAAACCAAAAAGATGTGAAAGAAGAACCTGACTACAATAAAGGAGAGGAAGAGGATATACTAGGAAGGTTCTAGGGGATGTTACTAAGGGTGTATCCAACAATTTCAACATATCAACATCACACATGAATGTAGGATCAAGTAGTAAAATTTAGACAGTTCCACAAGGGGTGTACATATCATGGTATACCCTAGACTTGACGAAGTTATCGAGGTGTTCCTAGTTCTTGATGAGATTGACATGCAAACAAGTGAAAAGTAGAACCAGCATACCCTAGATTTTAAGGCCAAGGAAGGGGATGTTGAGAAGGAAGCATTTCCAGGTGAGATATCTACTATGCTCTATTCACTCCCTAGAAGGAAAACCAAAGGCAGTGGCACCATGAAAAGAAAAGGGTCATTGAGACCACTCCCTCCACCTGAATTAAGACATAGGAGTCTAAGGAGATCAATGGACAAGTTAATGACATCGAATACATGGAAACATGATGATAATGACATTGAGAAAGAGGCTATGGAGGATACAGTGTGTCATGATTGTGTTGTGGAGGAGGCCGGAAGTAAGAACTCTTGGAAGGCTACTTCTCAATAATATATGGTATGTACCTTAAACCAAGTTATAAGTTATATGTTAGACCTACTATGTCAGAATGCGAGAGGTATCAGGAATGATAATATCTACAACACATTATAAGAATTCATGATCTACACAAAGCCAAATGTGATGTTGATTTTAAAACCCAAAATCATTGGGCAAAGTGATATTAAAGAAATCAAAAGATTTAGGTTCATGAACCCCAATAGAATGGAAGCTAGGGGTTTCTTGGGAGGAATTTGGGTTGGATGGGATGACACTTGTATAGTTGAGATAATAAACCGTCATTGAAAATTTAATACTAGAAAAATCAACAACAAGTGGTTAGTGACTTTTGTTTATGCAAGCCTCCACACTCCCATTCGCAACCCATTGTGGAAACACTTGATTTGTTATGAGAAAGAAGATCCAGGGGATGTGGATAATATTAGGGGATTTTAATAATATACAGTAGCCAAATGAAAAATATGGCAGCAATATATTCCATGCTAATGAGGTAAATTGATTCAGTGAAGTTCTTATGGAGATAGGACTCACTGACTTTGGTTTCTCAGGGATGAAGTATACATACAAGCATGGTTTGCTTCTAGAATGTCTCGACAGAGCATTGGCTAATGATGTGTTCATTCACTAATGTCCAAATATGTTAGTAGAGCATCTACCTTGGATTCACTCATATCACTATCCTATTCTTGTAAAGTTGAATAGAAAATAGAATGCAGATCGAGGATTCATCACCCGGGCATCATGGCACATTCAGAAGGACATCTGTAGAATATTGCAACCTACTTGGTAGAAAGAACAACCCTTTGAAAAGGCTATGCAGTCAACTAAGGCATGGGTCATTGATTGGGACATAAATATTTTGTAAAAGAAATGATGAGATAAGGAAAGATTGTTGAGGAATATTATTCAACTCGAGACTAATTTGGTGATCCAGTATGATGCCACTTGTGATAAACTATGTATTGATATGCTGGAAGAACTTGACATCATCTTCAAAAAGGAGGAGGAGGACTAGAAGCAACACACTGACATCAACTGGTTGAGGAATGGAGATAATAACACTAGATTCTTTAATGATTGGGTCAACCAAAGACATCAAAGCAACTCAATCACTGCATTAAAGAATGTAGAGGGTGAATGGTAAACTAATGATACTGAGCTCATGAATTTAGTGGTAGACCATTCTAAGTGTGTGTTGACTGACCACAGAGTGGATAGACATACTCATTGTAGAAGTATACCTGGCAGATTCAAACCTATTATGAGGTCACTAAGGCGGATCATCGTTGCTCCTCCCTCCGAGGAAGTGAAGAATGCTCTTAACAATATGAGTCCTTATAAGGTTGTTGGACCTGATGGAGTGAGTGTGTTATTCATGCAAAAATAATGGATTATTGTCGATGAATTAGTTGTAAAAATGGTAATGAGTGAAATCATAGGCTAGCCACTTGATCTTGAGGTATGCAATGAGTGAAATCATAGGCTAGCCACTTGATCTTGAGGTATGCAATGCTACTATCCTATTGATACCTAAGGTTCCTAGGCCGAAGAAGTGTGAGAAAATTCAACCCATATCCCTAAACAACATTGTTCTAAATTATATTCTAAGTTGGTCATACAGAGATTGAAAATATTCCTACCTTATGGGGTATCTAGGGAATAATGCAGCTTTGTGCCCAGACAAAAATCACATGTAACATTGTGCTAGTCTAGGAGCTTATACATGAGATGATGACAAAGACGAGTGTGAAGACTATGACAATTAAAGCAAATCTAACAAAGGACTATGACTTCATGTCTTGGAAATTTGTTAATGATACTCTTAAGATGCTTGATATACCTAAATATATGTAAGTACAACATGAATTTTATAACTGGAGGTTCAATACTGATCACGTGGAGTGGGAAATATCTACACATTTTAAAGAAAGTAGGGGAATCTAACAAATAGATCCATTTTCTCCTTATTTATTTGTGCTATGTCATGAATGCCTCAGTCAAATGATCCATGGTTCTATTCAAGGAAAGAAGTGGAAACCTATAAAACTAGGAGTAGTAGGTCTAACAGTTGCACATGTCTACTTTATAAATGATCTCATACTAATTGTTGTAGAAAATAGGAGACAGATGAGCACCATCAAATAATGTTTTAACAAATTTAAAAAGGAATTTGGATATGTTATCTCAGTTGTGAAAACAAGGATCTTTTTCTCCATGAGCGTCATGAGAAGTGAACTACTTCTGATTGGAAGATCTAGTAGATTCCAAGTAATAGAGGATCTGGGATGATATTTGGGAATGTCGATTCTACATTCCAGAGTTAACAAAGATATGTATTATACTGTTCTTTTGAGTGTGACTAATAAGGTTAATGCCTGGTCAGTGTGGTGCTTATCCTTTGCAGGTAGGGTCTGTCTCGTGAAAGCTACCTTGACAAAGATACCTACATATACTATGCAAATGACAACCTTTCTATTGACATTTTTGACATGATAGACAACACTATTAGATGGTTCATATGGGGTGGCAGCCATAAGAAAATTTCCATGTCGTTGGTAGCATGGAACAAGGAGACAAGCTCAAAAGATAAAGGAGGTCTTGACCTCAAAACCATGAGAGTTGGAATGAAGTGTTATTGCTTAGGAATACTTGGGGTCTTGTCTAGGGAAGAGACATGATGTGGTGCCCTGGCTTCAAAAAAGTTCAATTCTTATACAATCCTTAAGACATTGGCTATATCACATCTAAGAGAACGTGTATTTGCTTCTAAGGAACTCATATTAAAGAACTACAGAGTTTAGTTAATGAGTGAGTGTAATACTAGCTTTTAGAATGATCCCCAGACACACTCCAATATTTTTTCTTAAGAATCATGTCCTTCAACCTATACCTCCTTCTCTTAATGATATTCATGTTGGAAGTATTATTGATTTGCAAGGGTAGTTGGTGGCTACCTGAAACAATGGTAAATGACATATAAAGGATTAACAGACCCCTAAAAACCGATCATGGTTATATATGGATGTGGATCTACTCACAAGATGGTAAATTTTCCACAAAAATACATACAAAACCCTATGGTAACCATAAGAGTATACAACACCTGGTGAGTGTAAGTTCATCTAAGAGGCAAAAGTCACAGGTAGACTCCAACTATTGCATGGACTGTGGCCCACAGAGCTCTTCTTACTAATGTTAGAAGGAAGATAAGGCCTCTAACCGATGATGACAAGTGTGCACTATGTATGTGCAAGGATAAAACTTTATTGCACACCCCGATGGACTATAGCTAGAAAAAACTAGTGTGGGATAGAATGATTGAAAGATCCAAACTCAAAAACTTCTTGGGATATATGGAGGCTAGCTCACGGTTGAAGTACTGCATGAGACAATCCATATTGACATAGAAAAACTCATCATGGCATGTAGATATGTTTGGAAATATCGGAACCTGTAAGTCTTTAAAAATATGGTCACAAATGTAGATCACTAGGTGCTTTATATATTCAAAAGTGTTCCATTTCATACTCTAGTGAGAATGCCAAATGTGGAAGTAGAGAAGCAATGTAGGATGGGATAATTGTCATTACCTCCCTCAGGGTGTACTAATATCAAACAAATGTGGCCACAAGATAAGAGGAAGCAACTTCTGCTATTGTTGTGAGAGGTAGCAATGGGGAATGGATAAGTGGAGTTGGAAGCAAATATCATGCAACCTCTATGGTTCAAGAAGAACTAATTAGAATTTGCATGGCTCTCAAGTATGTAGGTGGAAAGGAGTTGAACGAGGTCATCATTGAGATAGACTGCTTGGCCACTATAGGAATCATCAAGGACAACTATGAGGCACATCTGAGGTATGTTTACTAGATTTTTAAGAGTTAGAGGCTACTCAAGAATAATTGGAAAGTGGAGTATATGTTAGGGAAAAGAATGAGAACACTTAAATCTTGCTAAGTATCATCTCAAATATCACCATAGGGTGTTCCATTATGTCATACCCATCTTCTCGAGTTGACATAATATCTTTGGATAAATGTAGTGGCAATAGTACTACCAAATTTATTTTGGAAAATTGCATTAGTGAATGTACTAATAGTTTAAATTCACTTGCACGAGGAAGGCAAAATGAATAGGAATGCTTCTAGAGTTACTCTCTCTCTCTCCATATATATATGTATATATATATAGAGAGAGAGAGTCAGGCTAGAATACACTCGAGTGTACAGATCACACACTACACTCAATTTGTGTTTGCATATCAAGAAATATTTTTTTGCAAAATGTAAACTATTGAACTTCATTATCATTCTACAACTAGGCTACACACAAATTTTGAGCCCATTTGGATGAGTGTAAGTCACTCATCCAAGGGTAACAAAATCGACGTACAAAACTAATTTGAAATGTATTATTTTTTTGGTCTTTATAACTTGACCTATAAATGTTCAAATGGGCTCAAATTTTATATATGAGCTATTCACAAGATGTTTAAGAAGATCAATAGATTAGATTTCAAAAAAAAATATTGCATCATGAAAAACTACTTGAGTGTATTCTGCTCTGAATACACTTGAGTGCATTCTAGCCTAACTCTCTCTCTCTCTCTCTCTCTCTATATATATATATATATATATATAAATCATCTCACTTCTTCCAATCACCATATTCCCTAAAAATGGAAAATAAATAAGCAATAACTCTATGAAATGGCATTTAAAGAAAGGAAAAAAAGTGTGCTCATATTGAATATCACTCCATTCTTTTTCATAATCCTTCCCTCTCTTTTATTCCTAGTACGTCTAGGGAAAATAAACTCTATCCCACACATTCCTACACAAGCCAAGTGGGTCATGAGAGGTGAAGTGAAGTGTATGACTGAATCCTAGCAAGTGGAACAACAACTCTAATAATTTTGAATGTATGCCATGCATGATATGCTCTACTCACAACATTATGGAAGTTATAAAACTTACAAATGTGTTTTGTATTATGTATTTGAAGTCCTTGACCTCTATGGTTGAATCACATTGAAAAATAGAAAAATGAATGCATAGTAGTGGATTGCATGCCTAATTCCACATGTGAACTCAATTCAGCCAATGAACATTATGATGATTGGATACTTCCATATTTTATTCGATTGAAGTGAAAATAAGATTGAGGTGGATCATACTTGAGGAGAAGTGTGTTTAAGTTTGGGCTGGTGATGCAACCTTAATTTAAGCTTCACCTTGTGCCATTTTGTCCTTTAATCATATTTAAACATGCTAGAATGCATAATTTTCTCCCAATAAATTGGTAATTGTTAAAGCAGATATGGAGGTTCTATGCATATTTTTTTAGGTACCTAGACCACACCTTAGATGGAAGGGATAGAGGGAGGAGGCTCTAAGGGTTTCTTCACCCTTAGAGGAGCCTATGAAGAGTCCAAGAACTGCCCCATCCCACCCCTAGTGGCCATGGGTTGATCTAACACAAAGAACACCATGGATTATGAATATGAAGATCAAAGTGCAAGTAAGAGACCTCAAAATGACTGTTGTACCATGGAAAAATTGTGCTATAAAATTAAATTCACAAAGAAATTCAGCAAAGAAGCATCTCAAAATAAGCTCAATAACACAGACGTGCTGAAAAGACCCCATCACGACCCTATTAGCCAAAATAGTTGTATTGTCAACCTCCCAATATAACAATACCAAGAAAATTGAATCACAATATACTCACCCACCATGATTGTACTACCTAGCACGGGTGTGCTAACATCATTTTCAGCTATCATTTTCCTTCACCACCACAACCATTCTCTCCTTGCATGCCCATTACACTACTCTAACACCATGTTCGTTCTGCCCAGAAAGGTCGTGTTTCCACCCAAACTCTTCTTCTTCCTAACTACAAGTTCAACTATATAACCCCACTCAGGAGGAAGGTGCCTAGGCCACTATATAGCCATTTGTGGTGGCTGGGAGCTAGTGGTTAGCTATCCTAAACATTCGAGGTGTCAGAAACTCCTCTCCTACTCGTTTCTACCTATCTCCATCCCATTTCACCATCTTCCACCTCAAGACCCTAGTTTCTAGACTTTTGACTACTTCCATCCATCATCCTATGTTATCCATCCATCCATCAAGGAGCAATGAGGACGTGCATATACAACCGGTGGTGAAGAAGGATGATTCTTCACCAAGCATTCATGGATATATACTCCTCTACTCATTCTCTCTATATCTTTTATTATGAGTACCTAAGCCACCGTTGTGGGCTATTTGGGGTTGAAAATGTAAATTTGATATCATGTTGGGTAAAAATAATACAAAAACTCTATCATTTTTTTTGTTATGATTATGCTCTACTATAATCTCATTTACCATGGTTTACTTTGAGGTTTTTGCTTGGATACACCTATGTTCTAGGGAAAATGGCCTATATGTAGCTATTTTCAGCTGGAGGTGAGCTACCCCAAACATTCAAGGTTCCACCAACACCTTTCCCACTAATTTCCACCTATCTCCATCCCATTTTACCATCTTCCACCTCAAAACCCTAGTTTCTAGACTTTTTACCACTTCCATCCATCATACTATGCTATTCATCCATCAAGGAGAAATGAGGACGTGCATATACAACTGGAGGTGAAGAAGGATGATTCTTCACCAAGAATTCATGGCTATATACTCCTCTAATTATTCCTTTTTCTCTATTTCTTTTACTATGAGTAGCTAAGCTACCTATGTGGGCTAGTTGGGGTTGAAAAATGTGAATTTGTTACCATGTTGAGGTAAAATAATATGTGAATTATGATTTTGTTTGTTATTATTATGTTCTACTATAGTCTCTCCCATGGTTTACTTTAAGGTTTTTACTTAAATACAACTATGTTTTAGAGGAAATGGCCTATATGTAGCTATTTTGGGATTTGTCCTAGGTCCAACTAGTGGATCCCTAGATAGCTACCTATATGTGTACATATATACCCACTCTCCTACTCCTAAATGTGATATCTAAGTAGCTACTTTGAATACACTTAGTGCTATTGGCTTGGAGCTACTTAAAGTCTAATGGGAGGTGATATGAGGTGTAAATCCTCATCTCCACCCTCCATACTACCCCTATCCCCCAATTTCCCTAAGTAATTCCATACTTTAAGCTTAGACTTGTTAAATTTTATTTGAAATCCACCTAAACCCTAATCAAATGAGACTTACAAGGTTGTATAGGGGTGATAGGGACTAGTTCCTTATATACAACCCATTCCATCAACAATCAATTAGGAGTTTAGGTCAATTCTCTATCATCTAACTTGATTGTTTGGAATTATAATATAAATGAATTAGTATTGTTTACATTTTATGACCTACAATCTTGGTGATAGCCACATTACATCAAATGATCGAGACCTTCCTTAATTTCTAGAAACCCGAATGTCTCTCTTGCTTAGATAGTTCTTGTTAAGTTAGCTTCTTCACTTTCTGAATTAGTTGTTTTCCTTATTCATGGTATCTAGACCTTACTAGTGTCATTAGTGTTGCATTGTGATTGCTTGTGTTGGATTTATCTAGTTAGTTGTTTATATGATCTATACTTGCCTTTCTAGCTAAATTTCTAGTGCGGTGTCTTTCTTCTTGCCATCTCAAGTTTGATAATTAGGATTTCTTTTTAAGTTAGTCATTAGTATAGCTATCTCTTTCTCTTTTTACTTGTTTTGATAAGTAGACCTAATTTGTCTGAGGTTAATGTGATGGGATAGATTTTTGGCTTAATTTTGAGGATGAAATTTCTTTTAAGATGTGTAGGATGTGATAAAGTGAACTTTTAGGACTAGATATCCAATTGAATAAGTGGCATCATGAATTTTAGAATTTGAATGACTTTTAAGTCTATATACATTTATATTTATGTTGACATCATGAATGAAATGTCAAAGTTTATGCATTTTGAGAAATTTTATTGAAAGGCCAATTTGACACCAAAGAATAATAACATGAAGTTTAGGTTCTAACAAAGTTATGTTTAAAATTTCATGGAGTTTGGGTGTTCCTAGAAAAAATGAGATTTTGAATTTGGAGAGACATAATTGATGATATAATTGAGGACTTTGGTCGTATGTTTATTTAAGACATATTTCTCAACTAAGGTTATGCCACACGGGCAGAACTATCCATGAATTTGTGTCGCAGATGCATAGCCATGGATTCACTATGCGTAAGCATCACAACCTCAGGATGGTCAGATTGAATGGAGCAGGACCCTTCTCCTACCTTCATTTTGAATGGAGAACATGGGAGAGAGTGGCTAGAACTTCCCCCACCATCAGTGATGTCGAGAAGAGAAATTGAGTGAACAATTGCTATTAGGAGACTAAATCCTATTGTTTGACCCTTATCACATTTCTTTTGGCACCCTAAGAAGTGAGGACAAGTGCCCCTAGCTAGTGGTTTCTCCACCGGTTCTTATAGTAGAGAACGAGAAGTAGAAAATGGAGACTGAGAGGGAGTTAGAGGAGATATCAGAGGCGAACAAGATCGAAAGAAGGAAGTAAGGTCCATGGGGATTGAATCCCTGTTGTTCATGCAAGTTACTAGGACACTTCTTTTGGTCGACCAATTCCACTTTGTTGGAGAAGAAGATGGTGTTCGGGGACATGTGCAAAGCACTCCTCATCGAGAACAGTGGTTGTGGGTGAGTTCGTGGAGGTCTCTCAGTTGTTTCTATGTCTTCCACCTTGAGAAAGGAGGATGTGGGTTGGTTTCCCTCTTTTTTCTCTATCGTGACAGAACCAGGAGGCAACGAGCCAACTCGATGGGACTTTGGAGGCAAGGAAGAGGAGCCTTAAAGCTGAGGAAGCATGGAGTTAGAAGGTGAAGCTATTGGTGGCCTTAGGAGCTAACAAAGAGCACTCCTATGCCATTGATTTCTCTCCATAATGGAGATCTCACGGCAGCGACAAGACAGAGTCTCGTAGGACTCACGTAGGTGCTGACTGTCCAAGATGCGAGCAAAGGATATTTCGATCGGGCTAGCAGATCCATGGATTCATAGATCTAGCCACAGATCTGGACCAGGCGGGTCTCAACCCTGGCACCTAAGTCAATGAGGAGAGAAAACCTGATCCAAGGGCTAAATACCTGATGACTTAGGGAGTGGGTGGCACCCAATATGGTCATGTGTCGGCATTTCATTGGCTCCACAAGGTGAAAAACCTAGAAATTTCTCATGTCTTAGAAAAATCATAATAATTAGGTTGCTTATCAGAATAATACAAACAAGATACCAAAATTCTCAGAAAAATGAGTACAAAAACATGAACCCTAATATGTCTTTTTATTAATAAAATCTATTGGTATCACACAAGATGTATTACACTCATTTGATGTATAATAAATACCAAATTATGGACTAAAATTATGGAAATGTTACAATAACTCTGAAATGTGATGTATAATCCATCTGATGTCAGTATTCATAATGTTGGTACATGAAATCATGTAATTTGCTCCATATGGATAATTAGAGCTAATAACCCTAATTAATATGCAATAATAACTAGTATTCTCAATAAATCTTGGAAACTCTAGAATATATTCATAATAGTATATGGAACACAATGTGAAAGTAGCATATCGATATTATGCACATAATTCATGATTATATGGTGATGACTCATAATTAATAATTTCTAACCCTAATTAGATTAATGCATGTAACCTAGGGTTAATATGTGCATATAATTATATGCAACTATCTATACTAATCTGGAACATAATTGGAAAGTGACATCAATTAGATATTTCCAATACAAGAATATAAGTAAAGATGAGAAGTTATATAATAATGAACTAAGAAAACCCTAATGAATCAAATAGTGTTAAGATAATGAGAACATGATGGTGATATGTGATCTTATATTAATCAAGGTTTGATCAAGAGTGGTAGTTGAATTCAGGAATATATGATGATTAATATATCTGTGATCAAGGTACACCCTTACCTCTTACTTGGCCTACTATTGAGTGTGATGTATTATATGTGTACAAATACTTGGCATATGATATTGGTTGAAATGATTGTTCTTGAATGATATGTTGATTGATTTTCCATACTTATGTCTATGAACACATGAAACATAATATATATGTTCCATTATATGAAAGCACTATTTCTCTTTGGTAGCATAGTGCTGGAAAGTGATCAATCTCTTTGCTAGAAAATCACATTGTACAATGATCTAACTCTTTGGTAGTAGATCATAAGGCCTTACATCTCAAACTCTTTGGTTGCTGAGATGATGCATTATTCCCTCAGGAGGCAAATGAATGGATGATATAATGGAAAATGTGCTTAAAATATGTGCTTTCTTTTGCTAATAAACATCTTTGTTCAAGTATATGTCTTTTCTTATATCTGTTTATTATTTCCAAGTATTGGTTTTATCTTATTTCCAAGTCTTAGTAATGAGAGGTATATAACAGACATGTAGGCATACTTAGTACAAAATTCTTGAATATTGTGCTGACATGTACCACATGTAATCTTTTATTTAGGTGAGGTGGACATATGCTCTTGAAGAACCAGGATAGTTGAGAGTTGTGTGGCGAGCAAGTGTATAGGTGGACCTGTTGTTTTAAGATCCTATTGTTTAGTGGTAGTACATGTACATGTAAAAGTTTTTTATTCAATATGTAATATCAAATGTTTTAACAATTCATTTTGTAATTATATGTTGAATGGTGAACATGTGTTGTATGGTTTTATTATTGTTCATGTGCATATGCTACTATTGTTTCCTTTTGACTTCCTTTGATTTCCTTCTTCTTAGCCTAGTGTGTGGGGTTTAAATTGGGATGCTCACTAAGGTGAGGTTTCAATTTGGATGTCACATGTTAGATTAAGTTTTAGAAAATTTGGGGATGTCACAGTTAGTTTATATTTGTTCTCAATTTCCTGTAAAATCTTGACCAACCTAATGTAACTCCTAATACCAATATTAAACCCTTAAACCCTAGTATCCACTTTAAGAACCTAGTCAAATGAAATAATATGTAGTTCCCCTTTTCTCCCTTGAGTTTTCCCTGACTTTCCACCCTTTATACTAATCATGAGCCCTTAAGCTTGTGGATTTGTTTAATAATGTGTCTAAACCGTGTTTTTAGACATTTGAAATACCCTATAGTGTGTCTTGGGAACTTCCAACCTAGTCAATTGGTTGGGTGTCATGTGGACACATCACATGTATAATGTTTCTAAACAAGGAGGGTGTATAGTAAAGTTCATCCCACAACTATCCATCATCTTATCAACCATGATGTTGAAAATTGGTTCGTTTACATCAACATCATTGGACATTTCTTCTTCCACACAAATTCCACTATTGACATCTAATAATCTCATAGTTGGAATTTATCCGTGCTAATATCATTGTGTATAGCCCTATATATCCCACTATACATGACATGACTTTTGATTTCATCAATAGTGTCAAATTTCAAATTGTTACTATGGATGTAGGTGCATAATATGTGTTTGGTTTTAAAAAATAACTTAATATTTTTTATCCGTTTGTTCTTTAGGTACATATGTAGGTGGGAATTTTCTCATGTACATCGAAATACTTGGAGCATTGTTGGGAAATGTTTCCATAATATTCCTGAAATCCGATCATGCATTATACACTTACTAGTAAGATTAAGTGTTCAAGAATGGGATAGGTGGTACATATTCATCAACATGAATGATAAATATTGTTGTAAGAACTAATTTGGTCTCAATTCAAACATATTTTATTTAAACATTAATGTAGCTAACAACAATTTGACTCAATACTCAGTGCAACATTAGTTTCATCCCATAATGGATTTGTGTTGGATGTCCATTAAAAATTGTTGCGCTAAAGTGTTTACATGTGGTCTTGATGAGTTTATAAGATTTGCAAAGGAACATACGATACAAGACAGAGATAGGTTTTATTCCCCCTGTAAGAGATTAAGTCTCAAGAGCAGTCCCAAACCGAGGACTGTCCAAGATTTACTCCTATTGGATAGGATTCTAAAACAAAAACATTAAAATATCGATTATTCATATTGATGAATATGTACCACCTATATCATTCCAAAAAACTTAATCCACTAGTAAGTGTATACTGCATTTTTGTCTTTCATGAATATTTTGGCAATATTTCCTCGTAGTTCTCTAAGTACACTGATGTAGATGAGAAAATGCCCACATAGATATGTACCCATAAAAAAAACTAGAAAACGACGATCAAAACAGTCTTAAAAACCAAACATGCATTATATACTCACACCCTAAGTGAGACTAACTGCTCAAGAATAGTCCAAACCAGGAAATATTCAAGATTTAATCCTAATGAGTAAATCTTGGTTGTGTTTCTAGTCCAACACACACACACACACACACACAAACACACACACACACACACACACACACATATATATATATATATATAAGAATTAGGATTTAGGGTTTAGGGGCCTAGGGTTTTAGGTTTTAGAATTTAGGTAACTTCATATCAATTTCATTCTAAATCATGTCTATTTAGGTAAATGCATATCAATTTAAAGAATAAATTCAGTGGGATTATATATCCATACAAAATTTAGTTTGAAAAATGCACCCATCATAGAGAATAAATGAACATTCATCATAGACAAATGAAACAAGAAATAATACATGTATTTTCAATTCTAATTAGATCGATAGAGCACTATACATTAATTTCAATTTTGTAAAAAACTTAATTCAAAAACAAAGAAAAAATAAAGCAAGCATACATCAAATTAGTTACAACAAAAAATAGACATGAAATTCAATTATATAAAAGTTATATGCAAAAACAAAACAAAAAATAAAGAAAATAACTAGGAAAATACCTCAAAATAGAGGTGTTATGTCCTCAATTTTGATAAAATTGAATTATATAAATAAAAAGTCACGTTTGGATAAATAATTTCCCAATGGTATTATTAGTGAAGTATTAATGTTAAACACCATTGTGGTATGGGTGGTTGTGACACAAGTCAAATAAAAAGAATTCATGCATGAGTAAATAATAATAGCTTTTGATATGAATTTTCATGTAAAAGGAAGAAAGAGTTATGAATATTCTTAAATAGGGTGAGAATGTCCTTGGGTGACCTTTCATAGGGTTAAAAGGCAAGAGTTTCATCAAGGAATATTCCATTTCCAAGGATTTTTTTTGAATAAAAAGAGGCATCTTTGAAATTACCATGTAAAGATGGTAATGTGTATTTCTTGTACACATGAGAGAAAGGGGTAAATGAAATGTGAAAGGAGGAGTTCAATGTGAATTAGGAACCTTTCCATATTAGTAGTTTTCAACCCAAAACTATCTCCCTCACCCGTGAATATATGGGGAAGGGGATTGTACTTTCCATTAGTCTTTTCCCACCCCACAGCCCAAAACAGGAGGCAACCCAAGCCTGCCGCCTGTGGCTATCCTTCCCCGGAACCCTAAAGGTCTACCTCCTATATAAAAAGAACATGGGAGGAATCCTTGCCTCCAAGAAGAGCATAATAGGGTTCGAGATATCCCCTCCTATCATAGTTTATTGAGGGTATCTAGATGTTTTACAGAGATAGATGAGGTGAACAGAGGTAGGGATGATAGGGGTCGCATAAAGCAAGGTTTGGCTGAAGTTTAGGTAAGATTAATAGAGATGTTGAGCCACAATAGAACCTTCCCCTCGACCTGTGTAGCAGCAGCGTTGTGCCACCATGGACTCGAGGAGTCCAGGCAGCGGCGACCACCTTCATAACTAGGAATCCCAGGCAGACTGCTGCCAGGGAACCACACTGCAAGTCATATGTCAACCACCCCAGATGGCCCAAAAGAACTAGGTGAGGGGAGAAACACTGCTCGGAGCCTTGCGCATGGCCGATTGCCCTGGATGTGGAAGAGAGAGCGAGCTGACCTCCCATAGGGTCACCATGAACGACTTCGTGGAGATCTAAAACCTCCGCCAACCTAGACGGAATGAGCAGAGGAGGATCGGGCTGAGCGGGACATGCTATTGTGGGCTAGGAGGTGCTAGCATGTAGACGACAAGGGAGGCACGAAGAATTGGCGCGGGCTGCAGTCAAGTGAGCCCTAGGCAGAGCCTGGGTGGCAACGCCACGGCCTGCGGATGAGCAACTGATGCTCCCAAGTTAGGAAGAAGCATGTCACAAGAATAAAAGAGAAGAGGGAGGCATCAATAACCGACTCTAGTCATCTAGTACACAAGGACGATGGAGCCAGGAAGGGGGAGAAGCCACCGACGTGCAGCTTGCGCTTCTACAGATGGCGTCTGGCTGGAGAACGGGATTCAGACGAGGAAGAAAATATAGGGCATAATGAACCTAGTACCCCTGCGATCATGTTAATGAACTATGGGAACAAGCGTCTTTTTTCGAGACCAGCTAGTTGCCAACGTGGAGCAAAAACAAGTAAGTTACACTGACTTGGCAATTTCTGATTAGCCAAGATTTGATAATCTTCAGTAAATCATAACTATTTATTGGTAACTTGGATTGTAAGGTATAATATATGAAAATTGATTAGGACAACGAGAGGAATCCAAATAAAATAGTTTCAGAGTCTATATATACTTCCTATTCTAAAAGTATGTGCAATACATGTTTAGATGTGTTTAATGTAAAGGGAAATCTAGATTTTGGTTAATATGATGCTTAATTGAATAGATTCGTTCATGATAGGCTAATACCTGATCTAGACCTACATAACGAAGAAATATTTGATAATGAGGAATAATGATGTTTCTAGTTATAATCTCATACAATGCTGATTAGGGTTGTGAAACTAGTATAGACATCTTGCAATAATCATAATGATGAGTAATATGATTTAGGTGTCATGGGTAATCCAATGTCCTTAAAGTTAATAATTAGGGTTTCACCTAATATGCATAACTGAAATTGTAATCTTAGAAACTACGATATGATGGAATTAGGGTGTGTATCCCTAATCCCTAGTCCAAACATGAGATAACCCTAAACCCTAGTTTAGGGGCGAATCTAGATCTGAGTAATGAAATGTGAATACATGGTGACACATATGCAGTATGTATATTTTAGATTGAATGCTTGTTACTTGGATGTTTGGATATATTCTTAAATTACATATGATGTTCTACACAGTTCTACAATGGCATAAGGTACGTGGTTACGCTTATGAATACATGTATCGAATTCCAAGATTGCTGATGTTTCTCGATGAGATTGAATGACAAATAAACTGCTTGCTTATTTATTTAGTTCTTGCAAACTATAAAGTTCCTATGAGTATCATGTAAATAAATAACAATATTCTGAACCCTGGGTTGGACTGATCTTAAGGGTAATGCACACGAGCCCCGGAGGGATAGTGATTACACCTGAGGTAGTTGACCAGATATGGGTTAGAATATGAAATAAATTTATGTTCTTAAATGCAAGATAAAGACGTTTTGTTATATGTGTACTTGTGATTATTGTTTGAACCCACATACCAGTATAGTAATATACTAACCACATATTTGTTTGTCGGCATTTTAGGTATCAGTCATACTTGATTCATGGACATGAGGGTACAGTTAAAGATGTTGAAGACACTATAGTTTAATCATGAAGGTTTAGTCTTAATGGTTTATCTTCACACATGTAAAAGTTAATTCTATTTAAAAGTTATGTAACTCCTTATAGGAGCTTTTTATGTAAACATGTAAATATTTGATCATTAATGGAAATTGTTTACTATTTTGTATTATTTCATGAATCTGATCATGGAGTATATGATTAACGATCTGTGACTTTAAGGTCTTTTAGATACTCAAAAGTGCGGGTCGTTACATTTGGTATCAGAGCACAGATTCATCAACTAATACTTCATAGTCTATAATTTTCAAATAATCCTTAGAAATTTAAGAGAAAAATTAAGTTCCTCATATCACATTTTTGTCTACTTCTCATCTCTTTGCTTAAAAGCCTTGGAAGGAAATTATTAATTAGAGAAGTAAAATGTGAAGAGATGTAACTTTTGTGTAGGTCCCTCTAGAGAGGGTAGACACTAGAAAGATACAAGTATGGGTAAGCCCTTTCTTAGAGGAAGGACTTGGTTTAGGGTATGGAAATCCTAGAGAGTCTAGGGATGTGGAAAATCTAAGAGGTAGAGTGTAGTCCCTAACCCTAACCCTAACCCTAAAAAAAACCATAATCTTAAATAATGAACATGGTGTGGTGGTATGGGACACTACCCATGTGAAACTTGAAATCAGTAATCAACATGGTGTGGTGGTATGGGACACTATCCATGTGAAACTTGAAATTGGTAATCAACATGGTGTGGTGGTATGGGACACTACCCATGTGAAACTTGAAATCATGAATAAGAAAGATAAGGGATGGTTTAGGTAACCCAGTCTCCCATGCATGTGTGCATGAGGAGCATAAAACTTATATGATAAGTCTTAAGAGATATAAAAACCCAATAGTTGTATATATAATAAAATGAAAAGTTGGAATATAACTTGCTCAAACTCCTCATGTTGTCTCTATAAGTTTAATGATGGTGGCCAAGCCCCTAGAGGGGAAGGCCGAGGTAGAACCAAGCCCTGGAGGGAAGGTGACCCAAGTTCATTGAATGGACAGAGACCATGAGGGGGTATTCCAGAGGTTGATCAAGTATGGGTTTATATGTTATAATGATAAAAGTTATGCCTAATGAAAGAAAAAAAAAGAGATACCTATGAAACCTTTAGGCTTAGTGTACCAAACTGGGGTGGGTCAACCCAAGAGTGGGAAGATGACCTATGAGGGAGGCAAAACCTAGATCTTGGGATTAGGTTGTGGCTAGAGAGCCTAACCCCCTCCTATGAGCCAAGAAGGCACCCTAGGCTAGGACACTCCCTTAAAATTTAAGTGAATAAACATATTTAACTATTGAGATAACCTTAATCCTCACCTAGAGGGGTGAAGAGTTAAAGATTAAAAAAATGAAAGAACTTATATTCTTTGAACCCAAGGATGCCAAATCTGAGTGACACAACTGGTCAAGCCCAGGAGGGAAGACCACTAAGGCACCAAGCCTAGGAGGGAAGGTGGCCTAAGTGGACAACCAAGCCCAGGAGGGAAGGTCATGAAATGGTCAAGCCCAGGAGGGAAGACCAGGAAGGAACCAAGCCTAGGAGGGAAGGTGGCCTAAGTCTACAATGCAGTTGTTTAGGATCAAGCCCCTGGATGGGAAGATCACAGAGGTCAAGCCCAGGAGGGAAGACTGACATGGCACCAAGCCCTGGAGGGAAGGTGGCCCGAGCCCAATGATGGGACGACACTACATTATGTGTACTCAAAAGAGAGAGATGAAGGTAATCTGGGTTAAAGAATTAAATAAGAGAACAATGTGCTTAAAAGATGTGACATCTCAAAAGAAACCCTTAGGGAGGGTAGAGTCATAATGCAATCCTAGGGTCAAGTAGGGTGTATTAGAGGTACATAGGACCAATGGGTTGGGAGTTGATAGGCCCTGAATGCACATGACCATGTGGTCGGGAGGTAACAACTAGGTTTATCCAAGGTACATGACTCAGGAGATTAGCTACCTCCACGAGGATCATGTAGCCTAGTGGGTGAATGTGAAGGGCACTCTTTTGATGCATAAGGGTGAGATCACTCCAAAAGTACCTATACCCCTAGAGACTTCAAGGATTTAGCTAAGGCTCATAATGATACATGAGATGTAAATATAAAAGATATAAGGAAGTCATGAAAACATGAGAGAAGTTGTGCCCTAACTTAATAGTAAGAAAAGGGACACTTGACTTCATGGAATATAAGAATGCTACAAAATCAAGAGAAAGAAAGTTTAGAGTAATATAGAGTATGATTCAACTTAGTATGTGAAATTGAAAGGTAATGTGTGGATGTACTATCTTCGCTCTTGGAATGGATTGAACTTTGTATTTGGGTTGTAGCCAAATGCTTATTTCATTTCATTATAAGGGAGGGAGATTGGATAGGCACACGTTATGCTTAAAATTGAGAATAAATATCTTAAGATAAATGTGTAATGTGTAACCTAGGGTTAGAGGTGTTACCTCACCCTTGTGTGCAAATAACGAATAATAGGTTGCAAACCTAGGTGAAAAGAGAAATCACCAAATAATAATGAAATCATCAAGTGCTAATAATATGCATATCCTAGACATGTGTATATACTTGAATTTCAATTTAAGTGCCAATCCTGGTAATAAAAGGAAAATTTCTATGCTAATGAAAAGTGGTTAAGTCATATAAGTTGGGTTCTAACCCTATGATTTGAAGATAGTATGAATTATCATTCACCTAGGCTTAGTAGGCCTGAATTTTGGGGACAAAATTCCTCTTAAGGAGGGGTGAATGTTATATCCTCAATTTTGATAAAATTAAATTATATAAATAAAAAGTCACGTTTGGATAAATAATTTCCCAATGGAATTATTGGTGAAGTATTAATGTTAAACATGATTGTGGTATGGGTAGTTGTGACACAAGTCAAATAAAAAGAATTCATACATGAGTAAATAATAATAGCTTTTGATATGAATTTTCATATAAAAGGGAGAAAGAGTTATGAATATTCTTAAATAGGGTGAGAATGTACTTTGGTGACCTTTCTTAGGGTTAAAAGACAAGAGTTTCATCAAGGAATATTCCCTTTATGAGGATTTTGTTGAATAAAAAGAGGCATCTTTGAAATTACCATGTAAAGATGGTAATGTGTATTTCTTGTACACATGAGAGAAAGGGGTAAAGGAAATGTGAAAGGAGGAGTTCAATGTGAATCACGAACCTTTCCATATTAGTAGTTTTCAACCCAAAACTATCTCCCTCACCCGTGAATATATGGGGAAGGGGACTGTACTTTCCATTAGTCTTTTCCCACCCCATAGCCCAAAATGGGAGGCAACGCAAGCCTTCCACCTGTGCCTGTCCTTCCCCAGAACCCTAAAGGTCTACCTCCTATATAAAAAGGACATGGGAGGAATCCTTGCCTCTAAGAAGAGCATAACAGGGTTCGAGATCTCCCCTCCTGCCATAGTTTATCGAGGGTATCTAGATGTTTTACAAAGATAGATGAGGTGAACAGAGGTAGGGGTGATAGGGGTCGCATAAAGCAAGGTCTAGCCAAAGCTCAGGCAAGATCAATAGAGATGCTGAGCTGTGATAGACCTTCCCCTCGACCTGTGTAGCAGTGGCACTGCACCACCATGGACCCGAGGAGTCCAGGCAACGATGACCACCTTCATAACTAGGAATCCCAGGCGGACTACTTCCCGGGAAACACACTGCAAGTCATATGTCGACCACCCCAGATGGCCCAAAAGAACTATGTGAGGGGAGCAACACTGCTCGGAGCCTTGTGTGTGGACGATTGCCCTGGAGGTGGAAGAGAGAGCGAGCTGACCTGCCACAGGGTCACCATGAACGACTTCGTGGACATCTGAAACCTTCGCCAACCTGGACGGAATGAGCGGAGGTGGATTGGGCAGAGTGGGACATGTTGTTGTGGGCTAGGAGGTGCTAGCGTGTGGACGACAAGGGAGGCACGAAGAATTGGTGTGGTCTGCAGTCAAGCTAGCCCTAGGCAGAGCCTGGGCGGCAACGCCACGGCCTGCGGATGAGCGGTTGATGCTCCCAAGATGGGCAGAAGCATGTCGTGAGAATAAAATAGAAGAGGGAGGCATCAATACCTGACTCTAGTCATCTAGTACACAAGGACGACAGAGCCAGGAAGGGGGAGAAGCCACCGACGTGCAGCTTGCACTTCCGCAGATGGCGTCTGGCTGGAGAATGAGAATCAGACGAGGAAGAAAATAAAGGGCATAATGACCCTAGTACCCATGTGATCATGTTAATGAACTATGGGTGCAAACATCTTTTCCTGAGACAAGCTAGTTGCCACCATGGAGCAAAAACAAGTAAGTTATGCTGACTTGGCAATTTCTGGTTGGCCAAGATTTGATAATCTTCAATAAATCATAACTATTTATTGGTAACTTGGATTGTAAGGTATAATATATGAAAATTGATTAGGAGAACGAGAGGAATCCAAATAAAATAGTTTCAGTGTCTAAATATGCTTCCTATTCTAAAAGTATGTGAAATACATGTTTAGATGTGTTTAATGTAAAGGGAAATCTAGATTTTGGTTAATATGATGCTTAATTGAATAGATTCTTTCATGATAGGATAATACCTGATCTAGACCTGCATAATGAAGAAATCTTTGATAATGAGGAATAATGATGTTTCTAGTTTAATAATCTCATACAATGCTGATTAGGGTTGTGAAACCAGTATAGACATCTTGCTATAATCATAATGACGAGTAATATGATTTAGGTGTCATGGGTAATCTTTTTTTTTACAGCAAATAGATTCATTCATTACTCAAGCCATACGACATCTACAAGTAGAGAAGTACAACCAGAAGAAACCTAGATTAGTCAAGAACATAGATCTAACACCACTACCACTCATATTGGAACGAGATTGAAACACTTCTGCACAGAACTCTCTTCTTCTTGGCTGACCAAAGCAGCTATTGTGAGAGATACCTTCAACTTGAGCATAAGGCATCGACATTAAGCATGAACCCAAATGAGATTCCGTCTGATTGTTGACTCTACCATCCATGGCACGGCTCGAGCAGCAAAGGACCTGAGGCAAAAACGAGACCAACCAGGGATCTCGTCACTCTCATGAAAGGAGAGACACCCAAATCCCGAAGGGAGAGACAAACGCCGAAGGAACACAGTGAGAAGAAGGCAAGAAACTACCTAGAACCAGGACCAAAACGAAAGGTAGGGAGCCGACACAGACTGAACTGAAAAATAGAGCGAAAGTAGTAAAGTGAGAAATGACCGCCCCCCAGTAGATCCATGCCAAACGCTTCATGGCGGCCACCTCCTTGCCTCCACCAAGTGACCAGCTTCACCGGAGACGAAGCCACTACCCAGAAAAGCGTCGCTCCACCACCCTGAAGCCCCGATCTAAAGGCACAAAGGACAAAGGTGATGGAGAGGAGAGCCAGCCAGCCGCAGCCCCAGTGCCACACGATCTACAAAGAGGACAGTCGCTCGACGAACGCCCAGGGGGAGAGGGTGGCTACGCACCGGCAGCCGACCACCTCCCCCGAGCGGAAGAGTCCCACGCACGAACCCTAGCCACCTCCGGAGGGCAGCGGGGGATTTAGACGTGGGGGATCATTCTTACCACCTAATAGGTGTCATGGGTAATCTAATGTGCTTAAAGTTAATAATTAGGGTTTCACCTAATATGCATGACTGAAATTGTAATCTTAGAAACGACGATATGATGGAATTAGGGTGTGTAGCCCTAATCCCTAGTCCAAACATGAGATAAACCTAAACCCTAGTTTAGGAGTGAATCTAGATCTGAGTAATGAAATGTGAATACATGGTGACACATATGCAGAATGTATATTTCAGATTGAATGTTTGTTGCTTGGATGTTTGGATGTATTCTTAAAGTACATATGATGTTCTGCACAGTTCTGCAATGGCATAAGGTATGTGGTTACGCTTATCAATACATGTATCAAATTTCGAGATTGCTGATGTTTCTCGATGAGATTGAATGACAAATAAACTACTTCCTTATTTATTTAGTTCTTGCAAACTATAAAGTTCCTATGAGTATCATGTAAATAAATAACAATATTCTGAACCCTGGGTTGGACTGATCTTAAAGGTAATGCACACGAGCCCCGGAGGGACAGTGATTACACCTGAGGTAATTGACCAGATATGGGTTAGAATATGAAATAAATTTATGTTCTTAAATGCAAGATAAAGATGTTTTCTTATATGTGTACTTGTGATTATTGTTTGAACCCACGTACCAGTATAGTAATATACTAACCGTGTATTTGTTTGTCGGCATTTTAGGTATCAGCCATACTTGATTCGTGGACATGAGGGTACAATTAAAGATGATGAAGACACTACAGTTTAATCATGAAGGTTTAGTCTTAATGGTTTATCTTCACACATGTAAAAGTTAATTCTGTTTAAAAATTATGTAACTCCTTAGAGGAACTTTTTATGTAAACATGTAAATATTTGATCATTAATGGAAATTGTTTACTATTTTGTATTATTTCATGAATCTAATCCTGGAGTATATGATTAACGATCTGTGACTTTAAGGTCTTTTAGATACTCAAAAGTGTGGGTTGTTAAAAGAGGTCAACAACAACCAACATCCAAGTTCCTTACCAGTATAAGCAAAAAAAACAACATTATCTATAACCAAAGGCACAACCAACAATAGAGGAGGTGGCGGTGGCTGTAGCAACAACAATAGTGCAGTAGAAATAGTAGCACCAATGCTAGTGGAGTAGTGGTAGCCCACAATAGTAGAAACAACCCACAACATCATTGACAACATTAACTAGTGCAGGCACCAACATCAAGAGAGATAGAGAAGGAAGGATTTGGTAGTTGCGTAAGAATGATTAACGAATTGTCTGGGATGGAGGGTTTTGCACACATATAGAGAGAAATTGGGGGAAGAAAGAAAACACTTGTGTTATTAATAGACATATAAGATCATTTATAAGGCAGAAACTAAAGTTGTATATGAAAGGCCACATGATATTAGACCAGTTATAACATGAAAACAAGGTAATAGTGATATGAAACGCCGCAGATATTTTGATATTAGACCAATTTTAACATGAAAAAAGGTAAGAGTGAAGCATTTATACATCAGTTTCAAGGTCAAAACTGACGTGACAATTCTATAAAGTCTTAGACATACCATGTTGATTTCCTTTGCAAAACAGACATAAAAAACTAATTTGTGGGAACAAATTTTTCACGGTGAGGATCAACAAAACATTACAATGTCACTTCTACTATGTTAGACTGACGTCGTAATTGATGATAAAGAAAGTTTTGATCTAGAAGTATTAGATCAGTTTTGCTTAGAAAAACATCTTTTTGAGGAAAATTTTATTTTGTGGGTAGAACAACTACAAAGGACATTGCACTGACTACATGAACTGACATGATATTTGTCTATAAGTCCTCTGAGAATTAATTCCCTGGGATGTTTATAAAGTCAATTTTAGGTTATGAAACTGACATAGTAACAAAAGCAACACCCAAGTTTTTCCCTTGATGGTCACTGCCAATTTTTTGCAAGGCTTTCATTTATGAAATTGACATTAAAGATTTATCGTGGTAATGCAAATTGGATGTCACATCTAACATGCCACAAGACAAAAATGTACTAGTGGTCAATCACTCATTAAATATTTAACATGACTACCATCCTTGTACTATGAAACTGCTTTCATTAAGGGATCAACAATGTTGCTTTCATTTGGTACTCTACAAATCTTAACATGTCCTTTATGTACCATATCATGTATGAGGTGGCAAAGCATAGGTATGTGCTTGGAACACTAGTGCAATATAATTTCCTTGTGTAATGGTTCCATTGGTCTCACAGTATAGATCTACTACATCGGCAATGGATCAAACCACTCCTAGTTCACCAGTGAGCTTCTTGATCCATATAGCTTCCTTTGGTGCACTGTAGGTAGTAATGTACTTGGATTTTGTTATAGAATCAACCATTGTTTCTTACTTAGAACTCTTCCATCTTACAGTTCCATCATTTAGGCAAAGAACAATCCTAATTCCAATCGATAATCATCCATGTTAGTTTGCAAACTTGTATTAGTGTAACCTTTTACGACCTACTCTTAACACTGTAAATTGGAATTTGATCCCTAGTTCTTCTCAAGTTCACAGGGATGTTCTTTTCAACACTCTAGTGAACTTAATTGGGATTTGAATAAAACTTTCTTGTCATGCTCAAAGGAGACATGACATCTAGGCATGTACTCAACATTGCATACATGATAGATCTAATACCTTTGATGGAGAAGGTATTGCCATACTATTTTTTAACCTAATATCAAGTAGGGATTTCATTCCCCATCGATAGTATGTCATCAACATAAAACATGAAGATTACAATTATGGTCCCACTAACCATGTTGTGAGCACAATGTTCATCTTCATTTTGAACAAAGCCAGACTATTTGGCCATCTCATCAATATGAAGATTCCAGATTCTAAAATGCTTGCTTCAATCCATAGGATGACCTTTGTATACAATAGATTTTTTTGGCTTCATTGAGAGTGATAAAACCTTTGAGTTGTGTGATGTACACATCCTCATGGAGATTCTAACTATGGAACACAATTTTAACATCCATTTTTCAGATTTCATTATCATGATAAGTTGTAATGGAAAGCATGATCTTGATAGATTTAACCATGGTAGCTAGGGAAATTTTTTTATTATAGTCAACACCTTGGAATTTTTTGAAATTGTTTTCTACTAACTGACCTTTATAGGTCTCTACATCACCATCTATGTTACTCTTCTTCTTGAAGACCCATTTGTACCCTATCAATTTTACCCCTTCAGGTGGATCCACTAAGGTCCATACCTAGTTGGTATACATTGGAGTCCATCTCAGACCTCTTTGCTTCAAACCGTTTCTCATATTCTAGTCCCAAAATACCCCTCATTGTAGGTTGTTTGTCCATCATCATTAATGACCAACACATCATATTTTTTGAGTCACAAGAAATTCATATCTCTCTAGCTCAAGATTTGGCCTACTAGACCTTTTAGGTTCTTGTGTTTTAGTGGGAACTTGAGATTCCACAATAGCTTTTGGTTCCTCTTATTCCTTATAAACCTCCATAGGTTTAATGTTATCTTATTGGAGTTGAACCTCCAGTCAATTTTCCTCCCACCAATTCCTTTGGAATAAATTCCATTTCAAGGAATACAAAATTTATGACAACAAACACTTTGTTGTCATGTGGAGTTTAGAAGTGATGTCCCTTGGTTCCCTTAGGATATCCAACAAAATGAAAAATTTCATATTTGGGCCTAAGATTTTCAAAAAAAAAGTTTCTTGACATAAGCTTTACATCCCAAAATCTTCCTAAAGACACATTAAAATGTTTCCCAATCCATATATTGTATGGTGTCTTTTGAACTAATTTAGAAGGTGCATGGTGAAGTGTAAACACTATTGTTTCTAGAGAAGATCCTCAGAAGGAAGTTGGGAGAACAAAAAAACTAATCATTGATCGTGCCATGTCCAATAGGGCGTGATTCCTTCATTCTGATACACCATTATGCTATGGTATTTTAGGTGGATTCCATTTCTATACAATACCACAATCCCTTAGAAAGGCCTCACACTCTTGGCTTAAGTATTCATCACCTCGATCTAATCAAATTGCTTCAATTCATTTTCCAAGTTGATTTTTTTACCTTAATAATAAATTTCTTGAACTTTTTAATTGATTCTGACTTGTGTTTCATTAGGTACACATAGCCAAATCTACCAAGGTCATCAATAATTTGATAAAACATGGATACCCACTTCTAGAATTAGTGCTAAAAAGTCCACAAAATTGGTTAGAATGACTCCTAATAAGTCACTTGCCCTTTCATTGTTTCTAGTAAAGTCTACTTTTTTCATCTCGCATAATAGACAATATTCACATGTCTCAATTGATTTAAAATCAAATGAGTCCATATAACCATCTCTATGGAGTCTAGAAATGTGCTTCTCTTTTATGTTCCCTAGATGACACTGTTGTAGGTCGGTTTTGTTTGATACATCAAGTTTTAATTTCATGGCATGGATGCCATATACATGTATCTCAAGTTCTTATAAATAGAGACTATAAGACATTGGGGCATTGTTGTAGAATATATCATCTCTTGAACTCGAAATCTTGCCAATCTTCTAGTGAGTCAAGATCCATAATACATTAAGTCATGGGTCAACTTTAACTGATCGCTCATAATTCAACTATTTAGGTAGGTAACAATTATCAAATACATCCAATGCAATTCTTGGATAGATTGTTTCATAACCCTTTATCATAACCATATTTATGCCTCTAGGTGCTTAATGCTATTAAGGTAGCCTAGTGAAGTCCAAACCAAAAGCCAATACAATAGCATATGCACCCTCCTTTGGCAGACCCATATATGTATTCTCATTTCTACGAGATAGATAGTGCACCGCATTTTGGCATGCCAACACTTTTCCAATCAAGATTTTCATCTGTGTTGCACGTTGAATAACTTTGAAGCTTAATATTTTATCTAGGAATTTACTTATATATCCTTATATATCCAATCACCATTACATATACATTATTATATGTAATATATACTATAACAATCACCTCATGCTATAAAACATGATATGGTAGCTAATACAACACCTTGAGCCGACCAGTGTTGTAGAAAAACCAACTAAGAGATTCACGTCTGTCATAATCATAAATCTTTTCTTTACAAGTTTTCCATTCGCCTAATCGGGCAATCTAATCGGCCAAATCGTAGTCCCTATTTTGGACAGTTCTTGTGTTGTTGATTGATTATTTGGTTCATCTTGCTCATGAACCCCTCAAAGACCATCCTCTTTGGCATGGTCTTCTGATTGTCTCCTCTCCGTCATGGTTCATTGGTTATGTCATTACATCATCCTATTATAGTGTCATTATGAAATTTAACATGAAAAGTGTATATAAAGAGGCAAGATATGAAAGCAATATACATGTTACATAAGTTCGATCAAAATCAAAATAATGAACATACATGTTTTAGATCACACCATAACGATGTACTTTCCATATCCATATTCACACAAAAAATGATTTTTAAGGTGTTGCATTAATTTATGTACTACATATGTATGTCATATATGATAATAGGTGATTAACAGAGCTACAATGTTGCATGTAATTCTTCCAATGATTTGTTTGATATTTTAAATTAAATTGGAAATAAAAGTGTTTAATGTTAGCTCTAATATGACTGTAAGGTTTTTAGGTAGGAGGTTGTGACACCCCCCACACTAAATGATATTACTAAAAAAACATGATCAATCACTAATTAACCACATATCCAGAAAAGAGGATAAATTAAAACTGATTTAAACATCACAAACAAGTCTAGAAACATTTACATATAAGTCCATCAGCCTGTATAGACCCATATATCATACCAAGTATTTACATATCCGTCGAGTGGTCATAGCCACAACTTGTCTACAAAAGAGATATAGTTCCAAAAATACATGCATATAAAAATGTTGGCATACTGCCAAAACTCAAGTCGATATACATACTCTACAAAACATCCCCTTCCCAGACCTAAGAATACAAGGACGACTCTAGGACACACTAACTACTAGCTAACCTTCTTCTCCTACTACTCTCCAAGATGATCTTACTCACCTCCATGAACCTAACAATGTCACTGACGATCATCTAAAAGGATGTGGTGACCCACGAGGTAAGGCCCATGTCCCACCGAGAGATATAACTCTCAACAATGGTTATTGATTATAGAAGGTTATATAATTAAGTAGATTAAGAAATTAGTATAACAACAAGGATAATTAACATGGTATACAGAGGAACATATAAGAATATCACTATCAAATAGATAACTTCTCTTATGTTTATATATATATATATAAATTAATCATCTTAAGAACAAGGCAAGGGTGATCAACCAATGTGAACCATGCTTAACCCTAAACAAATATTCCACACGGCTGGATTACATCTTTTATTAAGCCCTGGGAAGTTTGAGGTAGACCACTCAGACACCAACTAACCATTGTGAAGTGCTATTTAGTTCCATACAAGATCTAGGAGAGTTGGTATCCTAAGATCTCTTCCGCCCTCGGTCAGTACGAATCCGCCCCATTGAAATATATAGTCAAGTTGCAAACATCCTAGTCTGCCCTTGGTATATAGGTCAAGGCACTAGTAACCGAGTATGCAAACCCTATCATCTGAGGTACAACCACAATTTTCCTCAATCTTAGCACATATACAAGTATCTGAGACACAGACTAGACTACTCTCAATTTGAGGTATGACCACAACCATCCTCCAAACCTTGGGATCAAGATGACAATGATGTACTCTCGTTGCACCTGCATATACTAAACAATATACTGCTCCAGGCTTACCTTCTCGAACACTCGTTTCCCCATCCAACAAGCCTTAAGACTGGAATGGTTCTATGACATTAGACACTACATGATTAGGGTTCCCATTGATTAGTTATTGCCAAGTGGTTGAGTTAAGGATGAATCAATCGAGTTACATACAAACACTAAAAGAGTTATGCAAAAACATGGTTATGTTACAACTCCAGATGATATAAAATGTATCAGATATAATTCTTATCACATCATCATAGGATTCCAATCCTTATCACACGTGAAAAGGATTACAACTCCATTAGGTCTCAAACCATGCCCAAGGTCATTAAGACCATCACAATATATCCTACAAGAACATCCTCATCTTTCCACACCTTATAAAAAGTTTAAGAAACCATCACCATACTTGTGATGCACATGTAGCATAAGATTGCATCATTCACATGAGAGCTATGATATTCACAAGTAACATATTAGGGTTACCAATTACAAAACATTAGAAAATTATTCCTTTATTATAACAACATGCAAGGATCTAAGTGTGATTAACCATCATCATTTAATTGCATTAGGGTTATGTGCAACAAGGTAGATTGAATTGATGTCATAAATCAACATTCAAGACTAACCATCAATTCATAGTCTTACTTAGGTCAAAGAACAAACATTTGGACCTAGAAACTCCATTAGATCTTGGATATATGTAAACCAAGACATCAACATAAAATCATGAATCCTCCAACAAGACCATTGGAAGTTAAGCATACAAAGCATCTGATTGTATCATCAAACCAAAATCATTGGATCAACAAATAGTGAAACCCTCATTTGATAAGTCTAGGATAGTCATCAGACTGTGGACCTAGAAAGGCCATCAAATGTCAACATTATAAGCACCATCATTTTTTGACATCAAAAACCCCATCGGTTGTAGACATCAAAACCACCATCGGATGTTAACACTATGAAGACCATTGATCTTGCAACCAGTGAAACCATTGGTTGAGAACCATAGACCATAGGACCAATGAAACCATCGACCAAGGAACCAATAAAGCCATCAAGTCATGACATAGTTAGACCATTGTTTGTGAACCCAGTGAAGCCATAGGTTGTCAATACTAGATGGAAAATAGATCTAAAACATCAAGAAAAACCATCTTTTGGTAGGGTGATGAAAATGATTGTTTGAATCTACTTGAAGAGAGAACTAAGACCAATGGATGGGGGGCACAACAATAGGTTTCAAGCATAAAAGAAGGTCCACAACAGCAACTAAGTACCCACCATAGGTTGTCACAAGGAGCCCAACCATCAGATCATGAAACAAGGTGGAAGACGGTCCATAAAATCTAAGGAAAGCCATCGTTTGAGGGAATCAAAGCCATCGATTTCTACATGCATGCAAGGTCTAGATCTCATACTTCTAAGGAATAAAATGAATAAGGTTTAGAGGTACATCAAGAAGGATTATCTACTCAATATCTACCACCTAAGCTCAATGCAAAGATAACATCTTTCTACTTCATACTACATTTTAAAGCAAGATCTTGTACATGCAAAATAAGAGTAATTATAAACATGGAGAAAGTTTTATAAATTGCTTCAAGGTAGGATGTGAAGGTTCAAGTAGAAAGGTAGCTCGAAGAAAGAGATAAGAAACCCTAGCTTGAGCACTCTACACGTCCAAGCTAGCTCCTTTTCTCTAAGAATAAGCAAACCCTAGGTCAAAGAAGAAGAGAGAAGGTGTTCTTCAACCTCTAGCACATGCTTTACTAAGAACACCATGGATCCCACCAAGAAGGAAGAGGAAGAAGGTAGGGAATCAAGGAAAATGAAGGAAGGAAGATCTTACTTGCTTAATCCAAGAAACAAGGTAGAGAAGCTCCAAACAACCAAGAAGATGTTAGTGTTGGATCCAAGATGGGTGATTGGATGTCTAGAGGGGGGGGTGAATAGAGTTGAACTCACTTAAAAAAAATTCATTAAACCTTCAAGGTAAATCACAAAATAAGGTTGCTAAATAGGAAATTTGAGTGCAACTAAAACATGCATAGCAAGGGAGAGAGAGATTGAACAAGCACCAAGTGACAAGATATGTAGAGTGGTTCCACACTCCAAACTAGGAGTATGTCAGTCCACTACCTAGAGAAGTCAATTTCTAGGATTTCTTAAGCATTGCACTCTTATATTTATTCATAAGAATTACAATACATGACTCACCAGAGGACTTACCTATCCAATACAAAGAACCTTAAACCTTACCAAGGACTTACCCACTTTGCTATGAGTCTTCAGCCTTCTCCAAGGACTTACCCACTCTTGCACAAGTCTTCATCCTTCTAGGAATTACCCACTCTTCTTGGATCTTTAGCTTTGACTTCACCTTCACTCCGAGAAGCTTCCACCAAGGACTTACCCATTTGAGCAAGGAGTCTTCTGCATTCACCAAGGGCTTACCCACTCTTGCTCCAAGTCTTCAACATTGATCTTCACTAAGGGACTCCTTCCCTTATTATTCTTCACCTCTCTTAGCCAAGAGAGAGAACCTTCATCTTCATGGTTGAAATGAGAGATAGGGAGGTAGTGTAAGTGAGATCCTCACATGATATACATGTAGGACGAGCTCTCTTACAAATCTCCTACTCATTCTAATGGATGTAGCAAGTGATTAAGTTTAGAGAGAGAGATGAGGTTGTAGGATCACTCAACTATAAAATAGGGACCTTCATAATTGTAATGCCTGGGCCCACTGCCCAATGCTCTAGTAGAGCTTCAGGAATGACGACTGGCCCCAAAGACCACCACTAGCCTTAACTGCGCGCTTTATCCTCACTCACGCGCAAGCCGGGGTCAACTTCCCCACTGGTCACCCATCCCAGTACTACTCCAAGCTGAGCACGCTTAACTATGGAGTTCTTTAGTGATGGGCTCTCAGAAAAGGAGGTTCACCTTGGTGATATGGGTAGTCCAATCATTCCTTTTAAGATCATATTATCTGAGGCCTCAAATCATGAGATGTTACAATCTCCCCCACTTAGACTCTTGACGTCCTCGTCAAGGCTCAACTATATGGCCTCATAATCTTACCCTATTTCAGTGCAGACCCACAATGGCCCATGGACACCCAACTCCCGATCATGGAATACCAGTGCATGGGTGGCTACGTCAACCATGGACAACCATTTCCTACATGCCTGGACCGCACAGCTCAAGACTGGCATGCCACATGCCCATGTGGGCCCCACCTACTGAAGGGGTTATGGCTCTGATACCATTTGTAATGCCTGGGCCCACTGCCCAAGGCTCTAGTAGAGTTTCAAGAATGACGACTAGCCCCACAGACCACCACTAGCCTTAACTACGCGCTTTATCCTCACTCATGCGCAAGTCGGGGTCAACTTCCCAACTGGTCACCCATCCCAATACTACTCCAAGCTGAGCACACTTAACTATGGAGTTTTTTAGTGATGGACTCCCAGAAAAGGAGGTGCACCTTGGTGATATGGGTAGTCCAATCATTCCTTTTAAGATCATATTATATGAGTCTTCAAATCATGGGATGTTACAATAATGCTTGGCTTGAATGCTTAACCTTGGAATGAAGACCAAGGGGTCCTATTTATAGATGGGGATTCCTCTTAGCCTTTGGGAACACTTAAGAACGAAAACTAGCCATTTTGTGGATTGCAACAGATATATTTGTGATGGTTGCAACTCCACAATGGCTAGAAATAGTTTTCTGCACTTTTCCATACAGTGCTATCAGTCGAGTTTCTATAAAGGTAACTCGACCGTATGCACTATTCGACAAAGCTAATTTGACCAATCGATCGAGTTTATCCTGGATGAAACTCGACCGATCACTTAAATCAGTTTTGTTCCAGTACAGGGACCAGTCGAGTTCTGTGAAGTGGCAACTCGAACAAACAATGACATTCTCAAAATCCATCAAGGATCGGTCGAGATTGTAACTCGACTGATAAAATGCCTATAATGAATTTTGGAAAATGTCATTAAAGTTCTTAAACATTCGTTTTAAGTGCTCCTGATTTTTTCTAAGCTTAATTACAAGTCCTACAATCATTACAAGTGATTTACAACATGATTCTAATTGATTTACATCATATTCCAAAAATGTGCACCTGTATTGACTTTGGCTTGTCTTTTCTCCAAGTTGAGATGCACAAGTTAGGGCATTCAGAGTGTGTCTATACCTAATATGAAATCACTCAAGTAGAAGCATTAGACAGAAAGAATTGAAATGGTTTAGTCATCATCAAAAAAAGGGTTTAGTCAATTTAGACCTAGAGTCGACATTGACTAAATTGACCTTGAGTCAACCTCGACTAAATTTACCTTGAGTCAACATTCTCTTCCTTTTTGAAGATGACAAACCATTCCATAAATGTATTGAAAACATTAAAGTAAAATCATACCATTGGAGAAACCAAGGGGTTTCAATGGAATTGAGTTCGTATGCTCCCCCTCAATTGATGCTCATGGAGTTCTCATACTCTCTCTCAATTGATGCTATTTCTCCTGCATGGTTAGCTTTCATAGCATTTATTGAATAATGTGTCTTCTACACATATATGTTTTACACGTAGATGTCTTCTCCCCTTTACCTTCTTCCCTTTACACGAACATGCTTCTCCTCTTCATGTAATACATACATTCTCCCTCTTTTGCCAAAAGAAGACCTGCCTTTCTCCCCCTTTGTCATTTCAAAAAGTGGGGGTATGAAGAAATAAGAAACACCACTTGTTAAAAGAAAGGAAATAACAAAAAGTTATATAAGGAGAGTAGAAGAGCACATCTAGGGGCTTGTCCAAGCATAGAATAAAAGCAAGTCAAAGCATGCACTTGAACAACCCAAAATGCAAGATAAAGTGTTGTAGAAAAATAATAAATCACAATTTTGACCCTGAAGATGACATAATTTGTCCAAAAAGTGTCAAGGCTCATGCAAAAGCAATGAGCCTCGCTCAGAATGTCGTTTCTGCAAAAAAAAGACTAGTCTTGCACCAAAAACTGAAATTGAAGCAAAATCTGCATGAAACCTAAAGATGATCCAATTTCTACATACATTGTAGCTCTATATGTCCTATATCATAATGTTATGTAAGAATCTCAAGATATTAGATATGCAATTTAAGAAACAAGTTTGAGAAAGTATGAAACAAGATATAAGCATAGCATATAGTTAAATACCACTTGATAAACAAGGCTAGAACTACATGTATATGAACTACTAGTAGATGATATTGCAAGCTAGGAATACTGGTAGGATCTAGATCATAGCAAGAGATATAAAAGGATAACAAGATAAAGAAAGCTATGAGTAGATGTAGAGATATATCCAAATAAAGAGATATACAATTTTTAAAGCAAGTAAGAATATAAATCACTAGCAAACATGCATCATTACCAAAAGATGATTACCACTAAGAACCTCAAGTATGTATCAAAACAAGATATACAACTATATAGATGAAGCAAGGAGCACAACGGAAGAATTTTAAGACACAACTAGGAGATCCAAAGAGATCATCATCAAAACCTACAAAACAACTCAAAGAAAGTAAGTGCAAGATTTAGATATACCAATTTAGAGAAATTAGAAAGATAGAGTTCTAAGTAAGATAGACAATTTAGAACATGGAAATATGCATATATAAAGGTACGAAATGGGAGTGCCAAAGAATAAGGCTATTGGTTGAGAAAATATAGTTGAGAGGGAAATTCTCATTCAATAAGCCAAATGTATATTTTGCACACAGTTTTGTTGGTCGAGTTCTATGTATTGACAACTTGACCAATGACAGTTGCTGGAAACACCCATTGGTGTCGGTCGGTCGAGTTTCTGTCAGGACAAACTCGACTGACAGAGCTGCTGTCAAGAAGTGCACACACACACACACACACACACACAGATATATATATATATATATATATATATATATATATATATATATATATATATATATATGGCTAAAAGAATTGTGTACCCGAGTACATGTAGTTTACATGTACCCATCTTCATTTATAATGATTGTAACACTCTACTTAATAATCCAACCTTATGGATGTAAAGTATACTCCTTAGGTAAAATGTGTACAAAAAATCACCACAATCTAATATTTGTAGACCATCCTATGAATGAAAATATGTATTTTCTAATCAACGGTAAGTTGTAAAAATTGCAACAACCGTTGAATGATATATTATTATATCTCATGATTTGTATGAGATATGGTAATGATTTTTTAAACACGTCTAATCTATATATTGTTTAATCAATCTATATGGTTGGACCTTATCAACATACTCCACATGTGCTATTTTAATGGTCGATACATATAAGTTACATGTACGGGCCGGTACACACTTCCTATATATATATATATATATATATATATATATATATATATATATATATATATATATATATATATATATATATATATAACATATCTAGAGGCACGATAAAAATATAAGCCATATCCAACAGTGTGTAAACAAGTTAGTAATGCACTATGAAAGCATTAGAAATAGTTTTTGAGCAAGAGTGTGAAGCGAAATACAAAATACCACTTTTGACTCAAAAACCATATGTATAGTGCACACTATCTTGGCAAAACACACTATGATTGGATATGAGCAAAGAATAACATTACCTTTGTGCTTACCATTGCCTTTTCTCTTGTTGCTACCCTCTACACATCTTACCTTTCTTCTTTTATGTGGATTGAGATGTCAATTTATAATTCAATAGCTCAAGTCAACCCATTTGCAAGTACCTACAAGAAGAAATATGAAATGGTCCCCAATCATGTTTTTACATCTGGAGGGGTTAGCTTAGCAACCCAAGTCCTAGTGCTCTTGGGTGCTTTCCTAAAAGGACAACAAGTAGAATAATGACCAATTTCATTGCAATAGTTGCATGTGCCCATAGTCTTAGAACTAGAGGATTGTCCATGTAATATTGGAGGTCCTTTATCTTTGTTTTTCCTTTGACTACCATCATATCCTAAACCATGTCTACCAATTTGTTTAGTAGCATGATGTAGAATGTCATTAAGATTCTTTTTACCAACTAAGAATATTTGCAATGAAGATCTCAAACTATCATGATCATGCATAAGAGATGTAATAGTAGAAGATAAATGAGTTGTATTATCTCTGGCATGCAAAAGATCATTTTCTAAGCAAAGAGCTTTAGTTAAATAAGAATCTCTATCAATATAAAGAGCAGCAACATTATTCTCTCTACTAGTAGAACTAGAACAAGATTCAAGAACATTGATTTTAGCAAGCAAGGAAACATTCTCATTTTCAAGCAAAGCAATCTTATAAAGATAAACACCATTTTTAGATTCTAATCCTTGCAAAACAAATTCTTTTTCATTGTTTTTAGATTTAAGAACATCAATATTATGCATGAGAGAATCAACAATTAAGGTATGCTCTTTATTAGAACTACTCCTAATAGATTGAGCTCTAGAAATCTAATGTTTTCAAAAAAGCTAGCATTTTCAAGTTTAAGAGAATCTACTTGACTAAGACAAGCATTTTTATCATCAAGCAAGCAAGTATTAGCATGTTCAAGACCATCTAGTTCTACATGCATATTATCAACAATTCTAGCACGCTTTTTCCTTTTTCTTTTTAGAAGACTTAAGAGAGTCACTAGTAGCATTAATGATAGCAATTAAGGGTTCTTTATCTAAAGAGTTTAGATTTACCTCATTTGAGTCTTTTCTTGTAGAAGCCATAAGAGAAAAATGACATTATCCTTTTTCACTAGAGCTCGAGCTAGATCCTCCACTTGAATCTTCACTTGATCTTGAGTTTTTGGAATCACTTGAGCTTGAGTGCCAATTCTCCTTCATCTTGTACTTCTCTTATCTTTCCTTGTGATGATGGGTCTTCTTGCCTCATTGATAATCTATATTGAAGTGACCCTTCTTTCCACACTTGAGGCACCTGATGGAGGAGGAATTATTGTCTTTGTAGAATCTACCCTTGGAGTACATGGCATCTTCTTCAACATGAGAAGATGGAGAGGCTTGTGCCATAATAGCCTCAATTTGAGCCTCCATTTCAGCCTTCTTAATTCTCT
Source organism: Alisma plantago-aquatica (assembly GCA_963693085.1). NCBI lineage: Eukaryota > Viridiplantae > Streptophyta > Magnoliopsida > Alismatales > Alismataceae > Alisma > Alisma plantago-aquatica. Next base: position 256,787,360 of record OY856413.1, read on the forward strand.
TTAGATCTTTCTCCTCTTGTCTTTCAAGTTCTTCTCTTTTGTCAAGTGTGGCTTCATGGGCTTGTAGATTTCCAATGAGCTCTTCAATGGGGATACCATCAAGAGACCTTACTTCTTCAATGGAAGTCACCTTGGGTTCCCATCTCTAGGGGAAAGTTCTAAGGATCTTAGAGTTGATCTCTCCTCTAATCAAAGGATGACCTAGTACGGCAAGGCCATTTATAATTGTGTTGAGTCTTGAGTACATGTTTGCTATCTTCTCCTCCTTTCCCATCTTTAAGTTCTCAAGAATCCCTTTGAGCATGTAGACTTTTCTTTCCTTCACTTGAGTTATCCCCTCATAAGTGATGCATAGCTTTCTCCATACCTCATAGACCGTCTCAAGAGAAAACCCAGTCGAACTCGGTGGGTTTCATGGTGGCATAGAGGATGTGGATTGCTCTTGCATTCAAGGTAGATTTGTTCATTGTAGATTCATCCCATTCTTCTATCTTTGTCTCCGGTAGCTTGTATGGATGATCCACCATTTGCCATAGCTCAAGACTTGAACCTTGGATGTATAATTGTCACCTTCTTTTCCAATAGAGGAAGTTACTCCCATCAAAGATTGGAAGATTGATGAAGTATCTCCCACCTTTGTAGTCACCCATATTCTCCTACTTGTTGAAGTATGCTTGGAGAAGACCTACTCTAATACCAATTGTTGGATCCTAGATGGGTGATTGGATGCTCTAGGGCAGTGAATAGAGCTATGTACTTAAACAAAATTCATTCGACCTTCAAGGTAAATCACAAGATAAGGTTGCTATATAGGAAATTTGAGTGCAACTAAAACATGCATAGAAAAGGATAGAGAGATTGAACAAGCACCAAGTGAAAATCTATGTAGAGTGGTTCCACACTCCAAACTAGGAGTATGTCAGTCTACTACCTAGAGAGGTCAACCTCTAAGATTTATTAACCATTGCACTCTTATATTCATTAATAAGACTTACAATACATGACCCCCCAAAGGACTTACCTATCCAATACAAAGAGTCTTCAACCTTACCAAGGACTTACCCACTTTGCAAGGAGTCTTTGGCCTTCTCTAAGGACTTACCCACTCTTGCATAAGTCTTTAGCCTTCTAGGAATTACCCACTCTTCTTGGATCTTCAGCCGTTGACTTCACCTTCACTCGGAGAATCTTCTACCAAGAACTGGCCCACTTGAGAAAGGAGTCTTCTACCTTCACCAAGGGCTTACCCACACTTGCTCCAAGCCTTCATCCTTGATCTTCACCAAGGGACTCCTTCCCTTGTTCTTCTACCTCTCTTAGATAAGAGAGTGAACCTTCATCTTCATGGTTGAAATGAGAGATAGGGAGGTGGTGGAAGTGAGAGCCTCACAAGATATACATGTAGGACGATCTCTCTTACAAATCTCCTACTCACTCTAATGGATGTAGCAAGTGATTAAGCTTAGAGAGAGAGGAGGTTGTAGGATCACTCAACTATAGAATACAAACCTTCATAGTGCTTGTCTTGAATATTCAACCTTGGAATGAAGCCTAAGGGGTCCTATAAATAGCTAGGGATGCCTCTTATCCTTTGGGAACACTTAAGAATGAAAACTAGCCATTTTCTGGCTTGCAACAGATATATTTGTGATTGTTGCAACTCTACAATGACTAGAAACACTTTTATGCACTTTTCCATACAATGCTATCAATCGAGTTTCTATTAAGGTAACTCGATCAAATGCACTATGCGACAAAGCTAATTTGACCAATCAGTCGAGTTTATCTTGGATGAAACTCAAACAATCACTTAAATCAATTTTGTTATAAAGCAGGGATCGATCGAGTTCTATGAAGTGGCAACTCGACCGAACAATGACATTCTCAAAATCCATCAAGGATCGGTCAAGATTGTAACTCGACTGATAAAGTGCGTGTAATGAATTTTGGAAAATGTCATTAAAGTGCTTAAACATTCATTTTAAGTGCTCCTAATTTTTTCTAAGCTTAATTACATGTCATATAATCATTACAAGTGATTTGCAACATGGTTCTAATGGGTTTACATCATATTCCAAAAATGTGCACTTGTGTTGACTTTGACTTGTCTTTTCTCCAAGTTGAGATGTGCAAGTTAGGGCATTTGGAGTGTGTCTATACCTAATCTGAAATCACTCAAGTAGAAGCATTAGACACAAAGAATTGGAATGGTTTAATCATCATAAAAATAAGGTTTTAGTCAATTTGGACCTAGAGTCAACATTGACTAAATTGACCTTGAGTCAACAGTTAGATCCAAACCCTCGGTGCTCATGCAAGCAAGATCGACCAAGCTTCTTCTACCTTGAGCTCCTTCTTATCCACCAAGCAAGAGGGATGATATCCAAGTACCAAGAAAGGAGTGAGGGGTGACTAAAGAGCTTGTTTGCATGGAAGGAAGGAGGTATATAAAGCTTGGGGTGAAAGAGAAAGGAAGGAAGAGGTGTCAAGCCATGCATGCCATGTATCCAAGGTCAAAACATCTCTTCCATGTAAAACTAGGTCAACCATCATTCTTAACACCAGTGGGACCATCAGATGTCAACCCCAGGAGGATCATCAACCTCCAACAATAGGTGGTCCATTGGGTCATGCCTTCACTTGATCACCAAAGAAAAACCATGGGTTTCCATCGGTTGTGCACCTCATTTGGAGAACCATAGACCTAGGTGGTGGTTCAAAGAAAACCATCGACCTTCAAGTCACCCAGGAGAACCATCAGATCCCACAAACTATAGGTGGACCATTGGATCTCAACATCCAAAGGAAAGACCATCGAGTTAGGGTATCTATGAGAGGAAACCCTAATCTCAACACAAAGTTAGATGTCACCACTAAACCAAGGTGCAACAAGGTATAAATCTATAAAACATGATATGAAAACTTATGAGGCACAACAAGCCTATCACAAACTACAAGAAAAATCCTAGATATGGGTAAATTGCATAACATCTCTTATAAACACAAAAAATGCATAACTTGCTCAAACAATGACCAAACTAGACCAAACTTGAAACTTAGCTTTGTGATGTCAACGAACATCTTAGGGTTTGATTAAGGTTTCAAGCACTTAATTTAGATAAGAAAGCAAGTTTAACACTAAATCAAGGTTAGGGTCTTACAACCATAAACCCCTAACAAGGATTTTGCCCCCAAAATCCTACGCAAACAAAGATGGGTAATTGCTACACATCTCATTCTCTAACACCATGGTGATGCCACAACACCTTCACTAAGGCTATATCCTTTTTCCTCAACTTTTGCACATTATTATCTAGGATCAACACAAGACCATCAAAATAAGACACATCCTCCTCCATCTAAACCTCTATTGGCTGTAACGTTCGTGCTATATCAGGGTAGCACTTCCTCAACCAAGAAACTTGAAAGATATTGTGCAACATGTGCAACTCTGGTGGTCCAACTCGTATGCCACCTTTCCAACACGTGCCAAACTAGTGTATGGTCCCATAAACCTCAGAGCCAACTTACCTTCTTACCAAACCTCAACACACCCTTCCAAGGGGGAACCTTAAGATACACACGGTCTCTAACTTGGAACTCCATCTTTGTGCACTGGTTATTAGCATACAACTCCTATCTGTCTTGAAATACTTTCAACTTTTATTGTATCACCTTGATCTTCTCTATAGTCTACTGCACCAACTCAGTACCCAAAGTCTGGTACTCACCTATCTCATACCAACACAGAGGTGAATGATAATGCCCCCGTACAAAGCCTCATAAGGTGACATGTTTATGCTTCTCTGATATATGTTGTTGTAGGAAAACTCAATCAAACTCAGGGACATATCCCAACTGCCAAGAAACTATAGAACACATGTCGTCAAAGGATCTTCTGGCATCTGAATCATCTTCTTTGATTGACCACCTGTCTGTGGGTGGAAAGCTATGCTAAACCTCAGCTATGTTCCTAAAGATGTATGCAGACGTTCCCAAAACCAACTCTAAATTATGGACCTATGTTAGATGATATGTTAATTGGAATACCATATAGATAAACTATCTCATCAACATATATATATATATATATGTGCCAACTTCTCTACTGTGTAAATTGACTTTACTGGAAGGAAGGAAGTGAGTTGACTTGGTCAACCTGTCAACTATCACCCAAATGGAATCATGACCTTTGGTTGTCCTAGTAAGACCAACCAAAAGTCTATGGTAATATGATCCCATTTCCACTATGGTATCAGCAGTGTCCCTACATGATTTTGATGCTCTTCCTTGACCAACTGACAAACTGGACACCTAGCAACAAACTCTACCTCGTCATACTTTAGACATGGCCACTAATACAAGTTCTTCATATTCTGGTACATCTTTGTACTGTAAGGATGCATCATGTACATTGAGGAATGAGCCTCCTCTGGTACCAGCTCCCTCAGGTCATGAACATCTGGAACCACTATTTTATTGTGAAAACACACTGTCCCATCATTTGACTCATGGAAACCATCATAGTTCCCATTGTCAAACTATGATCGGGTGTTTTGTATCATGATATTATTCTTTTGTGCATCTATGATCTGCTGTATCAAGGTCTGCTTAACCTGCAACTATGATACCAACCTAGCCAACAAGTAAATCCAATTGTACATTCATATGACAGAGTGACACTAGCATATCCCACTTGTGACACATCATGAAGTGTAAGTGTGCCTTGTTTGCAAATGATGATGAAGATGACTTTCTGCGCAGTGCATCAACCACCACATTTTCCTTCCCTAGATGATAATCTATGATACAGTTGTAGTCTTTGATCAGCTCCATCCATCTCTCTACCTCATGTTCAGATCCTTCTTTGACAATATATACTAAAGATTCTTGTGGTCAATGAAGATCTGACACTTCTTCCCATACAGATAGTGTCTCCAAATATTTAGGACATGTACTATGACTTCTAGCTCCATGTCATGTATTGAATAGTTCTCCTCATGTTTCTTAAGTTTTCATGAAGAAAAAGAAATCACATTCTTATCCTGCATCATCACACATCCCAAGCCATTTTCTAAAGCATCACATAAGTTGATGTAGCCCTTCCCTTGCTCTAGAAGTACTAGCACTGGAGCACTGGTCAACTTCTCCTTCAACAACTGGAAAGAATGTTGACACTTGTTATTCTAGTCAAAAGAGACACCTTTCCTAGTCATCTTGGTTAGGGTAATGCAACAACACTAAAATTCTTAATGAATCTCCTGTACTAACCAACCAAACCTAGAAAACTTCAAACTTCAGTCAGTGTCTTATGATGCTCCCACTCCAGCATTGACTCCACCTTCTTTGGGTCTATACAAACACCCTTAGCAGATATGACGCGACCAAGAAAAGATACATTTGTCAGTTAGAACTCACATTTGCTGAACTTGGCATAAAACTAGTGATGCCTCAACAATGCTAACACCTGGAGAAGATGTTGCTCATGCTGCTGGCTATCCCTGGAGTATATCAAGATATCATCAATGGACACTACCACAAACAAATCTAGATACGGTCTGAACACCATGTTTATCAGATCTGTGAAAGCTTTCGGTGCATCGGTTAGCACAAACGGCATAACCACGAACTCATAGTGACCATACATAGTCCTAAAAGTAGTCTTAGGTATGTCATCTGCCTTGACCCTCAATTGGTGGTATCCTAACCTCATATCTATCTTGGAGAACACCATAGCACCTCTCAACTAGTCAAACAAGTCATCAATCCTTAGCAACATGTACTTGTTCCTCACTATAACCTTGTTCAATTGTTGATAATCTATGCAAAGCCTCATAAAACCATCCTTCTTATTCATAAACAACAAGGGAGCACGCCAAGGGGAAGTGCCCAGTCTGAAAAAACCCTTCTCCAACAACTCTTACAACTATTTCTTCAATTCATGCATCTCTTCTGGTGCCATACTATAAGGTGCTTGCACTATGGGTTGTGTTCCAGAAACCAGATTGATCTCAAAGTCAATGTCTATAGGTGGCTGAACACCAAGAAACTCTTCAAGAAAGACATCATCAAACTCTCTCACTACATGTACCTATTGAATTCTAGGACCTCTCACTTTGGTATCCATAACATGTGCCAAGAAAGCTTCACACCCTTATCTCATCGACTTCTCTTCTATCATAGATGACACCAAACACGTAGGAAGATTTTTCCTATCTCCTTGGAAGATCCACGAGGCATCTCCATCACAGAATGTAACAACCATGGAACTACAATCCAAAACAACATTGTACTTCTCCAAGGTATCCATCCCTAGCATCACATCAAATCCATAAATGTCAAATGGCATAAGATCCACTTGAATGATGTGTCCTAAGAGAGAAAGAATGAAGATAGACACACCTCCCACAACTTAGTAGAACCAACTAAAGGGGTTTCTAGCAAGAGGCTGTCAGATCTACTACAAACAAGTAGATTATAACTATTTATCACCTCTCTAGTAATAAATGAGTGCATCGCACCTGGGTCAACCAAAATAGATACAAAAGAAGAAGTAATTAAGTCAGAATGAAAAAGTTCCATCTGACCAGTTGTGACACATGGATTGACCACTCCCTCCGACTGACTTATGGCATAGAATCTAGCCATTTCCTATTGATGTCCTCACTCTCTTCCAACTGGCCCATATGGTCATGCTTGTGATGCATGTCCTCACCTCTACCACCACCATACTCTAATCCTACTGTAAACCTTGTTGAGTCTGTCTCGGTTGTTGTATCACTTCCTCATTCTTCATTAGGAGTGACCACTTCAAGTGTCTGACTTGCCCACACTTGCAGCATGTCTTGGTATCGTATTGTGGCCTAGACGACCCTATCAGTGAAACCAACATTGCACTGCGTGCTCCTACTGGTAAAAAGTTGTGACCCCTACCCTTACTCGGGGACCACTATGACTGTACTCCTAATCTCGGCTCAGAAAAAAGCTGGCCTCTATTGTGACTGTGGTGACGAGAACCTCATATTCTTGAAACCTCCAGATGATTATCTATGAAACTGAGTTAGTCTCTTCTTATCATTGGCTTCACATTTTTTGATAGCAGATCTATCAATCCTCCTCATAGACTCCACAAAGGTAGAGAACCTCTCTCTATCCTCCAAAGAAGATGTTGTTGCAGACAACTCCATACTCAAACCCTTCTCAAACCTCTAGATCCTCTCCTTCTCCGTCACTTCCATATGAGGACATGACCTCAAAAGCTCCATAAAATTTGCCTCATACTCATTGATAGACATCAAACCTCAGTGTAGCCTCTCAAATTCAGTTGTCTTCTCATCCAAATACGTCTCTGGGAAGTAGCATCTCACAAACTCTCACCAAAACTCCTCCTAACTCACCATGACTCCTGGCCTCTTCGAAAACCCACCAATGGCCAACACTACTCTTTAGCAGGTAAACAATATGCTTCGCATTTTCCTCTTTCAAAATGTTCAGGATCTTAAATGTCTTCTCAAGCTCGGTTAATCCCATATTAATGTCTGTTGGGTCTTTCGTACTCACATACTTGATAGCTCCAACACTCTTCAAATGCTCAAGCGTCTTCTCGGGGCACTAAAATTCCACATTAGGGACTGCTGCCCTAGGATGTGGTATAGGCACTCTATCCTCTAAGTGCATAATCATCGCCATGAGCTATTCAAACATGGACTAGAAAGATGGATTTCCCATGATTACAAGGTCAAACTGAGGCACTATAGGATGTTCTATCCCCATCATAGGCTCTCTACCATCATGTTCTAGCCTCCTACCACCACCTCCTAGTGCAACATAGCTACTCTTTGCATGCTCATCACATTCTCTAAACATATCTGGATAAGCAAGCTTTGATCAGATATGTTGGATTATGTAAGAACAGACACAATACTTAAGTCCTATGTCCCTATAGACTCAACAAACCTATAGCTCTCATACCAACCTAACTGTGACACCCTACCACACTAAACGATATTCCTCGAACAAAAACACATGATCAATCACAAATTAACTAGACATACAGAAAAGAGGTTAGATTAAAACTGATTTAAACGTCACTAACAAGTCCAGAAACATTTACATATAAGTCCATCAAAAGTATTTACATACCCTTCCAATGGCCTCAACCACAACTTGTATACAAAAAAGATATAGTTCCACATATGCATACCATATACAAATGTTAGGATACTGCCAAAACTCGAGTCTATATACATATCATCTACTAAACATCCCCTTCTTGGAACTGAGAGTATAGGGACGACTCTAGAACACACTAACTACTAGCCAACCTTTTGCTCCTACTGCTATCCAAGCTGCTCTTCCTCACCTCCACAAACCTAACAACATCGCTGACTATCACATAAAAACATGTGGTGACCCACAAGATGAGACCCATGTCCCAACGAGAGACATAACTCCCAACAATAGTTATTGATAACAACATGTTATATAATTAACAGATTAAGCTCATAGTATAACAACAAGGATATTTAACATGTGTGCAGAGGAACAGATAAGACTATTACTATCTAACAGATAACTTCTCTTAAAACACACACACACACATATATACACACATATATATAAATATATATATAAGCATCATTAGAACAGAGCAAGGGTGACCAAGCAATGTGAACCATGTTTAACCCTAAATAGATATGCTACATGATTGATTGCATCTTTTATTAAGCCATAGGGAGTTTGAGGTATACAACGCATACTCCTACTGACCACTATAAAGTGATATTCAGTTCTATACAAGATCTAGGAGAGCCAGAATCCTACGATCTCTTCCTCCCTCAGTCAGTGTGAGTCTGCCTTAGTGAAATATATAGTAAAGTTGCAAGCAACCTAGTCTGCCCTTAGTATATAGGTCATGACACTAGTAAGAAGGGTATACAAACCCTTTCATATGAGGTACAAATATAGTTGTCCTCAATCCCATCACATATACAAGTATCGAAGACACATCCTCAAACATTCTCAATCTGAGGCATGACCGCAACCATCCTCCAAACCTTGGGATCAATATGACAAGGATGTACTCTCCCTACACCCACATATACTCAATAGTATACGAATCTAGGCTTCCCTTTTGGAATATCCTTTTCCCCATCCAGCAAGTCCTGACATTGGGATAGTTCTATGGCACAAGGCACTACATGATTAGGCTTCTACTTGATTAGTTATTGCAAATTGGGTGAGTTAAGGCTGCATCAATCAAGTTATGTACAAACCCTAAAAGAGTTCTACAAAAACATGGTTATGTTACAACTCCAGAAGATATAAAGTGTATGAGCTATAGTTCTTTTCACGTCATCACATGATTCCAATGCATGTCATACATGAAAATGATTACACCTCCATTAGGGATCAAACCATGACCAAGGTCATTAAGAACATCACATTGTCTCCTACAAGAACATCATTATCTTTCCACACCTTATAAAAGGCTCAACAAACCATCACCATACTTGTGATGCACATGTATCATAAGATTGCATCATTCACATGAGAGATGTGATGTTCACAAGTAACATATTAGGGTTACCAATTACAAAACATTAGAAAAGTATTCCTTTATTATAATAACATACAAGTCAGTTAAGTATGATTAACCATCATCATTTAATTACATTAGGGTTAGGTTCAACAAGGTAGATTGAATTGTTATCATAAATGAGAATTCAAAACTAACCATCAATTCATACTTTTAGTTAGGTCAAAGAACAAACCTTTACACCTAGAAACTCCATCGAATCTTAGATATGCATAAACCAAGACATCACCATCAAATCATGAATCCTCCAACGAGATAAGTGGATGTTAAGTAAACAAACCATTGGATTGTATCATTAAAATAAAATCATTGGATCAACAACTAGAGAAACCATCATTTGATAAGGCTAGGATAGTCATATGATCATGGACCTAGAAAGTACATAGGATGTCAACATTAGAAGCACCATCATTTTTTGACATTAGAAACCTCATTGGTTCTGGACATTAGAACCATCATTGGATGTTGACACTATGAAGGCCATCTATATTACAATCAATGAAACCATTGGTTGAGAACCATCAAACATAGGACCAGTGAAACCATCGACACAGGAACCAATAAATCCATGGATTCATGACATAGTGAAACCATCATTTATGAACCCAGTGAAGCCATTGGTTGTCAGCACTAGGTGGAAAACATATCTAGAAAACCAAGTAAAATCATCTTTTGGCAGGATGAGGAAAACCATCATTTGAATCCACTTGAAGAAAACACTAAGACCATCGGTTGTGTGGGGAAACATAGACATAGATTTCAAGCACAAAAGAAGGTCCAAAACAACAAATAAGTACCCACCATCGGTTGGCACAAGGAGCCCAACCATTAGATCATGAAACACAGAGGAAGACAACCCATAAAACCTAAGGAAAACCATCATTTGAGGGAATCAAAACCATCAATTTCCACATGCATACAAAGTCAAGAGCTCATACTTCCAAGGAAGAACGTGCACAAGGTTTAGATGTACATCAACAAGGATTATCTACTCAAGATCTACCACATAAGGTCAAACCCTAGGCAAAGATAGCATCTTTCTACTTAGTACTATGTTTTAGAGCAAGATCTTGTACATGCAAGCTAAGAGTAAGAAACAAACATGGAGAAAGCTATATAAATCGCCTGAAGGTAGGAGATGAAGGTCCAAGTAGCAAGTTTGCTCAAAGAAAGAGATAAGAAATCCTAGCTTGAGCACTCTACACACCCAATCTAGCTCCTTTTCTCTAAGAACAAGAAAACCCTAGGTCAAAGAAGAAGAGAGAAGGTGTTATTCAACCTCTAGAACATGGTCTACCAAGAACACCATGGATCTAACCAAGAAGGAAGAGGGGGAAGGTAGGGTGGCAAGTAAAATAGGAAGGAAGATCTTACTTGCTTAAGAGAAAAAATAAGGTAGAGAAGCTCTAAACGACCAAGAAGAGGTTAGATCCAAACCCTAGGTGCACATGCAAGAAAAATCGGCCAAACTTCTTCTACCTTGAGTTCCTTATTCTACACCAAGAAAGAGGGATGATATCCAAGTAGCAAGAAAGGATAGAGGGTGGTGTATAAAGGCTAGTTTGCATGGATGGAGGGAGGTATATAAAACATGGGGTGAAAGATAAAGGAAAGAAGAGGTGCCAAGCCATGCATGCCAGGTGTCCAAGTTCAAAACATCTCTTCCATGTAAAACTAGGTCAACCATCATTTCTTAACACCAGGGGGACCCTAGGAGGCCCATCGACCTCCAACAATAGGTGGTCCATCGGGTTGTGCCTTCACTTGAACACCAAAGCAAAACCCTAGGTTTCCATTAGTTGTGCACCTCACTTGGAGAACCATCAACCTAGGTGGTTCCTCAAGCAAACCATCAACCTTCAATCCACCCAAGAGAACCATGAGATCCCATAACCTAGAGGTAGACCATCAGATACCAACATCTAAATGAAAGACCATCAAGTTAGGGCATCAATGAGAGGAAACTCTAATATCAACACAAGTTTAGATGTCACCACTAAACCAAGGTGCAACAAGGAACCTGAAGGTACAACTATATCAAACATGATATGAAAACTTATGAGGCGCAACAAGCATTTGAGAAACTACAAGAAAAACCCCTAGATATGGGTAAAGTACATAACATCTCTTATAAACACAAAAATTGCATAACTTGCTCAAACGATGTTCAAACTGGACCAAACTTGAAACTTAGCTTTGTCTCATGATATCAAAGCACATATTCGGGTTTCATTAATATTTTAAGCACTTAATTAATATAATAAAGCAATTTTAATCCTAAAGAAATGTTAGAGGTCTTCCAGTGGTGAAACAAAAAAAAATCTTCCTATTTTACTTAGCCCTTGGATCTGTCACAGATATAAAATGTCAGTGAACAAAAGACATCAAAGGGATATAGGTTATACCTCTACAAACACTACATATCCAACAATTAGACACATATTTATCATTGAAGAACTTGAAATTTTGAATCCAAATCTATGTCAGACATAAAGTTGCTTTGTCATGGATAAAATATGATAACAAATCTTAAAAGACAAGAGGAGGAATAAGGTGTTTCGAAGAAGGTTTTCCAACATATCTACCAAAGCATCCATGTCTCTATATAGTCCACATAGATGATTAAGAAATTCACATTATGCTCTAAGATTTAGTGTGGAAGGAGTAGCCATTTTGTTGGCAATATGCTTGTGTCGCAAGACTCTTCCTTGCACTCTCATGGTGGGTGATGATGGCTGGTCTAAAAGGTGTTCTAAAAGGACTCACACACAATCTCTACTAAAACCTTGGTTTCCATGGCCCTATATATAGTAAAGGTAGGGAAGCAAGGTTTCTATAATTATACCATGAAATTAAATGCAACAATCACTTTTCACCATCCCACTCACAAACATCCAGTTGTCCAACTGGCTCAGATGTGCTACTTAATAGCAACCTGCTCAGGATTTCCTAACAACTGACTAGACTGGTTTAGAACATTATGGGTCAGTCCATAAATTCAATCCATTCAAACGAATAGACCTATTCCATTTAGAAGATTGACTGATCTGTTCCACTATACCGAACATACTAGCTAGTTGACCAAACATGTGGATATTGACTCAATGAATGACTAGACCAACCACTAAATCTACTAAGTTTCTAGTTAGTCCACCAGTGATTCAATAGATTACTTAAATTATTCAGTAAAAATTTAATTATAAGTATGTGATTATACTCCTCTTCCCTATGCATCTAATGTGTATGACCCTATAAGCTCCAAATTACATTGGTAGTGATATCTATAATCACATTATGATTTCATAGACAATGGTTGGCATCTATGGAGACTTCATTTGAACCCAAGTAATTGGAGAGTTTGGAAAACAAATTTATCCTATAAAATGACCAATGTTACCATGATCGTACAATCCTTTTGTCATATATATCTAGGTTGAAACTGAGATATAGAATTATCATCCTTTTATCATTAAATCTATGTTCCTTGAATTGGAGAAGACTATTTAAGATATTGTGTGCTCTATATCATATGTTGAATGACATGAGCATGGCCATGCATTTGATAGTCTCGCTTATCAAGTGGCTGAGATATCACTTGCAAAGGAGGAACACATTCCATTTACATAACTCATAGTAATCACAAATGTGACAGTGTACCCAATCACCACCTTTCTAGAAAACCTTATTCAGAGTCATGTTGGTCTAGTATAAAAGTACACAAAACAACATGTGATTACTATATTGACTTTAGGTCTAATGATCACAATCACCACTATCAAGATTGTCACATTAAGATATAAATCTGACACGTCATTAGATAATTTCCATGTATCAGACTCAAGGTGGATCTATCTATATAATGACCCTGCCCCTACTTAGTAGGTAATCAGGGGATTATAAGACTATAAGCTCAGTTTTCAAACATTTAATGTGTGTTTAATATTTAACCATGATGTTTAGAACTCTTATTCAAATACATAGTTGGAAATATAAATGACTTTTTTAGAAATCTTAACTTGTAATACTTCTAACTCTTGAAGCTCAATGCACTAATTTTGATAGCATGTTGATCAGAAATGTGATCAGAAAATCAGTGATAAGTAAAACAATAAGATGTATGGTTTTTAGTATTTTATTGGTAGTTCATATTATTTTGAAAATTGGAGGAATGATATATGGCTTTCGTGTGAAGATTAAATAAAAATTTCATAATTTTTAGCTGAGTGATAGGCATGTTTATCAGCTGAGATTTATCGGTTTAATTCTGTCAGATATACTAAAATATTGAAGCCTTATCAGTAAGTTAATTGATTTTTATTATTTATTGGTATGTCAAAATTGAGTAAAATTTGTATCGTAGATCTAAAAATGTATTTAAGACATCATGTTAAATATTCATAATTTTTGGATTTCATTTGAGAGGTGAAATAGTTAACGTATCAGTCAACTTTTCTAACAGAAAATTTTACTAAAATAGAACAAAATGTAATTTTGGAGGATTAGTTTCAAATGACCCAAACACCTTAATTGATCTATTTTAATAATCCAACACTGTAGTTTCTATCATAATTCGTGATCTAGCACATAGAAAAGAAATCTTGGAGAGAGAGGGAGAGTTAGGGTTTGGAGGAGGAAATGAGTGAGGATGTTGATATTGGGTTCTATCTTCCTAGAAGTGATGAAATCAAGTAAGCTGATGTTCTTTGAATAGGTTATTATGGTAAATCTTCTCTCCTATGTATAAATTCCGTCCCTCTAATGATTTGAATGAAAAGTATATCAAATCACCATATTTTCTCTTTCTTTTTTTCCAAACTCTATTTCTAGGATTCTTGAGTTGAAAGGAGGAAGAAAAGGAGTGATTTCTTAAAGTTTAGTTTGGACTCATGGGGACCAGATCTTGGGCTACGTTTTTTAGGTGTTTAACACATGAGGTGAGTGGGTAAAAGAATATTTCAATAAATTGCATTTAATTAGATGATTCTAGTTGTAATCCTTAATTTCTCCATAGATGACAGTAAATGAAAAACTATTGTTCTTGAAATTCAGTTTACAGAATATTTCATTTAATGCTCTAAATATGATTTGAAAATGTACATATGATGGAATAGATACATAAATTTATGCATTTTCATTATTATAGGTATTCAATTTTATTTTAGAATTTTTGGAGGTTTGAAATTATGTATTGTTTGGATATTTGAACAACAGTCTAGTTGAAATTCAGATTAATGCTTATATGTTCTTACTTATGTGACTAGTATATTTAATTGGACATGTTTGATCAATTTAACTTGATATGTAGACATGTAGAGTTTCTTATTTACCCAGTACATAACTTGTGAATAAGAAGTAATTAGTGGTGGAAACCCAATTTAGTATGCTCCTAAACGCATACATGTTTAAATTAGTAGTATATAGCCGATTGAAATGATTCATGTGATACTATGGATTTCTAGATGAATATTATTTTATATACATAACAATTTTGATTTGAGAAATTCAAAATATCTAGTTCAGATCTTTGTCATGAAATGCATAAGTTGTTATGCTACTATAAGTAGATAGAAATGGCTTTTCCCTAGATTGGGATGTGTCGATTCCATGTATACATATGAGAAAATGTTGAATGAGAATGTTTATTAGTAGACATGATATCTATTTGAAAGTATGAGAAAGTTACATGTGCATTAGCAATGAGAAACCCTAATTGAAGGATGATTAGTATATTAATCATTTCAGCAAGGAGAAGCCCTGAGAGAAGAGTAACCAATATGTTATGCAATCAGCAAAGTAATATGAGTGAAATCAGTTTAGTTGTCCAAGTAGTTAGTGAATACAAAGTTAAAAGAGACCATTCTAAGAGATATATATAATCAGAATTATAGTAGTAGTAGGTTTCTTGAATACCATAAAAATCTTCCTAGGAGGTATGTACCAGGAAGAGTGAAACAGGTGATTGACTGGTGGCTTAGCCCAGAAAAATATCACTTGGAGTGTGACCCGGTCATAGAGAACAAGTAGCTCCATCTTTTCTAAATAATAACAGAGTACCCAACAATAACTAGAGATCTTGGTGGTGCTATATCATTAGTAGGGGTATCCAACAATAACTGGAGATTCAGTGGTATGCACCAATTGGAGTATACAACCATTGTGGACCTACTCCTTCTAGCAGTTACTATGTATTGTGTGTCAGCCCTTGAGGAACTGCATTACATGAGATTGATGCTTTTTAGCCTAGAGGCATCCCTCCTGAGTACCCAGGACAAGGGGCCACAATTTATGGACATTGTTTAGCCACCGTTAGGCCAGACATGGCAACCTCACTGCAAACCGATATAGTTAGTAGCAATCTTAAGGTCTGGGGTTTACCTTAAGACTTATACGGTCAGTCACGCAATAGTGGATTTTGCTTGGATGGTACAATCCAAGTGAGTTCAGGGGTAAAGTAAAAAGAAAATTTAATTGAGTTTAGTTGAGTTCAAATAAAGAGATCAATAGTCAGATCAATA
Organism: Alisma plantago-aquatica; assembly: GCA_963693085.1. NCBI lineage: Eukaryota > Viridiplantae > Streptophyta > Magnoliopsida > Alismatales > Alismataceae > Alisma > Alisma plantago-aquatica. The sequence goes on from OY856413.1 coordinate 256,803,473, forward strand.
AATTGTGTTTAGTTGGCCAACATAGTAGTAGTCAAGTCCAGTCAATGCTATGAAAGATTATGAAGAGTATAGTGAGGAAAATGTTTTGACATTTGTATATTACCAGTGATGCATGCTAAAAAGTTAATTACATATTTGTAAATAACATCTATTTTGATCTGCATTACTACTTTACTTTTATTTCAATTGTTCAAAAATGATAAATTCCTAATTTAGTGCATTAGAGTGCTTTATTGTTTTACTCATTCACTGAGTGAGTAGGCTCATCTCTCTACTCACAAATTTTTAGGGAGACCCTATGGATTGAAGATGTCATTGCATCATAGTAAACTTGCCACAAGAGTTAAGTATGATATTAGTTAAGTTTAGTCAGTCCCTATCACTCTAGGTCCTTGTAAAGAAATAAGAGAGAGTTGTCAATGATGGTGTAACATTGTTTCTATTAATAATGTATATATCCAATTATCAAGTCTTACGTACATGGAAGTGTGAGAAACATAATGCATGATTAGATATGTATCTTTATTGCTGAATATTAGATTAGAGAAATGAATATTTATTTTCCCTTATAAAGTTAGTTTTTGTGATTAGTTATGAGAAAACAAAGACTATGTAAAAAAAAGGGTTAAGAGATTTGTATTACATTAAATCCTCAACTTATGCCCTAATATCATGATTAGTGGACTTTGTGAGATGTGGGTGCATCAACTTGGTATCAGAGCTTAGGATGAGTTGTCAGGGACCATTAAGTCAGTAAGTTAGAGTCATAAGTGTGGCACATAGGAGATGATATGATAGATTTGGGGATTTCAGTATTTGGATAACATGGCCTTGCATCTGAGTATTTGGATCGACTAGTTTCAAGCTACTTTATCTACTCTTTCATGTACGCCCTGGCCCAGTATGCAGTGGGAGGATGGGCTAGAGAGGAACCCTAGAAGTATTAGGGTTTGAGACCAAAAAGTAACAAAAGAACAAGAGCATAATGATAGAATGTGATGTAACTTTTGTTCTATACTACTATTCTGATTTGAGATGAATAGAAATGCTCTTATATATATATAAATACAAATGTTCATTTTTTAGAAATATATTATGGTTCCTTAAGATTTATGTACACTATGAGGTCACATCAGATACATCTTATATTGTGTGCATCAAGAAGACCAATTTTTTTTATAATGAGTCTACCTAAGTGGATAGTCTTTTCACATATTTGAGACAAATAGGAGTTGATTAATCCTAAATAGCTCTTGGCTTCAGGATTGCAGGTTTGGCATGGTCCGATTGACAAGATATGTTATGGGATCTAATGACTCCTATATAGTATTTGAATAAGAATAAGATATAATGATACAATATTAACATATAGGAGAGGATATGAGAATTCTAAGATACTGAAATTTAAAGAAATGTTTGAATAACTAAGAAAAGTCAGTTGCAGCTAGTAGTCAAGTGAAGAATTGTTAGTGATAGATCAACATAAGTCCAAGCATAAAGAAGAGAATAAAAATTTAATTTAAGATACGGGTGCGCATAGATCATATCATACAACAATTCATGCCTGAAATAGGTTATAGGAGCTCATGATGGTGTTTGAACTAATTCTAAAATGCTATAGTAGTGTAAGGATATGAAATGCTTAGAACTGACTGGTAAGTCTTTCAACCAACTAATAAGATGATCCTTAATTCAACAAGTAGGTTAACTAGAAAAAGTGTTTTACTTGCTTAAATGCATGCATAATAGTTGATATAGACTTTTTAAAGAGAGAATTAGTGGAAAAAGAAAATAAAAAGGGAAGTGATTGAAATTTGTTTTAGGAGATCAAATTGTAGATCTATGACAAGAACCCTAATTATGCATTAGTCAGCATGATAAAAGAAGCATAAATAGAAGAAAAATAAAAAAGAAAATGGATTCAGAGAATGAAATCCATAATTTCATAATTATGTATTCCTTAGTTGAGGAAATATAATATGAAAAACGAAATGAAACAAACTGAAAATTCCACTAAAGAAGAATAATTCACAAAAGGATAGATGTAAAGAGAAGTTTACCAAAAAGGAATGATTTAGTAAGATGTGCAAGTAAGATTATAAATTTAAATGAAACATTAAGAACAACAAAAACCAATTATCACACTGTACAGAGAAAGGGAGGTATGATAAGATTAGTATATGATAATAGACATCCCAGGATAAACTAATGTATTCAACCTTGTTTCCATGTTATATAGATGTTTTTGTTGATTAATTGGTTGGAATTAGACTAACATATTTAAATAGTTATTTGTGGTTGGATAAGTTTAACAAGGATGAAGATGGTGTCCAAAAAGTGAATGAGTCATTTAGATATGAGTTGATAATAATATTAAAATGAATGTTTTGATCTTACATGATTCATATGAATCACGAGGAAGAGAAAGTCATGTGCTAAGTTTAATAAGGCGAAGTTAACAAAGAAAATATTGACTCAGAAGTTTAATCTAGGGGAATAGTGATTCAGTGAATATTTGAAGAACAAAAATTGAAATACTTGAACTCTCCTCATCTTATATATTTTCATATGTGAAACTAAATGAGGAGGAATGCCTATTGGACATGAAAACAAATGCATGTAAGAGGGATATTAGTAAATTTCTTTGAGTATGAAAAAAGGATAAGAATAGAGAAAAGTAATATATGAACTCAGTACATGTAATGTGCATATACTTGTTTATGATTTCCTCTCTAGTGCAAGAAAATGAGTATATAAATCATTGGCCCACATAGCCTTAGAAAAGAAAGTAGCATGATCTGCAATTTGAGATTCCATCAAAGGATTGATTGTCAAGAAATTGTATGTCGTAGAATTTTGAATTTATTGTATTTTTTTAATATGAATGTATACTTGTATCTTGAGTCTTAATAAAGAATTTGATATCTTTGATCATAAAGATGAGTAATATAATTTCTTTAACAATAATGATTGATGATGAATTGATTATTTTGAAGCTTAAACATCATGAGAGATATCTCATGTAAGAGTTTTGATGGTACACCACAAGCTAAAATATTTTAGATGAATAATCAAAGAAAGTCTAGTGTAAGGAAAATAAGATGGAAGTATATAAGAAAATGTAGATACATGTGAATCTTACAAGAGGTATGAATTTTCAAAACAAAAAAGAAAGAATAACCTAACTATGATAAGTTACAAATCAAGGATACATCTTAGGATGTTTTGAACTTGGCAATTGAAGGCAGGTCCATAGAAACTTGACCTTGGATGCCAACAAGGTTGAATGAGGAAACCTTAAAATAAATACAAAGAAGATGAAGTAACTATTAATAAAAAATTCAAAGCATGAGAGATGCAATTCAGAAATGTGAATAAAAAATATGGGGAGTGATTAAGATAAGAGAATGACAAATGAATTTAAAGTATAAGAGATCAAAGTTAAATAAAAGCCATGAATGACAAGAAGTCCATGCTAAGTTTTGAGTATTTGAATGCTCATAGTCAAGCATTTCTTCATAATATAGTGAAAGAGGATAAATAATAAGAGACAAGTAATGATAGATAAGAAACAAATCAATGAAACAAGTTATTTTTCTTTAGTAATGCTCAATTTTTTCTGAAAATATAGTTTTTGAAAAGTGATCCAAGAAAAATAGATTATGTTTATACGGTTATAATTGTGAATGAATGTATGCTAATTAAGTCAAAAGGGTTTTGACCCTTATTACTCAAGCATCAGAATTTAACCCAATAGTCGAATTGTGGTTATTCTAATCTTGTGGCTAATGGGGGCTTCAAGATTGAGACACCACAATAAAAAAGTATTTTCTAAAGTGTTTTCAATTGTGCTATAGAACTATAGTAGAGAAACAAATGTATAGTTGATATAGCATAGATCGAGGTATACAAAGAATAAATCTCAAAAGTATATATTAGACTGAAAGAAAGTGTATTATTTGTAGTTGATCATGAAAAATATATTTTATTGTTGATATTGTGATGATTTGTTACAAGTTTACTGGAACTTGGAAGGAAAATAAAGAATTCAATGTGGAATTTAGAATTTAGAAAAGACATATAAGAATAAGAGAAATAGTAGAATTTAGAATGCAAAACGATATCCTGAATGAACTTATCACTTTATATTTGTAAGTTTCAAGGATGAAACTTTTTAAGGAGGAGAGATTGTAATGATCCTACCCCTACTTTGTAGGTAATTGAGGGATTATAAGACTATAATCTCAATTTTCAAGCGTTTAATGTGTGTTCAATATTTAACCATGATGTTTAGGACTCTAATTCAAATACATAGTTGGAAATATAAATGATTTTGTTAGAAATCTTAACATGCAATACTTATAACTCTTGAAGCTCAATGAACTAATTTTGATAGCATGTTGATAAGAAATGTGATCAAAAAATCAGAGATAAGTATAACAACAAGATGTGTGATTTTTAGTATTTTATTGGTAGTTCAGATTATTATGAAAATAGGAGGAATGTTAGATAGCTTTCATGTAAAGATCACTTAAAGTTTTTAGAATTTTTAGCTGAGTGACAAACATATTTATCAACTGAGTTGTATTAGTCTAATTCTGTCAGACATACTGAAATATTGAATCATTATCAGTATAGTAGTTGATTTTCGTATATTATTAGTAAGTCCAAATTGAGTGTAATTTGAACTATAGATTTAAACATGTATAGACATCATGTTAAATTTTCAGAATTTGTGGATTTCATTTGAGAGGTTAAATAGTTAATGTATAAGTTCACTTTTCTGACAAAAAAATATGCAGTAATAAAATAAAATGAAATATTGGGGGTTAGTTGCAAATGACCCAAACACCTCAATTGATCTATTTCAATAAGCTAACACCCCTAGTGTCTCTCATAATTCGTGATCCATCCTAGATAAATGAAATCTTAGAGAGTGAGGGAGAGTTAGGGTTTGGAGGAGGAAATGAGTGAAGATGTTGATCTTGGGTTCTATCTTCCTAGAAGTGAAAAAATCAAGTAAGTTGATGTTCTTCCAATAGGTTTTTATGGTGAATCTTCTCTCTTATGTATAAATTCCGTCCCTCCTATGATTTGAATTAAAAGGATATCAAATCACCATCTTTTTTCTTTCTTTTTTTCCAATATCTATTTCTAGGATTTTTTAGTTGAAAGGAGGAAGAAAAGGACTGATTTCTTAAAGTTTGATTTGGATTCAAGGGGACCAGTTCTTGGGCTATGTTTTTGAGGTGTTTAACACCTGAGGTGAGTGGGTAAAAGAATCTTTTAGTAGATTGCACTTAATTATATGATTCTAGTTACAATCCTCAAATTTTCCATAGATGACAGTAAATGAAAAACTATTGTTCTTGAAATTCAGTTTTACAAAATATTTCATTTCATGTTCTAAATATGATCTTAAATATTTATATGATGGAATGAATATAGAAATTTATGTATTTTTATTGTTAGAGGTATTCAAGTTTATTTTAGAATTTCTAGAAGTCTAAAATTTTGTATAATTTGGGAGTTTGAACAATAGTCTAGTTGAAATACAGATTCATGCTTATATGTTCTTGCTTATGTGACTAGCTTATTTTATTGGACATGTTTAACCAATTTAACTTGATATGTGGACATGTAGAGTTTCTTATTTCCCCAATACGTAACTTGTGAATAAGAAATAATCAGTGATGGAATCCCAATCTAGTATGCTTCTAAACACATACATGTTTAAATTAGTAGTAAATAGCATATTGAAATGATTCATGTGATACTTTGGATTTGTAGCTGAGTGTTATTTTATACATAACAATATGATTTGAGAAATACAAAATATCTAGTTCAGATCTTTTTCATGAAATGCATAAGGTGTTATTTTATTGTAAGTAAATAAAAATGGCTTTTCCCCAGATTGGGATATGTTCATGCCATGTATAAATATGAGAAAATGTTGACTGAGAAAGTTTATCAGTAGACATGATATCTATTTGAAAGTATGAGAAATTTTATATGTGAATGAGCAATAAGAAACCCTGATCGAAGTATGATTAGTATGTTAATCATTTCAACAACGAGAATCCCTGAGAGAAGGGTAACCAAAATGTTATACATTCAACAAAGTAATATGAGTGAAATCATTTTAGTTGTCCAAGTAGTTAGTAAATATAGAGTTAAAAGAGATCAATCTAAGAGAAAGATATAATCATAGTTATAGTAGTAGTAGGTGCCCTGAATACCATAGAACTCTTCCTAGGAGGTCTGTACCAGGAAGAGTGAAATAGGTGATTGACTGGTGACTAAGCCTAGAAAAATATCACATGGAGTGCGACCCAGTCACAGGGAACAAGCAACTCCATGTTTCCTAAATAATAGAAGAGTACCCAACAATAAACAGAGATCCTGGTGGTACTATTTTAGTAGTAGGGGTATACAACAATAATTGGAGATATTGTGGTACCCACAAGTTGGAGTATACAACCCTTGTGGACCTACTCCTTCTAGCGGTTACTGTGTATTGCATGTCAGCCCTTGAGGAACCACATTACATGAGTTAGAGGCTTTTTAGCCTAGAGGCACCCCTCCTAAGTACCCAGGACAAGGGGCCACAGTTTATGGATGATGGTTAGCCGTCGTTAGGCCATATGTGGTAACCTTATTGTAGACTGAGGTAGTTAGTAGAATTCTTAAGGTCCTGAGTTTACCTTAAGACTTGTACGGTAAGTCACGCAATAGTGGATTTTTCTTGGATGCTACAATCCAAGTGAGTTCATGGGAAAAGCAAAAAAGAAAAGTTAATTGAGTTCAAATAAAGAGATTAGTAGTCAAATCAGTCAGTTGTGTTCATTTAGCCAACATAGTAGTAGTCAAGTCAATATACAAGTCAAGTCGATGGTAATGAAAGATCAGGAAGAGTATAATGATGAAAATGTCTTGATATTTGTATATTGATATTGATGCATGCTAAAAGTCAATTGTATATTTCTGAATAACATCTTTTGATCTGCATTACTACTTTACTTTTGTTTCAATTGTTTAAAAATGATAAATGCCTAATTTTGTGCTTTAGACTATTTTATTGTTTTACTCATTAACTGGGCGAGTAGGATCATATCTCTACTCACAAATTTTTAGGGAAACCATGTGGATTGAATATGTCATTGCATCAGAGTAGATCTACCACAAGAGTTAAGTATGAGATTAGTTAAGTTTAGTCAGTCCTTGTCGCTCTAGATCCTTGTAAAGAAATAAGAGACAGTTGTGAATGTTGGTGTAACATTGTTTCTATTAATAATGTATGTATCCAATTATCAAGTTTTATGTAAGTGGAAGTGTGAGAAACATAATGGATGCCTAGATATGTATCTTTATTATTGAGAATCATATTAGAGAAATTAATATTTATTTTCCCTTGTATAGTTAGTTTCTGTGATTAGATGTGAGAAAACAAAGAGTATGTAAAAAAAGGGATAAGGGTTTTGTATTACGATAAATTATGCCCTAATCTCATGATTAGTGGACATTGTGAGATGTGGGTGTAACTATCTAGTAAAACTAGTTCTCTAACAAGTACCCATGTATCCTAGTCATCACTCGTGATACATCCTAGTATTGTGTATTAATGTTGTCAAATAATATCCACAACAATAACTGACTAGGGACATAATAAGAATGAGGACTCTAAATATACATATGATCTCATGTTCAGGTCCCCAACCCAAACCATATGTCATCAAGTCAAAAAATTCTTTTGGCATTAGTAGGTCTTTTCATTATCTCAGTAGTAAAAAAATATAATAATTGGATTTGGCTTTTACTAATAATAAAAAAAATTACAAAGTAAGCTACTAAAACCATCATATGATTGGCTCTCAGAACATACTACCAACCATTAGCTCTCGTGTAGATTCATTGATCCCAATGCCAAGGGAAATCAATCTAGAAAGAGGGTCCAAAGGAATGTGCCACCCACCAATGCGCTGACGAGAAGCACACTCGCCCATTTATATAAAACTCTAGGAGGATATCTCAAACTAGATTACGCAGGTGTCCAGTGCAAAAGTAGTGAACTACGAAACACATGGTGTACCAGCCTCACTAATTTAAAACATGAAGAAGATCTTAAATCTGACCTAGGAAATGAAAGACAAACCTTAAGACAACTAAACTACACACATATAGGATTAGACAATATTAAATTACTACACATACCTCTATAAAAGTCATCATATTGAGATCGCCTCTACACCCATCATTAGAGACCCTACTATTGTGTTTGTCCCAGTGGTGACAAGTAGGGAGGGCAGCATGAGATATCCCTCAAGACCACTCAATGCAACATGTATTTGAGCTACAAGTGCTCATATCCCCAAACCTATAGAAAAAAGATCAGTATAATAAGCTATTGCAAATATTTAAAGAAAATGGAAAATAAAGAATTGGCCTACCTCAAATAGGCATGTGAAGCCTCCACAACTCTTGGTTGCCCTAACCATTGCCTTTGTGGAGAAGTCACCATCGATAGGACACCTCCTCAACCAAGTCAAAAGGTAGGCGTACACACCTCCATCCCTATCAAAATAATGACTCCATATCAACAAGATAGGAGAACCAACCAACCTCTCCTTTATTCCAAATGTCGTTACCAAAATGGCAACCCATGATCAACATCAATTGGAACACCCTGGTTGTTAGGACAAAAAATAGAGGAAAGTTGGCACCCCTTCTCTCCCTATTGTGAAATAAGGTCATACATAAACAAGGTTACTTGACTTCATACCTGAAAGCCCTCTCAATATCACCAAAGTTCACTACTAATAATTCAATGAGGTGATATAATCCTCAAAATATGTCATCACGATAGAATAAGAATGGGAATCCTATGGAAACCTAACCTAGTAATCACAACAAACTCACTAGGAGTGATGGCTAGCTCGACAAAAGCAAGTCAAATGTACTAGTATATGGGTGGAAGTTCTCAATAAAACTGATAACATAACCCATATATACAATCCCACATTGGCAAATGCTCCCAAAAGCAGTCCCTCAATCAAAGACAACTATTCAATGACTAATCTATAGTACAATATCCCCATCTGATCCCAACGGGTCCTCAAATAAATATTTCAGACCCAAGACCCCCACAAGTATAGGAAAAGACAAAGTCAAAAATTCATCACCCCAGATAAAAGCTCAATATGACATCAAAAAACAAAGGGAATTGACAAGGAGCAAATTTTCCAAGTTATACCCCATTTCCCACTTGACATCCTCAACGGTGAACATTCATCCTCAACATGCTTAGATGAGATACAAACTTCTCAAATGGGAGAATCTCTCTCACAATCAAGCTTGCATTGCCATGATGACTTCCTAGAGAAAACCCAGATGAAAATTTTCATATCTATTAACTCAGAAAATACAAGTAGCACAATGCATTGTGGGTACATGCCAGTTACGATATCATTCCCAACATCATGCTCTTCCACAATTGGATCCTCCTAGGGAATTTCCACAACCTCATGCCAATTGTAAGATTTCATCTACAAATTTGGAAATCGCAATACTATCAACTTCCTCAACAACCTGAATCAGCACACTCGAACACCAGATGATTTCAAAAATGTAAAAACAACAAAAATTGAAGAATATCCAATCAAAATTTACCTTCACACATCTTCAACCTCTAGGTCATCAAGACTGCCAGGAAAGCTAATTTTGTCACTAAAGGGAACTATTTTAAAACTAAAGCTAAACGATGAAGGTTGTACCTTCTCAAAAATGAATGAAGTCAAAAACCACTGGAAAGCACCACCAAAATTGGCAACCTAAGTATTCTTTGCTACTAGAGGTTGTTGCTAGATGCACACCAGAAGGCAACCATGGAATGCACAGAAATTTGGTGCTTGCCTACAGCGGACTGCATGAATGCGTCGATCCATTTTCTGTCTTTGTGTTGCCTCTACTGCCATTTCCGCAGCAAACCTCCCCTAGGTTACTGCCTCTAGTTGAGGGTGTAATAAATGAGAAGTATGCCCGACCTCTTATTATTTCTCTCCTTTAGAAAAGCAAGTTTTACCAAATTATAAATAGGTCCCCAAATTTTCAACAGACTTTACATAACCTTCTCAAAGCACAAAAAATCAAAGAGAAATAAAAAGGCACATAAAATATGAAATTTGTAAGATTATGAGGTTTTCAAATCCTGGCTTAATAGTTAAAAATATCCCTATTTTCTAAGAAAAAAGTAATTCTTTAACAACCTCGTAACTCAAAGTTTGCTATCTACATAGTCCTGGATTATGACCTAAAATTGAAGCATTTCTTTGCTTCAGTTTTTAAATTCATTTGGGTCATGGACAATGAACTTAAAGTAGGACAATCTTGCTTTCCTATCTATATAGTTTCTTATTATAAACAAAATTAGGCCATTACCCCACCTTCATTTTCATATTTGGACTATCTTGGATTATGACCTAAAACTGAACGAATCCTTTGCATTGATTTCCAAAATATTTCTTGGGTCTTAGGATATGATCTTAAACTAAACCAATTTCAATTCCTAAATATTTTACTTGGGTCCTGGATAATGACCTAAAACTAGACCAATAATGTGCTTTTGCTTCCAAGGTATTGGACCAAAAACTTAAACTAGGCCACTAACCCTGTCCTAAAAGGCAGCCCTATGTGCCTTTTATTGTGGCAACCTCTTTTGGCTCTTGACATAAAATAGATCGAACCCTAGCCCCAAATTTTCAAATCTTTTGATAGGCATGTATCATGATTTCAAACTTGAAGTCTTAATTTTCATATATTTTAATCCCTACTTCTGGTAAAAACATTCGATATCACACACACTGAAATAAAATGAGAACTAGAAAATCAAGGATAATATCTTGACAATCTAGGGGAACATATGATAAACCAGTAGAGGAACATGACCCAAAGACCATCTTATCACTATATGATCACCTTAAACACAATCTCAACTTGTTTCATACTCTTCTTCTTAATTACCCTACATGATTACAAATGCTCTAGGGAGAAAGAATTTGACTGACAAATTATTGGCTTTAAAGGTCACCTTTTAACTAGGAACTTGAATGAAGCTCCAATCTCCAATTTTTGAACAATCAAAGCCCTATCTCAGATGGAAAAACTCATAATAATTTACCTTTTTAGGGTTGTGGTCCTAACCCTAACTTGGTCCACCCTTCTAGAGCACTTGGATTTTAAGTTGCAAAAATGAAAATGAAAAAGAAGTATAAAAAATAAAAAGTAGGGAAAACAAGATATATAGTGTTTCTTCAAGACCATTTTACAACTAATCAGTTTCCATTATTTTTAATTATTACACATTCTCAATTTTAATGACCTTTGACAAACCTTTATCCTATATGCTTATTGCATCCACCTTTTCTAACTAAGTCATGAGTTAGTGAGAGAATCAAACATGTACATTTGTTAGAATTGTGGAAGTGACGAGAGACAATTTCATAGATGATAAACTTCAAATGGCTCAACAACACCCCAGGGGAATGAATAGTTGGTCAAATTTAGGTAATGCCTTAGACAAAAGGCTACACTTGTTATAGAGCTATCATTTGTACCCAAACTTATTTTTTGGTATGAATGTTCATCTAATTCATTCATCCTTAGAAGGAGAAACATCACCTTTTCTTTCCACCCTCCACAAGGTTTATCTAAACATCCTTTCCAAATGCCTTTCAACCTCATGTGATAAAAAAGGGGGATTTGACTGGAATCAAACATGTGGTTCTTACTCTTATCTCAAACCTTGCCTTGAATGGGGCAAATAATTGACACACCATTTTTACTCAGTCAGTTAAAATTTAGGATAATGCTAATTCTATGGATAATGATATAGTTCATTCCCAGTATATTCCATAATTTCTCATTTCCTACGTATACGCATGTTTTCACATTTTTCATATTTTCCATATATTCTTCCTATTCAATATATTCATTTTTACCAATTGTAACCCAGTTCGGGGTTTTTACATATAAATACTTCATTCCAGACTCAAGTGCATCTTTTATACCAATTCCACTTTTTATAATATTTCCTCATATTGCCTAGTTGAATTATCCTAAATAAATGTTCTCTCTTTTCCCTACAAATGTTGATTTCCTTTTTTTCTTAAAAAATACTACATATCATTTGGATAAATCTGAGGACAATCTTGAATTGATAAGTTTTCCCCATCCTTCATTATTTTACTGAGATATATTCAATTGTGTTGTTCACTAATTCTATTCAATTTTCTCTTGACATTTCTAAAATATCCTGTAAGATCTGTAGACAAGCTTCATCCTACCTAGGCCACCTAAAGGTTCACAATCACATGTCATGTGACACATGGTGGATTTCCTGGATCCACATACATTCTTGTATGGTGCATGACCACGTCCTGCCACATCTTCCAGACTCTTATAACCAAGTCACCAAACCCTAAATCTTTCAAAAAAATACCCCCATATCCAATGCATTTCGGCCCCCATTGACCCCTTAAGTCAAAGGATCAACTATCTCTCTTTGAATTTTATACATTGTTTGTGTTTAGAGGATCCATCCTCTAACACCACCTACATTTTGAGTGTTGTTAGGTTGCACAAAAGTAATTCTACTAGTTTAAAAGGTTTTTGTCTTACTATTGTTAACTGGTTGTGATCAAGCTTTACCTATTCATTATTGTATCATCATACTATCATTTGATCTATTAGCATAATTTGATTTAGTTACTCACATACAGACTAAATATTGTTTTTTTCTTATATCTCTTCTCACCATCCTCTAGTTTTCCTATCCATTGGTCCCAACTGCTTAGAAAAGATCTCTGCATAGGATATCTTGAGGAAATTAGGATCCCACACCTAAAATTTAGGTTATTTAGGGCTATGATGGGAAATGCTTGGATATCTCCATTCCCAAAGGCCCATATATAATAAAAGTTCTTTTCAACACTTTGATTGTTTTCTTCCCTCTTTAACCCAACTTTAATCCATCATATTTTTGATAACATCACTAATGGGTTCAATATCAATATACCAGTCTAGATGGAGTGCTAATCCTTCCCAACTCCTAACAAATTTATTAGATCTAATTTTTGGTTAAGCTTTCCATTTTTATATGTATCTAACTTTTGGATGCCAGATTCAATAAACATTTTAACATGGATTCAAATAATTTCCTCATTTTACAAATGAAACATTGTGGTGAGTTCAATCTCATCTTCTTTTATTTATTTCCCTCACAAATATCAAACTATGTTTCCTCACCTAAGATATGAACAAGAGATATATATTTTAATTGGGAGGGGTGCAACATGTTACAGTGACAAAAGCTTTGAAATTGAAAAAGACAAGTATATATCACAATCTATTTATGTGCATTGCCTTAATGGTGATGTTGTCAGCTAGAAAAGTTCCAAGCAAGTGACAATAGTGGATTATAATAAAAGTTGAATGTATTGATGCATTGTATGCTTCTAGAAAAGTTGTATGGATCCAGAAGTTCATTGACACATTTTGAATAGTTCTAGATTTATTGACACAGTAGACGTATGATGTGACAACAATAGGAATATCACACAAGCCACGAGTAACCTAGATAACATGAATCTCATTACAATATTTTTGGGTGCTTCCATCTCATGCGAGAAATCATTGAGTGAGGGGATGTGAAGATTAGGTGGGTATAGAGAGTAATATTGTTGATCCCTTGACAAAATAATTGTCACAATAGAATCATGATGGTCAATTTACATTGCTTGGTATTAGATACATTAGTGATTGGATTTAGTGCAAGTTTAAGACTATCGGTGTATATGCCCTAGAAGTCCATTAGTAGATTACAACTGTAGGGATATTTTGTACTTTTCATTCAATTTTTAGTGCACATTAGATTAATGCAATATTAATCTACATAATAAATGTCCTTATAATGATTAGTTCAAAGCCATGGAACTTCAAGTAGACTTAAATAAGAGTCCTAATGGATGCCAAGAAAAAATATTTTAAAATGTCCCCAATAAGTATTATCGTGGAATGGACAACAATGATACATGTGAGACAATTATGTGTGTTGATTGATGAGCATATCTCATGGGTCATAGGTATTGGATACCAAGTTAGACACAAAGATATTTGCTAGAGAACAAGTGTAATGGACAACCCCGCCTTGAGAGTGATTCATGGACTATTTAATGTTGGTCATAATTAGCTATCAAATGTGACCATGGTATAGTGGTCCTTTGACTTGAAGTCACCACAATGGTGATGTGACAATCGTGAAGCTTTGACACTACTTAACATGATCTTAAAGAAGGTTCACATTAAGGTGGTCATTGAGTGTAATGAGAATCCTTCTACACATTATGAGTGATTTAGAAAGAACTTTTCCACCCTATACAAACTAGAGCAGTATCCAATGCCTCTTAATAAGTGAGACTAGATAAATACATGTCCATGGTCATGTGAATTAGCATGTGATATTGATCTCATATATATCTTGGTATCTACTTGGAGATCAAGGAATAATGAGGATGGTGTTTCCATGCCTCTAGTTCAATCTGGATATCTGTCACAATGGCTTATACAACATGGTAACACTGGTCATTGATGGTTTACTCTTTTCATGCTAATCCTACTACTTGGGTAGCAATGGTGTTTAGACATCGCTCATTTCTTATGGATATTAATATTGATTAGTTAATCCATTGTCAATGTAGTATGGATCCTACATGGTCAGACACATAGATATAGCTTAAAGAAAGACTAATCTAAACTCAATTGTATTTGTTACAAATATAGGGACATGAAAATAAGCTTTGAGGACCTAGAATTAAATATGAATATAGACACTGAAAATGAGTTTCCATAAGTTAGGAGCCTACCCTTAAGAAAAGAGGCAAGTCTCTGTGACATCTGGACTCACAGAGTCTGGCATTCCATGAGACCTAGTGCATAGACAGTTCTTTTGGTCTGTGAGGGAGTCCATAAGCCTAGTCAAATTAGGATTTGAAAAACCTACCCTCTCCGGTCCTCTATATATGATATGGTAGGAGGATCTCTGCATAGAATATATTGTTTTCTCATTGTTTCCTCTAAGGTTTGAGAAACCCCAAGAGTAAATAAGAGAGAGAGGGAGAAAGTGAGGGAGGAGACTAGAGACTCCAAACCTACATCATCAAGTAATTACGTGGGTATCATGGAGACAAGTTCGCACAAGAAATTTGATTTAGATGAGAATCTTCATTGACAAAAAAATTTGAGAAAATGTCTCCATAACAAAATATAGTATTCCTCCAACCCTTTCTCTATGTGTTCTTCCACAAGTGCTCATCCATAGAAAACTATACTTCACCATAGGTAAATTCAATGTCACATATGGGATCAACAAAGCCATCTCTATGACCTTGGAATCTATGCAACTCACTGACAGAATCTGACATTCCACCAAAATAGTGGTCCACATATTCTTGTGATTCTCCAAAAAAAATGGTTTGTTGCATGCATCCCGAGGTGAGTCCTAGAATGTCGGAAACCCCAAAAATGGGTTCTGATTGTTGTTCTAGAAAAAATCCAAAGCAAGATAGATTGAAGGTCCAATTCAATATTGAGTGACTCAAGTTAAATTATTGGAAATTGTTACATAATAAACTATAAAATTGTAAAGCCTAATCCAGTATTGTTGCATCAGATAGGTCTTGCTTATAGGATTTTGAGAAAAAAATTACTCCACTACATTTTCTGCTCCCAAGATCCCAATTGTAGTTGTCATCATGAACTCAACAAACATAGTCTTTCATCCTTTTATTCATGAGTTTGTGGTGGTTTTCGTGTATGGCATCCTTATATGCTCTAAATATATTAAGTCACGCCATATGCATCTTCACAAGGTTCTTGACAATCTTCAAACTCTTATTGTCTGTGGAAAGTTATCCACATGTGGGATTTGAATTAACAAAGTCATGTTCTTGGGACACATCATATGGAGTGGTAAAATATCTATTGACTATCATAATGTCAAATGGTACAAGAATGATAGGATCCCACGACTGTATATGCAATCTCATTCCTTTGAGTTGCAGGTTATTACTATCACTTTGTTCCTATCTTCAACAAGACTGCTCTACCTCTCACCAAGTTGACTCATAAAGGAGAATTTTTTGTCTCATCTAGTTTTAGTGATTTTGGCATCCAAGAAGTCAAATACCAAGTTGGCTTCTTCTCTTGTCTTAAGTCTCCCTTTGACAAGTGACCCATTTTTCATATTCATCAATTCCTCAAAGAATTGTGTGGTTTATGCCTTAATGCAAGAAGGAAAAGTTGGTACCACCATGGGGTCTATATCTTGAGTCTCCCTTTTGTAAATAACCGTTTTGCATATGCATCTTAGTATTAATCCCAATGAGGTCTTACTCACGCATGACCTCGACTTGGAGACAATCATTAATGCTCTTAAATTTGGTGACATTATATATATGGTATCACCTTTGATATCCTCACATATTACAAAAAAAAATTAAGTACACATTGACACATAAGTAGTTAAATATGAGACATAGAAGATGGTTATAATACCTCAAGGAATATGATTTCACAATTTCCTAACGCCCTGATAAGGCACATGTAGTGGTAGGCACACTTACCAGGAACCAACCGAATTGTGGTACCATCTTCACCGCTAAGTGAAAGAATATAGATAATTTATCTCCTTGGGCCCCAAGAAACTTGGGTGATAGAATCAGACTAGCCACCCTGAATGTGGAACCTAGCCTCCAGTCTGAAACCATCATAGTGCAAAAAAATAGCTTAAGTCTAGATGATACTATGAAACTTATAGAGAAGTTGCATACTCACCTGAAAGTTAAAAATTTACAAGAAGTATTTGACAAATTAAAGACTAGACAAAAGGGTGCAAATTGTCTATTATCAAACATAAATTGATTATTGAGCAATATATTATGCAAAAGTACTCAAGAGATGAAAAGAGATATCATAAATTGAAATTTAACATGTTATGAGCAAGGAAGTACATATAATGAAGAGAGAGAAAACTCACTTCATCACATCCTTCCTCCCTCAAAAGGAAATTTTATCCTGGAAATTAGATACCCTCAAAGAGATCAAGAAAAAAGGATTTCCATATCTAACTTTACTTCTGACATGGCATTCTTACTATGGTGATCTTTCTATAGTACTTTCACCATATCAATCTTATTATCTATGAGTTCTTTTTTCTGGGTGTCAATGATCATAACTAGAACTTCTTGATATACAAATGTGTCACTCATCTCAATAGGTTCATGATTAAGGATATGTATGGGATCTTTGATGTACCGCTTGAGGTTGATACATGAAAGTAATTATACATCATGCAGTATTGAGGAGTTAATGCCAGCATATAAATGCACTACCCGATGTGGTCTAGAATCTTTAACAGATCCACATATCTAGGACTTTGTTCTTAGCAATATCCCTTATCAACTTTATTTTTTTAGAAAAATGTGTTCTCCTTCTTGGATAAACAAGTCAGTCATGCAAGCATTTGCACATCACTTTTGTCTATTATGTGCCATTTTCACCCTTTGCTTGATAATATACACTTTGTCATAATACAAATGCATTTATTTTGGTTTTAGATTCCATCTCTTGTTGACCTCGTCCCAGTAAAGAGATGAGTTGCATGGCCTTCCATACAAGGCTTCATCTGGAGGCATGTTGATGATGATTTGAAAGTTGTTTTTGTAGGAGAATTTTACAAATGGAAGAAAATAGTCCCTTGAGCTTCTCTAGTCTTGAACTCATGATTGCAAAAAATCTTCTAATATCTAGATAATCCTTTCATATTTCCCATATATCTATACATGACAATTTGTCTAAAAAATCAACTGTGTCCTTAGATCATGTTGGACCTGTTCACATAGATGAGAAGTGAAATTTTCATCCCTATTAGAAACATATGAAATTGGGATCCCATGCAGTTAAACTATCTCCTCAATATGTGACACAATCAACTCAATTTCCTTGTTAGTTGTCTCAGTAGGAATGAGGTGGTATGACTTATTCAAGTACTGTACTATAGCCCATACACCATCACTCCTTTTCTTAGTCCTAGGTAAACCCACCACAAATTCTATAGTGATGTTCTCCCATTTCCATTCACGGATAGGTAAGGGTTGTAGTATAACTCTTGGTCTTTGATGCTCAACTTTTATTTGTTGATAGATCAAACATATAAATATTAAAGCTTTAGTGTCATTCTTCAAATTTCTCCACTAGAAGGGGCTTTGAGTCTTTATACATCTTAGTAAACTTAGGTAAAAATGTACTTGAACCCATGAGATTCATGTTGTATGTTGTCTTCCATAGGAAAATCCTCAAGAACCCACATGCTTTACTTGTACCATATACCCCCACACATGTCAATAGAACCCATTTCAATAGTCTCATTTGACCCACAAACTTTTTCTATAAGGAGAACATAATTTTTGAAGTGTATCTTTCAGCCTTACGATTTGAGAATTATGAGTTTCCCAAGCTTAATCTTTTTATAATCCCTTTTCCCTATTTTTCATTTCATTTTGTAGGACCAGCCTTTCATTGGGCCGTTGGATCCTAATATAACGGTCGACATAGGTACACAAGAAGTTGATCCACATGACAGACCAGGAGATGCCCCCAATGCCCAATCGAGCGATCACAGATCATAGAGTGATCAAACCTCTAGGAGTTTGTCTCCCACCTAAACATCTAACTGTGGTAGTCATGGCGCAATTAGGCCATCTCAATTTTGAAAGGCCCTCTCTAGCCAAATTGGCACGTCATCCTTTCTCTCCTCACTCCATGAGCCTCCTCATACCTCATATGTGAGGTGTGGGCCTAGGAAGGAGGCCATTTGTCTCCTCCATTGATGTGTGGACCAAGATCTAAAGGCTAGTAACTTTCACACTTGGTAATTATCTCCCCCTATATAGGGAGAATTCTAGAAAAATTCTTACACATTAAATCATAGAAAATCGATCTGTTGTCCAAAATGGCATATAATTTTGATCTAGAAAAATGCAATTAATCTAATGAAAATTGTTCTAGGACCTAAACCTCTTCAAAATTTTATCGACTTGCTTAAAATAAGCACATATAATGTTTTAAAAGTGATTAGTTGTAACAAACAAAAACCTATAATCCTACCCTATTCCATGATTAGAAGGTTAGTGGTCTAGTTTCTTAGATTTGGCCAAACAAGGATAAAGATTAAAACACCTTTGCATAATAACTTAACTATGTGAGAAACTATAAATAAATTCATGAAATATGTTACATATGTTTCCTTGGTTGTCTAATATTCACATAATGGTTAAATAAGAGGAATAATGTACTTAAAATATGTTAGAATAACACTTCAAATTTTCATGTACAATAATCTAAATTGAAATGGAATTAATGGATGAAATATGTTAAATTAGTAAAATGTGTATTTTTGTACATAATAATAAATATAACTCTTTTGTAACAATATGAAATTAATGGGACTCTAATTGAATATTTTCAACATATATCAAGGTAAAATGTTTAAAACCATAATGGTGATATAACACACAAAAAGAAATTTGAGAACTCAAATATAATGGTAAAAACGTGTTCCTTGGGTCCCACTTAGCTTGGGGTGCCAAGTTTCACTTTATTTGAACATTAATAATTATCCTAATTTTATTTTGAGAAGAAATTATGAGAAAAAGCCAAAAGTGTTAAATAAATTACTAAAAGTCTTCAAAAGTTGAAATAAGCCTCAAACTCAAAATCTAGATACCAAAATTAGTTTAAGTGTGAATTTTCACAATAATTGGACAATCATATTTGACATAGTTATATTTAGGAGATAGAATATAACTTGATGTTCCAAAGTATTAAATAAAATAGTAATATATATCAAAAGAGGAAAATCATGAAAAAATCATGTTCTAAATGCTTTAATTAGTCTAGGTATCAATTTTCATATTAATCAGATCATATTTGTGCCCTCCGATAAATTAGAAAAGGAAAATATGTTTAAAATACCTAAAATGCAAATTTTATGCCCATGTACCTTAGTTTCCCAAAGTTACTCATTTTCCCCTATCACCTGCTAGCTTTCTAGATTACTTACTTATTCTCTTGTGATTTGAGATGTAGATTTTGAATCGCATGACCCACAGACCGTCTTCTACCTTGGTCTGATATGGAAGGTAACGGGAATAGTACCAACTTCCCCTCTCATCTCTTTCTTCAATTTCTTCCACATCTCTCTCCCTAATTTCTTCTCCTTCATTTTCCTTAGTTGTTTCTACACAAGCTAACCCTATTATATAATGTGTTTGGTTACTCTGTTCTCCCTATCGATCTGGATGCCTCTGTTCCCTTATTTCTACCTTGTTTGCTATTTCCTTTCCTTCTCCTCGCCATCCACGGCTTTCAGACCTCTTCTAAATCCTACCATGATCTTCACGAGGTCCCAATAGATTTACCCTAAGTGTCAGCTAGTTGTCGATCTCCCTTATTGCCGACTCCCCAAACTCCAGTCAAGTTCCCAGCCTGCCTCGACATTAGGGATCCAAGATGTTGCTCCTTGCCTTTGGGCCAGGCCGAGTCTGTAGTATGCCTTAGAACTCCTTAGGCTTCACCAGTCATCTCAAGGATATTGTGTGGATATCCTTTCCCCGCCTACAGAGCTAATTCTTGGTAAACTTCCATTTCCCTCTTTCACTTTGGAATCTATTTTCTTTGAAATTGTTGTCTTACGAGTGTGTGATTGCTATCGTGGGCATCTTACAACCTACCTCTTAGGCTCCTTATGACCCGAAGATGCTAGGGTAGCTCTTCGATATGATAACCATGATGGTATGTTTAGTTTTCCTTTGTGGGATTAGATTTTCCCTTCTCTGAGTTTCTCATATAAGCTCTCATGACAGAAAGTTTTTTGAAGTGTTCTTGGCATTTTAGTCTACAAATCCAAGATCATTGACTTTGTCTTGATCTGTCAAATTTTTGTTGTAGTTTTCTACCACCTAAGAGCTTTGAATCATGAGTATTGATTAAGGACTACGGCCTACATAATCTACTAGCAAGTTTGTTCTCAGATGAATGATGAACAGTGGAGAATTCCAGTTTTTTTTCATTTGTATCACACCTTTAAGGGCATTAGGGTCTTTTCACCTCCTCTGAGTGTTCTGGTGCAATCCTAACTAAGCATAGGGCTGGTCTGTTTGGCCTATGCATATTAGACCACCTCAACTTACTTTTACTCTATTGTGGATTTTCCTACACATGTGGACTTTATTATATTCCTGATTGGTCGATTCTTATGAAATTCATAGTAGTTACTTTATAGTTCAGAAAAATAAAAGAAAATGTGTTTTAGAATCAAAATTTTGTTACTTATCCAATGATGTCAGTTTTATCACCTAAATTGAATATAATAAATATGTGATTTTCTAAGGATTTTCCTAATTGGTTAAAATTTGTAAAATTCATAACTAGTTATCTATAAGTCATAAAAATAAATTAAAATAGTCTATGAACTCAGAAAAATATAATCTACAACATTGTATAATTTTCATAACCTAATTCAATAACAACAAAAAGTCAATTTTTAGGGTTTGCATATTAAACCTAATCGTAGTCTCATATATTCCTTTAATTGGTTGCTTGTGGACTGAGATGGAATTAGGGTTTCAAACTTGGACATATGTAAACTTCATGTGATGTATGTTGCATGTCCCATGAGTCATATTGAGGAATTATTTTCTTCATTCTCTCTCTTTTGAGCCTCTTTGAGATATTTGTTAATGAATTATCCCTTTCTTGACTTGATGACCTATTTGGGTGTAATCATATTAAATTTGTACTGTTGATCCATGTTGGACTCTAAAGCTACACTTACTTCGTGATGCAACCCTAATTTACCCACTTTTGTGGTGGATGTTTATATTGCCCTTTTATGTGATAGTAATCTTATTTATTCTACTTTATATGACTGAACTTTTATTCACCTCTACATTTTGCATGATTTGTTATTCATTAACCCTAGAGTAATGTAATATTGTGTTTATTTGGGTTTTGTTCCCCTAGGATTTTATTCCTCTATGTAATATTATCAGGCACTGAGGTTTTAGTCCTCCTACCATGCACTGAGGTTTTAGTTGTCCTACACTTTTATATATTTGGAATGGAGGATTGTATGCCCCATACCCTGACATGTATGCTAAGGGAGTTTCATTGTATGCCATTCTCCATCAGGTTACAGGTTGTGTGCCCTAACCGCCACTGACTTTACATGTTCACTAGTGTTATGCTTAACTCACATGCATGCAGGTTGAATAGTATTGTGACGAGTTTTATGCCCAAAAGTTATATGAACTTTTATGGTACAACTTTTATGTTTTTGTAAAGGAAAATATTCTTCTTGTTTATATATCTTTTAAAAGTTCATATTCTTTTGATACCCACTTGGGTGGTACTTTCCTCTTCTGTGGGAAGCCTTGTTTTATTTGACATCCTTTATTCCTTATATTTCTCAATTCATATTTAACATGTACATACCAACCTTTATTTTGATATCTTCTACTTTTTTTTTCTTTTACTAGGGTATGCTTCCAACCCCAGGTGTAGGACTATGAAGATTGGACATAGTGACATGGACTTTCTTGGTGGAGCTTTTTAGGGTGATAGAGTTGAAATAACCAAATATCCCTCTACTTAGATCCTTTTGTTGTAATTTTCATGTAAACCCTATTGGGACATAATGATGTACTTCTATAAAACTGAATATAGTCAAGAAATATTATTTTGCTACTATACTTTAGTCTTTTGTATATCAAAAAATGAGAATTGAACAAATATACACCTATTCCAGCATACCCTCAGAATGTATTTTGAATGGATGGGTTTATTCTCAAATTAAGTAGAGAATGGATCCCCTCTCGTATCCCACTCCTTACAAGATGGAATCAGAACCACAGTGGTCGTATTTTAGACTATTTCAATTTTGTCTCCTTAAGTAGAACCCTTATATTTCCATCACCCTCTAGTTGAGATGTTTACCCTACATTTAACCTATGGTGATGAACGGATGATTTAGAATTAGATGAGGTACACATAAGAATCATGGTTAGTAAACCCTAATGTGATAAGGAATTAGGTGTTCTTACCCTACAATGTAGGTTGGTGGTGATACATCCCTTTAGATGTTAAGATCTAACTTTAGGGTGGATTTTGGAATGAGGATAAGAAAGTAGTTGATAAGGAGATACATGTGAATAAAATTGTGACTTGGTTTCTCGCATTGATTTTGAGTTGATTTTGTTTTATGTTGTCTGATTTTTTGAAGAAAACCTATTTTCCATTATAACTCTATATGCATAAAAACTTTCTCTATTTTCATCGGTGCTTTCTAGAACTAAGTTACAATGAAGAGATGTGTGAATCTTTTATATTGAAACCCTAGAATTAGTTAGAATAGAGATCTCAAACCTAGTTTGGGCCATGAAGTGATGACTAGGAACATCTAGATGGAAACCAAGGTTTAGCTGACCTACTCTTTTGTACCCTATTACTTTTTTCTTACAATTATGATCTTAGGGTTGATGGGTTAGTAACATAAGGACCTGAAACTAAACCCTAGGTGGTTTTGACTTGTTAGTTGGAGCATGATCTATCAGTAACATAAAACCCTAAAATATTCACCCTAGTACTTAACTGATGTTTATTTTGGTTTATTAGGTTAAACCTTTTAAGGGGGGAGTATAGGTGGTTGATAATGTTTGGATGATTAGATTTCAAGGATGAAATCCTTTTAAGGGGTGGAGTGTTGTAATGAACTAGAACATTGAATCATGTGCTATTATGTGATTGAAGGTTAGTGTCACATAATCATTTATTACTCAAATCCTAACTCCAAATGACTACAAAGTCGATGGTGATAGGACCTAGGCATCCGTCCCTAGCATGATATTATAAAAGCACAAATGTGGAAGCATGAAGATTAGCATACATGAAAATATAACAAGATAATGCACCAACATAATCTCAACAATGCACAAGTATCATTAAACAACATTATTTTATTACAAGATTTCATTTACATATTCAAGAGTCAAATTGTACAAGTATGTTCATGTACACTAGGGATCTTACAACAAGTCCATCTAACATAGCTCACCAAGCCCATCAATTTCAATCCATCTCTTAACATATAAAATAAGTGAAACAACGTGGGTCAACACACGAGGTGCTGAGTACATGGCTAAAAGATACATATACATAAACTTTGCATAATTTTAAAAGAGTTTTAGAAGTAGACGATCAAGAGTAAACAAATTAAGTATTTAGAAAAGTGATAGCCCGTGTTTTATATTATTTCACTCCAATTATACCATCATTTTTTGCATTCATAAATATCATGTATTCGTAAGGCCTTCTGTGAACATCTTCTCATTGGAAGAGTCTATGAGGGTGCCTAAGATTAGATAACCATTTTATCGACACGGTCCTCCCTATCTTGATAACTCAAGTAGGATGCCCAACCTTATGTCCTTACCCCAAAACATCAAGCAGGTGCATAAGGTTTGCATAATGGAGTTTCTATATTATGTTTACAAGTTATAAAACAATGATAACAAGATAAACATCGAGTACAATACTAGAATACAACATGACAATAAATGATCAAGTAAACAAGCATACATATGTATCACATTTCAAGTAAGAAATCTATACTCATATAATTATTTAAAGTCCATACCTCATTTCAAAGATTTCATAACCTAACATGTCCTTGACCATCTAGCCATAAGAAACAACTGATTAAGCATAAGATTGCATACATGCATTAGATTCTCATCATTAACCCTAAGTAATTTCATTTTAGGGTTTTGGTCAAGTTAGGTTCAAGAATGCTTATTAGTGCATTATATAATACTATACTGATTTAGACATCATCAAGGAGGTTTAGATCAAGTTTCAAGTCATTTTGATGTTCCATTCATTCTATAAGGATGTTACATGATTTAAGGCACTTATGTACCTAACTAGGTCATAATACTCACAATAGGGCAAAAAGGTTTGTCATCATCAAGACAAGGGATCCAAACAAGAGAGAGTATAGATTGGGAAATAGTGACACAAGAAGCATATTTGAACATAGGTAGATGTCATGTAGGTCAAGGCATCAAAGTCCAACATTGGTATCAACATACCCACATGCATTCAATCATCAACATAGTTCATATATGCCATCAAGGTTCAACATGAGACTAAAGTGGGACATCCACATATAAGATATCATGAGGGATAGAGTACAGTATGATTTAAGAGAGGGGAAACCAGGGAAAAAGACCCACATAAGCATTAAGGTGCAAGAACCGCAATTCAAGTAACTAGGGTTTCAAACATCCTAAGAGAGAAAGAGGGTGGATTATAGGAATTAAATTCACCACACATAAAAATACTAATATTAATGATCTAATATGCTTTGGTGTACAAATGAGGTCATAGTCATCATTTGATTGAAGTAAAACCATGCATCATCACAAGGTGTCACATTCATGCATATTCGTGTAATGTGTAACCACCATAGGAAAATTTGGGATGATATTTAGAGTCATGAGGTGTGGTATGGCTTTATTATCTTGAAGTCAATTACCATTTGTCGATATTAGTATGTGAGATTAGCATAATAGGGCATGGCACATTATTAAAGTCCCATGCAAGGCACTTATCTGCAAAAGAGTCACCAAAAATGCAAGAAAGATGATTAGGGCTATCATTAGACTCAAAGAGAAAATAAATTACTATATTTGTAGTTAGCAAGGTAGATATGCATCAAATATTCAATATTTAGCATAGTCAAGAATTTATCATGGTCAAACAAGGTCAAGTACGTATTTTTAGCAAATCAGGGGAAATATAAGAAGATTCAAGGTATGAAAGTATGTCCGTTGTGTAGGGCTCATTGAGGTGATCAATTTGATATATTGGTTTGTATATTTTGGCCAAAGGATGAGAGAGATGATTTTATGAAGTTTGAACTGAAAACTATTGAGAAATCAAAGTTGTTATCATGATTATAATGTGAAGGATATCGACCATTCATCCAGCAGTGACCACCCCACGCTCCCACACACTGGTCCTCCTTAGATGTGTGGCACCTCCTAATTCTCCCACACATTTTAGTACACCACTTCCTAACGCAGGCCACATGTTCTTGATCGTATCCCATCTGAGTCCACCATCACAATGCAGTGGCAAGCCACCCGCCACCACCCTCATCTATCATTCTGCAGAATCCTATGGGTGCCAGCCGCGGTGTTGTCGCACCAGCAACTCGCTAGAGTGAGGTTGAAGGGGCACCTCCCATCTGGAACTGGCTTCTCAAGAGCCTCCCTACTTTGCAGGGACGCCACAGATCTGCTTGTGGCCTCAACTGGAAGCGGGGCGAGCTAGAGTAGAAAATCCCAAAGCAACAACCTTGGCAGCTCTATGGCTAGAGGAAGAGGAAGAGGAGGATGGGACAAATGTTGGTATGTATGCCCATAGAGCAAGTCATATGATGATTGTAATGGGATACTTTGTAAATGATTTGAATAATAATAAAGGCAATTTCCGATCTATATGTTTAAAGTGTTTCTGAGATGATGGTGTAACATGATAGATGTCTAAAGAATTGTTTTACTCAATGACATATGCTTTTGGGTTGAGGACCTAAACGATGAGATCATACGGATGTTAAGAGTATACATTCTTGTTTAGTCCCTAGTTAGTTGTTATTGTGGAAATAACCATAGACATCAATAACACTAAAGACTAGATTGTGTGTTGGTTGATAATAGAATCTCATTAGTCATGATATAGTGATATCAAACCAAGCACATAGGTACTTGTTCGAGAACAAGGTACTGGACAGACCCACCGTGAGAGTGACACATGGAACCATGACTTGGTAGTCACAGTCAGCTTTCACAGTGATGGTGGTGAGTGTGATTCTTAGACCTGAAATCACTACACTCAACACATGTCGTTGGGTACACTTTGACATCATCAAACGCAGTCCTGAAACATGGGTTGTTATAAAGGTGATGATTGGGTGGCTTTGACACATGGGTCTTTTGAGGGGTGAGTGATAGATATGGGATTTGTCCCTCCTGAGGGAGTTTGATGTCCTTGGCCACTTGATGAGTAGGATTGAGAAAGGCATGCGCATGCACGTGTGAATCAATATGTGATATTGATGTCACACACATCTCACTCAATCTGCTCTGAGATCAAGGAAATGAATGAATGTTGACAGGATGACTGTTCCATGCCTCGAGTTCATTCAGGATATCATTGACAAAGGAATTATACATTCACTGTAACACCATTCACGGATTGTAGGATTGAAAGTTGTTCTCCAACTTTCTATTTCACTTGGGTAGCACTGATGTGTGACTAGGCACCGCTCTTTGCTTGTGAAGACATAAGTGTTATGGACTTTCACTGCCAACGTGAAATGGACCTGCAGGGTCACACACATAGGATTTAACCTGAAATAGGAGTTTGTCCACAAACATGTTTAGATTGATTACTAAAGGAGTTTAGTAGTTCAATTAAAAACTCAATCAATTGATAGCTCAGTATCATAGTGTTCAAGGTGTTGGACTGATTGATTAGAGCATCAGATTGATTGAAACTGCGATTGACTGGTTCTGCACAATCTGCACTCCCAACCGATCGACTCATGTGATGAACTGATCAGCTGAGCTTGGTGAACCAATCAGCTCAACTGGTGAGTCGATCGGCTCATGGACAGGGTGAAGCAATTCGTTCAAGTATTGAATCGATCGGTTCAATTCCAACCGAGCAAGTTGGGAAAGTAAGATTGGTGAGAAATTTCCTTTCGTTTCACTTGCCCAATTTGATTGGAACAAGGATTGGTATTTGATACCAATTCGAAACAAAAGAAGAAAAGTCAATCGGGAACTGATCAGGACCACAAATTGACCGGTTCAGAAATGAACCGACCGTTTCATGGGTCCCAACCGATCGGCTGAGGTGTCAACCGACCGGCTCAGATCCCCAACCGACCATTTCAGTTGTGAAACGATCGGTTCAGGTTACGCAGTTGGTTGTTTTTGTGGAAAATCTCGAACTCTTCTACTCCTGCTTTAGTCCCATATTGCCCGGGATAGAGAACCCTGTCCCATGACCCTCCTATATATAGGGGTATTGGGGGCTTCTCAAAGTACAACTCAGTGCAACCAGTTGCTCTGTGAAGTTGTCATTCTCTCTGGTTTTAGTAACCGAGAGAGCCCTAGCAAGTGCTACCCGATAAGGGAGAAACAGCAAGGGAAAGACAACTGCAGAAAGCGACTGGTGGTAGGAGAGTGTGTTCGCGACTAGTACGCTGACAGGAGGGTGTGACTCCTTCCGATTCCTTGTGGGACAAGGAGATCGGAGTTCCAGGTAGTCTGTGTGGACGACTGTAGAGGCGGGAGACCTCTGCCGCTTGGAGGACAACTGTCAATTCCGACAGTCCCGGTAAGATCAGGAGTCTTCAGTCCCAGTGCGACCAGGAGCTGCACAGACACCGTCCAAGACCGGAGGTGAAGAACGCGCAAGGTGCGAGGTATTTTCGCCGAGCAAGCCTCGGGACAAGGTATGCATCCACAAACCATCTTTCTTATTTTATAGACATTGACGTGATTCCTTTTGTTCTGGGTTTGAGGGAGAAAATTTGTGTTTCCGCTGCTTCTCTGCCTCCCTTAAAACCCAACAGTGGTATCAGAGCCACGTCAACTGCTCTATATTTTAGGATTATCGATATGATCGATTTTGGTTTGTCGCCTTTATTTATTGCATACGATGTAAATAAAATTGGCTTTATGCATGTCCAATCCACAAATCCCAAATATACATATATGATATGTAATATTAATGCACTCGATACGCGTCGCCCTTAAATGAGTTTTGTGGTGGATGTGTAGCATGGTTATGGCCTATAAACCATATATCTGTGTGTGGTTGTATGTGGTTGCTTGTATCTCGGTCTGCGCACCGATTCCCTTCCTCTTATTCTTGATGTAACTCGAAATAATTCGAGATTTCTTTTCCTACCTTTACTCCCCCCGAATGTAACTCGGGGTTTCACAATTCAATTTTAAATAGGATAGATTTTATTTCCTATTATGTCAAAGAACTGCGGACAACCTGAGATGATCGGTTCAAGGCATGAACCGATCGGTTGGTGTTCCAGACGACCGGTTCAAGGAGCAAGATGAGCGGGTGGCGACTTGAGGAGATGCACGACAACCGGTGAACTGATCGGCTGGAGGCGCCAGTCGATCGGCTGGTGGCACCCGAACAACCAACTTGATGCCGAGCCGATCAGTCATGGAGATGAGCTGATCAAACCCAGAAAGGCATGCACAAATTTCATCTTGTACAGGTTGCATGTGATGTAGACCTAGATGACCGTGATTCCTCTTGGCTCGAGGAATCACGATAGGATGGCCATAATCATTGCTTTTATCGTTTTGCATGTTTTCTGTGGGATATAGCATGTATATGATACGTACTATATATTGTGGTGATTGGATATGTATATGTATATGTATATAAAAACCAAATCCCTCATTAAATATTAAGTTTTAGATGCCTTCCAAATGCGACACACGTGAAAAGTTTGATCGACCAAGTGTGGGCACGCCCTAGCGTGGTACACCGTCTATCTCGTGGAAGCGTGAAGGATGAATGTGTGGGTCTGCCCTAGCAGGGTGCATATTCATCGTGTTGGCTTTGGGTCGGACTTAACAAGGTGATCTAGATGGGATCTAGTACCTTGAGGCATGGAGATGTTCATGGCAAAGAGTTGCATATGACATCTTTCAAGAGTTGCATATGATGCAATTGGCAAGAGTTACCTACCTGGAAGATCTGAGTTATGGGTGACAGCCCTAGCTGGTCCATGGCTCAGAGGATTTCAGGATCTTGACCCACTAGAAGATTGTACGCTGCAATCTTCCGAATTGATGGTGAGGGTTGTCAATTTGAGTCAAAATAGTGGGAGCGGTAATTAATTGAAGGCCTAATTAACTATCGTCAAATTTTATTCAAATCAAATCAAAAGGAGTTTTGACAAAATGCAATTTTCTCTTGTAGAATGGCAAAGTAATCATCTTTTAAAATGGGCAAATTAATTGAGAATAAATTCAATAACTGGTTGAGGACTGTGAGAAGTGTTCTGTACAATCCAGATATACCAGAAGCCTTTGAATCCACTCTATGTACGCTTAAAGCATTGGTGAAGAAGAAAGAAAGTTCATTGATAGAGATCAATGGAACGATAGGTAAGGGAGAGAAGGGTTCTCTCGCCAAACCAATTTCTTCTACATGGAGAGGATGGAAGGAACGATGGAAGAAGAAGTCAGAGATAGAGATCTCTACTTCTGGTGTATACGTGATAGAGATTAACTTTACTACTTCTTCGTCATGGGTACTTGATACCGGATGCGGATCTCACATTTGTTCAAATGTGAAGGATATTAAGAGAAGTAGGCCTTTGGGGAAAGGCGAGGTTGAACTATGTGTTGCCAATGGGGGCAAGAGTTGCCGCTAGTGCCGTAGGAACCTATGAGTTAACTCTACCAAGTGGGCTAATAATAGAGTTGAAGAACTGCTATTATGTACCTGCCATAAATAGGAATATCATTTCCATCTCTTGTTTGGACAAAGATGGATTTGAATTTCTTATTAAGAATGGAAAATGTTCCATTTCGAAAGATGGGATCTTTTATGGCAGTGCCCCAATGTCTTATGGTCTATACTTGATAGATTTGGAGACAAGTGTATACAACGTAAACACCAAAAGGCAAAAACTCAATGACTCAAACAAAACATATCTTTGGCATTGTCGTCTAGGGCAAATAAATGAGAAGCGCATTTCTAGACTCCATAAAGATGGTTATCTAGACTCTTTTGATTATGAATCAATAGAGACATGTGAATCTTGTTTGATGGGCAAGATGACCAAGACTCCCTTTTCAGGTAAAGGTGAGAGAGCTAGTGATCTATTAGGACTCATACATACTGATGTATGTGGGCCTTTTAGAACTAATGCCGGAGGTGGGTATCAGTACTTCATTACCTTTACTAATGACATCAGTAGGTATGGCTATGTGTACCTGATGAAACATAAGTCAGAAACCCTTGAAAGGTTCAAGGATTTCATGAATGAAGTACAGAACCAACTTGGTAAAAGTATTAAGGCACTTCGATCGGATCGAGGTGGAGAATACTTAAGCCAGGAGTTTGAGGACCTTCTGCGAGCCCGTGGTATTGTATCACAATGGACTCCGCCTGGAACACCACATCATAATGGTGTGTCTGAAAGAAGGAATCACACATTGTTGGATATGGTGCGATCAATGATGAGTTTTGCTGATCTTCCAATTTCTTTCTGGGGTTATGCTCTTGAAACCGCCGTGTTTACACTTAACCGAGTACAATCTAAATCGGTTCAAAAGACACCGTATGAGATATGGTATGGGAAGCATCCCAGTTTGTCTTTTATAAAGATTCAGGGTTGTGAGGCTTACTTCAAGAAAATGTTTCCTGATAAGCTTGGACCCAAATCCGATAAATGTTATCTTGTTGGATACCCCAAGGAAACGAGGGGATATTACTTATACCACCATACTGACAACAAAGTATTTGTTGCCAGGGATGTTGTATTCCTAGAGAAGGAATGTATTTCCAAAGGAAGCAATGGAAGGAATATAGAGCTTGAAGAGGTCCAAGCCCAACAAGAAAACATTGAACCAGTAGATGTACAAGAGGAAAATGGAGATTCACAAGGTGTTGTGGAATCTCAATCTCCTCAGGTAACACAAGGACCTCGTAGATCTAGTAGGACCCGCCTAGAACCTGAGAGGTTTGGATACCTTGTGACTCAGGAAGGTGGTGAGTTGATCATAGATGATGATCCAACTACCTATGTAGAGGCTATGGAGGGACCAGATTCTGAGAAATGGCTTGAAGCCATGAGATCTGAGATGGAATCCATGTACTCCAACAAAGTATGGACTTTGGTGGAACCACCCGAAGGGGTAAAACCCATAGGGTGCAAGTGGGTCTTTAATAAAAAGACTGACATGGATGGAAATGTGCAAACTTATAAAGGTAGATTGGTTGTAAAGGGATTTTGACAAGTTCAAGGTGTTGACTATGACGAAACCTTTTCTCCAGTTACCATGATTAAGTCCATCAAGATCATGCTTGCTATTGCAGCTAATTATGACTATGAGATTTGGAAGATGGATGTTAAAACCACATTCCTTAACGGGAATATAAATGAGGATGTGTACATGACACAACCTGAAGGTTTTGTAGATCCAAAGAATGCCAATAAAGTCTGTAAGCTGCAAAGGTCAATCTATGGATTGAAGCAAGCATCTCGAAGTTGGAATCTTCAATTTGATGAGGAAGTCAAAGTGTTTGGCTTTATTCAAAATGAAGATGAACCTTGTGTGTACAAGAAGGTTAGTGGGAGCTCGACCACATTCCTCATATTGTATGTAGATGACATACTTTTGATGGGGAATGATGTCTTAGCCTTAGAGAAGGTAAAGACTTGGCTTGGGAATACTTTCTCAATGAAGGACTTAGGAGAAGCTTCCTAAATTCTAGGAATTAAGATCTATAGAGATAGATCTATAAGGCTTCTCGGAGTGAGTCAGAGCACGTACATCGACAAAGTGCTGAAGCGGTTCAGCATGGAGAACTCAAAGAAGGCAATATCTCCATGCTACATGGAGTCACCGTCTCTAGAGCTCAATGTACCCAATCTTGTGAAGAGAGGGAGCGTATGAATGGGATCCCATATGCATCAGCCATCAGATCCATCATGTACGCTATGTTGTGCACATGCCCAGATGTCTCGTATGCTCTTAGCATGACGAGCAGGTACCAGTCAGATCCCAGGGATGCTCACTAGACAGCCGTAAAGAACATCCTCAAGTACTTGTGAAGGACTAAGGATTAGTTTCTTGTTTACAGCGGCAAGGAAGAGTTGGTTGTAAAGGGTTACACCGATGCAAGCTTCCAAACCGATAAATATGATTACATATCGCAGTCAAGATTTGTATTTTGCCTTAATAATGGAGCTGTGAGCTAGAAGAGTTCCAAGAAAGAAACAGTTGTCGATTCTATTACAGAGGCCGAGTATATTGCTGCTTCACATGCAGCAAAGGAGGTCGTGTGGATCAGGAAGTTCATTTCTGAACTTAGTGTAGTTCCCAGTAGTTGTGATGCAATTGAGCTTTATTGTGACAATAATAGAGCTATTGCACAAGATAAGGAACCCAGATCACATCAGCGGTCCAAGCACATACTGTGGCGCTTCCATCTCATACGAGAGATCGTACAACGAGGAGATGTGAAGATTTGCAAAGTACCAACTGAAGACAACATAGTTGATTCACTGACTAAGGCCCTTTCTCAGTAGAAGCATGATGGTCATGCTAGGTCACAAGGACTGAGGTTCCTTGGTGACTGGCTCTAAGTGTAAGTGGGAGTCTATTGGTATATATGCCCATAGAGCAAGTCATATGATGATTGTAATGGGATACTTTGTAAATGATTTGAATAATAATAAAGACAATTTCTGATCTATATGTTTAAACTGTTTCTGAGATGATGGTGTAACATGATAGATGTCTAAAGAATTGTTTTACTCAGTGATGTATGCTTTTGGGTTGAGGATCTAAATGATGAGATCATACGGATGTTAAGAGTATACATTCTTGTTTAGTCTCTAGTCGGTTGTTATTGTGGAAATAACCATAGACATCAATAACACTAAAGATTATATTGTGTGTTGGTTGATGACAGAATCTCCTTAGTAATGATATAGTGATATAAAACCAAGAACATAGGTACTTGTTAGAGAACAAGGTACCGGACAGACCCACCGTGAGAGTGACACATGGAACCATGACTTGGTAGTCACAGTCAGCTTTCACAGTGATGGTGGTGAGTGTGATTCTTAGACCTAAAATCACTACACTCAACACATGTCGTTGGGTACACTTTGACATCATCAAATGCAGTCCTGAAACATGGGTTGTTATAAAGGTGATGATTGGGTGACTTTGACACATGGGGCTTTTGAGGGGTGAGTGATAGATATGGGATTTGTCCCTCCTGAGGGAGTTTGATGTCCTTGGCCACTTGATGAGTAGGATTGAGAAAGGCATGCACATGCACGTGTGAATCAATATGTGATATTGATGTCACACACATCTCACTCAATCTGCTCTGAGATCAAGGAAATGAATGAACGTTGACAGGATGATTGTTCCATGCCTCGAGTTCATTCAGGATATCAGTGACAAAGGAATTATACATTCACTGTAACACCATTCACGGATTGTAGGATTGAAAGTTGTTCTCCAACTTTCTATTTCACTTGGGTAGCACTGATGTGTGACTAGGCACCGCTCTTTTATTGTGAAGACATAAGTGTTATGGACTTTCACTGCCAACATGAAATGGACCTGTAGGGTCACACACATAGGATTTAACCTGGAATAGGAGTTTGTCCACAAACATGTTTAGATTGATTACTAAAGGAGTTTAGTAGTTCAATTAAACACTCAATCAATTGATAGCTCAGTATCATAGTGTTCAAGGTGTTGGACTGATTGATTAGAGCATCAGATTGATTGAAACTGCGATTGACTGATTCTGCACAATCTGCACTCCCAACCGATCGGCTCATGTGATGAACCGATCGGCTGAGCTTGGTGAACCAATCGGTTGAGCTTGGTGAACCGATCAGCTCAACTGGTGAGTCGATCGGCTCATGGACAGGGTGAAGCGATTCGTTCAAGTGTTGAAACGATCGGTTCAAGTCCAACCGAGCAAGTTGGGAAAGTAAGATTGGTGAGAAATTTCCTTTCGTTTCACTTGCCCAATTTGATTGGAACAAGGATTGGTATTTGATACCAATTAGAAACAAAAGAAGAAAAGTCAATCGGGAACTGGTCAGGACCATGAACCGACCGGTTCAGAAATGAACCGACCGTTTCATGGGTCCCAATCGATCGGTTGAGGTGTCAACCGACCGGCTCAGATCCCCAACTGACCGTTTTAGTTGTGAAACGATCGGTTCAGGTTACGCAGTTGGTTGTTTTTGTGGAAAATCTCGAACCCTTCTACTCCTGCTTTAGTCCCATATTGCCCGGGATAGAGAACCCTGTCCCATGACCCTCCTATATATAGGGGTATTGGGGGCTTCTCAAAGTACAACTCAGTGCAACCAGTTTCTCTGTGAAGTTGTCGTTCTCTCTGGTTTTGGTAACCGAGAGAGCTCGAGCAAGTGCTACCCAATAAGGGAGGCAGAACAAGGGAAAGACAACTGCAGAAAGCGACTGGTGGCAGGAGAGTGTGTTGGCGACTAGTGTGCCGACAGGAGGGTGTGACTCCTTCTGATTCCTTGTGGGATAAGGAGATCAGATTTCCAGGTAGTCCGTGTGGATGACTGTAGAGGTGGGAGACCTCTGCCGCTCGGAGGACAACTGTCAATCCCGACAGTCCCAGTGAGATCAGGAGTCTTCAGTCCCGGTGCAACCAGGAGCTACACAGACATCGTCCAAGACCGGAGGTGAAGACCGCGTAAGGCGCGAGGTATTGTCGCCGAGCAAGCCTCGGGACAAGGTATGCATCCACAAACCATCTTTCCTATTGTATAGACGTTGACGTGATTCCTTTTGTTCTGGGTTTGAGGGAGAAAATTTTTGTTTCCGCTGCTTCTCTACCTCCCTTAAAACCCAACAACAGAACCCTAGGGTGTGAGAGAGGGAGAAATGAAGGGGGAAGGTTTGAGAATGAGAAATGGGAATGTTTCCTAAAGTTAATCTTTCCCAAAAGAGAGGAGAATGATGCATATTGGCTGGCCTAAAGTTATTGCTACAATAGTACGAACGGAGGTGGGAGATGACCTCTGAGCTGTCAGATTAGGTCAGCAATCTATGTGCCACCATCCAAGAATTCTAATTGGTCGATAGAAGACAAGAGGAAAGTTGAGTTGTCAAAAAGGGGGGGCGGGCGCCCAACAAGACTGGGCCGCGCACCCCATATTAGGCCCATTAGGGTCAAAATTGCATTAAGACGTATAAAACATGGGAAGAAAATTTTGAAAGGTTGTAACTTGGGATACGAGTGTCCGATTTGGGTGATTTGTGTACTATTGGAAATATAATTGAACACTCTATATCCAGAAATATATAATAGAGCAAGATGATCATATTAATCACATTCAATTCCATTTGCAAAGTGGTGAATCATTAAAGAATGAAACTTAGATCAAAAGTGCAATTTAAAGGCGCACATTATGAAATTGGCCATTGATATCATAAAATTAGAGCATCACCACATTCCAATTATAGAATTAATATGCACTTGAGTCATTTGAGTAACAATAGAGAGAGAATAGTACATGAGAGGAGTGAGAAAAACTAGGTTGTCACATCCTTCCCTCCTTAAAAGAAATATCATTCTCAAAATTCATCTAATGTCATAGTTGAGGGTTAAAGTTTCATATACTTTGTGTTTAAATTAACTACCCAATAGGTGTAAAGGAATCTCCCATCATGGGGTGCACACATAGGTTATCATCATCAAGGGTGTAGCCATTCCATTCATTCACATGTTACCTAGTGTCCCATCATGTTGTGACATCATATTGAGATTAAGGTTTTGTAAACCTTATCCCTATTACATTATGATTTTCTCATGTATTCATACGAGGCCAAGGCGCATTATCACAAACATATGTTGCAAATTCTCAAACGTACATGCTCATCATCATGAATTTCAAAGAAGACTATCGTCGAATGCATATTTCATCATAATACTAGATTTCATGCATGTTTTAGTTTTCCCCAGTCATGATACGCATCACTAATTATGTTCATTATCCCTAATTAGGTCTGAAATTGAGTAATTTATTCATCATGTTAATCTAGTTAGGACCACAAGAGCATCAACGTGTCAAGTTTATCATTTTTCACTTATACATAAGACTAGGCATGTTACCCATGATTATTCAGGCTAAGATATCAAGGCATCATCTTATCGAGTTCATGATTTCAAGCATACATCTTTCAAGTGTGGTATGGTTTTCATCTTAGGTCCATATTAAGGGAGTGACTTATTGTACATGTATAAAGTTTCACCTTAAGTGAGGTATTTTATGCATCAAGCACCATTTGAGGAACAAAATTATCATCAATGTCAAGGTTTTGCAATTATCTCACTTGTATCGTAAATGAGTTCCACAAGCTCAAGCCACTCAAGCTAACACATATTTGTCCAACAAGACATGCCAACCACAACTTTCTACACATAACAAAATTTCTACCCAACTATCAAAACAAGAGCCGCCACTAGATTCCTTTACATACATCCACTAACCAGAGTATGAGGTATATCATGAACATCACATGTCATGTACATCATCTTAGGGTTTTGGGACATATACCTCTATATAGTAAACATCATATATTCAATCGCCTCTTTCTCTAGGGTTAGATCTTTACATAGGAAATCTAGGGTTCGACATTATCAAAGAAACCATACACTAGGTAGTCAACTTATATACTTAGAAGTATTCTAGCTAGGGACTCATTGCCATGTATTTCATCATTCATATTTTTCAATATTTATACATATTGTGGAGGTTAGGTACTTTGACCTTCTCCCATATCGGGTTGACCCATATCAAAAGTTCACCCTTTACGTATGTCCCATGCTAAAGGTCCTTCTTTTGTAAAGAGATTGAGGCCTATGTTGATCCTGAACCATATCTCACATATCATATCTTAATGTGTACAAGACTATGCAAAATAAAGCATGCCAACCCACTAGCTATCTTTAGCACATCAACCAAGTCATATGTTACATACATGGTGCTAGGTTTAGCTACAGTTGCATGGTAAAACTCATTGCATATCATCAAAAATGCTTGAATCTTCCAACATCAACTTATATCATCAGGAAGCAACTCATAGCATCATCATCATAATCATCATCATCGTCATCATCATCATCATCATCATCTTAGGTCATCTAGGCTACTACTAGACTAACCTTTATCATGGATCTAGACATCTCTAGAGACTACAACTAGCATCTAACACTCTCATCTAGACTTGATGTTACATCTCTTTCTCTTAGGTTGCATGGACACTCAATGCCTTTCTGCGTGTGGTAACATTTTCATATGTACATATACTAATACTTGAAATAGGTGTTCTCCACAATTAAAATAGGAGATGAAAACCACCATACTCCATTCGAATAAAACCAAAACCAAAATGAGTTATCACACTCATTAGACAGTCTAGTACCATGACACCTAGAGAACTAGCAAGAGCTTGGTGGACACTTGTGTAGTTACCCTAAGCACATACTGTGAACATATGTCCAGGGTTGTAGTAAGAACTCCATGTTCTCACCCTCCTAAACCTATAACCTATACTACAAGACAGAAGGAGGATAAAAGAAAGGTTCTAGAGCTTACACAATCCTACACTGAGTTCTAGAACATCTAGGTTCTAACTTAGATTCTAAGTCAACTTAGTCCACAGAGGACAACTTGTTAAGTTTCTAGATCTGAGATGTAAGGTTATGTTTAGTTTTTATTTCATGTGAGACATGTTTGGTGTAGTTACTGTTCATGGATACCATCTATTACGGAACCATTTATTACTCAGATCCCAACTCTAAATGACTACATATTCAATGGTGATAGGACCTAGGCATCCATCCTTAGCATGATATTATCAAAATGTGAATGTGAAAGCGTAAACGTTAGCATACATGAACATATAACAAGATAAAACACCAACATAATCTCAACAATCCACACATATTATTAAAAAACAATATTTTATTACAAGATTTCATTTACATATTCAAGAGTTGAATTGTACAAGTCTGCTCATGTACACTAGGGATCTTACAACAAGTACACCTGACATAGCTCACCAAGCCCATCAACTTCTAGCTATCTCTAAACCTATAAAATATGTGAAACAATGCAGGTCAACACACGAGGTGTTGAGTACATGGCTAAAAGATACATACACATAAGATTTGTATGATTTGAAAAGAGTTGCAAAAGTAGACAAACAAGAATAAAATAAGTTAAGTATTTCGCAAAGCGAGGGCCCGTGTTTTATATCATTTCACTCCAATTATACCATCATTTGGTGCATTCATCAATATCATGTATTCGTAAGGCCTTCTATGGACAAGTTATCATTGGAAGAGTCATTGAGGGTGCTCAAGATTAGCTAACCCTTTTATTGACATGGTCCACCCTATCCTAATAACTCAAGTAGGATGCCCAACCTTATGTCCTTACCCCAAAACTTCAGGTAGGTGCATGAGGTTTGTATAATGGAATTTTTATATTATTTTTGCAAGTTATAAACCAACAATAACAAGATAAGTATCGAGTAAAAACTAGAATACTACATGGCAATAATTGAGAAAGTATACAAGCATACATATGTATCATATTTCAAAAAAGAAAGCCATAGTCATATAATTATTTAAAGTATGTACCTTATTTCAGAGATTTCATAACCTAACATGCCCTTGACCATCTAGCCATATGCAACACCTGATTAAGCATAAGATTGCATACATGGAATAGATTCTCATCATTAACCATAACTAGTTCCATTTTAGGGTTTTGGCCAAGTTAGGTTCAAGGATGCTTATTAGTGCATTATATTATATTTTACTGATTTAGATGTCATCGAGGAGGTTTAGATCAAGTTTCAAGTCATTTTGACGTTCCATTCATTCTATAAGGACATTACATGATTTAGGTCAGTTATATACCTAACTAGGTCATAAGGTTCACAATAGGGAAACAAGGTTTGTCATCATTAAGACAAGGGAACCAAGCAAGAGAGAGTATAGATCAGGAAATAATGACACAAGAAGCATATTTGAATATAGGTGGTTGTCCCCTAGGTCAAGGCATCAAAGTCCAACATTCCAATCAACATACCCACATACATTCAATCATCAACATAGTTCATATATACCATCAAGGTTCAACATGAGACTAAAGTGGGACATCCACATACAAGATATCATGACGGATAGAGTACAACCTGATTTAAGAGAGGGGAAACCAGGGAAAAGGATCCACATAAGCATTAAGGTGCAAGAACAACAATTCAAGTCATATAGGTCAGATGAGACAAACTTGGGTTTCAAACACCCTAAAAGAGCA
Organism: Alisma plantago-aquatica; assembly: GCA_963693085.1. NCBI lineage: Eukaryota > Viridiplantae > Streptophyta > Magnoliopsida > Alismatales > Alismataceae > Alisma > Alisma plantago-aquatica. Next base: position 256,843,821 of record OY856413.1, read on the forward strand.
ACATGGTCGGTTATAGGCATTAAAGTCACCACATATAACAATACTAATAATAATGCTCTAATATGCTTTGATGTGCAAATGAGGTCATAGTCATCATTTGATTAAAGTATAATCAAGCATCATCACAAGGTATCACATTCATGCATACTCAGTGTAATATGTAACCACCATAGAAAAAGGGAATTTTGGCATGATATTTAGAGTCACGAGGTGTAATATGGCTTGCTGATCTCGAAGTCAATTAACATTAGTCAATATTAGGATGTGAGATTAGCATAATAGGGCATGACACATTATTAAAGTCCCATGCAAGGCACTTATATGCAAAATAGTCACCCAAAATGCAAGAAAGATGATTAGGCCTATCATTAGACTCAAAGAGGAAACAAGTTACTAATATCATAGTTAAGAAGGTAGATATGCATCAAATATTCAATATTTAGTATAGTCAAGCATTTATCATGGTCAAACAAGATCAACTACGTATTTTTAATAAATCAGGAGAACTATAAGAAGACTCAGGATCTGAAAGTATGTTCATTGTGTAAGTCTTGTCGATTTGATCAATTTGATATATTGATTCGTATATTTTGGTCAAAGGATGAGAGAGATACGATTTTATGAAGTTTCAACTGAAAACTATATAGAAATCGGGGTTGTTACCATGATTATAATGTGAAGGATCTCAGCCGTTCGCCCTTGATTCGGAGATAATCGCGCCCCACGCCCCACGCGCCCACGCACTGTTCCTCCTCGGATGCGCGGCTCCTCATGATTCACCCGTGCACTTTGGCCTAATGCATGCCACAGGTTCCTGATCGCGTCCCATCCGAGTCGACTGTCACCACCGGCAACTCTCGTTCCGCGGCCTCCTGCGGGCGCTACCCGCGGTGCTGCTGCACCAGCAACTCGCCTGAGTGGGGTGGAAAGGGGCGCCTCCTCTCTAGAACTGGCTTCTCAGGAGCCGCCCTGCTTCGTAGGGCCGCCGCGGATTCGTCCGTGGCCTCAACTGGAGGCGGAACGAGCTGGAGTAGAAAATCCCAAGCAACAGCCTGGGCGGCTCTAGGGCTAGCGGAAGAGAAAGAGGAAAATGGGATGGAGCCCTAGGGTGGGAGAGAGGGAGAAACGAAGGGGGAAAGATCGAGGATGAGAAATGGGAATGTTTCACCAAGTTAATCTTGCCCAAAAGAGAGAATAACGGTGCCTATTGGCTGGCCCAAAGTTACTGCTACAGTAGTATGAACGGAGGTGGGAGATGACCTCCGAGCCGTCAGATTAGGGCAGCAATCTGTGTGCCACAATCCAAGCATTCTAATTGGCCATTAAAAGACAAGAGGATGGTTGAGTTGTCTAGAGGTGTGTGTGTTGGGGGGGTGGGGTGTGTGTTTAGGGCGCCCAACAAGACTGGGCTACGCACCCCATATTAGGCCCATCAACGTCAAAATCGCATCAAGACGAATAAAACAAGTGAAATTGGAGCAAATTTTGAAAGGTTGTAACTTGGGATACGAGTGCCCGATTTGGGTGATTTTTATACCATTGAAAAGATAATTGAACACTCTATCTCCTGAAATATACTATAGAGCAAGGAGATCATACGAACCAGATTCAATTTCATTTGCAAAATGGTGAATCATTAAAGAATGAAACTTAGATCAAAAGAGCAAATTAAAGGCACACATTGTGAAATTGTCCATCGATGTCATAAAATTAGAGCATCACCACATTCCAACTATAGAATTAATATGCCTTAATTCATTTGAGTAACAATAGAGAGAGAAATAGTACATGAGAGGAGTGAGAAAAACCAGATTGTCACAGTTAGTGAGACTGGTTTCTTAGATTTGACTAAATAAGGATAAAGATTAAAATACATTTGCATAATAACTTAATTATGTGAGAAAATGTAAATAAATTTATGAAATATGTTACATATATTTCCTTAGTTGTCTAATATTCACATATGGTTTAATAAGAGGAATAATGTACTTAAAACATGTATCAGAATAACACTTAGAATTTTCATGTGCAATCATCTAAATTGAAGATGAATCATTGGATTAAATATGTTAAATGAGTAAAATGTGTATTTTTGTACATAATAATAAAATATAACTCTTTTGTAAAAATGTGAAATTAGTGGGACTCCAATTAAAAATTTTGAACATATATAAAGGTAAATTGTTTAAAACCATAATGGTGACATAACTCGCAAAAAGAAATTCCTAAACTCAAATATAATGGTAAAAGTGTGTTCCTAGAGTCTCAATTAGTTTGGGTGTCAAGTTTCACTTTATTTAGACAATACTAATTATTCTAATTTTATTTAGACACTACTAATTATTCTAATTTTATTTAGAGAAATAAACCTCATATTCGAAATCCACATACCAATATAGTTCAAGTGTGAATTTTCACATTAATTGTAAAATTTGATTTGTCCTATTTATATTTCGAAGAGAGAATATGACTTGAAGGTACAAAGTATTAAATAAAATAGTAATCTATCTCAAAAGAGAAAAACTCATGACAAAATCGGATTGTAAATACTTTAAATAGTCTATGTATACATTTTCATATTAATTGGAACATATTTGAGCCTTCAAATAAATTAGAAAAGGAAAACATGTTATAAATACATAAAAATGCAAATGTTATGCCAATGTACCTTACTTTCCCAAAGTTACTCATTTTTTCCTAACAAGCACTAGCTTTTTGGATTACTTACTTATTTTGCTTTTGATTTGAGCCATCAATTTCCAATCACACGACTCACAGACTGTCTTCTACCTTGGTCTGAAATGGAAGGTAGCGGGAATAGTACCGAATTCCCCTCTCAATGTTTCCTTTGACCATTTCTACATATCTCTCCCTGATTTCTTCTCCTTTATTTCCCTCAGTTATTTCTACACAAGTTAACCCTATATAAAGGGTTTGGTTGCTCTATTCTCCCTATCAAACGGGATGCCTACATTCCTGTGTTCTACCATGCTTCCTATTTCCTTTCCTTCTTCTCGTCATCCACAACTTTCAGACCACTTTCAAATCCTTCCCTTGTCTTCACGAGGTCCCAGTGGATCTACCCTGGGCATCAACTAGTCATCTTATTTTGTACTGTTGGATCCCCAAACTCCAGTCAAGTACCTAGCCTACCTCAGAATCAGGGATCCAGGTCGCCACACCTTGCCTTTAGAATAGGCTGAGTCTGTAGCATGCCTTAGGCCTCCTTAGGCTTCACCAGTCTTCTCAAGGAGCTCATGTGGATATCTTTTCCCTACCTACAGAGCAAGAGTGGAGACATTGGGGGGACTGCCCAGGCTGAAGCCCTCCAAAAACTAAAAAAGAAATATATTATTACTATGAAATCATGTGTAAATTTCATATTTGTTATTGTATCTTGTTTCTCCATACATGTGAATTTTTACTTTCTTATTTTAGCTAATTGTATTACCTTCTTTTTTCATACAACTTATGAGTTGAGCTAAAATATTTTACAGTTATGTTTCTTATCCCAGTCATAAATCATTAAATGTATAGTCCTAACATAAATATCATCGGTTTCTATTTTATGTAATGGGTTTAAGACGTTTTACCTTCCATCCTTCTCTTGTTATGTTTAGCTTGACAAATTGCATATCAATATGTGACATGCTTAAGAAACTGCTTCCCAATACACATAATCAGAGCTCTTTAGGTAGTAGTCAACGTGTACCCTAATTTGAAAAAGAAGTAATATATTAATAAACTCATAAAAAAGATAGCGCGTCGATGTATTAAATGTTGGGTTTTGTGGGACAGAACAGGCAGCATAATTTTTTTTATCTAACCACAAACCCATAACCAGCAGATCGCATCAACAACTATGCAATAGGAAAGATGGTTTAGCGAGATATACCTGGTCCTGAGGCTTGCTCAATGACAATACCACACGGCTATTACAACCTTCAACCACCTAGTCTTCGACGACATCTGTGCAGCTTCTAGTCTTGACCCAGATGACGGTCGACGGTCATTCTCCTGAGCGGCAGAAATCTCTGACCTCTATAGATAGTCCACACGGACCACTGGGAACTCTATTCATCTTGATGGACAGACTAGAAAGATTCATCCCCTTCTGTCGGCATACTAGTCACCGACACACTCTCCCACCACCAGTCACTTTTCTACATTTGTATTTCCCTCGTTGTTCCCCCCTGGACGGGTAGAACTTGCTTGGGTACTATCGGTTACCACAACCAAAGAAGACAACAACTTTGTAGAGCAACTGATGTTCTGAGTTGTGCGTTCTGAGAAGTCCCATGTACCCCTCTATATATAGTAGAGGGCAGAGTCAGGGTTCCCAGTCTGTGCGGGAGTAGAATGGTCCAGATTTTCCACAAACTGATTGCACTGCGGCAGGCAAACTGATCGTTTCATAAATGAACAGGTCGTTTGGGCAGGTGAGCCGATCGATTCATAACTGAACCAGTCGTTTGGGCAGGTGAGCTGATCGGTTCACCTAGTGAACCGGTTGTTTCACTTCCCAGACTTGCCACAATTGACTTTCCTTGTTCATTTCTAATTAATGCAAAGATTAATTCTCGTCCCAATCGAATTGAAGAAGTGAAACAAAATTCTTTTCTCACGAACTGGGAAACCCAAAACTTTCTCATTTGGTCCATGTGAACCAATTGGTTCACTAGAGTGAACCGGACGTCTCACTAACCATGAGTGGATCGGTTCACCCAATGAACCAATCAGTTGGTTGTCCAGGTTGTGTAGAACTCAGTCAATGCAGTTCTCAATCAATCTAACACTCTAATCAGTTGGTTCAACACTTGAAATTGATGATTCTGAGTCAAGTTTATTGATTGAATGTTTAATTGAGTACCTAAACACTTTCGTAATCAATCTAAACATTATTCATGGATAAACTCCTCTTCTAGGTAAATCCTATGTGTGTGACCCTATAGGTTCCATTTCACGTTGGTAGTGAATGTCCATAACTAACTTATGACATCTCAAGCAAAGAGTGGTGCCTAGTTGCACATTAGTGCTACCCAAGTGAAGAGTAAAGTTGGACAACAACTTTCAAACTACAATCTATTATTGGTGTTACAGTGAATGTATAGTTCTTTGTTATTGATATCCAGATTGAACTCGAGGATGGACTTGTCATCCTCTACAAACATTCAATCCATGTTTCTTGACTCAGAGTAGACTGTCAGAGATATATGTAAGCTCGATATCATATATTGACTTACATGTGCTTGGCCATGCATTTCTCAGTCTCACTTCTCAAGTTGCCAAGATATCACACTCCCTTAGGAGGGACAAATTCCATATCTATCACTCACAGTCAAGTCCCCATGTGTCAAAGTCACCAAATCATCACCGTTATAACAACCCATGTTTTAGGACTACGTTTGATGATGTCAAAGTGTACCCAATCACATGTGATGAGTGTAGTGATTTCAGGTCTAAGAACCACAGTCACCACCATAACTATAAGAGATGATCCTGACTAACCAAGTGTGGTTTCTAGTTTCTATGTGCCTAGTTTGATACATTATTCTCTAACATGTGTCTATGTGTCTGGTTTGATATCATATATCATGACTGATGAGATTCTGTCATCAACCAACACACACTCTAGTCTTTTGTGTTATTGATGTTTATGGTTATTTCCACAATAAAAACCGACTAGGGACAAAACAAGAATGTATACTCTTAACATCTGTATGATCTCATTGTTCAGGTCCTTAACATGAAGGCATACACCATTGAGTAATATGATTCTTTAGACATCTAACATGTTATACTATTATCTCAAAAATAGTTAAAACATATAGACGAAAATTGCCTTTATTATTATTATTATCAAATCAAGTATCACATGCCTCATTGCAATCATCATATGATTGGCTCTCTAGGGATACTATACTAACAGTCTCCCACTTGCACTTAGAGCCAATCACCCATGAATCATATTTTAAGTTATCTTAACATGTCCATCATGTTTGTGTTGCACAAGTGCTTTTATAGCGGGTAAGTAACATTTGCTTCAATTCGGTATATTGCATGTTTCATATCCCCTCACTGTACGACAACTTGTATGAGATGGAAGTGTCATAGTATGCTATCTGAAATTCCTTTGCCTAACTAGTAGCTCCATTGTTGTCACAATATTACTACTAAGTCACCAATGGTCAGAACCTCCCATAAGTTCATCCATATGAACTTCTAGATCCATACAATATCCTTTACAATGTTCGCAACACTAAGGTACTCGGCTTCTTATTGTGGAATTAATCAATTGTCTTATGTTTGGAACATTTCCAACTAACAATTCTTATTCCAAGGTCAAACACATTTTTTTCGTTTCAGAAGCTTGCATCGGTGTAACTCTTTACACCCAACTCTTCCGTATTACCATAACTAAATAACTAATCCTTTTAGTACATCACAAGTGTATAAATATGTCCTTCATGGTATTCCAATAACTCTTACTGGAGTTCGACAGATATCCATTTGTCATGTCCAATACATATGAAATAATTGGATTTCATATCTTCTTGTCATGTCAAATACATACAAGATGATGAGTTCATATATTCTTGTCATGTCCAATACATACAAGATAATTAGTTCATATTTTCTTATCATGTCCAATACATACAAGATAACGAGATGAGTTCATACATGATAGATCCAATTGCGAATGCATATGGCATCTATCCATGTGTTCCTTATTCTTCATAAGAATTGGGACACTTGGTTCTTGAGATACTAACTCTATGGAACATGGACAAGTTTTCTCTCATCATGTTGCACCCTTTCAGCATCTTAACGATGCATGTTCTCTTTCTTACGTCAAGAATCCCTCTTGATCTGTCTCTATAGATCTTGATTCCTATCACATAGGATGCTTCTTTAAAACTTTAGAATGCACTTTGTTGCCAGGTTTTAATGTTTGCAATATAAGGATGTTATTCCCCATCAATATGTGGAATATAAATATGCTCCCACTAAATTCTTATAATCACACATTACTTCTTTATTTTACTCAAGTCAAACTCTTTGACTATATTGTCAAAGAGAATATCCCAGTTATGAGGTGCCCACTTCAATCCAAAGATTGATCTATGCAACTTCATGGACTTTATTTCCATTAATCTATAATAGCAAGAAATATCCTGATGGATTTATCCTTGGTAACTGCTGAAAAGATTTCATCATGTTCAAAATCTTGAACTTGTTAGAAACTCTTTGCAACCAAATTACCCTCCATGTCAGTCTTCTTCTGGAAGACCCAAAAGTACCCTATGGGTTTTACCCCTTCAGGTGGATCAACCAAGGTCATACTTTGTTGATGTACATGGAGTCCATCTTGGATTTCATGGCTTCAATCTATATCTTAGTTTCTGGCTCTCATTATCTTTTAGGTTGATTGTTGACTCATCATATGATCAACTCACTGCCTTCTTGTCCATATGATATCATATATCATTCAATCTCTAGGCGTGTTCTACCACCAGAACCATGAGTTATGTGTGTTACTTGAGGAACTTTGAGATTCCACAACATTTTGTGATTCTCTTTATTCCCATTGTACCTCTTTAAGTTTAATGTTTTTCTTGTTTGTAGCAAACATTTTCTACTTTTCTCTTCCACTGATTCTTTTAGAACTAGGTTCTCCTCTAGGAATGAAGCCATCCAAAACACCTTTGTTGTTGGATTTGGATATCAAAGTAGTATTCAACAAAATAACATTTACTCGATTTGTGGACAAAACCTATTAAGACACAATTTTCTTATTTAGGCTTTCAATCCTAATATTTACAAAAACATATCGGGACACTTCTCATTCCATATCTCATATGGTGTCTTTTAAACTAATGGTACATTATTTTAGTGTTAAGCATGTGCCCAAAAGGAAATTTGAAGTTTACATGGTATTCACACTCTAAATTATCAAGGTGTGATTCCTTCTTCCTGATACACTATCATTGTTTTTCAGGTGGAGTCCATCATGATACATTATCATGATCTTCCAAAAGGTTCTCAAACTCTTGGTTCAAAGTATTTCCATATCAATCATATCAAAATTTAATACTTATACCAAGTTTGTTATGTACTTCATTTATGATCTCCTTGAACACTTCAAGAGATACATGTTTGTATTTATCAAATACAAACTACCATATCTACTGAGGTCATAAGTAAATATATATTGAAGTATTATTGATTGCTTTTAGCATTTTTACTAAAAGGTCTATATACATCAATATGTATAATTCTTAATAGAATAATCATTCCCCCACTACATCTAGTGAAGAACCTTTGTCATATTGCACACTAAATGATATTAGCATGTCTCTATTGGTTCAATAACTAGAATGAGTCTATATAACCATCATATTGATTTCTAGAAATGCAATTTTCATTTATGCACTACATACGACTATGCTATAGGCATTCAAGCTTGAGTTATCATGTCATTCATTACATGTGTCACACACATTTGTCTCTTTAACTATCAAGTATAGTTGATGAGACATAGGCATTTCCATCAAAGATCATTTCTTTGAAATGAAACATCAGTTCATTACACTCTTGTCCATACAAGATGTATGAAAATTTTATTGATGGCAGATTTATAATAGCAATTCACTAATTCTATTATATGCCCATGAATTTCATATTGTAACTGTAACGATAGCAACTCTTGCTCCACACAGTTTCTAGCTTACTTCTTCTTAGATCATGAAGTAGATATCTCTATCTCTCTTTCATCTTCCTGAGATCCTCTATAGAGAGGTTATTTCCTTTCCTTCTTACTCCTCTCCATATCTTGAGTGATGAAGACTTGGACCTAAGCTTGACTTTAGACGACTTCTTGACCTTGCTTTAGTCTATGGACTTCACTCTGTTGATCATTATCATAGGTTTTGTCCTTTCTTCATTCATGCTTTGGCATCAATATGCCAAGCACTCCAGACAATGGTTTTGCCAAGTTTATCAACATTTGATAAACTGGCTATATGATTAACATAATGAATTGTAGAATCATATGTTTGGTCAACTCTTGACCTATAAGAAATCACGGTTAATCTATATGCACAATCATATTGAGCATATGTGATTATACTTGATCTCCATGTGTCTGATTATACTCAAACATCACTTTGAAGAAATTATACCTTTCACGCTTTACATGATTCTTAAGATGTATAACCATTTCAAGAATGTCCATGCTTCAAGCTAATTATGCAACTCATAGTTCATATAGCTCAGCATAAGGTTCTTTATGTCTTAGGCATCATTGACATACTTCAAGTAAGCATCCAAATTTAACCTTAGGCACATTTGGAGTGGTTCTACTGGCTCTGGTCTTTCAAGGACTTTAGAGTTTACACTCACTATTGAGAACATTTCTCAAAGGTCCCAAACTAGATTTAAAGTTTATCCCATTATGAATTGATCGCAACAATAATGTATTTGTGTTTGTCATTTGGATTCTACAAAAGAATTTTGCAACATTTCAAAATATTTTTTTATTTGTTTGATTTGATAAAGTTGACGATATTAATTAGGTCTTTAATTAACTATCGCTCCCACAATTTTGATCAAATTGATAGCCCTCACCATCAATTTGGAAGATTGCAGCGTACAACCTTCTAGTGAGACAAGATCCAAAACAATTGAGTTATTACCCGACCAACGCCAGCATCCATAATCAATTATTAAGATAGGTAACATTTACCAATTGCATCTTATGCAATTCTTAGATAGATGATATGCACAACTCTTTGCCATAATCATTTGCATGCCTCTAGGTGCTTGATTCGATCAAGGTCACCTAGTTAAGTCCAACCCTGATACCAACACAATGAATATGCACCCTACTAGGGCAGACCCACATATTCACCATCACACTTCCACGAGATAGACGATGCACCACACTAGGGTGTTCCTACACTTAGTCGATCAAGTTTTTCATGTGTGCTGCTTTTGGAAGACATCTTAAACTTAATATTTATATTGAGGGGTTTGGTATTTATATAAATATACATATACAATCACCACATATATAGTACATATCATATACTTGCTATATCCCACAAGAAAACATGTGAAGCGATTAAGCGATGATTATGGCCATCCTATTTGTAATTCATTGAGCCATAAGGAATTATGGTCATCTAGGTCTACATCACATGCAACAACCTATTATTGATGAAGATTTTTGCTTGGGCCGTTCCGGGTTGATCAGCTCATCCTATGACTGATCGACTCGCCTCCTGGATGATTGGTTGGTTGTCACCAACTGATCATCTGGAACCTCCAGACAGTAGGTTCATTGGGCCATCGTGCTCCTCGTTAGGCCACTAGCTGCTCATATTTCACCATCAGTTGGTTGTCTCGGTCCTCCAATCACTCGTCTGGGTACCCACCACTCTTCGACATAATAGGAAATAAAACTATCCTACCTTTACATATTTCTTTGGGAAACCCCGAGTTACATTCAGGGGGAGAAAAGGTAGAAGAGAAGGCTTGAGTTATTTCGAGTTACATTCGAAATAGAAGAAAGGACTCAGTACGCAGACCGAGATGCAAACAACCACAACCATCCAAGCACACATGTAGGGGTTTATAGGCCATAACAATGCTACACGTCCACCATCAAAACCATTTTAGGGTGACACGTATCGATTGCATATATACCATATCATATATGTATATAGGGATTTGTGATGTTTAATCAGATATGCATATTATCCAGTTCAAGTATTCACATCACATGCAATAAATAAATGGCAAAAAACTAAAATCCGATCATATCGATTAATCCTAAAACATAGTATGCTGATGTGGCTCTGATACCGCTATTGGGTTTTGTGGGATAGAACAGGCAGTGGAAATAAATTTTTTATCTAACCACAAACCCATAACCAGCATATGACATCAACAACTATGCAATAGGAAAGATGGTTTGGCGAGATATACCTAGTCCTGAGGCTTTCTCAGTGACAATACCTTGCAGCTAGTGTAACCTTCAACCACCTAGTCTTTGACGGTGTCTGTGCAACTCTTGGTCTTGACTTAGAATGTGGTTGATGGTCGTCTTCCTGAGAAGTAGAAATCTCCCGCCTCTATAGGTAGTCCACACAGACCACCAGGAACTCCAGTCATCCTGATGGACAGACTAGAAGGATTCGTCCCCTTCTATCGGTGTACTATCACCGACACACTCTCCCACCACCAGTCATTTTTCTGTAGTTGTCTTTTCCTCATTGTTCCTCCCTGGATGGGTAGAACTTTCTTGGGCTCTCTCAGTTACCACAACCAGAGAGGACAACAACTTTGCAGACTAACTGATGTTATGAGTTGTGTGTTCTGGGAAGCCCCATATACCCCTCTACTTATAGTAAAGGACAGGGTTAGGGTTCCCAGTCTGTGTGAGAGTAGAAGGGTTCATATTTTCCATGAACGGATTCCACTACGACAGGCAAACCAATAATTTCATAAATGAACCGATCATTTGGGCAGGTGAGCCAATCGGTTCATAACTAAACCATTTGTTTGGGCAGGTGAGCCGATCGGTTCACCTAGTGAACCAATCATTTCACTTCCCAGACTTGCCCACAATTAACTTTCCTTATTCATTTCTAATTAATGCAAAGATTAATTCTTGTCCCAATTGAATTGAACAAGTGAAACGAAATTCTTTTCTCATGAACTGGGAAACCCAACACCTGCTTGTTTGGTTCATGTGAACCGATAGGTTCACTAGAGTGAACCTATCATCTCACTGACCATGAGCCGATCAGTTCACCTAGTTAACCGGTCGGTTGGTGGTCCAGGTTGTGCAGACCTCAGTCAATGCAGTTCTCAATCAATCTGACACTCTAATCAGTTGGTTCAACCCTTGAACTTGATGATTCTGAGTCAAGTCTATTGATTGAATGTTTAATTGAGTACCTAAACACTTTAGTAATCATTCTAAACATCATTCATGGATAAACTCCTCTTCCAGGTTAATCCTATGTGTGTGACCCTATAGATTCCATTTCACGTTGGCAGTGAATGTCCATAATTAACTTATGACATCAGAAGCAAAGAGTGGTGCCCAGTCGCACATCGGTGCTACCCAAGAGAAGATTAAAGTTGGAGAACAACTTTCAACCTACAATTATAGTGAATGTATAGTTCCTTTGTCGCTGATATCTAGATTAAACTTGAGGCATGGTCTTTTCATCCTCTAAAAACATTCAATCCATGTTTCTTGACTCAGAGTAGACTGTCTGAGATATATGTAAGCTCAATATCATATATTGACTTACATGTGCATGACCATGCATTTCTCAGTCTCACTCCTCAAGTGACCAGGATATCAAACTCCCTTAGGAGGGAGAAATTCCATATCTATCACTCATAGTCAAGTCCCCATGTGTCAGAGTCACCCAATCATCACCGTTATAACAACCCATGTTTTAGGACTGCATTTGATGATGTCAAAGTATACCCAACCACATGTGATGAGTGTAGTGATTTCAGGTCTAAGAACCACAGTCACCACCAATACTATAAGAGATGATCCCGACTAACCAAGTGTGATTTCCATGCATCACTCTTATAGTGGGTCTATCTGATACACTGTTCTCTAACATGTATCTATGTGCTTGGTTTGATATCATATATCATAACTGATGAGATTCTATCGTCAACCAACACACACTCTAGTCTTTTGTGTTATTGATGTCTATAGTTATTTCTACAATAACAACTGACTAGGGATAAAATAAGAATGTATACTCTTAACATCTGTATGATCTCATTGTTTAGGTCCTTAACTTGAAGACATACGTCATTGAGTTATACGATTCTTTAGACATCTAACATTTTATCTCAAAAATAGTTAAAACATATAGACGGAAATTTCCTTTATTATTATCAAATCAAGTATCACATGCCTCATTGCAATCATTATATGATTGGATCTCTGGGCATACTATACCAACAATAAGTAGAACCCAATACATTATTATTGACTATTTAATTGTAAAACACAAATGACATAAATTGATTTAGTGCACACAACTATAATTACACACCAATTGAAAATATTATGACCACATATGCACAAATAATGACCTCCTATTTATTTTTTTTCCTTTCAACTTTTCATTTATCTACACTCTATGAATAAGAAAATATGTATGAATAAAGGCAATTCCAAATAATATTCTTAGTACATGGTATTTCAATCGTTCTTTTCTATCACCTTTTGTTAATACCAACATAATAAATATTCTTCCTTCTTTTTTTGTCTTGAAATTTCTTTCATACCATTCATGGTGTCGGGAATAAATTGTCATTTCCTAGTACATCACATTTGTATCCTCTATAGTAGAACATTTGACTGATACAAAAAACTACATGAATCTTTTGTTTTGACACTATCCAATAAATGGGGTCATATTATATTTGGGTATTGTGCTCCACTAATAAGCTAAATTTGTTCCCATTTTTCATATATTTAGTTTAATTTTTATATATTAGTAATATTATACATGTTAAGTGATGATGGTAATTGACTATGTTGTTGAACCTCTAACTATTCAATTTGGAAGGTCAAATGATTAATTATTAATGACTTTAAACATCTAAACAAATACACTACTTTGATATAGAGAATTATATCATGTCAATGGCTTCATATATATATATATATATATATATATATATATATATCTTATTTTTATATTTGGGAAGAAATGAGAAATTATATTGGGTCCTTTCATTTCGTTTTGACCAAACTAAATATTATTTTAGTCTCTATATATACAGTTCAAATTTGCCACTTCTTATACTAACTTAGCCCCCCGTACAAGAGATTTCTAGATTTGCCACTGCTACAGAGCCAATTCTTGGTAAACTTCAATTTTCCCTATTTCATGTTGGAATCTTTTTCTTTGAAATCATCAGCTTCCAGGTGTGGCCTTACTTCCTTGGGCACCGTATAGTCTACTGGTTTTTCTCAAATACAACAAAACAAACTGGCAAGAGATGGTGCCGAAGGGAAGGTCAACACCATAACTACTAGGTAGATGTGGAGCTTTCTATCCCCGACAACGGTGCTAGAAAACTTGGTGTATTTCTCAAATGCAACAAAACAAACTGATAAGAGACATTGCCAAAGGGGAGAGTCAACATAACAAATACTAGGTAGTTGTGGAGCTTTCTATCCCCGACAACGGTGCCAGAAATCTTGGTGTGTTTCTCCAAGAGACAAAAGGTGGTACTAGAGATACGTTAGTTTTGTCTAGGTTTCTACTATAGAGTTTAGGGTTTAAGGATTTTATGGTTGATTTTTTTATTACACTAATGGTGAACAAGCAAGCAATTAAATGAAGACAAACAAGATCAAGACCTAAGATAACCCTAGACAATTAGTTCTAATGTGCAAGGAAAGACGAGTTAAGCAAGAAAGGAACAAGTTACACTAAGGCGAGCAAGAAGAGATATACATTAAACTAAGCTAGAAAACTAGGCAAAAGTGCAATAAAGACCTAAACTAGCAAGAACAAAGCAAGAACAAAACAATGAACTAACTAAGCAAGTAAAGAGTTACTGAAGCTAACACTAGGTAAGCAAGAAGGAAATTATGGTTTTAATGCAATTAAGAAAGCATGGGATGCTTGGGGGAATGCACTTGTTAATTTGCTTGGGGGTGATAACATGTAAACATTACTCTTTTATTTATATTACCAAACCAAAAAACAAGCTAGAGGCTAATGAATTGCCCTAAACTACTAAACTAGCCATGGATAGGATAGGGTGTGTATAGGGGAACTAGTCCCTAACACCTCCTACCTACCCTTACGAGGATCAATTGGGTTAGGGTCTAGGTGAATTCGATTAGAGTCTAGTCAAGCCTAGGTTTATAAAATAGGAACTATTAGGGTAATTAGGGGTTGAGGGTAGTAATGTAATGTGGGAGTGAGGTTTTAGACCTCAGTTCACCTACATTCTAGCCTTGAGAAGGCTCCAAGCTAATTACACTAAATGCTCCTATACCAGCTACTTAGATCTCTCAGCTAGGTGTGGGAGACTTGATTTATATGTAGGAAGGTGAACATCTAACAAGGGATCCATTAATTGGATTTAGGGGCAATTCACAAAAAGAGCCACATATAAGCAATTTTCCTAGAATCCTCGGTGATTTCAAGCACAAACCACAAACCAATTTATGGGAAATGAGATAGAATTAGAACATAATCATTATCAAATGAAATAAAAATGTGTGTATACCATTTTCCCCTAACATGGTATTAAAGTAAAATTTAGCCCCAAACAACCCACCTAAGGGACCTAGCTACTCATAGAATAAGAAAATGCAAAAATGGAGAAAGAAGAATGGGTAGAGGAGTAGAAAGCCATGGTACCTCGATGGAGAATCCTTCTCCACCTCTTAGGAGCAACAACTTTGAGCTTCTCTTTCTCCCAAGGTGAGATGGCATGGATGTATGTTGGGAAGTGGCAAAAACACTAGAAAACTAGGGTTTTAGTGGTAGAAATGGTGAAATTGAGGTGGAATGACGTGGGAATGGATGGGAGGTGAAAATGGGGGTTCTAGAGTGGTTGTAGGGTGGTTAACCTTGGGCTCCATCTGACACCTATTTATATATAGGTTGTGGGGAAGCACTACATCTAATGGGGGATAAATGGGTAATGCAGTGCAAATCTGCTGCTAGGGTTATATGTTAGCACAGCTGTGATTGGGAGAGGTTAGCATGCTTTTGGTGGGATGGAATAAGTGAGGTGGAAATTGGCAATAGTTACAATTTGGTTTTGGGAATTTGAACTACTAATGGCCCGATCATGGTGATCACCATGGCCGTGGTGATGCACTGATAGCACGACCGTGGTGGTCAACACGATCATTTTGGTTTAAGGGAGTGCTAGCAGTTCTGAGTAGCACGAGCATTCTGACTTCTTTGTAAAAAGGCTATGTTGTGTTGCTCAACTATTCTGGGTCATGTTAGCACGGTTGTGCTGTGCTGAACAGTCGTGCTACTGAACTTGAATCTCCATCCTAGTCTCTATGATTTCAAGTGGACCGACACAGTTGTTCAATGGTACCATGAATATGGTGGTCTCTTCAGCAGCACATTGATTTTTTTCTTTGTTCATCCTTAGACACCTTCACTTCAATTGACCCTTGGCTACTAGGGCTAGGTTGAGGGAGCACTTGAAATTTCACTTTGGGTCTTAAAATTACTTTGGACATCTTTTATTTTCTTTTTTTACATTTTTTTCTTTTTCTTTTTCTTTGCCCTTGGTGAAGCTAGGGCACATGGTGGTGAGAATGAAGCAGGGGTTATAGATATGGCCACCCCAAACCTCTACAAGTGGCCAAGGATAAATATGTGCACTTTGGCATCCTTTCATGAGGTAGAGGGTAAGAAGATGATAGAAGAAAAGTGAGTCAAAGTTGGGTTACTAGTATGGATTTCAACATGAGATATCCTGCATGAAAGCTACTCCAACAATTTCATAAAGTAATGGCACACCACATGAATGAGAAATATTGAAACCACAATTTTATAATGAGATTCTAGAAACCCTAAGCGTTTGCAGCTTGCTTCAATCACAATTCAACCAAACAATTTACAAGTATGAGAGAGGTGATTTACATGTAAAAAGTCAAGACTGAGGCCATTTAACAATAGATCATGGTAATGTAACATGTAATTTATCAAAGGTCAACATTTTCATTCCAATAAGTAGAGATTGGGTCAAAACACACTTTTAGGAAAGAAGTTCTAAATTTGAGAAAATTGGCCAAAATGGCGCCAAAGTGCCTTCAATCACATGAAATCCTTTCTTATGAAACAAAAGGCAAGAAATAAGAAAATCCTAGCTACAAACATGCAAAAAATTACAAAAATCTAGATGACATGCAATGCATGGCAGGAAGAGCAATTATTTTTGAAAATTATGCAAAAATTGCAAGAGAGTAAACTACATGACATGTAAGTATGAAAAGAAAACAAAACAAGAAAAAAAGTAAATGGCAGGATGAAATGTAAAAGAGTGAAATGAGGGCATACCGCCCTACCTCCTCAAACTTTTGAATCATGTTGTCCTCAGCATGAAATTAAATTTTAGGAGTGATAGGGTAGACGATCATGGATTCAGTGGTGCTCCTCCCTGTGGTGGAGGATACTGATAGTAACTTCACCAGTTCTCTACATGTGGAGGTGGTTAGGCATCCTAATACCCGAACAATGCACCCCACCAAGCTTCCCCCCATTGGGGGTTCCTCTGGACCCAGGAATGCTAAAAACAATGCATATGGTTGATCTGATGGTGCATCTACTAGTGATCCAACCATAGTGAATCCTATGTGTGTTAAAAATCCTCATGTGTCCTCAATATACCATCCAACATCCTATGAATACCCTCAAGCTACAAATTTATAGTAGCTCATGTCACCTCAGCCTCTCATGTCCTCACTCTAGGGGCCTCTCTCCTCAGCTTCTCTCCTCCACTCAACAACTTCTTTTGATTTTCCTAGTCCCTCAGACAATATCACAATATCTAGCTACTACCACGTGTCTTGGGGATGCTCCTCTTCCCACCTCCTCGCTGTATCTAAGATCTGGAGTCGGGCCATACTCACCTAGGAAAGGTGCAGTATGGTAGGGTAGATCCAGTGAGACACCTACATAAGGGGGATTGACCTATTATATGATATTGTGATCATCTATTGCAATCATAGAAGAACATATAAGATATTGTAGGTCTACCAACTTTCCCCCTACCTTGGTGTATCTATAAACATCATTCTCTAAGGAAATGGCAATGAAAGTCACAATCCCTCCCATAATAAATAGATTCTTATTGTTGGAGGAGACTATCCTCAGATGATCAATCCGTTTTTCTCCCAAGTTCACATGCCTGCCCTTTGTCATCCAACCCAAAACAAAAAATCCTTCTTTGTACAACTTCCCTGATTTTCACACCTGCCAAAGATTGTGTTTGCTAGAACTTTTTGAACATAACGAAGGAATGGGTTGTGGATCAAACTCGTCTGTGACTTCCCCACTATGAAGTTACTATGGCTGGTGAATTTCTTCCACATGGCAATGTAACTGGAACTAGAGTCTTTATATATTTTCCCTTGATCTAGGTGAGATGCAATTTCATCATTGGGAGCAAAAATTTTGTTCAACATTGATGAGGTGAGGACTCAACTTCTATCTCCAATTCTAACTCAAATGGCATCTTCCCCATCATCAGAAACCTTCTCTAATGTGGTGAAGAACTATCATTTCAACTCTATATATGTCTCATGTGCTGTCGTCAGAACCTCGAATAAACCCATTATTTCAATAACACCCTAGTAATACTCGAAGAAACCTAGAGCCTCCATTGTTCCTGGCACACGTAGCAGGTGCTGATGTATGCACAAATTGTTGTTATTTTGATATCTATTTTGGTTATTTTCTTTGTCATTTGTGCTTAATTGAATATCTTTTTAATACATATTTTACCAAATTAGTAAAAATCACTTGTGCATCATTTCTTATATTTTTACATGTATTTTACATGCATTTTAAATGTTTTAATTATTATAATAATTATTTGATTTTATTCATTGATTATTTTATTGCAGATAATTATTATTTATTGGAGCAAAGTTGATACCACCGACTTGCAACTCGGTGGCACTGACATGGCATCAGAGTCGACATATAATTTTGTTCTAGATCAAGAAGGGAACAATAAAAAGTCGGTGGTACCGACACAGAGACATACGGCCCAGATTAAACACACTTCATCAATGAATTTAACATTGTACAAAATGTTATATATATATATATATATATATATATATAACTTTTGACCTAAAGTGTGGATGTTGGCCGAAAACCACACCTTTAGATAGAGAATCTCGTTCTCTATCGGGAGGGTGTGAAAACCTAGACAAAAGGAAGAAGAAAAGTGGAGGAACCCTATCCGACGGACCTTGGAGATGTTTTTGTGGTGGAGACGATGGTAGAACGGCTTCATCTTCTCCAGATCCCTTCCTCTACTCTTTCTCCTATTCACTGTATCTCGAAATTTATGTATTACATCTTTTCGACTTACTGTGATACCATGCCGTCTATTTTCGGCTAAAAACCTTAATTCCTTAGGACCCGGGAGTAGCCCGTGTATGCATTGTGTCTGATTCTTATGAGTTAATATATATTTTCCTCTTAATTTTTGAATATGAATCTATGGAAATTGCATGTCCTTATTGTGCTTGATCTCCACAATTACCTTATCAAATCCTTAATTACTGCTGAAAGGGGGATTAAGGGTTAGAAACACATAGGTTCACCTGTTTATCGGTATCCCTTGGGAAAGGTGGGACATAAATGGGAGGAGATTACCCAGAGTTAAACCAAAAGCACCTAAATAATGGATCAATTACTATGAGAATGGAATTGGCTTTAGATTAGGTAGGGGAATTACACCGCGGAAGCATATAGTTTCTAGCTACAAGCTCTTTATTCAAGATTAGGAGGGAGTTATATTAATAATTAGGGATTAGATTTAGTGTTTCCCGTGGTAAAACCAAAAGTCCTAAGGGATTCATCCCTTCTTGATCACAACAACCTTAGTTAGATTTACTTTTTATTCTTAGTTAATTAAACAACCAATCAATTCCTGTTTTCGGCTTAGCTGATCAATACTAATTAGTAATAGTCTTTAACCTCACAACTCCTCATGTTCGATAACTCGGGACTCATAATCTCATATTACTTTGATACGTACACTTGTGTATTACACGCACGTTATACGCGTGTCAAGTTTTTGGCGTCGTTACTGGGGAGTTGGCATGGTTAACACTATACAAAGTTAGGATCGGCCACTCTAGGCATTGTATTTATTTTCTTTTTTTATATATTTTTTATTCTTCCCATTTTTCATTACATAAAACGTTATTGTTAGTTTAGGCATTGTACATATTCATCTAAATATTTCTTTGTAGTTAGTCTTCTTTCATTTAAAAAAAAAGTAAAAAAAAACACATGGCCCCTATTTGTTCTGATTGTGGAAATGCGCATGTAGGTTATAAATGTTTGAGTCCACCTTCATTACATCATGAGAAAATCTCAAAGGAAATTCATCATGAGAATATTAGGATTATGGTTCAATATGTTTTAAATCGCAAAGGTCCTATTTCTAATGTAGGTTGGGGTAGAGTAGAGAAAATGGAAGAAGTTGAGGTTGAGGATAAGGAATTAGAGAGTGAGGAGAACATGTTGGAAGAAGTTTTAGAATCAACTCTACCATGTCCTTCCATAGAGACCACACCCACACCCTCGAATCCTAAGATTGATTTTGAATATGATTGGGGATCTGATGAGGAAGATGAGAAGAATGATGCAAATAAGGTGGATGACAATTTTGATACATGTGTTTGGGATATGAGTGAAGGAAAGGAGGATCCAGAAGGTGCTTTATTTGATAGTGATCTTAGAGAGGAGGAAGAGAGTGAGGAAGAGGATACTGAGAGTGAAAAGGTGGAGGAATTTCCCATTACCCATCACATAATTCCTTCACCACAAGACCCATCTCTTCATTTCCTTATTGAGGATCCTATATGGGATATATATCTAGATAATAATTTTGAAAGTTTTTGTGATGATATTAATGAATGTGGGGGAATTGAATTATTAGAAGAGGAGGAGGCACATAAATTCACCTTTGATATAACCCCTCCATTATGTGTAGATAGGAGTGATCCATTGGGGATGGTCATAGAAATTAAGGATCAATCATCATTATACCTTTCACCTCATGGCTATCTATTTCTGCATGTGCTCCCACATCAAGACTTGATTGTGAGTCCTGTTCATGTTCATGTTCATTGCAATGATAATTTACTATTGAAATGGAACACCAACCATACATGTTGGTCTTCTGGCTATTATTTGTTTTTTATCATTGTTGCAAGGAACCAATAGTTTAGAAGGAAGAGGCGGAGAGAGCTTCACCCTCCTCCATGACCACATGATTATTGTTGATTAACATGTGTCCATCCCAGGACGTTAAACAAGGGAGTTTGTGGGAGGCAACCCACCAATTAGGTTTATTTTTTTAAACTTTCAATTCTACTTTTACATTCCTATTTGTAGATTGTGATATCTAGTTTTGATGCAAGTAAAAAAGGTGCCTTGATATGTGCATTTAGTGTGCAGGGATGCACTGAGTCAGTACCACTGACTTCACTATCAGTAGTACCGAGTTTTCATCAGTGACATCTCACAAGCTAAGCAAGCATAGACACTTCACCGAGCTTGAGTGCATATTGGAGGGCAGATTATCATGTGGATCACATCTACTCATCTTTGACCTTAGAGTTCACCGCCCATACTGGTACAGTCATTCCATGTATCTTCCTTTACTTTTGACATTGAGGACAATGTCATATTCAATCTTAGGGTGGGGGAATGGAACGAAACTTCTATCTTTATCTTGCATCTTTACTTTTTATCATATCTCTACATGTTTTGCTTTTGTTGTTTGAATTTTTTTTTCTTCTTCTTAGGGTCCACTTCTATCTACTGTAATTGTGGACAAAATATAAAATTTTGGTTAGGATTAGCCATTTGTTGATGATGTGATATCAATTCTGAAAATTCTAAATAAAATTTTGAATGTGCTTTTATTCTTTGCTCTTTAAGCTAAATTTGCTATGTTTAAGAGTACATAACTGGAGGAATTGTTTGGATTAGTCAGCTTGAAGACATACTGATTGAATGAAAAACCTAACTTAACCCTATGGCTTGTGTTATGACGATGATGTTTGAGTCCAAACCAACCAAACAATAACATGATCTTTAATGTGAATTTTAGAAATAAACTCTAAGGTTACCTTGTTACACAAGTTGATAGAAGAGGGACATATCATGGTTGGGAAAGACATTGTCTCTTAGTCATGTGATCTCATCCACCTTCCATTCATCTTCATTCACCACCATAGGATGATCAAGTTTAATCCAAGTTATTTTCCTCTTGTATGCAATACATGGCTTGATAGGAAGCATATAGTTAGTTCATTTTATTATGCATTAGAAAAAAAAACATATAATCTCTTTTGAGCATTTGTAGTTTGCATAACAAAATTTCATATAGTTGCATTTGCATTGCATATTTCATAAGATGTTACACATTTATTAGCTTCTATGGTCTTCTATCATGAAAGAGTGTAAAAAAGTTATATCTCCTTACTCCTTCTCCAAATAATAAAAAAAGCCAAATCATGAACTGTTCATCTTGCTAAAAAATAGGGTAAAAAAAGAGTTATTGAAAAACAATAAGAAAAAATAGGAGAAAAGGAGAAAAAAGATTTTAAGTTCAATTCCATATTCTCTCTAAGAAATAAAGGAGGGGATTGTGATTCTTTTTATAAACACCTTTCCACTTATACTTATCATTAGGATGAGACATCCATTGCATGCATCATTCCACCAAAATAAAAAATAGTCATTAGAAGTCATACATTCACATTTTATCCATCATACATGTGCATCATATTTTTACTTTTTACATAAATAATTTGGATGATTCTTGTGAATCCTATTTTCATAGCCACCCATCTTTTCCACCCATTGCTCTGCATGGTAGGCCACCATCATAATTAATCCCCTCATCCATGTTTATTTGGGGATTTGCTTCCAAGTAGTTTATTTAGGTAGATCAGAGCAATGTAGATAGGGAGATCACATGGTGCATCAAGCATGTGTCCTACTGGCCATGATATTAACTGCTTCATATTGATAGTGTTTTTATTAATCTTATTGTGGACATCTATTATGAACATTATTGATCGCTTTAGAGTAGTTACTTGTTCAGTGGTTGGAAAGGATTGGTTTGGGACTGACTGGTGGAGGGCGGTTAGAAAAAGTAATTCATAGGTACTTGTCTTCTTGTTAACTTTTTAAAACAAATCCAAGAGTAGTGTTGATCAAAGACGATCAATATTCCATCTTAGGGGTGTGATGTATGCACAAATTGTCATTATTTTGATATCTAATTTGGTTATTTTCTTTGTCATTTGTGCTTAATTGAATATCTTTTTAATACATATTTTACCAAATTAATAAAAATCACTTGTGCATCATTTCTTATATTTTTACATGTATTTTACATGCATTTTACATATTTTAATTATCATAATAATTATTTGATTTTATTCATTGATTATTTTATTGCAGATAATTATTATTTACTGGAGCAAAGTTGATACCACTGACTTGCAACTCGGCGGCACTAACATGGCATCAGAGTCGACATATAAGTTTGTTCTAGATTGAGAAGGAAACAACAAATAGTCGGTGGCACTGACTTCCAAGTATGTGGTGCCGACACAGAGACATACAACCCAGATTAAACACACTTCATTAATGAATTTAACAGTGTACAAAATGTTATATATATATATATATATATAATACTTTTGATCTAAAGTGTGGATGTCGGCCGAAAACCACACCATTAGATAGAGAATCTCATTCTCTATCGGGAGGGTGCGAAAATCTAGATGAAAGGAAAAAGAAAAGTGGAGGAACCCTATCTGGCAGATCTTGGAGATGTTTTTGTGGTGAAAACGATGGCGGAACGGCTTCATCTTCTCCATATCACTTCCTCTACTCTTTCTCCTATTTACTATATCTCAAAATTCATGTGTTACATCTTTTTGACTTACTGTGATACCAAATCATCTATTTTCGGCTAAAAACCTTAATTCCTTAGGACCCGGGAGTAGCCCATGTATGCATTGTGTCTGATTCTTATGAATTAATATATATTTTCCTCTTAATTTTTAAATATGAATCTATGGAAATCGCATGTCCTTATTGTGCTTGATCACCACAATTAGCTTATCAGATCCTTAATTACTACTGAAAAGGGGATTAAGGGTTAGAAACACATAGGTTCACCCGTTTATTGGCATCCCTTGGGAAAGGTGGGGCATAAACAGGAGGGGATTACCCAGAGTTAAAACAAAAGAACCTAACTAATGGATCAATTACTATGAGAATGGAATTGGCTTTAGATTAGGTAGGGGAATTATACTACGGAAGCAGGTAGTTTCTAGCTACAGACTCTTTATTCAAGATTAGGAGGGAGTTATATTAATAATTAGGGATTATATTTAATGTTGTCCGTGGTGAAATCAAAAGTCCTAAGGAATTCATATAATGCCCGGGCTCACTACCCACGACTCTAGTAGAGTTCAGGAATGACGAATGTCCCCACAAACCACCACTAGCCTTAACTACGCACTTTATCCACACTGACATGCAAGCCAGGATTAACTTCCCGACTAGTCACCCATCCTAGTACTACTCCAAGCCGAGCACGCTTAACTATGGAGTTCTTTAGTGATGGGCTCCCGGAAAAGGAGGTGCACCTTGGTGATATGGGTAGTCCAATCATTCCTTTTAAGATCATCATATCCGAGGCCTCAAATCCTGGAATGTTACAATCTCCCCCACTTAGACTCTTGACGTCCTCGTCAAGGCTCAAATATATGGCCTCATAATCTGACCCCATTTCAATGCAGACCCACAATGGTCCATGGACACCCAGCTCCTGATCACGGAATATCAGTGCAAGGGTGGCTACGTCAACCATGGACAACCCTTTCCTACATGCCTGGATCGCACAACTCAAGACTGGCATGCCACATGCCCATGCGAGCCCCACCTACTGGAGGGGTTATGGCTCTAATACCATTTGTAATGCCCGAGCTCACTGACCACGACTCTAGTAGAGTTTCAGGAATGACGACTGGCCCCACAAACCACCACTAGCCTTAACTGCGTACTTTATCCACACTGACACGCAAGCCAGGATCAACTTCCCAACTGGTCACCCATCCTAGTACTACTCCAAGTTGAGCACACTTAACTATGGAGTTCTATAGTGATGGGCTCCCGGAAAAGGAGGTGCACCTTGGTGATATGGGTAGTCCAATCATTCCTTTTAAGATCATCATATCTGAGGCCTCAAATCCTGGGATGTTACAATTCATCCCTTCTTGATCACAACAACCTTAGTTAGATTTACTTTTTGTTCTTAGTTAATTAAACAACCAATCAACTCTTGTTTTCAACTTAGATGATCAATCCTAATTAGTAATAGTCTTTAACCTCACAACTCCCTGTGTTCGATAACTCAGGACTCATAATCTCATATTACTTCGACACGTATACTTGTGTTTTACACGCACGTTATACGAATGTCAGGTGCCTATCACCCTATGCATCAAGCACTTTGGGTGCTTTGATTTCTTCACCCGAATGCTCCTCATTTCAGGTGTTTTCTCATGTAGTTTATTAGGCACATCATCATGTGGTACATCCGACATAACCTCATCCTCACCATCTAGAAGTAGTTGCCTTTGTGCTTGGGGCTGGGGTTGTGTGTGCTGAGCAGTGGAGGTCGATGGTCGGGATGATGTCTATGGTCGGGTGGTGAAGGTAGTGGTGCTGCCCTAGAAGAAACACATTTTTGAGCTGCTACCCAACCTCCACTAGGTGGTAGAGTGGAGTCATCCATCATGGGATCCACCGTTGCCGTCATATGAGGTGATTCTCCATGTGAACTGGAAGTAGTCAGTGGCGAAAGAGGAGCTGGAGTTGACATCGGGGTTGAAGATGATATGTTCTTATGCCGACATTAGTAGAAGAGGTTGCCCTTGGTCTTATCTACAACTTTCTTAGAAACCTTTTTCATTTTGGGTGAATTTGGGTGGAGTAAATTCAGAAATTTAGTTTTTTCAAAGTTCTTGGGAAGTTGGGGCATAATGGAGAAAGGGACTGATTTGGTGGGGGAAAATAGGTGAAAATTTTAGGTGGAGGTGGGGGGGAATGATGTGGGAATGACTGGTGGTGATTTGGAGGTGTAAGGAGGTGATATTGGAGGTGGAAGAAGGCTGGTGGTGAGCTATACAACGTTTGGGCACGCGAAAAGTTCGTGTGGTCACGTATACTGGCCATGATTAAGTGAGATCGAAGTATTGGAATCGGGGGTATATTTGCTGGGTTGGGACGCAGCACGGCCATTCTGCATGACACGATCGTGTTGGGTAGCTAGTGCCATGGTCGTGCGGTACCAAGCGGCTGTGTTGGATGGTGTGCCACACAACTATATTCCTCAACACTACCATTTTGAGTTTATTCAAAGTTCTTTGGTTTATTGAGATTTTCCTATTAATTTGAGTATACCACCATAGCCATTCCATGGTACCACAATTGTGATAAGTACTGTAGTAGGTCATTTCACATTGAACATCATCAAAACATGAAATCTTTGATCAAAAGCAATTTCTCATGAACCTTTATCTAAATTTAATCTAATTTTCCTCATTTCATCATTGTTTTCACCTGCACATCTTAAAACTAAACAAAAACTATTAAGCACAAGTGTGTGTATGCTCTCTTGTAAAAGTATAAAAATAACCAAAAGTACCAAAAATGTAAGGTTGCGTGAAACAATCCCCAAACCTAGGTGGGTTGCCTCCCACTAGCGCTAAATTGCATGCCTTCAGTTGGGCTTTTTTATTCTTGCACCATTCATCCATTTGGGATCATCATGTGTCCACTCTTGCAACATATACATCCCTCATTTACATTCAACATGTTTTCCTTGTCATGTTGATCACGAAAGCTATCATGAGGTCTTCCATATAGATCTCCTTCTTTCAAATGATCAGTCAGACTCTTCAAAGGACCATGTTCAATATCCTCATCTTGGTCTCGCTGGGTTGGGGTCTTGTACATGTTGATATTTATCTTCATGTTCATAAAAAGACTATCATTGTGCCACTACACACATGTATCTTGACATTATCTATAGATAAGAATGGACTTCCCAAGATGATGGGGATCTTCCTATCCTCCGGGTCCATATCAAGAACAATAAAATCTATCAGGAACACTATTGCCCTATCTTTGTCTATCATCACAAAAACATCATCCAATCTCCCTCTAGGCACTTTGATGGAATGGTCCACCAATAGGAGAGTGCAATGTGTCAGTTTCAACTTGCCTAAGACCAGCTCAACATTAATACTATATGACATCAAATTAACATTAGATCCCAAATCAAGTAGGGATCGTTCTATGCGATGTGCCCCAATGTAGCTAGGTATGAGTGGGGCACCTATGTCTTTATTCTTCACCAGAAGTTTATGTTGTATGATTCAAATCACTTGTTCTGCCAACCTAATCTTCTTAGGTCTCCTCCCCATTTATTTCCTCTTGATAGTACATTGGTTCTTGAGAAATTTGGCATTAAATGGTATTTGCTTGATAGCATCCAACAACGAAATGTTCACCTTCACTTGCCAAAAAATCTCAAGAATGTCAACATTGTGCTTTTGTCTCTTTTTGACTGACAGGGGATCATCCAATGCTTTGGGTAATGATGTTTCACTTGTTTTTGCCTTACTTGCATCAACATGATTATCTTGTGGCATGCCATGAGGTGGAACACTAGGGATGGAATCTATGAAAGGAGTGTGAGGTAGAGCACATGGTATCACATGCTTAACATGAGGTGTCCTAGAATCATCTTCACCAATCTCAATCATAGTATCACCACTTGGCTTCCTTTGCTTTGTTTTGTCAACATTTCTTGACTTGTGGGCTGCTCAAGAAACTTTCCACTCCTTAGAACTGTCACATCACTACCTTGATCATGGTGGAGAGGGGAGCATCTTGTGGATGTAGAGGAGGTGGAGGTGGCACATGGTAGTGAAATTGAGGTGGAAGAGAGAATTGGAGCTGGTAGGTGAACTAGTGGGAAGGTTGTTGTTATGGAGGTGGAGGTGTATAAGGCTTGGGATGGCCTTAGAAATGATAGATGGGCTGAACTTGCATAAGCGGTTCACTATAGAAGACTTGAGATGGGTGCATTGGCCACTTGCTTCATTTAAACTCATAAAGGGTTTTGAAGGCAATTTTTCCTCTTGGAGAGAAAGTAGGTAAGATAGCCAATCTATTATTTCCTCAAGCCTTGTAACATTCTTTTGTACATCATCCAAGCTTTTCAACCTAGAGAGCACCTCCCCCTCAAAACCTTGAGCTATATCTTGGACTTTGTTGTCCCGAGTAGCTATAGGAGTGAGGTGCCTTCACTTCTTCATCAAAGCATTCAACAAAATTTACCGAGTGACAAGGAACACTTTTCACTTGGTTCTTCATAAAGCTTTCCATTTCTCCAAGAATCTTCACCATTTTTGGGTTTGGATCACTATGATATGGAGGTGTCACACCAAAGGGGAGGTCACCATCATTTATCATGCTAAAATCTCAAATCCTTGAACTTTCCACCAACTACTCAAACAAGGGCCATGTCTCCCTAGGTGGCTTGGCCATAAAAGCTACTCCAGAAGAATAATCCACTATATCTTGACCCATTGGAGATAGACCGGAGTAAAAAGACTAAACAAGCTGCCACAAAGGAATCCTATGGTGTGGACACTCTCTCAACATCTTCTGGAATCTACCCCAAGCATCATGGAACAATTCATTGCCCATTTGACTGTAACTCACTATGGCATGCCGCATTTGTGTCAACCTTGCAATGGATTAGAATTTCCTTAAGAAGGCATTCTTTATCTCTTCCCAAATCACAATGTCCCTTCTGGAATCATACTAATATTTGGCTTTGTCTTTGAGGGAGAATGAGAACAAGGTCAACCTAATTGAGTTATCATTGGCCGTTGACGTCCTAAAGGTATATCATACTTTAAGAAAGGAGTCCAAGTGCTTGTTTAATTTCTTACTCTCAGAGCTGTAGAAGGTGGGTAGGAGCCCAAGAAGACTTGGAGGGATGGAGAATTGCTCCCCTTTCATTTGATTAACTCTATTAGCAATTAGTAATTTCTAGTTGCTAGGCATGGAGTACTCTTTAAGTGGCTTGTGAGGTGCATTTTATCCTTCCATCTTGTCTTCCCTGGGTTGTTGTCACATGCACAAGGCACAACCAAACAAAAGAGGAAAAGTTAACAAACCAATATGCACAAATAATATAAAGAATAAAGAATAGAAATGATGAGGGCAATAGGAAAATATCAAAGCAAAATTAACTAGCTAGGCCAAGTGCCTTTGTCCCCAGCAACGATGCCTAAAAGCTTGGTGCGTCCTTCCTAACCTTAGGTTACGCCTAACCAATTGGGTTTGATTACATGTGACCCTATGGCTCGAACACACCAGGATCTTTCAAAATTTATAAGGACCTAGTCTAACAAACTCACTTAGACTAATCACACTTCAACCAAGCGCATGGGGTTGTGTTATAGAACCGGAAAGAAGCAAGATAAGGTTCAATCTATAAGGAGAGAGGGGGAACTAGAGCTAAGTTAGCATGAGCTATATTCCTTAAGTAGAGATAGGGTTTTTAGGGTTTAAACTTGATTTGGGGTTGATTATACTAAGATGCAAGCAATTGAACAAGAAAGGAAGTAAGACAAGCAGACAAACAAGTTCTACTTTAACCCTAAACAAGCAAGTCTAACTAACAAAGAAATTAATTACTTAAGCAAGAGCTCAAGGCTACACTAGATTAGAAATTAAGACACTAAAGCAATTAGATACCTAAATTAAACTAACTAGATTTAGTAAACACAAAGATGCACTAACTACCCTATCAAGGATTTACTACCAAGAACAAATCAATTGACTAAGGAACAACTAAAGCAATCAACTAAACTAACATGAACAAGCTAAAAGAGAAAGATGGGTTTTAAGCAATGTTAAGGAGAGGTGGGCCATTTGAGGGAATGATACTAAGATATTAGTTGGGGGGAGCATACCAAGAAAAACCTAACCATTCATTCTAGATTGCTAAACCAAACAAGTAGTCAAATATAAAGGAATCTCCCTTGATTATTGGTTGGCCATGGATAGATTAGAGTCAATATGAAGGGGAACTACACCCTTGCAAACCCCATCTAGCCTTGCGAGGCTTAATTAGACCAAGGTTAGGTGGGATTTCAATTGGATTTAACTAATCTAGGTTTTTAGGGTGAGAGTGCTTAGTGTAATTGGAAGCCAAAGGTAGGAATGGGGAGTACATGTGAGAGTATCTCACCTCACATTACTCACCATCTAGCTTTTAGTAAACTCCTAGGAAATTACACTAAAAAATCTTAAACTAGCTACTTAGATCTCACACCTAGGAGTAGGGGAAGAGATATATGTGTGGGCAGATGGGGGTGCTAGCTAGGGATCCACAATTGGACTTGGGAGAAAATCCCAAGATAGCCTCACATATGCCATCTTCTCCTAGACTTAGGTGGTTTCAAGCATAAAACAATAAGTAATTCATGTTTTCAAGTGCAAAAAACAAGAATCAATATGGGAAATGATATGGAAGTAGAAAGAAATCATCCTCAAATGAAATTATAAAGTGTACTATATATATTCCCCCAACATGGTATTAAAGTATCATTTTAAACCCAAACTCTTAGCTCCTCATAGTGCAAAAAAGAGTAAAAGAAGAGGTATAATAAGAGAGAAAGGACATGGAGCTCATGGAACATCCTTCTCTTCTTCACCTCCAGCAGCAAGAGCACATCCTTGTCCTCCCTTGGAAGAAAAAGGGCATGGAGTGGGTGGTGGAAGTAGCCAAAACCCTAGAAAACTAGGGTTTTGAGGTAGTGGAAGGTGGAAATGGAGTGGGTGATGGATGGGGGTAGGTGAGAGCTATTGAATACTAAGGAAGGTCTAGAAGTGGCTAACTTTTATTCTACATCCACTACCCTAGTATATATAGGTGGTGGGGAAGCACTAGGTTAAGTGGGGTAGTAATGGAAATGCATTGGAGAAAATTGTAGGGTTTGGGTGGCAGCACATCCGTGGTGGGCAACACGGTCATGCTGGGCAGGAGGTAGCATGACCATGCAAAGAGGGAACAATTGTTCTAAAGGGGTGGAAAATCACAGGTTGGATATGGGAGAATGAAGGCTGGTAACATGGCCGTGTTGCATAGCAAGACCATGGTTGGGGCTAAGTAGAATGACCATGCTGAGTAGGTTGTGGTGGATGAGTTGGAGACTTGGTCCTTTTGCTTGAAATGATTGTTCTGCTCCTAGAAAACATGACCGTTCTAGGTGGCACTATTGGTATGTATGCCCAGAGAGCCAATTTTATGATGATTATAATGTCATAACTTATAAATAATTTGATTAATAATAAAGACAATCTTCCAATTTATTCCATTTTATTCAATTATGAGACAATGATGTAACATAATGTCTCAAGAATGATATTACTCAATGACATATGGCTTCGGGTTGAGGACCTAAACAATGAGATCATATAGATGTTAAGAGTATACATTCTTGCTATATCCCTAGTTGGTTATTATTGTGGAAGGCTAAAAGACAACAATAAAACATAAGACTAGAGTGTGGAGCGGTTGATGATAGAATCTCATTAAGTCATGGCATGTGATATCAAATCAAACACATAGATACTTGTTAGAGAATAGTTTATCGGACAGACCCACCTTGAGAGTGATACATTGAAACATTCAATGGTAGTCATAATAATCTCTCATTGTGATTGTGGTGATTGTGGTTCTTAGACCTGAAATCACTACACTCATCACATGTCGTTCGGTGTGCTTTGACACCATCCATCGTGATCTTGAATGACGGTTGCCATAATGCTTAGGTGCATTGTGACACATGGGGATGCATGTGAGTGATGTAGATGGGATTTGTCCCTTGTACAAGAGTTTGATATCCTGGCCACTTGATAAGTGAGACTGAGAAAAGCATGGCCTTGCACATTTGAATCAATATATATGATATTTAGTTCACATATATCTCAGATAGTCTATTCTAGTTCAAGGAACATGGATTGAACATTGAAGAGGATGAAAATTCCATGCCTTGAGTTCAGCTTGGATATCAGATACAAAGGAACTATACAATCACTATAACACCAATCATGGATCGTAGGATGAAGTTTTTCTCCAACTTTCCAATTACTTAGGTAGCAATGATGTCTTGATAGATACCAACCATTTATTGTTATGTCGTAAATTAGTTATGGACATTCATTGCCAATGTAACTTGGAACCTATAGGGTCACACATAAAGGATGCACTTGCAATATGAGTTTATTTAAAAATGATGTTTAACTTGATCTTGATTACTAAATGTGTTTAAGTATTCAATTTTAACAATATTAGTTGAAAATTGACTGACTACACTCTAAACCGACTGGTTCAGGTGTTGAAATGATCGATTGGAGTGTCAGGTCAATTGGAATCAGCATTGGTTGATTGATGGATGAACCAGGGTGTGAAACGACTGGTTCACATATTGAGCTGACCGATTGTTGTGATGGACCTCCCGATTCAATGGTCAATTGATTGGATCAAGGATTAGTGATGATGTCATGTTTTGCATTAATCGTGCATTGAATACCAATGTGATCCAGAACATGAAACTGCACAAAATGACTAGTTTGTGGCATGAACCGACTAGTTCACCATTTGCAGATTCTGAGAAATTCATGAAAAGGCATCTCTTTGACTCCCAGATGAATTGGGAACCCTGCCCCTACCCCCCCTATTATTATAGGGGTATTGGGGGCTTCCCAGACACATACATTGCTCTAACAATTGTCATCTTATATGGTTGTGGTAACCAAGAGAACCCGAGAAAATTCTACCTGTCAAAGGGAGGAACAAAAAGGGAAAGACAATTAGAAGAGCAAGTCTACACTAGCACATTGACTAGAAGGGACAACTCCTTCCTGTCCGTTCCACTAGAATGACAAGAGTTCCCGATGGTCTGCTTGGACTACTCTAGAGGCGAGGAGGTTGTTGCCTGTTACTAGGAGGATGACGTCAACCTCCGTTTGTGGTTCCAGACCAGGAGGTCAACGAAAACAGACATTTAGGTGCAAATTGAAGAAAGTCGCACGCTATAACAAGGAATTGCCGCTAGACTTGTTCTAGGATCAGGTATAACCTTGCAATCATCCTTCCCATTTCATAGTTGTTGACACGATCTATTATCTTTAGGAAATATGTCTAGTAAATTCTTTTGTTTCCGTTGTCTTTCCTGATACCATATTTCCTTATAGTGGTATCAGAGCCACGTCAATTTACTATGTTTTGGGATTTAATCGATATGATCGGTTTTTTTTAATTTGACATATATTTATTGCATATGAAGCAAATAATTAATCTGACTAATGTGCGTATCTGATTAAACACTGCAAACATTCCCTATATATATATATATATATATATATATATATATATATATATATATATATATATATATATATATATATATATATATATATATATATGGGTCCATCTTTATTGCCCGCGCAGGTAGCTAGCCGCCCACCCTTCCAACCACTTTTTTTCAAAAAAAAAAATCACAATTGTAGAGGACCATTTTGTCTAACTCCCCAAAAAATTTCATCCAAAAATAATATCATTTGCCCCCCCCCCCAAATCAAAAAACCCATCCTTATATATATGTTGTATATTTTGTACAGAGTTACTTTTTTGGCCAGCAGAGTTGCTTTTTTGACACCATAGTTACTTTTTTACAGCAGAGTTACTTTCTTAGCCAGGAGAATTACTTTTTTGCCTGCCGGGTAGTGAAAATCCAGGCTACCCGCGTGGGCAATGAATGAACGCCCTATATATATATATATATATATATATATATATATATATATATATGCAATTTATATGTGTCACCTTAAAAATGTTTTGTTGGTGATTGATACCATGGTTATGGCATATACCTGATGGAGCTAGGATTTACACCAAAATATTGCTCTTCTAATGGAAGTCCTAATGTGCACCAAAAACCCCAAGGAGTTGATGTTCTCTCTAGGTTTACCTACAACTAGTGCTAGATAAATGCTCCAACCCCACAAGAGTGTGGAAGCCTTATCGTAGTATAGATTTAGGATCGAACCCAAAGGACAACATGAAGAATCTGGATGTCTTTGTCTCATTTTGTCTTGACCTAAGCTAATCATTTACAACCAAGAGATTGATAGGATTAATCTAATCTAATCTAGAACATGCAAAAGTAAAGGCAAGTATGAAATCTAGTCAAAGTTTGAAGTCTAAGATTATTAGATGATGATGGATCACTGGGATGATGCGGATATTCATCACCACTACACATGCATTATACATGTACCAACATAGAAAGACCTGCAAGCAAGATACATGGATGTTGTACAATGTCGATGCCCTCTCAGACAAGGAGCATTGCACACATCCTTCACAGGTAGAGTAGCTCCCATCCGGTACATATCTACGTGTCAATGGAGATATGTGCCCTCCGAAGGGAGGTCTTACTCAACCTCGTGAAACGTACATCGAAAGACTAACAAGTGAGCAATATTATCGATTCGATTAGTATCCTTATAGACTATTCCTCTTTCGAGGACATAGCTACGAGAAACGTGGGAGTGTTGCAATGCCAGCCATTCCCGAACGAACAGTCACTTACTTTGCATCACTCCCTTCACAGAGTGTGTTCCTCAACCTATCAAGATTGTACTTTCATACATCAACTGATTCCATATCATAGTATGGAAGTACAACGATGGAGGTGAGTTTACTCCACTCCTTAAAAAGCATTCTTAGATACCGAAACAGATGTGTGGTGGATACACACATCAAGAACCAATGCTAAATTGGTAACCGAGTCTCAAGAGTAGACGTAGACAATCCACAAAAAAAGGCAATAGAT
Source organism: Alisma plantago-aquatica (assembly GCA_963693085.1). Taxonomy (NCBI): domain Eukaryota; kingdom Viridiplantae; phylum Streptophyta; class Magnoliopsida; order Alismatales; family Alismataceae; genus Alisma; species Alisma plantago-aquatica. The sequence goes on from OY856413.1 coordinate 256,878,631, forward strand.
CATGTAAGAAAGCGGCCAACATTCGAGCATGCAATGAAATGATTAACATTGAATCAGAAAGATAACATCTTTAGGTACAGATTACAAAGCATGGGTAGCGGGGCTAGTCCCCGCACCCCAGTGAATTACACTACTCACTCCTCATATAGGGAGTAACAAAGACAGAGAAGAAAGATAGAACAAGCATCATTGGAGTAGAAGAGTAGATTTGCAACAACCCGGTGTGGATTGCCCCAGTCTTCAGGACTGCTCCGACTTTGTCGATGAAGTCCATCTCTTACTGCCTCGATCTTCGTGTGCACCACCGGAGACGTACAAGTAGGGACAGGAAGAGCTTGGTGGATATGAGGTAGTAGTGGAGCAGCCTTACGGCCTCTCAGATTTGATGCCCAAATGAGGACCTTGTTTGTCCTATTTATAGGCTTGGTTGGGGTCTTCACATTTTTGATGTGAGAATACTCCAAACGGTCTTGGCTCCAAATGGTCTTCGGTATCCAAACAGTCTTAATTTCCAAATCATCTTGGGTCTAAACGGTCTTGGCTCCAAACAGTATTGAGTCCAAATGGTCTTGGCTTCCAAATGGTCTTCGATATCCAAATGGTCTTCATTTCCAAACGGTCTTGGCTTCCAAATAGTCTTCATTTCCAAATGGTCTTGGCTTCCAAACAGTCTTCGATATCCAAATGGTCTTCATTTCCAAACAGTCTTGGGTCCAAAAAGTCTTGGCTCCAAACGATCTTGGGTCTAAACGGTCTTGGCTTCCAAACGGTCTTCATTTCCAAACAATCTAGGGTCCAAACGGTCTTGGCTCCAAACGGTCTTCATTTCCAAATGGTCTTGAGACCGTGAGAAGGGTAAAACCGGTTGGATGGCCAAACTGCGAGGAGATGTAGATATGTAATCGGATGGATGAGAATGATCTGTAGAGAAGAAGGAAAGTGAGTAAAGGAGGATAAGATCAAATAAACTGGTAATTAGAGCTATTAGAGCACTATTTTCATGAAACTGAGGAGACACTCAGAGTAAACCAAAATAAGGATGGATCAGTCGATATGAGGCACAAAATTCCTAGAAATTTGGCGACTGTGGGGATGAATATGGAGGATTCATCACCACATTGAACTTAAGCATTGCTCATCCCGAGGAATGGAAAAGCCTTAGACAGCTGCCAAAAAGCTCATTCGTCTTGTAATTACCTCATCTTCATGCAAATGTCAGAATTTTCATGAAACTGAAAAAATACAAAGCAAAAAAAATTAGGGCAAAATGTTAGAAATCCTTTAAATTGGCGACTGAGGATGAATCTGGAGGATTCATCACCACACCAAACTTAAGCGTTGCTCATCCCGAGGAATGGAAAACTTAAAACAGTCGCCAATGAAATTGTTCATCTCGTGATTGCCTCGTCCTTATGTCATATCATAATTTTGTTCATGGCTCAGATTGATACATCATTAAGGCTTCCTTAGATCACATAATACATCTTATGATATCCTCATTTCTGAGTTCACTTTACTGAAGTATTTCCTTCTCACTCTCTACTGTATCAGTCATGTTTAAAAGTTTTATGTGATTTTGAAAAGACTCGTAGAATCAATCAAACATGTATATGATCTGTCACTGGTGTTTTCAAGAGAATGGTTGAAATGGGGTGCTAGTAGTTTGAAAAAGGAAAGAATAGGGGTGTGATCAAGGGATAAGAGTCTCTCCTCTAATCGATTCAAGACTCTTATTATTGATGGATTCATTAAGATAATTTGAGTGTTTTGTGCACAACTCTGGTTGACTTGGCCATACACCCGATTTTTTTTCTTCAAAAGGTAACTCAGAAGTGTGTATAGGTTGGCTTATGGCTTTTAGCTAATTTACCTCTTCGAGAGGAGGTAAGGGGTCATTTTTGGATCCTTAGGATCTCACTATTGGGCGCGACACATCTGCCTTTGTGAGGGTAGCTAATGTACCGGCTGGGTAAGACCTTTATAAATTATCCATATTCAGGGCACAACTCTCATGCTTTTATTCACACTCTGGCTTGTATTCATTCTCACTTGGCTTAGGAGAAAGGGTATTTTTGGATTTTTGTATATTTGGGCTGCCGAGCCTCTTTTTGGGATCGAGGTAGATTTTTCCTCAACCTCGGTTTGTGCACAATCATCATCGTTTACTTTCTGAACAAAATGAGAAGGTGATACACCCTTGTTATGTATTGAGGGGTATGGAGGAAGTAGTTATAGAAGAGGGGTGTGGTGTACCACACCAAACTTAGAGTTCGGCAATGTTCTAGCTTTCACTAGAAAAGATGTGGCATGCCACGCTAAACTTAAAGCTTTGGCATGGTAGGTGAGTGTTCAGGTCATAATGTAGTTTGCTTAGCAATTCTATATGATGGGTTCCTCTTCTTCATCACACTCTGCTCATATAGTGACATGATAAAACTTCAAATGAGAATTCCATACAACTGATCCATTAGTCAGTGAGAGGCATGATGCAGTTGATCTTTCTCAATCTTATTGAAGCTTATCATCTTTTTCTATTAAAGATATGACATTAAGGTTCATAGGCTATACAAGATGAAATCATGTATCGGCTAGTTTTGAGCATTATTTCCTCGTAGATTTGCAATGAATAAGAGGTTATGAACATAGATTCAAAAAGCAAAAGCCGACTAGATAAAGGCCTTATTTTAAGAAGATTATGAAAATGCGGACAAATTACAAAAAAGAAACTAGAATGGGAAAATAGAAAGTAGTAAAGATAGAGGGTGGAATGAGAATCATACCACCCACCCTCCATCTCGAACTTTATGAGTTTGCTCCTTTATGAGCAAATACTAGGTTTGAGATGGAGGGGAAGAGTTACACAGTGTTAACCAGGCAGTCCTCGCAATTGAAAGAAGGTTTGATAAAGATGTTTCATGGTAGTCAAAACTGAGAGCGAGGAAGTGGCGTGGACAACCTATTGACTGGGTGGTCATGGCAACTCAAATGGGTTTTCTGGATGACGCGGATGCACATTTCTTTCACCTCTTTGTCCATCCAGAAGAATCCAGAGACCTTCCCCCATCAGCAGGGAGGTGGAGTATATGCAGTTGAAACTGGGGGATTAGGCAAATAATCGAAGTTGTGCCTATTTGTGTCCTCTAGTTGTGGCCTACCCTCGTAATTCGGAATCAAGCTTCCTTATTCATGATCCAAAATAGTTGATAGAGGGTCGACTACTTTGACTTCTTCTCATACCAGATCAGGTGGTGGATCTGGTTCAGGCTTCATTTCATCACCCGACTTTTCTTGCGTAGGGTGTGGTTTCCAGGTTGACATTTCTTCATTTGGGGGGTTGTTCTGAGGATTATCATTTTTATGCCATGTGTCCTCTGGAGGGTTATCATTATCAATGTTAGGGTTGATAGGAGCAGCATATTTCATTCCATAGTTAAGGTGTTGTTCAAATTCTTCTTCGTTGTGCATTCTTAATTTGTCTGAGTAACTAGAGGGAGATTCAATAGGTAAAACGAACTCTTATTCAGATAAAGGAATCATGAGAGCCTGAGGTAGATGCTCCAACAACGTCTCTTCGTGGTAAGGGTTAGCACATGGCATATCATTTCATGGACTAGAATCCTCTCATGAATCTATTTCTTCGATATTGAGACTAATATACTCCATTCCTGAGTCAGGCTGTTGTTCTAGTTCTTCCTCATAGTTCACTCTCAATTTATGTGAGTGACTAGAGAAAGATTCAACGGGAAGAAAGAACTCTTGCTCGGGAGATAGCTCTATTTGGACCTCTTGTGGAGGTGGTAGCTCTGGTAAATTCATTTATTGGAAAGGATTGGTCATAGAATCTTCATCTTTATACCCATCATCCTCCCATGATTCTTTTTCATCATTATTGGGATCAGTGAGAGTGGTATGGTCCAATCTAGAATCTTGATCAGTCTCATCCTTGAAGTCTGTTCCTAGATTAGCCGAATGGTCAGGAATTTCTTCATAAGGACAAATCTGATCCTGTTCCAGTAATGGAGATTTTTTAGTTTCTTGCATGAAAGACATCTCCTTACCTGAATTGGTCACATATTCATTTGAGTCCGGCTGTGAAGGAGTGTAGAGTTCTTGTAATGTAGACCCTTCTTCTTTGGAATTCATCAACAAGATAGCTTAAGTCGAATAATATTTGTCATATAGGGAGTCAATCATTGATGATTGCTCCTCAATCTATATGGTTGGGTCTGGGTCTAAGGGGTGAGAAGAAGAATCAATACCAAAATTTATACCCAATTGATCTCCCGACTGTAGAAAATCTCCATATTGGATAATCAAATTTTCATCTAAGATAATAGTACAAGAGTAATTTTCTGAGTCAGACCTTGGCTCGGAAAATGATTCTTTTTCTTGTGATACTATGGAGAAATCATCCTTGGGTTCAATCATTAGCTCTGAGGATGATTCCTTTCCCTGCACTGATGCTAGAAGATCATTAGAAGGCACCTCCCACATGATATCATAATCATCATCGTAATCGATTGCAATATGCGGATGAGGAATGCACTCAAGGGGAATTGCTGACTGTTCTTCATGCTGCTCAGAAGCGTGGACAAGTTGTGTAACTTGACCAAGCTCGACTATCAACTTCTCATTCGTGGCTGTCTGATCAACTAGTTGTTGAGCCACCAACTTCTGTAGAGCACGTACTTCTTCTATTAATGTGTATTGATCTTCATAGTAGGGATCTTCACTGTACCCATTGGGTTGATGCTGATATTAGCTCTCCTCATCGTAGTATTGATTTGCATTATAATCCAGATTTCCTTCTGTATTGCAATCTATGACTTGAAATCCGTCATAGTTGGGCTCTTCGTAGTAGCTTCCAGGAGGATATGGATTATAACTTGCATTATATCCATAGTCATGTGAAGAGGCTGCCTTGAGTTTCCCAACTATACGATTTGTGATTACTTGATGTAGTGCATTCACATAGTGAGGAGGAGCATTGAAGCAGTTGATTGATGAATGGGAGTAGTCACCACATAATTGACATCTAATGGTTGGTGGCATTGACTACTTCATTTTGAAGAGAATTGGTACCTGAAATCAAAGAAGGTGTTTATCAGGCTTGACCAATCACTTCAAATTCAAGAGAATATGCAATAAAAACTTTAACTTTTGAGATCAAGGTTTTCACCTTTTTTTAAAAAAGAAAATGAAAAACCCTAGAGAAACCTAGGTCGACACAGAATTCAATGAAGACAATTCTTACGACGTTGTCCCTGGCAACAACACCATTTTTTGATGGAGCTAGGATTTACACCAAAAGATTGCTCTTCAAATGGAAGTCCTAATGTGCACTAAAAACCCCAGGGAATTGATGTTCTCTCTAGGTTTACCTATAACTTGTGCTAGATAAATGCTCCAACCCCACAAGAGTGTGGAAGCCTATCGTAGTACAGATTTAGGATCGAACCCAAAGGACAATGCGAAGAATCTGGATGTCTTTGTCTCGTTTCATCTCGACCTAAGCTAATCATTTACAACCAAGAGATTGATATGATTAATCTAATCTAATCTAATCTAGAACATGTAAAAGTAAAGGCAAGTATGAAATCTAGTTAAAGTTTGAAGTCTAAGATTATTAGATGATGATGGATCACTGGGGTGATGCGGATATTCACCACCACTACACATGCATTATACATGTACCAACATAGCAAGACCTACAAGCAAAATACATGGATGTTGTGCAATGTCGATGCCCTCTTGGACAAGGAGCATTGCACACATCCTTCACAGGTAGAGTAGCTCCCATCCGGTACATATCTATGTGTCAATGGAGATATGTGCCCTCCGAAGGGAGGTCTTACTCAATCTCATGAAACGTGCATCGAAAGATTAACAAGCGAGCGATATTATCAATTCGATTAGTATCTTTATAGACTATCCCTCTTTCGAAGACATAGCTACGAGAAACGTGGGAGTGTTGCAATGCCAGCCATTCCCGAATGAATGGTAACTTACTTTGCATCACTCCCTTCACAGAGTGTGTTCCTCGACCTATCAAGATTGTACTTTCATATGCCAACTGATTCCATTTCATAGTATGGAAGTACAACGATGGAGGTGAGTTTACTCCACTCCTTGAAAAGTGTTCCTAGATACCGAAACAGATGTGTGGTGGATACACACATCAAGAACCAATGCTAAATTAGTAATTGAGTCTCAAGAGTAGACGTAGACAATCCACAACAAAAGACAATAGATCATGCAAGAAAGCGGCCAACATTCAAGCATGCAATGAAACGATTAACATTGAATCAGAAAGATAACATCTTTAGGTAGAGATTACAAAGCATGGGTAGTGGGGCTAGTCCCCGTGCCCCAGTGAATTACACTACTCACTCCTCATAGAGGGAGCAACAAAGACAGAGAAGAAAGATAGAACAAGCATCGTCAGAGCAGAAGAGTAGATCTGCAACAACCCGGTGTGGATTGCCCCAGTCTTCGGGACTGATCCGACTTTATCGATGAAGTCCATCTCTTTCTACCTCGATCTTCGTGTGCACCACCAGAGACGTACGAGTAGTATAGGAAGAGCTTGGTGGAGATGAGGTAGTAGTGGAGTAGCCTTCCGACCTCTCGGATCTGATGCCCAAATGAGGACCATGCTGGTCCTATTTATAGGCTTGGATGGGGTCTTCATGTTTTTGATGTGAGAATACTCCAAATGGTCTTGGCTCCAAACGGTCTTCGGTATCCAAACGATCTTCATTTACAAACGGTCTTGGGTCCAAACATTCTTGGCTCCAAACGGTCTTGGGTCCAAACGGTCTTGGCTTCCAAATGATCTTCGGTATCCAAATGGTTTTCATTTCCAAACGGTCTTGGCTCCAAATGGTCTTGGGTCCAAACAGTCTTGGCTTCCAAACAGTCTTCATTTGCAAACGGTCTTGGGTCCAAACTGTCTTGGCTTCCAAATAGTCTTCGATATCCAAACGGTCTTGGGTCCAAATGGTCTTGGCTCCAAATGATCTTGGGTCCAAACGGTCTTGGCTTCCAAATGGTCTTCATTTCCAAACGGTCTTGGGTCCAAATAGTCTTGGCTCCAAATGGTCTTCATTTCCAAATGGTCTTGAGACCATGAGAAGGGTAAAATCGGTTGGATGGCCAAACTGTGAGGAGATGTAGATATGTTATCGGATGGATGAGAATGATCTGCAGAGAAGAAGGAAAGTGGGTAAAGGAGGATAGGATCAAATAAACGGGTAATTAGAGCTATTAGAGCACTATTTTCATGAAACTGAGGAGACACTCAGAGTAAACTAAAACAAGGGTGGATCAGTCGATACGAGGCACAAAATTCCTAGAAATTTGGCGATTGTGAGGATGAATATGGAGGATTCATCACCACACTAAACTTAAGCGTTTCTCATCCCGAGGAACGGAAAAGCCTTAAACAATCACCAAAAGGCCCGTTCGTCTCGTAATTACAACATCTTCGTGCAAATGTCAGAATTTTCATGAAACTAAAAAAAATATGAAGCAAAACAAAATTAGGGCAAAAATGTCGGAAATCCTTTAAATTGGTGACTGAGGATGAACCTGGAGGATTTATCACCACATTGAACTTAAGTGTTGCTCGTCCTGAGGAATGAAAAACTTAAAACAGTCGCCAATGAAATCATTCATCTCACGATTGCCTCGTCCTTATGTCATATCATAATTTTGTTCATGGCTCAGATCGATACAACATCAAGGCTTCCTTAGATCACAGAATACATCTTATGATATCCTCATTTCTGAGTTCATTTTACTGAAGTATTTCCTTCTCACTCTCTACTATATCAGTCATGTTTAAAAGTTTTATGTGATTTTGAAAAGACCCACATAATCAATCAAACATATATATGATCTGTCGCTGGTGTTTTCAAGAGAATGATTGAAATGGGGTTCCAGTAGTTTGAAAAAGGAAAGAATAGGGGTGTGATTAAGGGATAAGAGTCTCTCCTCTAATTGATTCAAGACTCTTATTATTGATGGATTCATCAAGATACTTTGAGTGTTTTGTGCAGAACTCTGGTTGACTTGCCCTTACACCTGATTTTTTTTCTTCTAAAGGTAACTCAGAAGTGTGTATAGGTTGGCTTAAGGCTTTTGGCTAATTTACCACTTCGATAGGAAGTAAGGGGTCATTTTTGGAGCCTTAGAATCTCACTACTGGGCACGATACATCTGCCTTTGTGAGGGCAACTAATGTACCGGCTGGGTAAGTTTTTTATCGATTATCCATATTCAGGGAACAACTCTCATGCTTTTATTCACACTCTGGCTTTTATTCATTCTCACTTGGCTTAGGAGAAAGGGTATTTTTGGATTTTTGTATATTTGGTTGACGGGCCTCTTTTTGGGATCGGGGTAGATTTTTCCTCAACCTCGGTTTGTTCACAATCATCATCGTATACATTCTGAACAAAATGAGAAGGTGATATGCCCTTGTTATGTATTAAGGGGTATGGAGGAACTGGTTATAGAAGAAGGGGTGTGGTGTACCACACTTAACTTAGAGTTTGGCAATGTTCTAGCTTTCACTAGAAAAGATGTGGCGTGCCACACCGAACCTAAAGCTTTAGCATGGTAGGTGAGTGTTCGGATCATAATGCAGTTTGCTTAGCGATTCTATATGACGGGTTCCTCTTCTTCATCACACTCTTCTCATATAGTGACATGATAAAACTTCAAATGAGAATTCCATACAACTGATCTATTAGTCAATGAGAGGCATGATGCATTTGATCTTTCTCAGTCTTATTGAAGCTTATCATCTTTTTCTATTAAAGATATGACATTAGGGTTCATAGGCTATACAAGATGAAATCATGTATCGGCTAGTTTTGAGCATTATTTCCTCATGGATTTGCAATGAATAAGAGGTGATGAACACAGATTCTAAAAGCAAAAGCCAACTAGATAAATTCCTTATTTTAAGAAGACTATGAAAATACAGACAAATTACAAAAAAGAAACTAGAATGGAAAAACAAAAAGCAGTAAAGATAGAGGGTGGAGTGAGAATCATACCACTCACCCTCCATCTCGAACTTTATGAGTTTGCTTGTTTTCAAGCAAATACTAGGTTTGAGATGGAGGGAAAGAGTTACACAGTGTTAACCAGGCGGTCCTCACAATTGAAAGAAGGTCTGGCAAAGATGTTTCATGGTAGTCAGAACTGAGAGCGAGGAAGTGGTGTGGACAACATGTTGACTGGGTGGTCGTGGCAACTCGAATGGGTTTTCTGGATGACTAGGATGCACATTTCTTCCACCGCTTTGTCTGTCTAGAAGAATCCAGAGACCTTCCCCCATCAGCAGGGGAGGTGGAGTATATGCAGTTGAAACTGGAGGATTAGGAAAATAATCGAAGTTGTTCCTATTTGTGTCCTTTAGTTGTGGCATGCCCTCATAATTCCGAATCAATCTGCCTTCTTCATGATCCAAAGTAGTTGATAGAGGGTCAGCCACTTGAACTTCTTCTCATACCAGATCAGGTGGTGGATCCAGTTCAGGATTCATTTCATCACCCGACTTTTCTTGCGTAGGGTGTGGTTTCCAGGTTGACATTTCTTCATCAGGGGGGTTGTTCTGAGGATTACCATTTTTTTGCCATGTGCCCTTTGGATGGTTATCATTATCAATGTTGGGGTTTATAGGAGAAGCATATTTCATTCCATAGTTAAGGTGTTGTTCAAATTCTTCTTCGTTATGCATTCTTAATTTGTCTGAGTAACTAGAGGGAGATTCAATAGGTAGAACGAATTCTTGTTCGTATAAAGGAATCATGAGAGCCTGAGGTAGAGTCTCCAGTGACGTCTCTACGTGGGAAGGGTTACCACATGGCATATCATTTCATGGACTAGAATCCTCCCACAAATCTATTTCTTCGATATTGAGACTATTATACTCCATTCCTGAGTTAGGCTGTTGTTCCAGTTCTTCCTCATAGTTCACTCTCAATTTATGTGAGTGACTAGAGAAAGATTCAATGGGAAGAAATAACTCTTGCTCAGGAGATAGCTCTATCTGGATCAAGGAATTACATTAGGATGGCCATAACCATTGCTTGTGTTTATTATTGCATTTTCATTGTGGTTGTAGCATGTATATTATACGTACTATGAATATGTGATGATTGGATATGTATATGTATTTATATAAAATCACTCAAATATAATATTAAGTCTTAGATTCTTTTCAGAAGCAACACACATGAAAAACTTGATAAACAAGTGTTGGTTATGCCAAAGCGCGGTGCACCGTTCATCTCATAGGAGTGTGATGGTAGATATGTAGATATGCCAAAGTAGGGTGTATATTCTATCATGTTGGATTTTTGGTCAGGCTTAACTAATAAATCTTAATGAGATTGAGTACCTAGAGGCATAACAATGGATTGTGACAAAGAGTTGGACATGCCATCTATCTAAGAGTTGTATTTAGATGCAATTGGCAAAAGTTTTCTACCTAAATAGTCAAGTTGTGGGTGATCAACCAAAGTTGGCTCATGATTTGATGAAATATAGATCTTGGCTCACTAGAAAGTTGTATGTTGCAATATTCCAAATTGATGTGTGAGGGTTATTGTAACACCCTGATTTTTATATCACATGAGCGGAAACATTTTTTTTTGGGTGCCACAAACATGATTATCATTGCAATTAAAGTAAATAAAACACTTTGCATAACTGTAAAATTGATCCATACATAGTTTTTGTCAACAAAAAAAACTATATCATGTTAAACCATAAAATCTAATCTAATTGACATCATAACTAGACATAATAAAAAGATGTCAAAAATCTGGATCGTCTAGGTAAATGGCACCCCACTAGGCTGAGCTTGAAATCTTCTAGTTCTTATGACATTCCTTTTCAATTCTCAATTGGCTGGCCATAACCACTGAGAATGGAGAAGCAACCTCATTAGCTAAGGTTAGGTTGAAACTTGAGACCTCGAATAGGTACACATATATCTCTGACATCTCTATTTCTTCTAAGGTGAAAACTCTTAATCATTCTAGGCTATTGTATCCTTCTTGGAGAATCTATCTCTAAACACTAATCTTACCTCTTCATTCTAGGGTGACTATGAGAATCATGTTTGCCTAGTGGCCATTTACCAAATTGCTCTGATACCACATTGTAACACCTTGATTTTTATATCACATGAGTGGAAGCATTTTTTTGGGGGGTTCCACAAACATGATTATCATTGCAATTAAAGTAAATAAAACACTTTGCATAACTATAAAATTGATCCATACATAGTTTTTGTCAACAAAAAAAACTATATCATGTTAAACCATAAAATCTAATCTAATTGACATCATAATTAGACATAATAAAAAATGTCAAAACTTCAGATCATCTAGGTAAATGGCACCCCACTAGGCTGAGCTTGAAATCTTCTAGTGCTTTACTTATTCTTTTGATCCTCAATTGCTCCAAATCATGTGGACATCGCGTCCCCAACCATGCATTGGGAAAAACAGTCGTTAGAGTAAGTGGCATGAGTATTTTAAAAATATGCATTGCTAAAGAACTAGAATATTACAAAAGATTCTTGAACATCAAAAAATATGAAATGAACATTAAACTCTGATTAAATCTAAAAATATATTATCTCTCATTTCTTAAACTCTTACTTTCTTCTCTATATTTTCTGGAGACCTGTACTCTGGGTCTCATGACCTACACCAAAGTTTCTGGGTCATAAATATCTTATCTGAATTCCTCTCATCACACTCATGGATGAAATTACAGACATGCTCTAATCTAGAATATCTTTTACGTATGATTTTTATCTATTTGTGGCCACCATTATACAATAAGTCCTTCTCTGTGACACCGAAGTGTCCTCTATGGTGCAGCACACCCTCTGTTGGCACAATGTGCCCTCTGTTGACATTGAAGTGTCCTCTATGGTGCAACACACCCTCTGTTGGCATAAAATGCCCTCTGTGACACCTGCAGTGTCTGGCGCAACGCGCCCTCTGAATCGTCCTGGGACTCTCTGGTGAGGACTTATTATATAATGTATTATGTGAAGGTTTTGAATTAATTATCTTAAGTCTATCTTTACTAAACTCTAAATCTGAACTTATCTGAAACAAAGTACTCAACACGTACTTAGTTTTGAATCTAAAATCTGAATCTGAATCTCTGCTCTTTAAAATCTGAACTGAATCTATTATAGAATTTGGATATGTATCTCAAATTACAACACAATTGAGATTGGGTCTATAACCCATATCATGCATCTTTATTCAAAATATGGCTACTCACATAGTGAGTAGTCTAAGTCTGAATCTAAATCTCTTATTCTTAAGTTCTAAACTGAACTTATTGCTGGATTTGAACATGTATCTCATTATCTGGGTAAACTTTATTCTAAAACTCTTATTTGGTAAGATTACTTCATTATACCAATTATATCATAAATGAGTCTAATGTCTTATGAGAAAGGATCTGACATGAATATAGAAATACTAAGTATACAAAGTATCATAAGTCAAGCTTATGAAAGTATCATAAATACAACATATCTAGAAATATCAATTCTGACAAGATGGTTCAATCATTCTTATAAAATATGATGTTACACTGAAACTTTACATATGAACTTACATATTAAACCTTAAATATCAAAATAGAAATATTATAAAATATTGTATTGAAACCTAATGGTAACTTAATGCATCATCATCTTACAATATTATTCTAAACTCATTTTACAATTTATTCTGATCCCAATAGAACCTCTATTCTGAAAATTGGACCATATCTTAATATGTTTAAAACTTATATTTTTCACATTATAGTTAACTTATAGATATTACTCATTATAAGAAATCTGATTAACTTATTAGCTCTTAGATTCTCTACACAGATAAGACATCTTAATCTCACATTTCTAATTAAAATCTAAATACAACGTTATATCTATAAATATGAGAAATCCTAATAGCATAATTATACTTTAAATCTCAATATAAAGTCATCCCAAATCATTAAGTAAGTATGATTATATTACTTTCATATCTTATCTCGCAATCTTTAAATCATCACCAATAAATCTTATAAGAACTTGATTCCTTATTTTTTTCCCATGGACCTGGTCCATGAGTCACACCCATAGAGAGAAATATATCTCTGTTTGAGATTTTGAGTATATGAACTTACATAAAGATAGAAGTATGAGAATAATCCTATTTGCACATCATAACATTAAAGTCTAAGCACATTGAATCACATGAATCATGAAAGTCTTATTGTCTAAGAGACATATGAACATACTGAGCTTCAAATACGAGTACTCATGGGCATGGACCACTTACCTGTAGTAAGCCAAACTCCTATCCACATAGTCCTTCTGTAAATCTTGATCTAACTCTCTCCTAAAAAATCCAATGGTTTTATCAGATAACATGTCCCTTTTTGGTCAACATGTTTAGGGTCGTTAGGGTTTTCTTTTGCATTATTCATGCATGAGGTCATTTTATTTGTTAAGTGAGATGCACAAAATTTTGAGGGTCCTATATCATTAGATGACCTTGGTAACGTTAAGGTTTCTTATTTGAGTTTTAGTATTTCAAGTCTAAGTTATTGATTTGAATTTCCATTATACCTATAAGGTACATATACATATTACCTAAATATATTTGTACTGCACAATCCTTTATATATACACGCATGTTTCTATATTTCTTGCTTAGTGTTGTTTACTTATATATTCTTATTTAATAGTTTAGGCTAGGGAAGTATGACCTGGTCCATGCACATATACAATTGATTAGCATTAGCCTTATGATTAGCTAGATTGATGATTATACAAAGATTAGTTCTGTAATAACTTACCATCATATTCAGTAATTACTTATCTAGACTCAAGACGGTGGAAGTGACCAGAATTCCTGACATGGTTAATGACAAATGACACCATATTCTAATGCATACCTACAGCAAATATACCAAAGATCATGTTCATAGCTTAGACATTAGACTACCTCGAGACATCAAATGGGTTCAAAATGAGGAGTTGTGCCCATATGTGGTTTCTGATATGGAGTGTAAATAACTTTTCTTGGAATTGTACAACTAGAACACCGACAAACTATGTTTTCAAAACAAAATCAAGATAAACTAGGCTTCTAGAATTGGTCGTTAGGCATGATTGTATAGTATGCAGTAAAGAAAATACTACTACAATCATAAGAGCTAGTTCCACAATTTCTAATACGCAAGGAAAAGTGGCCGTATCAGGAAGCACAATAAGTATAAGAGGTGGGTATATTGGTTTGCATGCATGGAGTTCACGTTGTAATAGAACAGGCTACAAGATCTCAAGATCGGCATCCATATAATATATAGTGTTATCTAGCAATCACGATTTAAAATAAGAGCACGTATCGATTTGCATTAGCAATGACGGCAATTAGTAAACTGAATATTGGTCTCAGCGGCGAGAAACTGAATACATAAAAGGCACTACGAGCCCGGCCGGAACATACGCAACTAGATACCAGCCGCTTTGTTCACAGAGAAATGAAAAATGACGAACTCCCACAAGGTGAGGGGAACTCACATCATCCTAATCCAGAGAAAGGGTCCGTGAAGCACAAAAGGAGAAGAGGAACTCGGGTCCTCAAAGCGAGCAGAAACAATTTCATAGACGGGTAGTATAGTGAGGGTCACCTCTTGTTGACGACTGGAGTTTCAGAAGGCTACAACAATTGTCCCTTGATGCTTCCTGTATGACTATACATGTTCTCAGATTTGCTTAGTGATGAAGTACTAGCTTGCAGTTACCGAAGAGTTTGGTGGATAGAGTAGGTGTCGCACGCGTAGACGAAGGGGGAAAGAGTTATAGGGACGGAGAATGTGGTTCAGCAGTTGAGAGGCCAAGGGAGGCGATACGGACGACAAAGATACTGAGCGCACACGTTGACGGCGCAGGGTAGGCGTTATATATGTACTGTGCACTAGGGTTGGAGTCACAATTCATGGGTGCGAGATGATCCCCAAAGCCAGCAGTAAAATCTATTTCTAAAATTAACACTTGCACGGGGACAAAATCCAACGAACGGGGACACATGATACCTGCTCCTAATGGAAGGTTAAAAAAATGGTGGATAAATGTGATGGTCGGGGTGCGCCCAGATCGGAGGGTACAATAAAAACCCAGAAAAACATATTTTCGAGAAAAAGTTTATTCCTAATGATATTTTTATTATTTTCTAAATTTAATTACCTAGTCAAATTAAATTTGATTGCTTGCATTAGAGTCGTCAATATTCTACTGAAATTGGTTTTCCAATTAGATGACGGTGATAATTAATATAAGGTAAATCTTAATCATTAAATAACTAATTATCTAAAACATTTAAACCTTGGTAATTTGTATAGAATCCATCTTACACCTTATCTCTTAATAAAAAAAAATCTTATTGTATTTCTATAATAAAATTATGGATAATGATCCATTTATATAATGATGACCATGAATGCGATGTACTTAAGAAATTATATTAAAGTATCCAAAATTGAGGATGTTACAGTTATCAATTTGAACAAAATAGTGGCAGCGATAATTAATTTAAGGCCTAATTAAAAATTATCAAATTTTGTTCAATCAAATCAAATCAAATCAAACATTTGACAATTGTAAATTTCTCTTGTAGAATCAAATGATGACAAACAACACATTTTCCTTGCGACCGGTCCTTGATAAGGACAAATAAAATGGGAATAATTTTGATGATTGGTTCAGAACGTTGAGAATTATTCTCACACAAGAGTGAAAGGTCTATGTCCTAGAAATACCTGATCCAGATGAACCAGCTCCCAGTGTGCCTAAGACTGACAAAGATACTTACAAGAAGCACTCTGAGGATGTTGTAGATGTCAAATGCCTGATGTTGTGCTCCATGAACGATGAGTTGTAGAGATAGAATGAGAATATGGATGTGATTGAGATGGTGATGCATCTTAAGAACATGTACCAAGATTAGGCAAGGCATGATAGATATGATGCCTCCAAAGCATTGTTCAAGTGCAACATGACAGAAGGAGATCCAGTAGGTCCCCATGTACTCAAGCTTATTGGGTATGGTGAAAACCTTACTAGACTGAGATTTCCCTTTGGTCAAGAGTTGGTCACAAATGTGATTCTACAGTCACTGCCAAAGTCCTATAGCCAGATTGTCATGAACTACAACATGAACAATTTTTACAAGCCGTTGTTAGAATTGTTTGACATGTTGAGAATAGTTGAAGCACAAATGAAGAAAGACAAGCCCAAGTCTGTGATGATGATCAGTAGAGGAAAGGGAAAGTCCAAGGGCAAAGGCAAAGCTAAGAAGAGTTCTAAAGCTAGACACAAACCCAAGTCTTCTACACTGAAGCCAAAAGGAGGGGTTACCAAGGGAGGCAATCGTCACCATTGTCACCAGACTGGACACTGGAAGAGAAATTTCCCTCTCTATTTGGAGGAAATGAAGAAGAAGGAGGGGATGGTGATCTCCACTTCAAGTATATAAGTTATTGAGATAAAAATGTCTACCTCTTCATCTTGGATACTTGATTTCGGATGTGAATCTCACATATTCTCCAATATGCATGATATAAAAAGAAGTCAGCCTTTACAAAAGGGCGAGGTTGAACTCGTGTTGCAAATGGAGTAAGAGTTGTTGTTACTACAGTTGGAACCTATGTATCTATGCCCACATGGCTTGTAATAGAGTTACAAAACTGCTATTTATACCTGCCATAAATAGAAACATTATTTATATATATGTATCGACAATGATGAATATGCATTTCATATAAAGAAAGGCCAATGTACTATTTCAAAAGATGAGATCTTTTATGGTAGTGCCCCAATGTCTTATGGTATTTATTTATTAGATCCTAATACAAATGCATATAATGTAAATACCAAAAGGTTGAAACTCAACAACTCAAACCAAATGTATGTTTGGCATTTTCGTCTTGGGCACATAATTGAGAATGTCATCTCTAGACT
The DNA here is from genome assembly GCA_963693085.1 of Alisma plantago-aquatica. Classification (NCBI taxonomy): domain Eukaryota; kingdom Viridiplantae; phylum Streptophyta; class Magnoliopsida; order Alismatales; family Alismataceae; genus Alisma; species Alisma plantago-aquatica. The sequence goes on from OY856413.1 coordinate 256,895,693, forward strand.
CCACAAAGATGGATATCTAGAATCTTTTGATTTTGAATCAACAAAGACATGTGAGTCTTGTTTGTTAGGCAAGATGACAAATAATCCCTTCACTGGTAATAGTGAAAGGGCTAGTGATCTATTATGACTCATACATACTGATGTATGTGGCCCTTCTAGAACAAATGCTATAGGTAGGTATTAGTACTTCATTACCTTTACTGATGACTTCAGTGGGTATGATTATGTTTACCTGATGAAGTATAAATTAAAAACTCTAAAAAAGTTTAAGGATTTCATGAATGAAGTACAACATCAACTTGGCAAAAGTATTAAAGAACTTTGTTCTGATCGAGGTGGAGAATACTATAGCTAAGAGTTTAAGGACCTTCTACGAGACTGTGGTATTGTATCACAATGGAAACCACCTGGAACACCACAACATAATGGTATATCAGAAAGAAGGAATCACACATTACTAAATATGGTGCGATGATGATGATTTTTACTGATCTTCCAACTTCCTTCTATGGTCATGTTCTTGAAACCCCAACATTTACACTAAACCATATACCTTCTAAATCAATTCAAAAGACACCATATGAGGCATGGACTAGGAAGCATCCCAAAATTTCCTTCATGAGGATTTGCGGTTGTGAAGCTTATGTCAAGAAAATGTTTCTTGAAAAGCTTGTCCCTAGATCTGATAAATGTTATTTTGTTGGATATCCCAAGGAAACCAAGGCATACTACTTATATAACCCAACTCACAACAAAGTGTTTGTTGCTAGGGATGTTGCATTCCTAGAAAAGGAATTCATTTCCAGAGGAATCAATGGGACAAACATAGAACTCAAAGAAGTTTGAGACCAACAAGAAAGTGTTGAACCTGAGGAGGTAAAAGAGGAACATAGAGAGTCACACACCATTGTGGAATCTCAAATTCCTCAAGTACCACAAGAACCTCATAGATCTAGTAGGAGATGACTTGAGCCAGAAAGGTTTGATGATCTTGTGACTCAAGAAGGCAATGAGTTAGTCATTGATGATGAGCCAACAACCTACCTAGAATCTATTAAGGGACCAGAGTATGAGAAATGGCTTGAAGCCATGAGATTTGAGATGGAATCTATGTACACCAACAAGGTATGGACCCCGATGGATCCACCTGAAGGGGTAAAACCCATAGGGTGTAAGTGGGTCTTCAAAAAGAAGACTGACATGGATGGTAATATACAACTTACAAGGGTTGATTGGTTGCAAAGGGTTTCAGACAAGTTCAATGTGTTGACTATGATGAAACCTTTTCTCCAGTTTCCATGGTTAAGTCCATCAGGATCATACTTGCCAATGTAGCTTATCATGACTATGAGATTTGGCAGATGGATGAATGGGAATTTTCTTGAGGATGTGTATATGACACATCCTGAAGGTTTTATAAATCAAAAGGATGCAAATAAATTTTGTAATATACAAAGGTCAATCTATGGATTGAAGCAAGCATCTCAAAGCTGGAATCTTTGATTTGACGTAACAATCAAAGAGTTTGGCTTCAGTCAAAATGAAGATGAACATTTGTTTACAAGAAGGTTAGTGGGAGCATGATTGTATTCCTCATATTGTATGTGGATGACATACTATTGATTGGGAATGACATACCTAATTTACATATGGTAAAGATTTGGCTTGGAAATACATTCTCTATGAATGACTTAGGCGACACATCCTACATCTTAGGAATCAAGATCTATAGAGATAAATCCAGAAGGCATCTTGGACTAAGTCAGAGCACATACATTGAAAAAGTGTTGAAGAGGTTGAACATAGAGAACTCAAAGAGAGGAAAAATACCCATGTGTCATGGTGTTATCATCTCTAGATCTCAATGTCCCAATTCTTGTGAAGAAAGGGAACACATGACCATAATTCCATATGTGTCTGCAATTGGGTCCATCATGTACGCAATGTTATGCACTCACCTAGATGTCTCGTATGCCTTGAGCACGACAAGAAGATGTCAATTAGATCATGGTGAAGCTCACTGGACAGCTTCAAAGAACATCCTTAAGTAATTGAGAAGAACTAAGGATTTGTTCCCTGTCTATGGTGGTGAGGAAGAGTTGGCGATAAAAGGTTATACGGATGCAAGATTCCAAACTGACAAAGATGACTATAGATCACAGTCAGAATTTGTGTTCTGCCTCAAAAACTAAGTTATGGGCTAGAAGAGTTCCAAGCAAGAGATAGTTGCAGATTCTGCAATAGAGGCTGAGTATATTGCTACATCCAATGTAGTAAAAGAGGTTGTTTGGATCAAGAAGTTCATCTCTGAACTTGGGGAGGTTCCAAGGATCAACAATGCAATTGAGCTAATTGTGACAATAATGGAGGTATTTCACAAGCAAAGGAACCCAGATCATATCAACGTTCCAAGCACATACAAAGGTGGTTCCATCTTATACGATAAATCATACAGATGAGGAGATGTGAAGATTTGTAGAGTACCAACTAAAAGAAATGTGGTTGACCCATTGACAAAAGCACTTTCAAAGTAAAATCATGAGGGTCATGTTAGATCACTTGGGATTAAATTCATGGCTGATTGGCTTTAAGTGGAAGTGGGAGTTTATTGGCATGTATGCCCAGAGAGATAGTTATTGATGATTTTAATGACATAACTTGTAAATGATTTGATTTATAATAAAGGCAATCTTCCAATTTATTCTATTTTATTCAGTTATGAGATAATGATGTAACATAACAAATGTCTAGAGAATGATATTACCCAATGACATATGCCTTATAGTTGAGGACATGAACAATGAGATCATACAGTTGTTAAGAGTATACGTTCTTATTATGTCTTTAGTCAGTTGTTATTGTGGAAAGGTAAAGACAACAATAACGCACAAGACTAGAGTGTGTGTTGGTTGATGATAGAATCTCGTTGTTATGATATGTGATATCAAATCAAACACATAGATACTTTTTGGAGAATAGTGTATCAGACAGACCCAACTTGAGAGTGATACATGGAACCATTCAATGGTAATTAGAATCATGTCTCACAGTGATGGTGGGGATTGTGGTTCTTATACCTAAAATAACTTCACTCATCACATGTTGTTCGATGTTCTTTGACATGATCCACCGTGATCATGGATACAAGTTGCCAAAAAGGTGGTACTTGGGTGCATTATGACACATGGGGATGACTGTGAGTCGTGTAGATGGGATTTGTCCCTCGTATAGGAGTTTGATAACCTAGACACTTGATAAGAGAGACTGAGAAAAGCATGGCCATGCACATGTAAATCAAAATATATGATATTGATTTCAAATATATCTCAGATAGTTTGCTCAATTTCAAGGAACATGGATTGAACGTTGAAGAAGATGAAAATTCCATGCCTTGAGTTCAACCTGGATATCAGGGATACAAAGGAGCTATACAATCACTATAACACCAATCATGGATTGTAGGATGAAGTTGTTCTACAACTTTCCAATTACTTGGGTAGCAATAATTTCTTACTAGATACCAATCATTGCTTGTGATGTCATAAATTAGTTATGAACATTCACTGCCAACGTAACTCATAACCTATACGGTCACACACATAGGATGCACTTGGAAATATGAGTTTATTCACAAATTATGTTTAACTTGATTACTAAATGTGTTTAGGTATTCAATTTAAACAATATTGGTTTAAAATTGACTGACTGGGCTCTAAACCTACCGGTTCAAGTGTTGAACTGATTGGTTGGAGTGTCAGGTCAATTTGAATCAACATTGGCTAATAAATGGCTGAACCAAGTTGTGAAACGACTATTTCACATATTGAAATGACTAGTTCACATGTCCCAATCAACCGGTTCCTGTGATGGACCTCCTGGTTCAATGGTCAATTCGATTGGATCAAGATTAGTGTTGATGTCATGTTTTCCATTATTTGTGCATTGAATACCAATGTGATTCATAAGAGGAAACTCCATGAACTACTGACTGGTTCATGACATGAACTGATCGATTCACACATGAATAAACCGATTGGGTGTGCCAACCAACCGGTTCACCATTTGAAGGTTCTTGAAATGAATAAAAAGTCGTCTCTTCGACTCCTAGATGAATGGGGAACCCTGACCCTGGACCTCCTATAGATAGAGTGTACTGGGGGCTTCCCAGACACATCAATTTCTCTAACAATTTACTGTCTTCTCTGGTTGTGATAACCAAGATATCCTGAGCAAGTTCTACCCATCAAAGGGAGGAACAACAAGGGAAAGACAATTGGGAGAGCAAGTCGATTCCAGTACATTGACTAGAAGGGACAACTCCTTCATGTCTATTCCATGAGAATGATAGGAGTTCCCGGTGGTCCATGTAGATTACTCTAGAGGAAAGGAGGTCATTGCCTACTGCTAGGAGGGCAACATCAACTGTCGTTCATGGTGCTAGACTAGGAGGCCTATTACAAGAGACGTCCAGGTGCAACTTGAAGAAAGTTGCACGCTACAACAAGGGGATAGTTACTAGACTTAATTTAGGACCACGCATACTCTCACAGCCATCCTTCCCATCTCATAGTTGTTGACGTAATCTACTATCTTCATAGAATATGGCTAGTGATTTTGTTTTTGTTTTTGTGGCCTTTCTTAATGTCATATTTCCTTATAGACACGACCATGTTGGGGTCTCCTTGGCACAGTCGTGTCGACTAGCATGACTGTTCTGTCAAGGTTGATTCATCCTTGATGAACCGATGACGCTACTGTGATTTTGGCTTGACCAACACAACCATTCTGTGTCACCTCAGTTGTGCTGGTGTCTTCATGTGCACTTTGAGCTTTGAACTTTATGATCCATGGAAATATTTGCTTGAGTTGACTCTTGGCCACTAAGGTTAGGTTGGGGGAGCTTTTGGGATCTTCTTTGGACCCCTCCATGGGTGGAGATATCCTAGAACACCTTCCTTCTGTCTCATCCATCCAAGGTGTGGTTCAAGTACCTGAAAAAATGTGCAAAGAACATCTATACATGCATTTGATATGAAACCACACATTAGGGAGATTAACTTGCATTCTAACATGTGTACATGTGATTAAGATGAAAAAAGACACAAGATCGAGTTGTAAAATAGGGCTACATCACCTACCTCTTAGGTTTCTTGGGATTTAAAGAGGCTGGAGTAGCTGTTCGATATGACATTGATGATGGTATGTTTTGGTTCTGTTTGTGGGATTAGCTTTTCCTTTCTCCGAGTTTCTCATATGAGCTCTCATGGCAGAAACCATTTTGAAGTGTTCTTGGAATTTTTGTCTATAAATCCTAGATCACTGACTTCATCTTGATCTCTCGAATTCACAAGTGTAGTTTTCTTCCACCAGGGAGCTTTGAGTCACAATTTTTGATTAAGTATTGTGCCGTGTGGAACCTGTTGGCAATGTTGTTCTCATATGATGGATGAACAATGGAGAATTAAAGTTTTGCCCATTCATTTGTATCACTGTTCTAAGGGTATTAGGGTCTTTTTGCCTCCTCTAAGTGTTCTGGTATGTGCCAGACTAAGCACAGGGTGGTCCCTTTGACCTATGCGGATTGGGTCAACTCATCTTACTTTTACTATGTTGTGTATTTTCCTAGACATGTGGATTTTACTATAATATTGATTGGTCGGATCTTATGAAATTCATAGAAATTAGTTTATACTTAAAAAAATATGTTTTAGAATCAAAGTTTCATTATCCATCCAATGATTTTGGTTTTATCACCAAACCGAATATAATAAATATGTTATTTGCAAGAATTTTCCTAATTTATTAAAATTTATAAAATTCATAATGATAATTTATAAGTCATAAAAATAAAATAATATAGGCTATGAACTCAAAACATATAATCTACAAGATGGTATAATTTTCATAACATAATTCAATAATAACAAAAAAGTCAATGTTTAGGGTTTATATAATTAATGTAAACTTAACCCTAATCTCATATATGCCTTTAATAGTTTGTTTATGGATTGATATGGAATTAGGGTTTTGACCTTGGACATATGTAAACTTCATGTGAGGTATGTTGCATCCCCCATGAGTCATATTGAGTGATTGTTTTCTTCATTCTATCTCTTTTAAGCCTCTTTGAGATATTTGTAAATTAATTATCCTTTTCTTGACTTTATGACATATTTGGGTCTAATCATATTAAATTTGTATTATTGATCCATGTTGGACTCTAAAACTGTACTTACTTTTTGATGAAACCCTAATTTACCCATTTTGTGGTGGATGCTTATATTGCCCTTTTATGTGATCGCAATCTTATTTATTTTTCTTTATATGACTAAACTTTTAGTGGGCCTCTACATTTTGCATGCTTTGTGATTCAGTAGCTATAGAGCAATGTGATACTTTGGTTATTTGGGTTTTATTCCCCTGAGGTTTATTGCCCCATGTGATATTATTAGGAAATGAGGTTTTAGTCCTCCTGCCATGCACTGAGGTTTTAGTTCTCATGTACTTTTATATATTTGGGATGGAGGATCATATGCCCCATACCCCGACTTGTATGATTAGGGAGTTTCTTTATGTGCCATTCTCTGTTAGGTTAGGGGTTGTGTGCTCTAACCACCACTGAATTTACATTTTCACTAGTGTTATGCTTATCTCAGATGCATGAAGGTTGAATATTATTATGAAGGGTTTTGTGCCCAAAATTTATATGTACTTTTGTGGCACAACTTTAATATTTTATTAATGGCAAGTGTTCTTCTTTTTTATCATCTTTTAAAATTTCATATTCTTTTGATACTCACTTGGGTGGTACTTTCCTCTTCTATGGGAAGCCTTGTTTTATTTGATGTCCTTTATTCCTTATAGTGCTCAATCCATATTTAATATGCACATACCAACCTTTATGCTGATATATTCTACTTTTTCTCCTTTTGTTGGGGTATGCTTCCAACCCCAGGTGTAGGACTATGAAGAATGAACATGGTGACATGGACCTACTAGGTGGAGCTTTTGGGGAGATAGAGTTGAGATAGTTGGATATCCCTCTAGTTAGATTCTTTTGCTATAATTTTCATGTAAACCCTATATGGGAGATAATGTTGCACTTTTATAAAATTGAATATAGTCAAGAATAATTATTCCATTGCTATACGTTGGTATTTTGAATATGTTCATTTGAGAATTGAAAAAATACACCTATTCCAACATACCCTCATATTCTATTTGGAATGGATGGGTTTATTCTCAAATTAAGTAGGGAGTGGATTCCCTCTCTGCTCCCATTCCTTACATTAGTGTCCAATGTTGTCCTAGTCAACTCTAAAACTATATCTTTACTATTATATGTAAATGATGATGCTTTGTGAACCTATATCTGACCATGATCACTAGTGGGTGCTAGTGATGACTTTTTACATGAAATATAGATTGCCATGGGGTTTTTAGATTAATCCTTTAAACATTATCAATTCTTATGATTTCCCTACTAAAGTATTGGAAACCCTAATCTCTAAATTCATGATTATGTTTTGATTGTTTCACTCTAAGTAAAGTACAATATATGATGTAATAGGAAAACATGATCTCGAACTTCCATACACTTTTGAAATATTAATTTATTGGTTGAAAGAGTTTATACTTGGACTACAAGAAATGTCTAAAACTAATGAAATCACTCATATGACTATATCATTATTGATTTTATTCAGATACCCCTTACTTATATCCCAAGATCACATTGATTGAGTTTATTCCAAGACATGCTCAAGTTCTCTAATCTAGCCCACTTGTTTCAAGGTACACTTTTCCTCCTATTGGCCTGACTATTAGAATTGAAATTTCATGTATGTATATATCTTAGAATTCTTGTTTATATGTATTTTTTTTGAGCTAAACGTTCCCTATAATTATCATTTTCATCATGATTATATTATGCTTAAAAATTGCAAACATAATCATATGTCAATTATAACCTTTGTTGTACCTTCCCATATTTTCGTGGTAACAACACAAGTCTAGGTGTACCTAATTGTCTCAATAAATCAAGGGCACAAAATTAAATATTTTAGCTCTTGTATTTTAACCTTGAGGTCCCTCACAAACTTGAAATAGGGTTCGATCATGGCTTTAGCCTTGAGGTCCCTCATAGACCCTTCCTGCGGAAAGCTAGTCATAGGCCTTATGATGATATTTGTTGGTATAATGTGAATGCACTTAAAATATGCTTTGTGTAGAAAGGTTAGTCTGTAAGTTGTTGATTTATTTATTGCTATTATATAATTTCTAGACAAGCAAATATGTTACTCTAAAATTATGTTTTCATAAAATTCATGACATACCAATGGAATTGCATTGATATCTTTTGTTTTTCATTATTTTTATATGCTACCAAAATTGTGGAGGTGTGTAATATATTTGTAGAATCCCAGAATTTGAGGTCTTAGATAAAATGATCTTAAAAGGAATGATTGGACCACCCAATCACCAAGGTGCACCTCCTTTTAAGGGAACCCATCAATAAAGAACTCTATGGTTAAGTGTGCTTAGCCCAGAGTGGTACTAGGATGGATGACCATTTGTGAAGTTTATCCCAGCTTGTGCATGAGTGAGGACATCACTGGTATTCTGTGATCAGGATATGGGTGTCCATGAGTCATTCTAGGCCTACACTAAAATCGAGAAATATTATGAGGCCATATAGTTGAACCTTGAAGAGGACGTCAAGAGTCTAAGTGGGGGAGATTGTAGCATCCCAAGATTTGAGGCCTCAGATAAAATGATCTTGGAATGATTGGAATACCCATATCACCAAGGTGCACCTCCTTATCAGGGAGCCCATCACTAAATAAGTTTGTGGTTAAGCGTATTCAGCTCATAATAGTACTAGGATGGATGACCAATCGGGAAGTTTATTCCAGCTTGCACATGAGTGAGTACAAAGAGCACAATAAGGCTAGTGGTATTCTGTGAGGTTATTCCTCATTCTTGAAACTCTACTAGAGCCTTAGGCAGTGGGCCCGGGTGGTACTATATTAGACTATTGCATGTATCACTAAACTAGAACTCCATCGGGTTTTTATAAATAAAAAGGGATCGAATTTATCTTCTCTTATTAGCTTGTTTCCTTTTTAACTATGTACCTTCCCTCTCTCTTACCTACTGGTTATTACATAGAAAACTTATGGTTCACTTTTTAAAGCGTGATATATTTGTACTTTTGATCATATGCATGCTTGTGTGTTTGAGCCATTTAGGGACAGACACTTGAATCCCTTTAACACTCTCCACTAGGGTGGTGGAATTAGGAATTGGGTAATAGCAGATCCGATCTACCACCCTGAGTAGGAAAGCCTACATTTGCATTAAGCACTACCCCACACACATAAAACATTTTTCATTCAAGCCTTACCCCACATGGTGCAAAACCATTCAAGTTCCATCTCTCATGGGAAAATCATTTCATATTGAAATCCTACATATTGTATTTACCTAATATCCTCTTAAACCTCTACCCCACATGAGCATCCTACAATCCATATTAAGCCATATCATGTAACCCCTAACCATGCTTAAAGTGTAGCATATGTTTAACTACCATGATTGAGTGCTTTAAACCTTAATCTAACCTTTCTATATGTTTTGTAATCATGTGACAAGTTTAAGTTTCAAATTTGGTCCAATTTGGCATTGTTTGAGCAGGTTATGCAATTTTATGGTCATTTTGGACTTTTTGACAATTTACCCAAATATAAGGTTTTACTTGCAAATTTTCACTTGCACTATGATCCTTATATGTTTCTTCATCAATATGAAGCTTTTTGGGCAATGGGGTACCTATTTGTACCTTGGTTTGGAGGTGTTTCTCTTCAAGGGTAATTTAGGGTTTACCCCTTTATGGATGAGCTACCTTTAGGAGCCATCAACCCATAGTCCCCCTATTTGGTTGACATTTGAAGGTCACCAAAATGTGGTGACAACTGAAGGTCACCTCTAGAGGTATTAGGTTGGTGGTTTTCTAGTTTTGGGTCACTTGGACTAGTGGTTCACTTAAAAGAGATGGTCAACCAATGGTTCACAACTTGAGTGACTAGGGTTCAAGAACCAATGGTTTCTTTGATTGGAGGCTGATGGTGGGCCTGGAGAGATAATAAACTATGTCCTAGTAGGCCTCCACAACTGGTGGACCCACTGTTGTATGGTTGTGGAATCTCTTAACCATGGATACATGGAGAGCTACTAGAACACCTCAAGCTTTTCTCTTTCCTTATCCATGAGCCTTATATACCTATCCTTTAGCTCAAAAACAATACCTTTAGACTTTTATCTCTTTCCTCCTTTCCAGAGCTTTGTCTTTCCCTACTCAGTGGTGAATAAGAGTGCCCAAGGAATAAAAATATAGCCAACCTTCTTGGTTAAGCATATAGGGTTTCGTTTTGCTCTCTTCTAGGGTGTGTGGAGCTACCCTTGCTATATATGACCTAAACTAGTAAGTATCTTCTTCTCTCCTTAATTTCTTTCACTATTTCTCTTCGTCCAACTCTTCCTGGATAGAACCATGCTGATCCATGGTAAAGTTTGCTCTAAAGCTCAAGAACTTATTTTTCTTGCTCCCTTCACCTAGGGTTTACTCCCTTTCTTGGAGAAGAAGCTTACTTGGACGAGTTTAGAGCTTATACTAGGGTTCTTTACCTTCCTTTCTCGAGTTTGCTTGCTTCATGTAGTCTGATCTTCTTCCTAGAGTTGAATTTTATAACCCTCTGCACTTTTACCACTTACTAAAAGCTTTCTTACTCATGTTCTTGCACTAAAACTATGATCTAAGCTTAGAGAAGTTATGTATGTCTAGGGTTTTGATTTTAATATTATTTCTTGCTTAGTTTCCAGTTCTAGATGAACCTAAAATTATGTGCACGACCTTCCTGAGGTATAGGAAGACTTAGATCGGGTTTACATGCCAACCTATGGTGCTAAGTACCTATCAAACGATGGCTTATACTTAGTGTTTTAAGGCTGATTTTCAACTTTACACATGAACCGATGCAAGACCTTATATTAGAACCAATGGAGATGCTTTTGTGGAAACTAATGGTGATGAATGGTGTCAACCAATGGTCACACTTTAGGTAAGTTCTAGACTCATTTTGAAGCTCAATTATTGATGGTTTAGTGCCCTAAAGATGGCATGATCCAATGGCGATTTTAGCTCAACATCTGATGGTGTTCAATGATGGTAGTATTGACCGCATCAGTCGATGATGACATAATGTGTCACAACTGATGATGGTTTAGCTTACCACAATATATGTGTCTAACCTAAAACACTAACAAAAAAATGTGAATGTTGCTTCAATTAAATCCTAAATCAATGGTTTCTTTGGTTATATGATCCAACAGTTAAACCTACATATTAACTGATGGTTTTGAAATTTTAAACCCGACCCAATGATTGTGATTTGATGCTTCAACATCCAATGGTTTAGAATGAAGTATATTGTATAATGTGTTGCTTCTAATATTGTGAATTTGATGTTTCAATGCCTTTAACTTATTGTCTTTCCTTTGCCCTCATATAAATATATTTGATAGATCACCATAATAAGTGGATGTGTAACTCTAATGAGATGTAGCTTGTTATACATAACCCTAATGAGACTAATTTATGGTAATTGATTGTAATAATCCCTCATGAATGATTCCTAAGATAATGAAATACTCTTTTATTGTTGATTGGAACTCTTATATGGTGACATCTTGACATCATAGTTCCTTGTTATGTTAAATTTATATGTCACCTATGTGTTGATCACTTGTTGAGCTTTATTCTAAAGCATAGAAAGATAATGATGAACATGCATGTATTGATGTAATGGTCTTAATGACCTTTGGAGATGGTTGATCCCTATTGGAGGTGTTATCCTCTTTAGAAACATGATAAGGGTTGGAACCCTGGATTATAGTGTTGTAGAATTGTATCATGTGGTGGTATGATGACAAGTGTGATCTCATGATTGGAAATAAAGATTAAGAATTATACCTCATACATTTTATATCTTCTGGAGTTGTTATACTTATACACTTGCTAGAAATGAATCAGTCTTTGTATATCAATTTGTATGATGAAACCTCAATTCATCCAATTGGCATGACTAATCAAGTGAAACCCTAATCATGTAGTGCCTTGTTCCGAAGAATCATCTTCAGTGTCAAAACTTGTTGGATGGTGAAATGAGTGTTCCTTAGGGATAGTCAGAGTGCATACTGTTGAGTATGCAGGGTGTAAGAGATTGTGTCTGCCTTTGACATCCTTACTTACATGTTATGGAGGATGGTGCCTCAGATGTTGTGATATGTGAAAAGAATCAATGGGTACAAATGTAGGATGCGTTAGATAAAATGGGCATGCACGAACTATTCTCTAGCACCATGACATGTACCAAGGCGGGCTAATTGTTTTCAGATTGATCATATGTCATTGTTGGTAGTTGATTGTTATGTCTTTGTGTTATCTCTCATATTGACCTAGAGTTGCGGGTGCCATCATGGAGTCTGGATCTTCCATAGATCTAGTATGGCACTAATTTTGAGTTAGTAGTGGTCAATTGGATCTGGGTGTATGACTCAAATCCTCAAGGCATAACAAAAGATGTAAAATAGCCGTGTAGTATATCTACTAGGGTTAATTGTGTTTCACATTGGTTATGAACCCTTGCAATATTCCTTGTGCTACTGAGATGTTATATGATGTAATTAGAATGATTAACTATTACAAGAACATATAACTATTTCCTATAGATACCCTGATAATTATTTTTATTACTAAGCCTATCAGCTTAAACTTGCTTAGTGTGCTAAAATTTCCTAATCTTCTCAACATCTTATAATATGCACAATCTGCTTAGTTTATTTACTATTAAATAATTAGTTGTAAATAATATCTATTGAAGAGAGTTATATCTCTCGCTAGGACATGGGTATCACCTGTGGGTCATGACATCTTTTTAGATGGTCGCCGACAACGTGGTCGAGATCGTGTTGTAGAAGATGAGCAGCCTGGCAATTAGTAGACACAGAAGGTTGGACATATGTTTTTGTTAGTAGTAGAGTCCTATTGTCATCCTTTTACTCTAAGGTTCGGGTATGGGAAGTGTTTTGTAGATGTTATACTTGTATCAACACAAGTTTTTGGCGGTATGCCAATGTTTGTATGTATGGTGTGTACATGTGGAATATCTCTTTTTCATACAGGTTGTAGCCTCGGACCTAGGTTTGTTGAGTCTACAAGGACATAGGAGTTAGGTTTGAGTCTGTTCCTATGTATTCAACATATCTAGTTATAGCTTATGCTTATGCAAATATGTCTGGAGGACACAAAGAACACGCTAAGAGAAACTATGTTCCACCATGAGGAGGTGTTAGGAGGTAGGCACGTGATGATAGAGTGGAAGAAGTGGGGCCGGAGCAGCCCACGATGCCTTAGTTTGACCTGACAACTATGTCCAGTCACGCGTTTCATATCCATGTTTAGAGAGATGATGGCCACAATTGCACATCTAGCGGACAGAGCACCAACACCTCAAGCTAGAGCAGTTATCCCTAATGTGGAATGCCAAGGTGTTGGGAAGACGTTTCAACGTCTTAGACATGTTTGGAAATTGATTATGTTGGTACTTTGGAACCAATAGATGCCGACATGTAGCTAATAGAGTTGGAGAAAGATTTCAAGATTCTGAACATCCCTGAAGAGGACAAAGTTAAGCATGTCGTGTATCTATTAAAAGTTAGTGCTGGTCACTAGTGGGCCATAGAAGAGGAAAAGAGGCCAAGTGTTATGATAGGATGGGAGGAGTTTTGGCAGGAGTTTGAGTCGATACTTCCTAGAGACATATCTAGATGAGAAGATCTCTAATTTTGAAAAGATTCATCAAGGAGAGATGACCATTAATGAGTATGAGTCAAAGTTTATGGAGCTCCTGAGGTTCTTCCCTCACATGGAAGTGACAGATAAGGAAAGATCCATAGGTTTGAAAAATGTCTGAGTACAGAGTTGACTACAATGGTGTCATCTTTGGTGAATAGAGAAAGGTTTCCACCTTTGTGGAGTCAGTGAGGCAGATTGAGAGGTCCTCTACAAACAAGCGTGAATTCGATGCTAAGAAGAGGCCAGTTTAGTTCCAAGGGCAGTCTTCTAGAGGCTTAAAGAAGACAAGGTTTTCTTCACCACAGTCGCAATAGAGGTTGACATTTACTAAGAAAAGATCACATGCATCATCATAGTGGACCCCGAGTGGGGGCAGAGGTTGTAGTTTTCCACCTACAAGATCTCACAGTTTTTCATCAGTTTTAGTAACATGGCCGTTTAGGCCATGGTACGACGATAAAACCTATTTTAAGTGTGGAAAGGTCGGGCATACAAGGCTGTATTGTCCTATGAAAGATGAGGAGGTGACTCAATAGGAAGCTATGTTGTCTATCATATTGGTGCAGGGTGAGTGATAGTGGCTCCTGCTTACTAGGATGAGGGATGTACAAGGTAGAGTCAGCAGGGTTCACAACAACAATAGCTTAACAGTGGTAGTAGCATAGGATGAGAATAGGCATTACACATTGGATCCTCTGGACATGTTAGTAGAGGATGTGGACAACAACATGTAACAACTAGGTTCTACACCATGAGCCACCCATAAGCAATGGTTAATCCATGGGTCACGATAGGTCGGATGGAGTTATTTCATTCTAATTTGTCTACTTGTTGTTTTGTATCTGTACCAGTTGACCCAAGTGCAACACACTCTTTTATCACCAAAGAGGTGATAGAAAGTTGTAATTTTCCTATTAGTCATAGATTTGATAGTCTTTTACTAGAGACTCCTTTGGTTGGTTCCACTGAGTTGCAGGAGGTGTGTTCTTCTTGTGTCCTTTCTTTCTCAGGACACAATATTCAAGTGGATCTTTTGCCACTGGACATGCATGGATTCAACATGATTCCAGGAATGGATACTTTGGAGAAGTACAAGGTAATATTGGACTGTAGTTCCAAGATGGAAATGTTCCATGATGGTGATGTCTCAAGGATCTTCCAAGATGATAGGAAGATTATTTGCACGTGTTTGATGTCGATTGTGATAGCAGAATGGTTGATGAGACAAGGATGCAAGGCTTTATTAGAAGCACATGTTGTGGATACCAAGGTGAGAGGTCCTAGTATCCAGGAGGTACCAGTGGTGAGGGGAATTCAAGGATGTTTTTCCTAAATATTTTCTTGATGTCCCCCCTCTTATAGAGATTGATTTTGAGATAAATCTTTTATCCTGGAACACAACCCATAGCACAATCACCATACAAGATGGCACCAGCAGAAATGTAGGAGTTAAAGAAATAGTTGTAAGAATTGTTAGAGAAGGGTTTTATTAGGCCAAGCACTTCCCCTTGGGGTGCTCCCATGTTTTTCGTCAAATAGAAAGATGATTCAATGAGGTTGTGTATAAATTACTGACAATTGAACAAGGTGACAATAAAGAATAAGTATATGTTACCAAGGTTTGATGAACTTTTTGATCAGTTGAGAGGTTCCACTGTGTTTTCAAAAATAGATATGAGATCGGGTTACCACCAGTTGAGGATAAGTGTGAATGACATACCTAAGTCAGCTTTTAGGACTAGGTATGGTCATTACGAGTTCGTGGTTATGTTGTTTGGGCTAACCAATTCACTGACATTATTGATGTATCTAATGGATAGGGTGTTCAGACAATATCTATATCAGCGTGTGCTCATTTTCATAGATGACATCCTTATATACTCTAAGGATAGCCAAACAATATGAGAAGCACCTTTGACAGACGTTGACCTTGTTGAGGCAACACCAATTATATGCTAAGTTTAGCAAGTGCGAGTTCTAGTTTTCTAAGGTGTCTTTTTTATGGCATGTCATATATGCAAAGGGTGTTTGTATTGACCCTTAGAAGGTGGAGTCTATTCTAGAGTGGGAACAACCTAAGACACAGACATAGATTAGCAGTTTCATAGGTTTGGCAGGTTATTACAGGAAATTCATCAAGAACTTTAGTTCTGTAGCATTACCCCTAACTAGGTTAACTAGGAAGGATGTTCCTTTTTCTTGGGATGATAAGTTTCACCGCTCTTTTCAGTAGTTGAAAGAGAAATTGGCCAGTGCACCAATGTTAGTGCTACCAGAATAAGGGAAAGTCTACATTGTCTTTTATGATTCTTCGAAGAATGGGTTGGGATGCGTATTGATGTAGGATATGACTGTGATTTCTTTTGATTCGTGACAACTTAAGAAACACGAGGAGAACTACCCAACACATGATCTGGATCTTGTAACAGTGGTCCATGCCTTCAAGATCAGGAGACACTACCTTTATGGAGAAAAGTGTCAAATTTTTATTGAACACAAGAATCTCCAATATATCTTTTAAAAGCAGGAGTTGAATATGAGGTAGAGGAGATGGATGGAGATGATTAAAGACTATGATTGCATGATATACTACCATCCATGAAAGGTTATTGGGCTAGATGATGCATTGAGTAGGAATTCATCATCATCATCTATAAACAATGCACAATTGTATTCCTTGGTGTGCCATAAACGAGACATGTTAGTATCTCTTTGCCAGATGAATGTACAATCGGAAGTTTCTATGTTGGCATAGTTACAAGTTAAACCTACCTTGAGACAATAGATCTGTGATGCATAACAGAACGATGATGGGATATTAAATATCCAATCAGAATTGGGTAGTGAGAAGCATGATGGCTTCCATGAGGTAGATGACGGTACAATTTGTTTCCACAACATGACATTAGCTATTGATGTTGATGGGTTGAAGAAGATGGTACTTGAAGAGGCTCATTCCTCAATGTATGCAATGCATTTTGGAAGTATCAAGTTGTACCATAATCTAAAAGACATGTATTGGTGGCCAGGATTAAAGTGTGATGTGATAGAGTTCATTGCCAGGTGTCTAGTTTGTTAGCATATTAAAGATGACAACCAGAAACCTATAGGGACATTACAATTGTTGCCAATACTGTATTGGAATAGGGATCATATTACTATGGACTTTGTGGTTGGTCTTCCTAGGACAACCAAAGGTCATGATTCCATATTGGTGTTAGTAGACAGATTGACCAAGTCAGCTGTAACATCCCTGACCTGGGTTACGCCTTAACCATAGGAGTTTTGCTTAAGTAAGTCATTTATATTCTTGTCTTTATCTTTTGAAAAGTAATTAAGACTAAAGGAGATCTTATGTTTCAATTTTGGTCCTATTTGAATAATGTTGAAGCAATATTTGCTTGTTTTGGACTAAAGTGCAATTTAACCAATATAAGGGGTTACCTTGCAAAATGTTACATGATAAATGTTCCTCAAGTACTTTAGCATCATAAGAATGATAAGGATGCTAAGGGATGGTTTGTGGTAGCCTAAATTCCAAGAAGGGGCTTGTTTGAATAATACTTGTACATTGAATACTAGTTTTGGTGTGATTTGTAATTTACCCAAAACGTAGGGTTGAATATGTAAAATACCACCTCAAGAGTGTCCCTACTGTCTCTTGTTATAATTTCGAGAAAATAAAAAGAAAGGGGTGTCTTGTTTGAACCATATTTGAGAAATGATAGTCTTAATAATAAAATAATCAAGAAATAAGCATAATTGAAACCCTAAGTTATTTTGTAGCAAAAATATATAAATTAAATGAAGTGCCCATCAACTAAAAATCTATGGGTGAAATCCTATAATGGAATGGCATCCAAAATACCTTGAGAGGATCCGATATTCCTAAGTAGGTGAAAATATCTACCTACATTTTTTATTGAAAAGTAATGTCCACTAAAATAAAGGTGCTAATGGATAATAGTATTATATTTATTAAAGAGCTTAAATGGTCAATTATAATTCAAGGATAATTCAAAGGAATTTGAAGATACGAAGGATAGCTTTGGAGACAAGGAAGTGGAGGGGGCATTTGGCAAGGAAAGTTGATGACTTCCCTCCTACTTTCTCTCTCCTAAGAATTCAATTATATACACTCAATTATTTACTACTTGAAAGGCTATTTTCACAATACACATTCACTCCCCAATTAGGCCGATGACCAAGGAAGAAAAGGAGAAGGAGGAGAGCATTCCCCAAGCTTGAGGTAAGATCGATGGTCATCTTCAACCTTGGGTTGAAGGCTAAAATCGAGTTATAACTCTTCTTTTCTTCTCTCTTCCATCCAATGCTCAACTTTGGCAATCTTTTACATCAAAAGGGTTGATAATATGCCTTGGATAATTGGAGGAGCTATCTTCACCATTAAAGACGAAAAGCTTGGATCTTTGAAGTTGCTTTGAAGGCGGGTTATATAACTTGAACCCATTGATATTATTATTTGATTTCAATCTTGCAATATATGTTGATCTTTCCTTCTTCTCGAATTTTTCTTGAGTAATTTGATGAATCAATGAATCCATCAGTTGTATGGATAGTAGAAACAGAGGTATGAAGCTTTATGATGATGACATCATCTTAGCACACACCTCTAGATCAATAATATCAAACGGTTTCAACTATGTATGGCCAAACGGTTTCAATCCGTTTAAAGTTCAAACAGTTTCAACACAACCTAGGCCAAACGGTTTCAAACCGTTTAAAGTTCAAATAGTTTCAACACAACCTAGGCCAAATAGTTTCAAACCATTTAAAGTTCAAACGGTTTCAAATAAACCTAGTTCAAACAGTTTCAAACCGTTTAGTGTTCAAACGATTTCAACATAACCTAGGCCAAACAGTTTCAAACTGTTTTGTGTTCAAACGGTTTCAACCTAATCTAGGTCAAACAGTTTCAAACCGTTTAGTGATCAAATGGTTTCAACTAAATCTAGTTCAAATAGTTCCAAACCGTTTAGAGGTTCCAAACCATTTGGAGATCAAAGAGACCCAAATCGTTTGAACATTAAAGGATCTCAAACTGTTTAGAGACCAAATAGTCTCAAAACCATGTAAGGTCAAACAGCCCTATGAGTGTTTGTAAAGTATCTCAAGGTTGATTACAATGGAAGTACCTCTAAAGTACTTAGGTGAATAGTACACTTAGAGTGATTGTCATTTGTTGCTTATGAAAGTAATAAACTCAATACACTATGATAAGCATAGGTGCATGTACTTTAGTGAAATGATGAGCCAACTTAATAAAGTATGGAGTAATCAACATCCTAGAGAGGATGAGAGAGAAACTCATACTTGTGTAATAAACATGTAATGTGCATACATTGATACTTTTAATAAGTGTAGAGTATGAATTAGGGTTTGACCTTTGATAATGTGATCATGAAACCCTAAATTGATAAAGAATGGGAAACCCTAACCTTAATGAGGGAATAGTGGTGTTACTGTTGTATTGCATGGTGTTGATATGTAATTGATATGGTTGTTATCAAGTATACTAACTATGCAGGTATTATGAGATGATGAGTATTGCCAGGTATGAGCTATGATGCTTATTTGATAAAAATGCTTAATGGGCTTTGTGAGCCATTATATTATATGTTGCCTAGTGAGAGGTGACAAGATGTTAATGGACCTTGTGAGCTATGTGAGATGCTTGTGTAACAAGTATCATGTATACCTTGGTCAGATGACCTGGAGGTAATAGTTACATGATAAGTGATAATAATGTTCAGTGATGAACTAAGGGTTTGAATACCCAGATCCAGTAAACATGATGATGATATTGTTGAGGGATGAGAATTCCCCGTATTGAGTTAAGGAATTGAGATCTCAATGTTTTATAAAGTTTTGAAAAGTACATGATAGATGTATTACACTTTTCTTTGTAGCATTTGTCATAATAATACATGTTTGAAAACTTGGCTGATGCTAAAAGAATATGGTAATGTACTTAATTAATCAAGTGAAATCTTATCATGTAGAGCCCTGGCCATAGATCCATCATCGTCAGTAGCTGGTGACGGTGAAACAGGTTTTCCCACGGGATCTCTTGGAGGGCATATTTTTGAATATGTGGGGGTAATGGGGGCGAATATCCTTATGCCCTAATGTGGGATTGACATGAGATAAACACAAGATCTCTCTATCCTTCATTATATGTGTCAGGATGGATGTATCACGAATCTCCTGATGATGATTAATGCCAGATTGATGTGAGTTAAACATGAAATCTCTCGATTGTGAAGAGAGTGCAGCCGCCGTTGTAGCTCTATCGTGAAGTTGCCAGTATACCCTGGAAAGCTATTTAGCAGTGACACTAGATGTCCTGCATGTGGTCTCGTACTGATCGAGATGGATGAGGTCATGGAGTCTGGCTCTTCCATTGACCTAGGTATGGAACCGATGCTTTACGCCGCCATGGTCAGTTGGAGTATGAGTGGTATACCTCATCTCCTCAGGGCATAAGTGTGATTGTAAAATGTAATCAGTCGTGTAGCATATTTGCTTAAGGATGAAATACGGAAATCATTGGTTGATGTTACTGTCACACCCCGATCTCACACTAACCTCAATCCACGAGATTAGGGTGTGAAAGAGGGATTACTCACAAGCCAAACCTCTCATAACTTTTTAAACCATTTTAAAGACATTAAAAAGATAAACTGATTTATGCTGTAAAATAAAGCTAAACAATCTGCGGAAGCATTTTTATTAAACTGACTAGTAATATAAACAAAGTCTACAACATATTACATTGTCCGACATAAAATAAGGCATAACAATTAATTTACATCTTTATACACATTCTCTCTCACCCACACCATGTCCCAAAGATCGAGGGGAAAGGACTAAGAGACCTCTAACTACTAACTACGTATACCTTCTACAGACTAAGCGTTAGGATGAAAGGATCCTTCAGATTTCCTGCTGCTGATGATGACCTGAAAATGTTTTGAGTAGAGGTATGAGCCTACTCGCTCAGTGAATAGCATTTCATTTAGCTATCACTAAACAACTCATCAGGTTTATAAAATTGAAATAAACATAAATACAGTACAAGCAGGGCAGTTCTAATGACATAGCAGATTACATAATATAATCACATTTCTATGCAACAACAGATAATTTAAACAAATAAACAGATGTATAGAATTGGCACAAAAATTCGAATATATTAATTTACTGCGATCCTATGATTACATATTTATATTATTATGCCCTAATCATATGCAGTGTACTCTGCATATAAAGATTTGTAGCGAACTACGATCCCACCGTACAAGACTTAGCAACACACCCGGGGAATGCTAAGTCTGACTTCCAGCCCTGTTCTGCTACAGGACCCACAGGCTCATCGGCCTCACTGCACTACATCGAGTGCTCTGAACTCCTCCTCTAACCTGAGTACACAGGCTCAGGAGGTCTGGGTTACCATCGTGACATCGCACGCGTTGTTGTTGAATAACCCCTATTTACTCCAGTGCCACAGTGACATCGCACGCGTTGTTGTTGAACACTGTCTTTCCATCCTCGTGCCACCGTGACATCGCACGCGTTGATGTTGGACATGAGTTTCACCCCTAAGAAGCAGACCTGTCAAAGGGGTTCTACGGTGTTAGGGCACCTAAGTCTATTAACTGATTAACATATAACCATTTAAAACAAGAATATCACATTCCATACTTACTGCACATTCTGAACATTACTTAAACACATATATAACATTTGTCATCCTTATACATGATTCAGTATCATTTATCCAGTTTCCATGCTAAATATCCATTTTTAAATCAACAAATACATTGCAACCATAATACAGGAAATTTCATCATTTTCATTAAGCATATTAAGTATTTCAAGTTCCAATGAATCTAACATACTCTATTGTATGTACTACACTGTTTAAAAGTTATACTAACTGATACAGAAGCAATTAAGAATTTAAATTGAGTTAAATAATGATTTCTGAATGAACTACTACTCACATTCAACAAACTACTCAACTGGTACAAAAGCATTCTCAGAGCTAGTCAAATATCTAAATTATCCAAAACATACACAACAGTATTTCTATTCAAGTAATTGTATCAAGCACTTTTGGTTTCCATTGTACCAAATAAAATCATTGAACTGTTCTACACTGATCAGAAGCTATTCTATATCATGTATAATCATACAGAAGCAATTTATAAAATAAAATTCAAGTTTCATCAAATACCGATAAAACGCCCGATAACCACCGATATTAGTGCAAAAATGCACAATTTACCGAAAAATTCCAACGAAGGAGTTAAATGATGATAACTAAATGAACTCCTACTCACCGCGTTTCGAACTGTCCGGGTTCGTCCGGAACGCGTCCAGGGACCAGTTTTCAGGGCCAATCTCAGTTGTCTTCTACCTTTGAAATAAACCCAATTTGAACCTGCTTCATGCGAGCAGCTCTACGCTTGCACAGGTTGAAGAGGGGGCTAAGCTAGATGCTAATTCAAATTCATGTGGCTGCGGATTTAAGTTGTGGGTTCCCGAACGAGCTGAAAGGAATTGAATCTGTAAGGCCCCTAAACTTTCTTAATGAGTTGAAGGAGCTTAATTACCATACTTGAATGCTTATAACTCTAATATAACCTTTTGATATGTTTTGAAATCATAACGCAAGCTTAAGTTTCAAATTTGGTCCAATTTGGACACTGTTTGAGAAAGTTATGCAATTTCCCATATATTTCAGACTTTTCTGCAATTTACCCAATTGAGGGATTTTCTTTGCAATTTGTCACATACATTATATTCCTTAGTTGTTATATTATCATTCTTGAGATTTTTGAGCCATGGGGACCCTATTTGAGTCATGCTTTGAAGGTGTTTTTATCAAGGGCATTTTAGGGTTTTCCCCCTTCATGGATGAGCTACCTTTAGTAGCTATCAACTAAGGAATTATGTGATTGGCTGAGAATTTCGTCAAAGGCAAGCCAAGCAGGTCTAGAGGGACGGTGGGAGAGCTGTGTGTGTGTGTGTGTGCTTATGTATTTTAATAATATAAAGCCATGGATACTTGGATATATATTAGAATTTCAATTTTTTTTCTTTTTCTTAATATTAAAGTGTTATATACTTATCCAAAAGCCCACAAACGAGCCATTTGCTCTCCATTCTCTCTCTCCTTCTCCAAGCCTCGTCCTCCCTCTGTTCAGCTTCGATTTTTGCTGCCCAAGGAAGAAGAAGGTGGGGATCCTCTTGGAAACAAATTCTAGGGTTGAAATTGATTCTCTTTTTGGGTGTATGATGCTTCCCCCAAGTGATACTAACCTAAAAGTGTAAGTTTTTCCTTATTTCCTCCGTCCAATTCTTTGTTCCTCTTCCTCCTACATCTCTCCAGGTCGGAACCATGGTTTTCCATGGTGAAAGTTCCCCTAGAACTCAAAACTCCTTCCTTCTTGTCTCTTTTCTAGGGTTTTGCTTGTTTGTGGAGAGAATTGCATAGTTGGCCAAATTCAGATCTGAATCCAAGGTTTCCTTGCCCTATTTTCTCAAGATTTTTGCTGTTGGATATCTGAACTACTCTATAGAGGCGAGTTATATAACATTCTTCACTTATATTGCTTATTAGAAGCTTGTTAGTTCATGATTATGCTTGAATGTGATGATCTAAGCATAGTGGAATTATGCTTGTTTAGAATTACGAATTTTGTGGTGATTCCTATTTTATTCCAGTTCTATATGAACCTGTAAACTTGTGTAAATCCTTTATAAGGTGTAACATGATTTGGGACAGGTTGATAGCAACAACCTATGGCATTATGTACAAAACAAATGAGGGTGCAAATTAGGGTTTTTAAGCTATTTCCTTCCCTATCACATAATTGATTGTTATACCATTCAATAACCAATAGTGTTGCTATCTTAGCAACTTAGGTTCGTGATCAAGGGTGTCAAATTTATAGTTACAACCTATGGTTACCACCTTAGGACAGGTTTTGACTCAATTATACATTTAATTATCATCCACTAAGTATTTTAATGATGTTATCAATCGATGATGATATTGGCCTATTATTTGATGATGTTAATTGAATGTATTACTGATCTAGAAACCAATGGTGACTTAATGATCACAATTAATGGTGGGTCAGGTCATCACCATATATGATGAATTAGGAATGTAATTGTAGATTTGACTATACCTTGAACCAATGGGTCCTAGGTTCAATTGATCTAATGGTTAGACCCATACTTCAATTGATAACCTTGAACAATGAACCTGATCCAATGAATAATATTGGATGCTTTAACATCCAATGGATTTGAATAAATCACATGTTATTATATGTGGTTCCTAGTGAATATAATTCAATGGTTCAATACCATTAATTGGCAGCATTACCTTTGCCATTGTATAGTTATATTTGATAAATCACTATAATAAGTGGATGTGTAACTCCCATGTGATCTAGCTTGTTATACCTAACCTTGATGTAATTATTTGATGTGGATTGGTTATAATCCGACCTCTTGAATAATTAATGTGATAATGAATTACATTCTTCTTGTGTTGAAACCACATTGTAGTACTATTTCAATATCATAGTGCATTGCCATGTTAATATCTATGGATACATATGTGCTAATGATCTTTTAAGCCTTGTTTAAGGCATGGAATGATGATGATAACCTTACTATACATAATGTGATGGTCTTAATGACCTTTGGGAAAGCTTGAAGCCATGATTGAGGTGAAATCCTCTTTATGTTCCAATAAGGGTTAAAACCCTGGAACTGTGATAAGATATTGGTATCTTGGAAATAGTATCATGATAAGTGTGGTCCATTAATTTGCAATGAATGATAGGATGTGGTAATATGATTAAGATTTTTACATCAAATGTTTTATATCCTTTGAATTCATTATACATATATTCTTGTTAGAAAATAATTAGGGTTTGAATGTCCACTTGTATGATAAAGCCTTAACGCATTCAATTGGCAGTAATTAATCAAGTGTAACCCTAATCATGTAGAGCCCTGTGCCGTAGAGCCATCTTCAGTGTCAGAATTTACTGGATGGTGAAACGAGTATTCCCAAGGGAAACTCGGAGCGCATACTGTTGAGTATGTGGGGGTGGCAAGTTGAGGATATATTCTTGTCATCCACAATTGCAGGTTATGGAGGATGGCTATGGTCATGCCTCAGACATTTGATGTGATTGAGGACAGCTGCGGTTGTACCTCGGATTAGAGGGTTTTGTATACCCTGTGTTCTAGTGTCGTAACTTGTACCAAGTACGAACTAGTTGTTATCAGTTGACTATATGTCACTGTTGGCAGTTTGACTGGTATGTCACTGCGGTTTACTCGTACTGACCGAGGGGAAGAGATCTTAGGATACCGGCACTCCTAGATCTTATACGGAACTGAATAGCACTTCGCAGTGGTCAGTTGGACTTTGAGTGGTACGACTCAAACTCCCCAGGGCATAATAATAAAAGATATAATACCAGCCGTGTGGTATAATTGCTAGGGTTTAAATATGTATCACATTGGTTGATTAACCCTTGTATTGTCTTTACACTACATATTTCTTACATGATGTAGACTTATGAAAACTGTGTAATTCTACATGATGCTTCAACTTATTTGCTTAACTGCTTAGTATGCTTAAATTGTTCAATCTGTTCATATTGCTTATTCAATACCCTAACTGCTCTATGTAATTACTGTTAATTAATAAGTTATAATCAATATATGTTGGAGAGAGTTATATCTCTCGCTGGGACTGGGTCTCACCCGTGGGTAACCACATTTTTTTTTGTGGTCGCGGGCAGCGTGGTCGAGGTCGTGCTGTGGAAGAGAACCAACCTAGTGATCAATAGATTCAGAAGGTTGGTTAGTTGTAGATGTTAGTTATAGATGTTAGTAGTACAGTCCTAGTGTCGTCCCTGTACTCTCAGGTCCTGGTATAGGATGTGTTTTCTAGACGATATACTTGTATCAACATGAGATTTTGGTCGTATGCCAATGTTTGTAAATATATGGCATGTACATGTGAAATATCTTTTGTATGCAGGATGTGACTGAGGTCTTTGGACCCTTATGCAAATGCTTGATACAATATATGAGAATGGAATGATGGACATTTTATCAATGTTCTAAAGTTTGTTTACACCTTTGGAATTGGTTTTAATTATTCTGCATTTTTGACAATGTGATAAATTAGTAGTTGATCGTGTTTTGGGTTTTGAGTAATCTCGTTTAGCGTGATGAGGTGTCACAGAATCAAACTGTTCTTTACGCCCAAATACTCCAGGTTGGACCTGCTGAAATCAAGCTGTTGCTTTCTCACGTATGGGTGGAAAGGGGAAATTGGTTGGATCGATGCTCGTAGCTAGGGCTGCGGATCCGTACCTGGGCCTTAAGGCCGAACTCCATGGCACCGTTTCGAGGTCCTGGCCACACCGAAGGCGACCCCTAGCTGCTACTTCGCACAACTACTGATGTTGTTGGCCACAGCTACAGGGGCGCCGCCCTAGCTAGTGGGCGAGATAGAGGTGAGCGCTGCTCCCTTTCCAACCCTAGATGATCGTCCTTCCTCCACTGTGGTCAAGCAATCACTGCTGGGCGCCGCACCTGCAACAGGTCGTCCGCCCTAGCAGGTCGGTCTGCCACTGGGTGCCGCTAGGGTGCGGAGGTGAGAGGGAGATGGAAGAGGAAGGAGGAAAGGAAAAAGAGAGAAGGTTGGCGTGGTTGATTCGAGACTAGGAGGTAAAACGGTTGCGCCCTTCATCTCCCCAGCAGATCGGTTGACCTGCACCTGGGCGCCGCTTTGCAGCCGCTCCCTGTTCTATCGGGAAGAAAGAGGGGAGGGGATAAGCGAGAAATGGAAATCCAAGGAAATGAAAAACGTTTATAACCTAAAAATGGAAAAAATTGCAGAAATAGTCCAAGAACCCAAAAGTGTCACAACTTTCGCCTCGTAGGTCCAATTCGAACAAGTTTTCTTGCAAATTTACAAGCACGAGGTCCTCTACACCCTCAAAGCAAGAAATCATCCAAATTAACTAATGACACATGATCAAAACACTAATTGCATCAGTTAGTACTTAACTCAACTCAATTAACTTAACAATCATCATTACTATTATCATTAATCACCTCAGATGATTAAATCTTGACTATTGATTCACATATTGTCTTATCTTAATTATCCAAGATGTTTAACAGAGTGCTTAGCACTAATCAAGGTGTTTCACGCTAATTGAGGTATTTATTGACTAACCCTGATATGGGTCGTAACAATCTCCCTCCCTTATAAGAATTTCGTCCCGAAATTCCTAAAAGAGAAAAAGAAACTTGTTACACATATCTAACCCAAAACTCCCATGTGGCTTCCTCTAAGTTGTGGTTTCTCCACAAAACCTTCTCTAAAGGTATCTCACGATTTTTGAGTTTCTTGATCCTCTGATCAACCATCTGCACTGATCTTTCAACCTAGGACACATCTGATCTGATTCCAGATCAAACCACAATACATGGTCTTTCTAGAATTGTTATAACAGTATCTCAATTCATGGTAATTACCGAGAAATTATTATAGTATACATGCAGACAAACTAAAATTCTTAAATAAACAGAATGCATGTCAATTTGGTACTAAAATAAAATCATGCAATTTAACTGTTAAACATCATCACATCTCATAATGAAAGTTGATATCAAAATACTTGATTCATCGTACACCCTATCCTTGGGGTTTCATTTGCCTTATTCATTCATCACATGCCAACACCCTACTCTTAGGGTTATCTCATTCACTAGTCACATGGCAACACCCTATTCTTAGGGTTTCTGTTATCTCATCTGTTTGATTGCAGTTCAAATCACAATACAGTATCATTCTAGAACTGGCAGAGCAGTATATTCAAAATCATTGTAATTACTGAGTAATCTTTATATCATGCATGCAGGCAGATTAAAAATTCATATATATTCCAAACTCAAATCAATTTTGGCACATACATACTGAATTCATGTAATTGAATATCTTATTACACCAATAAGAGTAATTTACTTCACCTATAAGAAACCATCTGTAATATTTATCAATTATCTAAAATTTCTCAAAGTACGTGCATATTAACCCAAATCCTGGTTTATGCATCACATAACTCAATTAAGAGTTATTTACGTATCATGGCACAAATAATTAATAGTACTTGAGAATTTCTAATAATATCTCAGAGAAACGTGCCAATTCATGAAAATGTTAAGTCATACCCATTAACATAACAGGAAGCATGAAACTAGGTTTATTTGTATATTTTAATGCTAACATACTTCCTTGAAATCATGCACCTAATGATTTACCAAATTTGTATTGCCTGGGTTTATATTCAAACCGAACCATTATCAGTTGTGTATTTCTAACTCAACATTCACACTAAGCAAACTCTATAAGACTTAAATGTTCTTCCCAACTTCCACTGAGATGCATAACACATGCTCTCAGCATGCCCTCAAGAGTCTGAATGGTTCTCTCCGACTAACCATCCGTCTGCGGATGAAAAGGTTGTACTGAATCTTATCTTTGTGCCTGAAGCACGATGCAACTGTTTCTACAATCCTAGATGTGAACTTAGGTTCTCAAAATGACATGATTGAAACTGGATTACCAAGCAACCTAATTATTCCATCCATGTATAACTTAGTCAAGTTTCGAAACATCAAAGGTTGACTTAATATGAAGAAAGTAAGCAGACTAAATTAGTCTATCCACAATCATTCATATCAAATCATAACATCTAGGTGTCTTGGGCAACCCTATCACAAAATCCATTGTGATATGTTCCCATTCCCATTCAGGCATAGAAAAAAGATTACAAGGTAGCTGTAGATTTCTAGGGTTCAGCCTTAACCTACTGGCACACACTACTTCTAACCACATACTCAGCTACATCCTTCTACATATCTGACCATCCATTTCAACTTCTTGAGATTCATATACATCTTAGTGTTTCCTAAAAGCATAGCATACATCAATACATACACTTCCATAGGAATCTTTTCTTTCAACTCACTATCTCGAGGTACACACAACATGTCATGCTAATACAACACCTTATCATCTTAAAAACTTAAACTCTGGTCTCTTTTCCTCCTATCATGTCATGCATGGTCTGGTTTAACTCACTATCACCCTATTGTAGTTCCTTGATTTGATCATAAGAAGTAGGCTTAACTTACATTTGTACAATCAAATCACTCTGTGTTGTCACCCCTAAGTCTAAGTTCAACTCCCACATTTCTACTAACATGTCTCTATTGAAACCTGTCATAGAGAATGCATTAGCTGTTGAACTTGACTTTCTGCTGAAAGCATCATTCACCACATTCTCTTTACCATGATGGTAATCTATTGTCACATCATAAAGATAGTGACACCATGTCTTAAAAACATGAACTACATCAGCTATCTTTAGATCATATATCGGGTAATACTCCGATTTCTATGCTACTTTCTTATAGTTACATTTCAATTTTATATTTTACTCTTTTCTCTAAGTCATTTCATGTTGTTCATGTACCATTCAGATTAGCTACCTATAAACCCTAGATCACTATCAAAGCCAGTTTACTTTACATAGATCAAATCTCAAGGTCTTATTTTACAGAGATACTAGTATTCAAGGTTAAATCACTAGCGACATCCCTTGAACTACTACAACTCTAATCGTTCTAGGGTTTTGGTCCATATCAGTATCATAACATTATTGTGTGTGTGTGTGGTCGATCATATAGATCAATTTGAGCTGCTTGGGTCAATAGCATATTAACCCAACACTCAATTTTAATTATACTGGCTGAAAATTCAGTTTTCACAATAGTTTCTGTAATTCGTTTATTAAATAGCTAACAGAAGCTCCAAAAATTCTGGAAATTTTATATGTTATACCTAAAGAAGTTTCAGACCTCCAGTAAAAGTTTGAGATCATTTCTAATTACCAATAAATAATTAAAAATCAAACAGTACACTGCTATATTGCAGTCTGCAGCAGATTTGGTCGAGTTGTAAACTCGGCCGACACCTTCACTGTAGAGATCAAAAGTCATCCAAAAATTGCGCCCATTTAACAGAGTGTCTAAAATTGTGTTTTTTAAGCACAGTTAAAATTTGAGATCAATTGGATATACAAATAAAAAGATAAAATTCAATTACCACACTGCTATATCATTCTGAAAATGTGATCGGTCGAGTTTGAAACTCGGCCGATAAACAAGTCAGAACATTCTTAAAAAATTCTGATATTTTCCAATGTTGTTTACATTTTATATATCCAAATCATATACAAATTTTATATAAATAAGAGTTACACATAAAATACTAAAAATCATTTACTGAGACACTTTACTTATCAAATTTTGTGTTTATGTATCATCAAAACCCTATTTTGGGCCGATTAGGGTCTATGCTTCTCAAACCCTAATTCTCAAGATAAAAGAACATTTAGACTTCTTATCATAGTTAAACCATCCTAGTGTATATACATTCTCACTATGTTACAGGTCTAATTCATCCAGAGTCTACTCTTATTTTACTGTTAATAGGAGTCATTAGATCCCAGTAACGCATCCTGCCAGCCGGACCAGGCTGAACCTGTAGTCCTGAAGCCAAGAGCTACTCGAGATTAATCAACCCCTATTAATCTTAAACATGTGGAAAGAATATCCACTTAGGGAAAACTCATTTAAACATAATTTCGGGTCTACATTAGTACAAAGAAAACAAACATTAAACAATTCACTTCATGACACAACAATATAAAAGAATCATATTTACTTTACAAATTGAAAAATCTAATTTCATGCATATAAAAGTATTTCTAGTGATCTTTAAATCAAATAAGAAATAATAGACAAGAGTTGAATCACATCTTATATGTAATCTCTTATTCATACATTAATTTCTTATCTCATAACCCTAAGATTTCTAGGGTTTCTCTCTAGCCCATCCTTCCTCTGCATACCTGGCCAGGGCATCCAGAGAAGAACAGACAGAGTAGCTTGATACTGGTCAATCTAAGTATTCAGACACCTGGCCAGGGTATCTAAACACTCAGACCTTCCAGAGCTAAAACACATCATTTATTATTCGCCTTACTTATAACTTTATCTTTTGACCTTAATGATTCTTAACGACTCAACTTAAGCTCATTACTTGATTCTCGTGACCACATCCTCTTCCTGCTATCTGCAATAATATAACAGAACACTTCCTGTTAGAAAATTACAGATAGAAGAAAGACTCATAAACCTTAATCCTATTGGTCTCTTATCGTCCCCTGATCTGCTCTGAGTAACTATGTACTCAACCTAGGCTCTGATACCAAGTTGTCACACCCCGATCTCACACTAACCTCAATCCACGAGATTAGGGTGCGACGGAGGGATTACTCACAAGCCAAACCTCTCATAACTTTTTAAACCATTTTAAAGACATTAAAAAGATAAACTGATTTATGCTGTAAAATGAAGCTAAACAATCTGCGGAAGCATTTTTATTAAACTGACTAGTAATATAAACAAAGTCTACAACATATTACATTGTCCGACATAAAATAAGGCATAACAATTAATTTACATCTTTATACACATTCTCTCTCACCCACACCATGTCCCAAAGATCGAGAGGAAAGGACTAAGAGACCTCTAACTACTAACTACGTATACCTTCTACAGACTAAGCGTTAGGATGAAAGGATCCTTCAAATTTCCTACTGCTGATGATGACCTGAAAATGTTTTGAGTAGAGGTATGAGCCTACTCGCTCAGTGAATAGCATTTCATTTAGCTATCACTAAACAACTCATCAGGTTTATAAAATTGAAATAAACATAAATACAGTACAAGCAGGGCAGTTCTAATGACATAGTAGATTACATAATATAATCACATTTCTATGCAACAACAGATAATTTAAACAAATAAACAGATGTATAGAATTGGCACAAAAATTTGAATATATTAATTTACTGCGATCCTATGATTACATATTTATATTATTATGCCCTAATCATATGCAGTGTACTCTGCATATAAAGATTCGTAGCGAACTACGATCCCACCGTACAAGACTTAGCGACACACCCGGGGAATGCTAAGTCTGACTTCCAGCCATGTTCTGCTACAGGACCCACAGGCTCATCGGCCTCACTGCACTACATCGAGTGCTCTGAACTCCTCCTCTAACCTGAGTACACAGGCTCAGGAGGTCTGGGTTACCACCGTGACATCGCACACGTTGTTATTGAATAACCCCTATTTACTCCAGTGCCACCGTGACATCACACGCGTTGTTGTTGAACACTGTCTTTCCATCCTCGTGCCACCGTGACATCGCACGCGTTGATGTTGGACACGAGTTTCACCCGTAAGAAGCAGACATGTCAAAGGGGTTGTACGGTGTTAGGGCACCTAAGTCTATTAACTGATTAACATATAACCATTTAAAACAAGAATATCACATTCCATACTTACTGCACATTCTGAACATTACTTAAACACATATATAACATTTGTCATCCTTATACATGATTCAGTATCATTTATCCAGTTTCCATGCTAAATATCCATTTTTAAATCAACAAATACATTGCAACCATAATACAGGAAATTTCATCATTTTCATTAAGCATATTAAGTATTTCAAGTTCCAATGAATCTAACATACTCTATTGTATGTACTACACTGTTTAAAAGTTATACTAACTGATACAGAAGCAATAAAGCATTTAAATTGAGTTAAATAATGATTTCTGAATGAACTACTACTCACATTCAACAAACTACTCAACCGGTACAAAAGCATTCTCAGAGCTAGTCAAATATCTAAATTATCCAAAACATACACAACAGTATTTCTATTCAAGTAATTGTATCAAGCACTTTTGGTTTCCATTGTACCAAATAAAATCATTGAACTGTTCTACACTGATCAGAAGCTATTCTATATCATGTATAATCATACAGAAGCAATTTATAAAATAAAATTCAAGTTTCATCAAATACCGATAAAACGCCCGATAACCACTGATATTAGTGCAAAAATGCACAATTTACCGAAAAATTCCAACAAAGGAGTTAAATGATGATAACTAAATGAACTCCTACTCACCGCGTTTCGAACTGTCCGGGTTCGTCCGGAACGCGTCCAGGGACCAGTTTTCAGGGCCAATCTCAGTTGTCTTCTACCTTTGAAATAAACCCAATTTGAACCTGCTTCATGCGAGCAGCTCTACGCTTGCACAGGTTGAAGAGGGGGCTGAGCTAGATGCTAATTCAAATTCATGTGGCTGCGGATTTAAGTTGTGGGTTCCCGACCGAGCTGAAAGGCATTGAATCAAACTGTTCTTTGCGCCCAAATACTCCAGGTTGGACCTGCTGAAATCAAGTTGTTGCTTTCTCACGTATGGGTGGAAAGGGGAAATTGGTTGGATCGATGCTCGTAGCTAGGGCTGTGGATCCGTACCTGGGCCTTAAGGCCGAACTCCATGGCACCGTTTTGAGGTCCTGGCCACACCGAAGGCGACCCCTAGCTGCTACTTCGCACAGCTACTGATGTTGCTGGCCGCAGCTACAGGGGCGCCGCCCTAGCTAGTGGGCGAGATAGAGGTGAGCGCTGCTCCCTTTCCAACCCTAGATGATCGTCCTTCCTCCACTGTGGTCAAGAAATCACTGCTGGGCGCCGCACCTGCAACAGGTCGGCCGCCCTAGCAGGTCAGTCTGCCACTGGGTGCCGCTAGGGTGCGGAGGTGAGAGGGAGATGGAAGAGGAAGGAGGAAAGGAAAAAGAGAGAAGGTTGGCGTGGTTGATTCGAGACTAGGAGGTAAAACGGCTGCACCCTTCATCTCCCCAGCAGATCGGTCGACCTGCACCTGGGCGCCGCTTTGCAGCCGCTCCCTGTTCTATCGGGAAGAAAGAGGGGAGGGGATAAGCGAGAAATGGAAATCCAAGGAAAAGAAAAACGTTTATAACCTAAAAATGGAAAAAATTGCAGAAATAGTCCAAGAACCCAAAAGTGTCACAACTTTCACCTCGTAGGTCCAATTCGAACAATTTTTCTTGAAAATTTACAAGCACGAGGTCCTCTACACCCTCAAAGCAAGAAATCATCCAAATTAACTAATGACACATGATCAAAACACTAATTGCATTAGTTAGTACTTAACTCAACTCAATTAACTTAACAATCATCATTACTATTATCATTCATCACCTCAGATGATTAAATCTTGACTATTGATTCACATATTGTCTTATCTTAATTATCCAAGATGTTTAACAGAGTGCTTAGCACTAATCAAGGTGTTTCACGCTAATCGAGGTATTTATTGACTAACCCTGATATGGGTCGTAACAGTTACATTGCTTAATGTATCCTAAAATGTATAAATGTTATACATGTTCTTCATATTCCTTGTTAAATAGATGATTTACTGCTTTATCATATATAGCTGTAATGCTTTAAAGAATGATATTACTCTATTCTGCTTAAGCAGTGATTTATCATGCTTATTAATAATAAAGAATCCTCTACTCAATTTATTGCTGCTTATCTGCAATGATAATATTATTGGCAGAGTGTTATATCTCTCGCTGGGACATGGGTCTCACCCCATTGGTCACCAACATTTTTAGGTAGACGCGGACGAGCAGGTAGGGACCATACAGTAGGGGAAGGATAGCAGCATCAGGGACCACAGTAACATCTTAGGTGGAGATACTGATTGTCGTGTCTTGTAGATATGAGTCCTATGTGTTGTCTCTGTACTCTCAGGTCTTTGGAGTCAGTACTCAGTGTTTTCATGATCGATCTAAGATTTTGGCTTGAATGCCTCGAGGTTTTATGTTTCTTATGTATAGTTTCGGCAAAGCAACTATTGTAAATATATTCTTCGAGAAGAGATGGCACATGGTATGTGCAATGTGAACTATAATGTATGCAATACTTTGGTTCTCTTTATAAGAGTTTCCTGGAATTGGATCTCTTTGCAAAAGGTTTTAATTTTTAGTGATTTTTGTTATTCTATTGATTATGGTTAATTCTGCAATTAATTACACGGTGATGGTCTGATTTGTTGTCAGATCATCACATCAGCTCACTTCCTTCCAGTCAAGACAATGTTTACAACAGAAATGTTAGCACATGTATATCTTGATGAGATAGTCCTTTTACATTGCATTACAATAACTAAAGTTTCTGACAGATGTCTTACAATAACTAATGTTTCTGACAGAGGTCCATAGTTTACAAGTCAGTTTGGGAACATCTGCATTTAGCGATAGGAACACAACTTTGGTTTAGCACAACTTTCCACCCACAGACTGATGGCCAGTCTGAAAGGACTATTCAAACTTTAGAGGATCTCCTTAGGGCATGCGTGTTGCAGTTTCTTGGTAGTTGGGATGTACGTCAGATAGGTTTTCATACAACAACAATAATTAGAGAAGCATTGATATTACACCTTACAAGGCTTTGTATAGGAGATGTTGTCAGTCTCCATTTTGCTGGTATTAGACAGGTGAGTATCAACTCTTGGGTCCTGAGCTTGTACTACTGACTACAGAAAAGATTAAGGTGATTCAACAATAGTTGAAAGTAGCCCAAGACAGACAAAAATATTATGCAGATAACCATCACAGACTGCTAGAGTTCCAAGTAGGAGATAAAGTGTATCTCAAGGTTTCTCCTTGGAAGGGTTTGTTGAGGTTTGGGAAGAAGTGTAAGTTGGCTCCTATATTTATGGGACCACACCCTATTTTATCTCATATTGCAAACATGGTGTACAAGTTGGAGATACCTATAGAATTGTACAAGATGCATAATGTTTTCCACATATCCATGCTAAGGAAGTGTCATCCAGATACCGAGCAGACAATCTAGCCAGTGGAAGTTGAGTTAGATGAGGATGTTTCCTCTGTTGAGGGACCTGTGTTGATCCTAGATAATAATGATAGAGTGTTAGTGAAAGTTATATAGCATCACCATGGTGTAGGGGAAGCCACGCGGGAGTTAGAATATGAGATGCATAGAAAGTACCCATCCCTCTTTGCGTAGGATTTCAGGGACGGAACCCTTATTAGGGGTTCATAGCTATAAGACCCTTGTCCAAGATTATAGTGTTGAACATGTTTCATTATCATGAATGGGTGCTTTAAACCTTAACTGAACCTTATGATATGTTTTAGAATCATGTGGCAAGCTTAAGTTTCAAATTTGGTCCAATTTGGACACTGTTTGAGCAAGTAATGCAATTGTATGGACATTTTGGACTTTTTTTGTAAAAACTCACATTTTTAGTCGCAATTTGTCACATGTATTATGATCCTTAGATGTTTCCTTATCATGATTGAGCTTGTTGGGTCATGGGGCACCTAGTTGTACCTTGGGTTGGACGTGTTTCTCTTCAAGGGTATTTTAGGGTTTACCCCTTTATGGATGTGCTACCTTTAGGAGCAATCAACCGATGGTCACCCTATTTTGTTGACATCTGATGGTTACCAACAGGTGGTGACAAACTAAGGTCACCTCTAGAGGTAGTAGGATGGTGTTTTTTATGGTTTTGGTTCACTTGGACTGGTGGTTCACTTAAAAGAGATGATCAACCAATGGTTCACCGCTTAAGTGACTAGGTTCAAAAGAACCAATAGTTTCTTTGATTGGAGGCCAATGTTGGGTCTAGCGAGCCAAAAAATGATGTCCTAGAAGGTCTCCACAACTAGTGGACCTACTGTTGTATGGTTAAGGAAGCTCTTATCCATGGACACATGGAGAGCTACTAGGACACCTCAAGCTTTCTCTTTCCTTATCCATAAGCCTTAAATACCTATCCTTTAGCTAAAAAAGGAACCCTTTATACTCTTATCTCTTTCCTCCTTTCTAGAGATTTGTATTTGCCTGCTTGGTGGAGAACAAGAGTGCCCAAGGAAGAAAAAATAGCCAACCTTCTTGGTTAAGCATCTAGGGTTTCATTTTGCTCTCTTCTAGATTTTATGGAGCTCCCCTTGCTATATCCAACCTAAACTAGTAAGTATCTCCTTTTGTCCTTTGTTTCTTTTGTTGTTCCTTTTCCTCCTACCTTCTTCCTAGATGGAACCCATGCTGTTCCACAGTAATGTTTTCTTTAAAGTTCAAGAACTTATTTTTCTTACTCCCTTCACCTAGGGTTTACTCCCTTTCTTAGTGAAGAAGCTTACTTGGCTAAGTTTAGAGCTTATACTAGCATTCTTTACCTTCCTTGATCATGTTTTCTTGCTTCTTGGACTTTGATCTTCTTCCAAGAGGTGAGTTTTATAACCCTATTCATTGTTATTGCTTACTACAAGCTTGCTTACTCATGTTCTTGATCTAAAATGATGATCTAAGCTCAGAGAAGTTATGTATTCCTAGGGTTTCGATTTTAATATTGTTTCTTGCTTAGTTTCCAGTTCTAGTTGAACCTGAAATTATGTGCATGACTTCCCTGAGGTAGAGGAAGACTTAAGTCAGGTTTACATGGAAACCTATGGTGCTAAGTACTATCAAACGATGGCTTATACTTAATGTTTTTAGGCTGATTTTCAACTTTACACTTGAACTGATGGATGACCTTATATTAGAACCAATGAAGATGCTTTTGTGGAATCTAATGGTGATTAGCAATGGTTTCAAGTGATGGTCACACCTTAGGTCAGTTTGAGACTCTTTTGGAAGCTCACTGATTGATGGTTTAGTGCCCTAAAGATGACATGATCCAATGGCGATTTTTAGCTCAATATCTGATGGTGTTCAATGATGGTAGTACTAACCACATCAGCCAATGGTGATGTAATGTTTCACAACTGATGATGGCTTAGGTTACCACAATATATGTGTCTAACCTAAAAGACTAACAAAAAAATGTGAATGTTGCTTCAATTAAATCCTAAACCGATGGTTTATTGGTTATATGATCTTATGGTTAAACCTACATATTAACTGATGGTTTTGAAATGTTAAACCTGATCCAATGATTGTGATTGGATGCTTCAACATACAATGGTTTATAATGAAGTCTAAAGTATAATTTGTTGGTTCTAATAATTTGAATTCAATGGTTCAATGCCTTTAACTTATAGTGTTTCCTTTGCCCTTGTATAAATATATTTGATAGATCACCATAATAAGTGGATGTGTAACTCTAATGAGATGTAGCTTGTTATATGTAACCCTAATGAGACTAAGTGATGGTGATTGATTGCAGTAATCCCTCTTAAATGATTCCTAAGATAATGAAATACTCTTTTATTGTTGATTGGAACTCTTATACGGTGACATCTTGACATCATAGTTCCTTGCTATGTTAAACTTATACGTCACTTGGGTGTTGATGACTTGTTGAGATTTATTCTAAAGCATAGAAAGATAATGATGAACATGCACTGATTGATGTAATGGTCTTAATGACCTTTGTACATGGTTGATCCCCTATTGGAGGTGTTTTCCTCTTTAGACACATAATGAGGGTTGGAACCTTGGATTATTGTGTCGTGGAATTGTATAATGTGGTGGTATGATGACAGTGTGATATCATGATTGGCAATAAAGATTAAGAATTATACCTCATATGTTTTGTG
The DNA here is from genome assembly GCA_963693085.1 of Alisma plantago-aquatica. Classification (NCBI taxonomy): domain Eukaryota; kingdom Viridiplantae; phylum Streptophyta; class Magnoliopsida; order Alismatales; family Alismataceae; genus Alisma; species Alisma plantago-aquatica. The sequence continues at coordinate 256,934,292 of OY856413.1, forward strand.
TCTTCTGGAGTTGTTATACTTATACACTTTCTAGAAATGAATTAGGCTTTGTATGTCCATTTGTATGACGAAGCCTTAATTCATCCAATTGGCATAACTAATCAAGTGAAACCCTAATCATGTAGTGCCCCATGTTGTAGAACCATATTCAATGTCAAAACTTGTTGCATGGTGAAATGGTGAACCTTAGGGAAGCTCAGAGTGCATATTGTTGAGTATGTGAGGTGCAAGAGACTGTGTGTGTCCTTGACATCCTTACTTACATGTTATGGATGATGGCGTGTTGGATATTGTGATATGTGAAAAGCATCAATGGGTACAACTTTAGGATGCCTCAGATAAAGTAGGCATGCATGACCTATTCTCTAGCACCGTGATGTGTACCAAGGCAGGCTAGTTATTTTCAGCTTGACCATATGTCACTATTGGCAGTTGACTGTTATGTCTCTGCGTTGTCTCTCATACTGACCGAGAGTTGTGGGTGAGATCATGGAGTCCGTCTCTTCCATAGATCTAGTATGGAACTAATTTCGAGTTAGTAGTGGTCAATTGGATTTTGGTGTACGACTCAAATCCTCGGGGCATAATACAAGATGTAAAACATCCATGCAGTATATCTACTAGGGTTAAATGTGTCTCATATTGGTTATTAACCCTTGCAATATTCCTTGTACTACTGAGATGTTATATGACATAATCAAAATGATTAACTATTAGAAGAACACATAATTGTTTCCTTTAGATACTATGATAGTTGTTTTTATTGCTAAGCCTATCAGCTTAAACTTGCTTACTATGCTAAAATTTCCTAATCTTCTCAATATCTTATAATATGCACAATTTGCTTATTTATTTACTGTTAAATAATTAGTTGTAAACAATATATGTTGGAGTGAGTTATATCTCTCGCTAGGACATGGGTCTTGCACGTGGGTCACCACATCCTTTTAGATGGTCACCGACAACGTGGTCGAGATCGTGTTGTAGAAGAGGAGTAGCCTAAAAATTAGTATACACAGAAGGTTGGACATATGTTGTTGTTTGTAGTAGAGTGCTAGTGTCATCCTTGTACTCTAAGGTCCAGGTATGGGAAGTTTTTTGTAGATATTATACTTGTGTCGACATGAGTTTTTGGTAGTATGCCAGTGTTTTTATATATGGCATGTACATGTGGAATATCTCTTTTGCATACAGGTTTTAGCCTCAGGCACAAGATATAGATGCAAATACATGTTATGGTACATGAGTTTATGGAAAAGATGGACCTTGATGCAAATGTTTTAGAACTTATTTTTTATGTGAAATTGGTTTTAATTATTCTATTTTTTTGACTATGTGATCTGTTAGTAGTTGATCGTGTTTTATGTTTTGATAATCTCATTTAGCGTGACGAGGTGTCACAGTTAGTTTGTATCAGAGACCTAGGTTTGCTGAGTATACAGGGACATAGGACTTAGGTTTGAGTCTGTTCTTATGTATTCTACATATCTGATTATAGCTTATACTTATGAAGATATGTTTGGAGGACACAAAGAACATGCTGAGAGAAACTATGTTGCACCAAAAGAAGGTTCTAGGAGGAAGACACATGATGATAAAGTGTTAAAAGTGCAGCCGTGGCAGCCCACAATGCCTCAGTTCTACCTGAAAAGTATGGCCAATCATGCATTTCAGTCCATGTTTAGACAGATGATGGCCATGATTACACAACTAGCAGATAGTGCGCCAACACCTCAAGCTAGAGCAGCCATACCTAATGTGGAATCCCAAGGTGTCAGGAAGACATTTGAACATCTTATACATGTTAGGGCAATTGAGTATGCTGGTACTCTAGACCCAGTAGATGCCGACGTGTGGCTAATTGAGTTGGAGAAAGCTTTCAAGATTTTGAACATCCCTGAAGAGGAAAAATTTAAGAATGCAGTCTACTTGTTAAAAGATGGTGTTGGTCACTGGTGGGCCATAGAAGAGGAAAAGAGGGCATGAGTTGTGATAGAATGGTAGGAGTTTTGGTGGGAGTTTGTCAGTCGATACTTCCTAGAGTCATATATAGATGAGAAGATCTCTCATTTTAAAAAGATTCATCAAGGAGCGATGACCGTCAATGAGTATGAGTCGAAGTTTATGGAGCTCCTAAGGTTCTTCCCTTGCATGGTAGCGACAGATAAGGAAAGGATCCATAGGTTTGAAAAATGTCTGTGTACATAGTTGACTACAATGGTGTCAACTCTGGAGAATATAGAAAGGTTTTCCACCTTTGTGGAGTCAGTGAGGCATATTGAGAGGTACTCTATAGCTAAGCATGAATCCAACGCTAAGAAGAGGCCAGTTCAGTTCCAAAGGCTGTCTTCTGGAGGCTTCAAGAAGCCAAGGTTTTCTTCACCACAGTCACAATAGAGGTCAACTTTTACTGAGCAAAGATCACATGCATATTCATAGTAGTCCACGAGTAGGGGCAGAGGTTGTAGTTTTCCACATGTAGGAGCTCACAGTACCCCATAAGTTTCAATGACAAGGCCGTATAGGCCATGGTATGAAGATAAAATGTGTTTAAGTGTGGAAAGGTCAGGCATACAAGGTCGTATTTCCCTGTGAAAGATGAGGAGGTGACTCAACATGCAGCTATGTCGTCTGTCAGATTGGCATCGGGTGAGCGATAGTGGCTCCTGCTTACTAAGATGAGGGACATACAAGGCAGAGTCAACAAGGTTTGCAGCAGAGATAGTTTAACAATGGTAGTAGCATGGGACACAGTCATGTATCACAAGTAGGATTCTCTAGACAGGCTAGTAGAGGATGTAGAAGGCAATATGCAACAACTAGGTTCTACGCCATGACCCATCTAGAAGGAAGCGTCAATCCATAGGCCATTATAGGTCAAATGGAGTTATTTCATTTTGATTTGTCTGCTTCTTATTTTGTATCTATACTAGTTGACCCGGGTGTGGCACACTCTTTTATCACCAGAGAGGTGATAGATAGTTGTAATTTTCCTGTTAGTCATAGATCTGATAGATTTCGACTAGAGACTCCTTTGGTTGGTTTCTCTGAGTGGCATGAGATATTTTCTTCTAGTGTTCTTTATTTCTCAGGACACAGTATTCAAGTGGATCTTTTTCCACTTGACATGCATGGATTCGACGTGATCCTAGGAATGGATGTGTTGGAGAAGTACAAGGTAATATTGGGCTGTAGTTCCAAGATGGTAATGTTCCATGATGGTGATGTCTCATGGATCTTCCAAGATGGTAGGAAGATTTTTCCCACATGTTTGATGTCAGATATGGCAACATAATAGTTGATGAAACAAGGATGTGAGGCTTTCTTAGCACATGTTGTGGATACCAAGGCGAGAGGTCCTAGTATCCAGGAGGTACCCATGGTGTGTGAATTTGAGGATGTTTTTCCTAAAGAGTTTCTTGGTGTTCCCCCTCTTTGAGAGATTGATTTTGAGATCAATCTTGTTTCTGGAAGACAACCCATATCACAATCACCATACAAGATGGCACCAGCAGAAATGCAGGAGCTAAAGAAACAATTGTTGGAATTGTTAGAGATGGGTTATATTAGGCCAAACACTACCCCTTGGGGTGCTCCCGTGTTGTTTGTCAAAAAGAAAGATGGTTCAATGAGGTTGTATATAGATCACTGACTGTTGAACAAGGTGATAATAAAGAATAAGTATATGTTACCAAGGATTGATGACCTTTTTTATTAGTTTAGAGGTGAAACTATGTTTTCAAAAGTAGATATGAGATCGGGTTACCACCAGTTGAGGATAAGGGTGGATGACATACCTAAGTTAGCTTTTAGGATTAGGTATGGTCATTACCAGTTCATGGTTTTGCCGTTTGAGCTAACCAATGCACCGACATTATTCATGGATCTATTGAATAAGGTGTTCATAGAATATCTAGATTAGTGTTTGGTCATTTTCATAGATGACATCTCGATATACTCTAAGAATATCCAACAACATGAGCAACACCTTCGACATGCGTTGACCTTGTTGAGGCAGCACCAGTTACATGCTAAGTTTAGCAAGTGTGAGTTCTGGTTGTCTGAGGTGTCTTTTCTAGGGAATGTTATATCTACAAAGGGTGTTTGTGTTGACCCTAAGAAGGTGGAGTCTGTGAGTGGGAACAACCCAAGATATAGATAGGGATTTGCAGTTTCCTAGGTTTGGCAGGTTATTACAGGAGATTCATCAAGAGCTTCAGTTCTGTAGCGCTACCCCTAATGAGGTTAACTAGAAAGTTGTTCTTTTTATTGGTACGATAAGTATCAGAGTTCTTTTTAGCAGTTGAAGGAGAAGTTGACCAGTGCACCGGTGTTAGTGCTACCAGAATAAGGAAAAGTCGATATTGTATTTTTTGATGCTTTGAAGAATGGGCTGGGATGCGTATTGATGCATGATAAGAATGTAATTTCTTTTGCTTCATGACATCTTAAGAAACATGAGGAGAACTACCCAACACATGATATGGAGCTTGTAGTGGTGGGCCATGCCTTAAAGATCGGGATACACTACCTTTATGGAGAAAAGTGTCAAATCTTTACTGACCACATGAATATGCAATATATCTTTTCAAAGCAGGAGTTGAATATGAGGAAGAGAAGATGGATGTATCTGATTAAAGATTGTGATTGCATGATATACTACCATCTAGGAAAGGCTATTGTTGTGACACTTCATCATGCTAAATGATATTACTCAAAGCACAAAAGACGATCAACCACTAATTAATCACATAGTAAAAAATGCAGAATAATTAAAACCAATTCCAATAATGTAAATAAATTCTAGAACATTTACTTAAAGGTCTATCATTCCATTCTCATATATTGTAACAAGTATTCACATATGGGTCCAAAGACCTCAGTCACATCCTACATACAAAAGATATTTCACATGTACATGCCATATATTTACAAACATTGACATACTACCAAAATCTCATATCAATACGACTATATCATCTAGAAAACACATCCCATACCTGGACCTAAAAGTACATGGACGACACTAGGACTCTACTACTAACATTTACAACTGACCAACCTTCTGAATCTATTGATCACCAGGTTGGTTCTCTTCCACAATGCGACCTCGACCTCATTGCACGTGACCACCTAAAAAAATGCGATGACCCACGTGTGAGACCCAGTCCCAACAAGAGATATAACTCTCTCCAACATATATTGATTATAACATATTAATTAACAATAAATACATTGAGTAGTTAGGTTATTGAATAAGTAATATGAATAGATTGAACAGTTTAAGCATACTAAGCAGTTAAGCAAATAAGTTGTAGCATCGAGTAGAATTACTCAATTTTCATAAGTCTACATCATGTAAGAACTATGTAGTGTAAAGACAAGACAAGGGTTAATCAACCAATGTGATACGTATTGAACCATAGAAATTATGCTACACGGCTGGTATTATATCTTTTATTATTATGCCCTGGGGAGTTTGTGTCATACCACTCAAAGTCCAACTAACCACTGCGAAGTGCTATTCAATCTTGTATAAGACCTAGGAGTGCTGATATCCTAAGATCTCTTCCCCTCAGTTAGTACGAGTAAACTGTAGTGACATACCAGTCAAACTGCCAACAATGACATATCCAACTGATAACAACTAGTTTGTAATTGGTACAAGTTACGCCACTAGAAACCAGGGTATACAAAACCCTCTAATATGAGGTACAACTACAGTTGTCCTCAGTCACATCAAATATCTGAGGCATGACCATATCCATCCTCCATAACCTGCATTTTTGGATGACAAGGATATATCCTCAACTTGCCACCCCCACATACTCAACAGTATGCACTTTGAGTTTCCCTTGGGAATACTCGTTTCACCATCCAGCAAGTTCTGACACTGAAGATGGCTCTATGGCACAAGGCTCTACATGATTAAGGTTACACTTGATTAATTTCTACCAACTGAATGCATTAAGGCTTTATCATACAAGTAGACATTCAAATCCTAATCCTTTTCTAACAAGAGTATATGTATTACAACTTCAAAAGATATAAAACATTTGAGATATAAATCTTAATCACATTACCACATGCTATCATTCATTGCAAATTAATGGACCACACTTATCATCATACTATTACAAGATACCAATATCTAATTACAAGTTCCAGGGTTTTAACCCTTATTGGAACATGAAGAGGATTTCACATCAATCATGGCTTCAAACATGCACAAAGGTCATTAAGACCATCACATTATTCATAGTAAGGTTATCATCATCATTTTCTGCCTTAAACAAGGCTCAAAAGATCATTAGCACATATATGTCCATAGAAATTATCATGGCAAGGCACTATGATATTCAAATAGTACTGCATTGTGGTTTCAACACAAGGAGAGTGTAATACATTGTCACATTAATCATTCAAGAGGTCTGATTATAACCAATCAACATCATATAATTACACTAAGGTTAGGTATAACAAACTAGATCACATGGGAGTTACACATCCATTTATTATAGTGATTTATCAAATATAACTATATGATGGAAAAGGTAAGACTACAAATTAATGGTATTGAACCATTGAATTATCATCACTAGGACCCAAATATAATACCATGGGATTCATTCTAATCCATTGGATGTTGAAGCATCCAATATTATTCATTGGATTGGGTTCATTGTTCAAGGTTATAAATTGAAGTAAAGGTCTAACCATTAAATCAATTGAACCAAGGAACCATTGGTTTACAGTTTAGTCAAATCTACAATTACATTCTTAACTCATTGATGCGATGATTTTGAGTCGCATTTATAGACTTGTTTGATATGCATTTTATGCATTTATTAGTCATTTTCATTGTTAATGTTGCATAATTCATTCATTTTGGTCTATGCTACTTCTTTATGTCAAATTCCCTTTATTTAAGCATTTTTAGTATTAATTATCGAAAAAATATATTTTGTGTGGATTTATGTGGTTCCGTGTGTTAATTTTAGGAAAAACAAGTATCTGCTGTCGTCGATACCATCGACGGTGGTCGATACCATCGACCGGACCACAGGCTGCCAGCCGCAAGGACCAGAACAAGGTCGATACTATCGACGGGTATGTCGATGGTATCGAGATACCATCAGGTTGCTGGTGAGGAAGGAGTCGATACTATCGACACTATGGTCGATACTATCGACGGGAGGAGCTACATCGACACAAAACGACAAAATCGTCACTACAGAGCTGTCGATACCATCGACTCGAGTCGATGGTATCGAGATGACATCAGGCGCACAGATGAAAGAAAAGAAGAACAATCGATGTCGCACTAGGTCGATACCATCGACCCGCGTCGATGGTATCAACACCGTCATATATGAGTTTGATTCATAATGATCTTAATCGGACGGTGGTGATTAATTGATGACTAAACTCGGGAATTAAACCTAATGACGGCGCCCTTGACTGGGAGGACGTCATTAGTTGCTGCACACATCTCGGAGAGCAAGGAGAGAAGAACGGAGTACGAGAGCACGCCCCAGCTGATCCGGACGCTGAAGAAGATGAATTCCACCACCGAAAGGCGACAGAACGCGGATTCCACGCCAAGGATCGATTGGACCTTCTCCGTTCAGGGGTTTCACCACTCAATTTCGTTTTTCCCATGTTTCCCCTTTTCTTTACCATGCTTTGTCTTGAGATGAACATGTGGGGCTAATCCCCTTTGTCTTTAGGACCGGGAGTAGCCCGGGGATTCATTATATGACGATTTTATAATAGTAATTCATATCTTATCTCTTAAATGCGTGGTATAGTTTCGTGTTCTCCAATATATTGCTATGCTTGATCACCATAATAATAACCTAATGCCTTTAATTGCTTTGAAAGAAGAATTAACGGTTGAAAAGAGACGGAATTTACATTAATTGACAAATCCCTTGAACAAGGCGGTGTAAGATTAATGGTGGATACCGAGAGGTCATTTATAATGCACCTAGTTTAGGGTATAGGTTACTACGACGGAGGAACCGACCTAGACATAGGTAGTTAATTGTACCACGACAGTGGGAAATTCTGATTTCAGGCCACTACCCGGATAGAGAGATAAAATTGAGTAGCTATATAGAATTTAATACAATGAAAACCCGCGGTGAAACCGTAACCCTAAAGATCTCCTTTTGAATTGATTAAACCAACATTTAATCGATTGCTTGTTTTGTTTTGTTTTCATTTTTTTCTTTTAAATTTTAACAACAACTCTCAACTTGTTAATCAGATTAGCTGATCGTGAGTAGTTAGTAGGAGTCCCCGACGATTGCACGTATCCCTGAGTTTGACTCGGGCCTCACAAAGGCCTATACTACTCGACACGTTCACTTGCGTTTCTACGCATGGTAAATCTGTGTCAAGTTTTTGGCGCCGTTGCCGGGGATACGACAATTTGTTGGCACTTCGAGTGTTGTGAGAGGCCACTCTAGGCCACCTTTTTATTTTTTTTTATCATTCCAAAAATTCATAATCTATTTTCTAAATATTTGCAATCGTCAAGCACTGTACTAAATTTAATCTTTCTATTTTTAGGTACTGTGCATGGTGCAGATGCGTAGTACTGACTACGTGGGTCGTACACCAGAGGTTCCGCTGCCGGGACCAGAAGACGAGGGCAATTATAATCAAGACGAGCTGGAGGATATACTTTCTGAACACGAACAAGAAGAGATGGATGAGCCACAGACAATATGGGAGAAGATCAAGGCTTCTTCCTCGTCCGCTTCCAAGGGGCCTATAAAGAAGCAAGCATTGAATATTCCAACCTACAAGATTGATCCAGCTTTGATCAACTTGGTGAAGTCTAATGCCTTCCATGGGCTAAAAAATGAAGACCCCGTCACGCACATAAGTCAGTTTGTGGAGAATTGTGACATGGTAAAAATCGACAGATTTCCACAAGACGTGCTCTACTTGAAGCTCTTCCCGAGTTCACTAGCGGGAATTGTGCGCGAATGGCTACATAACTTAGACGATGAATATGTGGAGTCTTTGGACCACATGGTGGAGGTCTTCTTCGAGAGGTTCTTCCCGCCCGAAAAGACCAATGACATGATAAGAAAGATCCACAACTTCACTCAACAAGCAGGCGAGACTGATTCTGAGACCTGGGAGAGATTTCAGATCATGCTCAGGCGATGCCCGCATCATGGGCTGGATAAGGAGACCCAAGTGAAGATCTTCTATTTTGCTCTCTTCGAGCATGATAGAAGCAACCTAGATTCGGCCGGTTTCGGATTCTTCTTGAATAACACAAACACTAGATGCTGGGAGATCTTAAAGAACATGGCGAAGAAACAATCATGGGGTGAAAGAGGCACTGTGGAACATGTTCGAGTAGTAGGAGAATCTAAGGCAATAAAGGAACTGAATGAGAAGATGGATCTTCTTGCAAAGAAATTGCTTGCAAAGGAGGATACTGAGTCCGAGGATGAGGCTCAAGTGAAATTTATGAGGCAGCAGCCAGGTTACAGAAACAACGACTATTCATGGAGAAAAGACAAGAAGTTTTCCTGGAAGGATCCTAACAACTTCTTGCAGGATCCGAATGCTAAACCCCAGCCAGTTGCAGAGGATAAGAGCACAGAGCTGCTCAATCAAGTTATAAAGCAACACCAAGAACTTATGGCTACTTTCGGACAGCAAATAAAGCAACAAGGGGAGTTCATGAACCAATTCGGGCAGACACTACAGAGCCATGGGGCTCAAATGAGGACAATAGAGACATCTATGGCACAGATGGCTACGGAGATAGCCAGTTTGAAGAAGCCGACACATCCAGGTTTCCCGGGAAATACTAATGTTCCAGGAGGGAACCAACAAGCTAAGGTCATCTTTCTAAGAAGTGGCAAGAAATTGTTAAATCCCAGGGCCGATGAAGCAAGCAAACCCCAAGCTGAAAAAGAAGCTAGAGCCACTGAGGAGCCGCCCGCACCGGTCATAGAACCAGTCGATGACACAGTTGTGGATGCTACTGAAGACCCTATTGCAGAGGAGGAGGGACCTCAGAAAAAGACACCCTATGTGCCACCGCATCAAAGGGCACAGGCTGTACCAATCCCTTATCCGAACAGTGCTAAGGCAAGGAAGGTAGATGATCAATTCAAAAAGTTCTTGGACAGTTTCAGGAAGCTTTCAGTAAACATCCCTCTATTGGAAGCTATTGAGCAAATTCCATCTTACGGAAAATTTCTGAAAGACATCATCACGAAGAAGAGAAAAATTCCGGACACGGAAGTAGTTGTGCTTAAAGAGCAGGTGAGTGCTTTTATCATGGGCCTATTACCACCAAAGAGGCAAGATCCGGGTTGTTTCAACATTTTGTGCTATATCGGGAAAGTCAAATTTGGTGAGGCATTATGTGACTCGGGAGCAAGTATCAATTTAATGCCCCTTTCTACATTCAAAAAGTTGGGATTAAAGGAGTCAAGGCCAAGTAACATGACAATTCAATTGGCGGATAACTCTGTAGTGAAACCATATGGGATTTGTGAAGATGTGCTTGTGAAAGTGGATAGATTCGTATTTCCTGTAGATTTTGTCGTCATGGAGATGCAAGATGAGCAAGGCAATGAGCTACTACTCGGAAGACCATTCCAAGCTACAGCCGACATGATACTCGAGATGGGGAGAGGCCGGTTGACCTTGGGTATATCCGATGACCGATTTGAGATGGTCATGCCTTCGAGCGTCACTTCACCGAAATCCAAGGATCAATGCCACATGATGAAACATTTTGATAATACTATCTCACTTTGTCTAGGGAAGCCATTTCTGGATATGGCTCATGTAATGACCAAGGTGGACAAAGGGACTTTGACTGTAGACATCATGGAGCAAACCAAAGTAGTTTCCCTTTGCAAGGCTGTAGGATTCCCGAATGATGAGAATGAGGACATTCCTCCCTCTATGGAGGATGATGTTATAGAAAATTCATTTTTTGATGCATATCCGGAATTACCATTAGAGGCTTGTTTAGTTAACATAACTCATGATTGGATGAGAAGCAAATCACTCAAGGAGTGCGCCAAGATGCTTCAGATGCTTCCATGTTTCTATGCGAGGTACTATGAAGATTTAGGTGAACTTCCCCCTCCGCTTCAATCATCATTGATCAGCCCACCGGAGTTAGAGCTAAAGCCACTACCACCGCACCTCAAGTACGCCTTTCTAGCTGAGGAAGAAAAGTTACCTGTGATCATTTCTGCATATCTGAGTGCGGAAGAGGAAGACCAATTGTTGAAAGTGCTGAAGAACCACCGGGGAGCATTTGGGTAGTCTGTTGCAGATATAAAGGGGATTTCCCCTACCTTGTGTCAGCATAAGATTCGGATCGAGGAGGGAGCCAAGCCGGTGATCCAACCGCAACGTCGACTGAATCTGAGCATGATGGAGGTGGTGAAGAAAGAGGTGATTAAGCTTCTCTCTGCAGGTATCATATATGCGATTTCAGACTCGACATGGGTAAGTCCCACGCAGGTAGAGTCCCTAAAAAGGGGGGTATTACTGTCACTCAAAACATTTTAAATGAACCTGTCACCACCCGATTGGTAACCGGGTGGCGAGTTTGTATTGATTACGACCGTCTTAATGCCGCTACGCTGAAAGATCACTTTCCTTTACCATTCATTGATCAAATTCTAGAGCGCTTAGCCGGTCGATCTCATTTCTGTTTTATAGACGGGTATTCAGGATACAATCAGATTTCAATCGATCCTAAGGACCAAGAGAAATCTACTTTCACTTGTCCCTATGGAACTTTTGCGTATCGCCGCATGCCCTTTGGATTATGCAATGCACCAGTGACTTTTCAGCGTTGTATGCTCGCCATTTTTTCTGATATGGTAGAACGCTCTCTTGAAGTTTTTATGGATGATTTTTCCGTTTATGGTGCGTCATTTGATGAATGCCTTTATAATTTGGATAAGGTATTACAGAGATGTGAGGACACACATTTGGTCCTCAACTGGGAGAAATGCCATATGATGGTGAGTGAAGGAATAGTGCTAGGACATAAGGTGTCTAGCAAAGTTTTGGAGGTAGATCCGGTGAAAATTGAAGTAATTTCTAAATTGCCCCCACCAAATTCGGTAAAAGGGGTAAGAAGTTTCTTAGGACACGCCGGATTTTATCGTCGGTTCATAAAAGATTTTTCTAAAATCACCAAACCACTATCCGAGCTTCTCGAGAAAGATGTTTTTTATTTCAATGACAAATGCTTACACACGTTCAACGTGCTGAAGGAGAAATTGATTTCCACCCCGGTTGTTCAAACACCGGATTGGACTAAGCCGTTCGAACTCATGTGTGATGCATCGGATTTTGCAGTAGGAGCTGTGTTGGGACGGCGGGTGGACAATAAACCCGCCGTAATTTTTTATGCATCCAAGACTTTGAATGATGCTCAATTAAATTACACAACTACTGAAAAAGAATTGCTTGCTGTGGTTTTCACTTTTGAAAAATTCCGGCAATATTTAGTTGGATCGAAAGTAGTTGTTTGGACTGATCATGCCGCTATTAAATATTTGATGGAGAAAAAAGATGCCAAACCTAGATTGATTAGGTGGATCTTGCTCCTATAAGAATTTGATATCGAAATTAAAGATAAGGCGGGGATTGAAAATGTTGTGGCGGATCATTTGTCTAGGTTAGAGAGGGTGGATGAAAAAGATTTACACATACCCATAACTGAGACATTTCCAGATGAACAACTGTTGAAAGTGAATTCTAAAGATCCTTGGTTTTCATATATTGTGAATTATCTTGCTTGCAGGATCATCCCAGAAGATTGGACGTATCAAGAGAAGAAGTTTTTCCATTCTCTAAGATACTATTTTTGGGATGACCCCATTCTGTTAAAACAATGTAGGGATGGTGTTCTACGCAGGTGTGAACCTGAGGAGGATTACGAGAGTGTTCTTCATCACTGCCACACTCTACCTACGAGTGGACACCACGCGAGCTCTCGTACGGCTGCCAAAGTGTTGGAAAGTGGCCTATATTGGCCTACCTTGTTCCGAGACGCCTTTGAGTTCGTGAGACAATGCGATTCCTGCCAAAGAGCAGGTAACATCTTAAAGAAACAAGAGATGCCCCTGAATGTCTTTCAAGAGGTGGAGGTATTTGATTTATGGGGTATAGATTTCATGGGACCCTTTGTGTCCTCAAATTCGAATTTATATATCCTCTTAGTTCTTGATTATGTGTCGAAGTGGGTAGAAACAATACCCACAAGGACTAATGATTCTTCTATAGTGTGCAAATTCGTAAAAGAAAACATCTTCTACAGGTTTGGAGTGCCCCGAATGATCATCAGTGATGGGGGTACGCACTTTAAGAATCACAAGTTCTCGGCATTGTTGAAGAAATATGGGGTAAAACATAACATAGGTACCCCATATCACCCGCAAACTCAAGGACAGGTGGAAGTCTCTAATCAAGAAATTAAGAAGATTTTGGAGCGTACGGTAGCTTCCATGAGGAAAAATTGGAGTGCCTTACTGCCGGATGCATTGTGGGCATATAGGACGGCATATAAGACACCTATAGGCACCATGCCTTTTAGGTTGGCGTATGTCCGGGCTTGTCACTTACCGGCGGAGTAGGAGCATAAAGCACACTGGGCGTTAAGAAAGCTCAATTTGAGCTATGATGAAGAGGGGAAGAAGAGATTGCTTGAATTAAATGAATTGGACGAGTTGCGCATGACTGCATATGAGAACTCTCGGATATACAAGGAGCACACTAAGTTGATCCACGATCGTCACATTCAGATGCGCACATTCAAGAAGGGAGATCGTGTGTTGCTGTTTAATTCAAGGCTGAAGTTGCATCCCAGGAAGCTCAAATCCCGGTGGAGTGGACCATTTATGGTGGAAGAAGTCAAGCCACATGGCACAATCTTGGTGCGCGATGGTGAGATGACATTTTTGGTGAATGGACAGAGGTTGAAGCTATATTTTGGAGAAGATTACACAAGGAAGGTGAATGAGGTCAAACTCATTTCACTTTTGGATGCATGATGTGACTCAAGTCGTCTAGCCTAAGACGTTAAATAAGGGCGCTTGTTGGGAGGCAACCCAACAATTGGTACCTTAGATTAGTTCATTTACATTCATAGTTTAATTTGTTTTTACTTAGTTTTTAGTGTAAAAAAGATACCGTGATTGTTTGCTACTTGTGTAGGGCGGAGGCAGAGTCGATACCATCGACCCTTGTGTCGATGGTATCGACCATGGTACAGGTTGATGACTGCAGAAATTGGACTGCGTCGATACTATCGATGGCCTCGTCGATGGTATCGACATACCTACAGGCAGATCACAAAGTCAAGGTCAATGGTATCGAGATGTCTGTCGATACCATCGAGATCTCTAGAGATTTTCAGAAGAAATCGACTCAGTGAAGTCGATACCAATGATGGGTGTGTCAATGGTAACGACACATTCAAGTGAAAAAGGCGGAGGCCGGGCCTCGCGAGGATTTGCCCTAATCAGAGAGTCGATACTATTGACTCACGGCGATAGTATCGACGCGCCATGTCAATGATTCGCGAGAAAGATCAACGAAATCACAGCAAACAAAGAAGTCGATCTGGGGGATGGGTCGATACTATTGACCCGCGTCGATAGTATCGACGCGTCAGCAATCCGGGCCACGCAGATCCAGCCATCGACAACCGTCAATACTAGTGGAGGTACAGATCGTGCTACCCAAGTTGATACCATCGACTCGCATTAATGGTATCGACGGGTAAACAGTAGCGCCGGCCATAGCTATATATGGGGAGTAGTTGCGTCAGATGACATCACACCTTCAGTGCAATCTTCCTCCACTTGTGCCGAGCGAGTTCCAGAGATGTGCAAGCCCGTCGACGAGCAACACCGAGCTAATTCTTCATCGAGCGGAGATTCGATTCTCCAATCTTCACCGAGCTCCTTTCTAATCCTCTTTCTCTCGCAAACATGGTGCATGGAGCTGGTGCGTCATCTTCACGTGCGAACCTGGCGGATATCCCGGAGTTCGTGCCACCTCCTCCCGTGTCGGTTTCATGCCATCGGCTGATTCATCCATCCGCAGAGGTGAAGAATATCTACGAGGAGATCTTAAAGAGGAAGATAGAGCCAACTCGTTATGTCGAACAGAACATGATCTGCGACTTAGGGTTCAAGGCCAACTTGGCCTACGTTCTGAAAGGACAAGCGCGCTACACAAGTCGAAGACCTGACGAGCTAGAATTTCATGCAGATGGCCAGCCGTTCTTTGGCGACTGGCCCACGTACAAGGAGTTGGTGGCGGAGTTCATGGCGTCGCTGGATGTCTGCGTCGTGCCCAAAGACGTTATTGCCACCGACTGCGAGTGGATCAAAGGTCGGGTGTCGTTCCGTCTGTTCAACATCTACTACACCCTTACGCTCCGGCAATTCAACAAGATCCTCAACTGGAATCACTCGCCAAATGACTACCGGCGCCCGGACAACCGCACCGACTACGACGTCATCTTTGCCGAGCTGGTTACGGTGCCGCCGGGGAAGTCCGTTAGCTACCATAATGTTGCGGTAGCTGACTTCGAGCACCCTTTCATCTGGATACTACACCGGATGCTCAGTTCGACGCTATTTGCTAGGGGTGATCTATCCCTTAGAAAATTCCAGGAGTCGGATCTTTTCTTCTTGTATAAGCTCCTGAAGCGTCAAGAGTGCAATTGGGGTGCCTTCTTTCTGCAGAGAGTATTGGAGGTGAAGAGGAGTACGAGGAAAGCATTGATCCACTTCGGCGGGCTCATCACCCAGCTGGCTTCATACCTCGGCTTGAACTTCCAGACCCTCACTCCTCTATCTACTAGGAGTAAGGTGAACTTGCAACATTTGCACCGGTCCAATCTCCTACTTCTTCGAGATGGTTTGGCGTATGCGCATTGCCACGTCAACCACGCCTATCAGGAGTGCTCGTTGCCTGATCCGGTCTTCAACATCGAAGGGGAGCAACACTTCCGGTGGACAATCATAGCCATCGCCGACTCCGATGAAGAAGGCGGCAACGACAGTGGCGACGACGGAAATGACAATGAGGCTGAGGAGGAAGAGGAGGCATTCACACCTCTTCGAGCACGAGTGGCACCACGGAAGCGTCCTCGGATGCATCCAGGTGCATCTTCATCATCACAGCCTACGCCGCCACCACCACCGCCCTCGCAGCCAAGCGAGGATGCCTATTCTATGCAGGGCATGTACACTATGCTGCAAGACATCCAGCAAACGTAGCAGCAACATATGACAATGTATACCGGTATTCAAGACACTACGGACCGGATACTGGATAATCAAAGGGCGATGTTTGAGAATGAGCACCTCCTCCTTGACAACCAACAACAGATACATGATCGGTTGTATCAGATGGAGATGCAACAGGAGCCCTTCTACGACCACTATTGGAGCGAAAATTATTTTGGAGGTTATCCACAACCTCCACCCAGGGCCCAGTTTGATCCAAGCTTCCAGGGGAAGTATCCTTCTTGGGACCCTACATCTCCATAGTACCCGCCTCCACCACAAGAGTAAATTGGTATCACTGTTCCAACCTTTGAGATTGTTTTTGACTATGAGGCCATAGTCGAATTCAAGCTTAGGGGGGGTAGTTGGAACAGTTCTATCTTTATTTTCTCTATTTTTAGTTTTATTGCTTTTGTTTCCTGTCATTTGTTTTCTGCAATCTTAGTTTGTTTTAGGATCCACAATCTATATAGTGTAATCGTGGATGTCTTTGATGTTGAGTCATCTCAGTTGCATGTGCATGGGAAATTAAGGGAAAATAAAAAAAAAACTTTTGAGTGTTCGCAAGCTTGAGTGTTGTTTAACCCTGATCACTTAACTTAGAAAATGATTGGTTTTGTCAACTTTAAAACTGAAAATCACGACTGTACATTCCTAATGATTCATTAAAATGGATGGAATTGGTTGTTTGAGCCTAAGCTGACCAAGTGATAATGAGACTTTAATTTGAAGTAAGAGAGAATAGACCTTTTAACTACTACACAGGTCAATAAGGAGGGACATATAATATTTTTCAAAGGTTCAGTCAACTAGTCTTGTGATCTGTCCACCTCATTGTTTTTCACAATCCACCAAGATTTGGAAGTAAAGTACGGTTTTAACTCTTTTGATTGCATGGCATGTAGATAGGACTTGCATTGCAGTCACCTTCACATGTTTGCATATATAAAAAAAAAATGAAAAAAGATTAGAATAGGTATACATGCACATTACCCTTAGGTGCATGTCATGTAGTTGCATTCATAACTTTTATGCGTAAAGTATGTCATGTACCTCATTTATTCTGTAGTGGTGAATTAAAATGTTCCATACCTTCTAAATAATTCAAATGTTTGAGTTATGCAGCAAAAGTAAGCCTTATAAATTATTCATTGCCAATTATGGATATAAGGGCTTTGAAAAGAAAAAAAAAGGAAAAAAAATCTGAAAAAAAAGTTATTTAGAAGCAAGTGGAATAAGAAGGAGAAAGGAACATAATCTCACCTGTATTGCAAGATAAGTGAATACATGATGTAGCGTAATTAGATATTCATCTCCTTTTGAGACGGATGGTTAGTGCATGCATCATTCCATCTAATCTTAGGCATTAGGGCATTTTTCATTTGCGTTTGCATCATTTAGGGCATTTTTGTTGTATGCATGTTGAAATCGTGTAATGCTTCCACTTCTTCCATTAGCCGCCCATTTCATCCACCTGTTGCTCGGATTGGTAGGCCACCATGAATTTCTCCTCACTAATGAATATCAGGAGAACTGCTTCCATGTAGATGGTAGTTAGGGCGAGCAACGTAGTATAGAAGATCACAAGATGCACCAAGCCTGGACCGGAAAATTTTATTATGTTAACTGCCTTATGTGATAGTGTTCATCAGTTTTGAGGTCAACATCTTTTCTGGATGATTAATGTCACCTTTAGGGTAATTATCATTCTGTGGTTAGCAAGGGCCGGTATGTGAATGTCCGGTGGGAGTCATATGGGATGTCTGTTGTGATGCTTAGTTCTTTAGTTGACTCTGGCAATTCTATTTTAAGGTATAGTTGCTCGAGGGCGAGCAATGTTCAAGCTTAGGGGAGTTTGATGCGATGATTTTGAGTCACATTTATAGACTTGTTTGATATGCGTTTTATGCATTTATTAGTCATTTTCATGGTTAATGTTGCATAATTCATTCATTTTGGTCTATGCTACTTCTTTATGTCAAATTCCCTTTATTTAAGCATTTTTAGTATTAATTATCGAAAAAATATATTTTGTGTGGATTTATGTGGTTCCGTGTGTTAATTTCAAGAAAAACAAGTATCTACTGTCGTCGATACCATCGACGGTGGTCGATACCATCGACCGGACCACAGGCTGCCAGCCGCAAGGACCAGAACAAGGTCGATACTATCGACGGGTATGTCGATGGTATCGAGATACCATCAGGTTGTTGGCGAGGAAGGAGTCGATACTATCGACACTATGGTCGATACTATCGACGGGAGGAGCTACAGCGACACAAAACGACAAAACCGTCGCTATAGAGCTGTCGATACCATCGACCCGAGTCGATGGTATCGAGATGACATCAGGCACACAGATGAAAGAAAAGAAGAACAATCGATGCCGCGCTAGGTCGATACCATCGACCCGCGTCGATGGTATCGACACCGTCAGATATGAGTTTGATTCAGAATGATCTTAATCGGACGGTGGTGATTAATTAATGACTAAACTCGGGAATTAAACCTAATGATGGCGCCCTTGACTGGGAGGACGTCATTAGTTGTTGCACACATCCCAGAGAGCAAGGAGAGAAGAACGGAGCATTAGAGCACGCCCCAGCCGATCCAGACGCTGAAGAAGACGAATTCCACCACCGAAAGGCGGCGGAACGCAGATTTCACACCAAGGATCGATTGGACCTTCTCCGTTCAGGGGTTTCACCACTCAATTTCGTTTTTCCCATGTTTCCCCATTTCTTTACCATGCTTTGTCTTGAGATAAACATGCGGGGCTAATCCCCTTTGTCTTTAGGACTGGGAGTAGCCCAGGGATTCATTGTATGATGATTTTATAATAGTAATTCATATCTTATCTCTTAAATCTGTGATATAGTTTCATGTTCTCCAATATATTATTATGCTTGATCACCATAATAATAACCTAATGCCTTTAATTGCTTTGAAAGAAGAATTAACGGTTGAAAAGAGACGGAATTTACATTAATTGACAAATCCCTTGAACAAGGCGGTGTAAGATTACTGGTGGATACCGAGAGGTCGTTTATAATGCACCTAGTTTAGGGTATAGGTTACTACGACGGTGGAACCGACCTAGACATAGGTAGTGAATTGTACCATGACAGTGGGCAATTCTGATTTCAGGCCACTACCCGGATAGAGAGATAAAATTGAGTAGCTATATAGAATTTAATACAATGAAAACCCGCGGTGAAACCGTAACCCTAAAGATCTCCTTTTGAATTGATTAAACCAACATTTAATCGATTGCTTGTTTTGTTTTGTTTTCATTATTTTCTTTTAAATTTTAACAACAACTCTCAACTTGTTGATCGGATTAGCTGATTGTGAGTAGTTAGTAGGAGTCCCCGACGATTGCACGTATCCCTGAGTTCGACTCGGGCCTCACAAAGGCCTGTACTACTCGACGCGTTCACTTGCATTTCTACGCACGGTAAATTTGTGTCACTCATCATATATGGTGATGACCTGATACACCATTAATTGTGATCATTAGGTCACCATTGGTTGTTAGATCAGTAATACAATCATTTAACACCATCAAATATTAAGCTAATGTCATCATGGATTGATAGCATCATTAGAATACTTAGTGGATGGTAATTAAACTTCTAATTGAGCCAAAACTTGACCTAAGGGGGTGAACATAGGTTGTCACCATAAAATTTGACACCCTTGATCAGGAACGTCAGTTTCCAAGATAGCAACGCCATTGGTTGTTGAATGGTATGGCCATCGGTTGTGTGATAGGGAAGGAAATAGCTTGAAAACCCTAATTTGAACCATCGATTGTTTTGTACTTAGAACCATAGGTTGTTTCTATCAACCTGTCCCAGATCATATTATAACTTAGAAAGATCGTACATATGTTTACAAGTTCATATAGAACTGAAACAAAATAGGGAACACGATAAAAAATTCGTAACCCTAAACAAGCATGGTTTCTTTATGCTTAGATCATCACATTAAAGCATAAACATGAACTAATAAGCTTCTAGCAAGCAATATAAGTGAAGAATATTATATAAATAGCCTCTATAGAGTAGGTCAGATCCAAAATAGCAAGAATCTCGAGCAAATAAGGTAAGAAAACCCTAGATTCAGATCTGAACTTGGCCAAGTAGGCACTTCTCTCTACAAAGAAGCAAAACCCTAGAAGAAGAAACAAGAAGGATAGATTTTTGAGTTCTAGAGCTACTTTCACCATGGAACAGAAAGGTTCTGACCTATAGAAATATAGGAGTAAGAATAGAAAAGAAATAAATGGAGGAAATAAGCTAATACTTACACTTTTAGGTCAAGATCACTAGGAAGGAGCTTTAGGAACCCCTAAAGGAAGTCAATTGCAACCCTAGATTCTTTTTGCAAGAAGATCCCCACTTTCTTCTTTCTTGGATAGGAAATTTGCAGAAGCACTGAGGGATAATGAGTCTCGTAGAAGGAGGGAAGTGGTGGAGAGAAAATGGTTCATTTGGGTGCTTAGGGATAAGTATATGAAACTTTAAGATAAAGAAAAAGAAAAAGTTGAAGTTCTAGTATCTTTCCAAGTGTCCATGGCCTTAAACTATTATGAATATACAAGCACACAAACAAGCAGATACCCCAACGTCCATATATACCTGCTTATCTCTCCTTTGTCAAATTTCCAAACCAATCAAATAATTCATTAGTTGATAGCTACTAAAGGTAGCTCATCCATGAAGCGGTAAACCCTAAAATACCCTTGAGGAAAACACCTTCAAACCATGGCTCAACTAGGAGCCCCATGGCTTAAAATACTCAAGAATGATAAGATAACATCTAAGGAACATAATGTATATGAAAAATTGCAAATAAAACCCCTCAATTTTGTAAATTGCATAAAAGTCCAAAATGTACATAAAATTGCATAACTTGCTCAAACAGTGTCCAAATTGGACCAAATTTGAAACTTAAGCTTGTCTTATGATTTAAAAACATAAGGGTTAGAATCATTAAATATGGTAATTAAGCTTATTCAACTCATTAAGCAAGTTCAGGGGCCTTACAACTATAAACCCCTAATAAGAATTTCGCCCTGAAATCCTACGCAAAAAGAGATGGGTATTTTCTATGCATCTCATTCTCTAGTTCCCATGTGGCTTCCTCTATTACATGGTGATACCATAAAACTTTCACTAGTATTATATCTTTTCTCTTCATCTTTTTCACCCTTCTATCCAGGATCAACACAGGACCCTCAACATAGGAGATATCCTCATCTAACTCAACTTCTACTGGTTGGATTGTCTGTTCAGTATCTGGATGGAATTTCCTCAACATAGAGATGTGAATGACATTATGAAATCTATGTATCTCTAGTGGTAGCTCCAACTTGTATGCTACCTTTCCAACACGAGCTACGATAGGGTATGGTCCCATAAATCTAGGAGACAACTTACCCTTCTTTCCAAACCTTAGCACAACTTTCCAAGGAAAAACTTTAAGATATACTCTATCTACCACTTGGAACTCAAGTGGTCTATGTCAGTTATCTGTATAAGATTTCTACCTATCTTGGGCAACTTTCAATTGTTGTTGTATCACTTTAATCTTTTATGTAGTTTGTTGTACTAGCTCATGACCCAAAAGTTGATATTCACATGTCTCATACCAGCAAAGAGGAGACCGACATCATATCCCATACAGAGCCTCATAAGGAGCCATATCTATGATTCTTTGATAGCTATTGTTGTACGCAAACTCTATCAGAGTCAGATGTACATACCAACTACTAAGAAATTGCAGCACAAATGCCCTCAAGAGATCCTCTAAAGTCTGAATAGTCCTTTTAGACTGCCCATCAGTCTGCGAATGAAAATTTGTGCTAAATCTTAGTTGTGTTCCCATTGCTGAATGCAGACACTCCCAAAAATGACTTGTAAAGTATGGACCTCTGTCAGAAACTATAGTCACTGGAATGCCATACAGACAGACTATCTCATCAACATATATTTGTGCCAATTCATATGTTGTAAATGTCATCTTGATTGGTAGAAAATGAGTTGACTTAGTCAATCTCTCTACTATCACCCATATGGAATCACGACCCTTAGTTTTCGTAGGAAGACCAACCACAAAGTCCATAGTAATATGATCTCATTTCCACTGTGGTATTGGAAAGGGTTGTAATGTCCATGCAGGCTTCTGGTGCTCAACCTTCACCTGCTAACAAACTAGACATTTGGCAAAAACTCTGCCACATCATGCGTTAGACCTAGACAACAATACATGTCTTTCAAGTTTTGGTACATCTTGGTACTTCCAGGATGCATTGCATACATGGAGGAGTGAGCCTCCTCAAGTACCATCTTCCTCAACCCATCAACATCAGGAACTACTATCCTATTGTGGTAACAAACTGTACCATCATCTACCTCATGAAATCCATCATACTTTTCACTACCAACCCCTGATCGAATATTCTATATCACAGTGTCATTTTGTTGTGCATCATGAATCTACTGTCTCAATGTAGGTTTAACTTGTAACTGTGCTAGCAATCCTGCCAACAAGGAAACTTCTAGATGTACATTCATCTGGCGAAGAGACACTATCATATCTCTCTTATGGAACATCAAGAAATTTAATTGTACATTATCTACTATTAATAATGAAGATGAATTTCTACTTAATGCATCAGCTACCACATTTTCTTTCCCTAGATGGTAGTCTATTGTGCAATCAGAATCCTTAATCAGCTGCATCCATCTCCTCTACCTCATATTCAACTCCTATTTCAAGAAGATATACTGTAGATTCTTGTGGTCAATGAAGATCTGACACTTTTCTCCATAAAGATAGTCTCTAGATCTTTAAGGCATGGATCTCCGCTACAAGCTCTAGATCTTTTGTTGGGTAATTCTCCTCATGTTTCTTAAGCTGTCACCAAACAAAAGAAAACACATTTTTATCCTGCACAACACACATCCCAACCCATTCTTTGAAGCATCACAAAAGACAATATAACCTTTCCCTTGCTCTGGAAGTACTAACACCGGTGCACTAGTCAAATTTTCTTTCAACAACTGGAAAGAACATTAACACTTGTCATTCCAAGCAAAAAGAATATCCTTCCCGGTTAACCTAGTTAGGGGTAACACTATAGAACTGATGTCCTTGATGAACCTCCTATAGTAGCCTGCCAAACCTAGGAAACTAAAGATCTCTATCGGTGTCTTAGATTGTTCCCATTATAGTACATATTCTACTTTCTTGTGGTCAACACAAATGCCTTTTATAGATATAGCATGGCCCAGAAAAGACACTTCCGATAACCAGAATTCACACTTGCTGAACTTAGCATATAGTTGTTGCTATCAACCTGTCCTAGATCATATTATAACTTAGAAAGGTCGTACATATGTTTACAAGTTCATATAGAACTGAAACAGAATAGGGAATACCATAAAAAATTCATAACCCTAAACAAGCAAGGTTTCTTTATGCTTAGATCATCACATTAAAGCATAAACATGAACTAATTAGCTTCTAGCAAGCAATATAAGTGAAGAATGTTATATAACTCACCTCTATAGAGTTGGTCAGATCCTAAACAGCAAGAATATGGAGCAAATAAGGTAGGAAAACCCTTGATTCAGATATGAACTTGGCCAAGTAGGCACTTCTCTCCACAAAGAAGCAAAACCCTAGAAGAAGAAACAAGAAGGATAGATTTTTTAGTTCTAGAGCCACTTTCACCATGGAACAGAAAGGTTCTGACCTAGAGAAATATAGGAGGAAGAAGAGAAAATAAATAAATGGAGGAAATAAAGTAATACTTACACTTTTAGGTAAAGATCACTAGGAAGGATCTTTAGGAACCCTTAAAGGAAGTCAATTGCAACCCTAGATTCTTTTTGCAAGAAGATCCCCACATTCTTCTTTCTTGGATAGGAAATTTTTAGTAGAACTGAGGGAGAATGAGGTTCATAGAAGGAGGGAAGTGGTGGAGAGCAAATGGTTCATTTGTGTTCTTAGGGATAAGTATATGAAACTTTAAGATAAAGAAAAAGAAAAAGTTGAAGTTCTAGTATATTTCCAAGTGTCCATGGCCTTAAACTATTAAGAATATACAAGCACACACACAAGAATCTCCCCCACCGTCCATATAGACCTGCTTAGCTCTCTTTGTCGAATTTCCAAGCCAATCAAATAATTCATTAGTTGATAGCTACTAAAGGTAGCTCATCCATGAAGGGGTAAACACTAAAATACCCTTGAGGAAAACACCTTCAAACCATGGATCAAATAGGATCCCCATGGATCAAAATACTTAATAATGATAAGACAACATCTAAGCAACATAATGTATATAACAAAATGCAAAGAAAACCCTTCAATTGGGTCAATTGTAGAAAAGTCCAAAATGTACATAAAATTGTATAACTTACTGAAACAGTGTCCAAATTGGACCAAATTTGAAACTTAAGTTTGTATTATGATTTCAAAACATATCACAAGGTTATATTAGGATTATAAGCATTCAGTTATGGCAATTAAGATTATTCAAATCATTAAGCAACTTCAGGGGCCTTACAATTGTGGTAGATGATGCATTGAGCAGGAAGTTGTCATCATCATCTACAGAAAATGCATAGTTGTATTCCTTGGTGTGCCATAAATGATACATGTCAATATCTCTTCTCCATATGAATGTACAGTTGGAAGTTTCTTTCTTGGCAGGTTTGTTGGCACAATTACAAGTTAAACCTACCTTGAGACAACATATTTGTGATGCACAATAGAACGATAGTGTGATATAGAATTAGAGAGAAGCATGATGGATTCCATGAGGCAGATGACGATACTGTTTGCTTCCACAACATCACATTAGTTCCTAATGTTGATGGGTTGAGGAAAATGGTACTTGAAGAGGCTCACTCCTAGATGTATGCAGTGCATCTGGGAAGTACCAAGTTGTACCATAATCTAAAAGACATATATTGGTGGTGAAGATTAAAGTGTGATGTGGCAAAGTTCATTTCCAGGTGTCCAATTTGTCAGCATGTTAAAGTTGAGCACCAAAAACCTATAGGGACATTACAACTTTTTCCAATACTACAATGGAAGTGGGATCATATTAATATGGACTCTGTGGTTGGTCTTCCTAGGCCAACCAAAGGTCATGATTTCATATGGGTGATAGTAGACAGATTGACCAAGTCAACTCACTTCCTATCAGTCAAGACAACATTTATAGTAGAAACGTTAGCATATGTATATGTAAATGAGATAGTCCTTTTACATGGGATTCCAATAAATATAGTTTCTGAAAGAGGTTCATAGTTTACAAGTCAGTTTTGGGATGGTTTTTATGGTTTTGTTTCACTTGGACCGGTGGTTCACTTAAAAGAGATGGTCAACCAATGGTTCACCACTTAAGTGACTAGGGTTCAAAAGAACCAATTGTTTCTTTGATTGGAGATCGATGGTGAGTCTGGAGATCTAACAAGTGATGTCCTAGAAGGTCTCCACAACTGGTGGACCTACTATTGTATGGCTGTGGAAGCTCTTATCCATGGACACATTGAGAGCTACTAGGACACCTCAAGCTTTTCCCTTTCCTTATCCATAAGCCTTATATACCTATCCTTTAGCTAAAAAGCAAAACCTTTATACTCTCATCTCTTTCCTCATTTCCATAGCTTCGTCTTTCCCTTCTTGGTGGTGAACAAGAGTGCTCAAGGAAGAAAAATATAGCTGACCTTCTTGGTTAAGCATCTAGGGTTTCATTTTACTCTCTTCTAGGGTTTGTGGAGCTACCCTTGCTATATCCAACCTAAAATAGTACATATCTCCTTCTCTCCTTCGTTTCTTTTGATCTTCCTCTTCCTCCTACCTTCTTCCTGGATGGAACCCATGTTGTTCCATGGTAAAGTTTTCTCTAAAGTGCAAGAACTTATTTTTCTTGCTCCCTTCACCCAGGGTTTACTCCCTTTCTTGGAGAAGAAGCTTACTTGGCCGAGTTTAGAGATTATACTAGGGTTCTTTACCATACTTGCTCGAATTTCTTTCTGATTGGAGTATGATATTCTTCTTAGATGTGAGTTTTAGAACCCTCTTCACTGTTATTTCTTACTACAAGCTTTCTTACTCATATTCTTATTGTAA
The DNA here is from genome assembly GCA_963693085.1 of Alisma plantago-aquatica. Taxonomy (NCBI): domain Eukaryota; kingdom Viridiplantae; phylum Streptophyta; class Magnoliopsida; order Alismatales; family Alismataceae; genus Alisma; species Alisma plantago-aquatica. The sequence goes on from OY856413.1 coordinate 256,960,766, forward strand.
AATGATGATCTAAGCTTAGAGAAGTTATGCATGCCTAGGTTTTCGATTTTGATATTGTTTCTTGTTTAGTTTCTAGTTCTATATGAACCTGAAATTATGTGCATGACATATCCTAAGGTAGAGGCAGACTTAGATTAGGTTTACATGGCAACCTATGGTGCTAAGTACCTATCAAACAACGGCTTATACTTAGTGTTTTTAGGCTGATTTTCAACTTTACACATGAACTGATGGATGACTTTATATTACAACAAATGAAGATGATTTTGTGGAAACAAATGGAGAAGACCAATGGTGTCAACCTATGGTCACAACTTTGATCAGTTCTATACTATTCTGAAAGCTCAATCATTGATGGTTTAGTTCCCTAAAGATGACATGATCCAATGGTGATTTTTAGCTCAACATCTGATGGTGTTCAATGATGGTAGTACTGACCCCATCAACAAATGGTGACATGATGTGTCACAAATGATGATGGTTCAGGTTACCACAATATATGTGTCTAACCTAAAAGGCCAATAGAAAATTTTCAATGTTGCTTCAATTAAATCCTAAACCGTTGGTTTCTTTGGTTATATGATCCAAAGGTTAAACCTACATATTAATCGATGGTTTTGAAAAGTTAAACCTAATTCAATGATTGTGATTGGATGCTTCAACATCCAATGGTTTAGAATGAAGTCTATAGTATAATGTTTTGGTTCTAATAATGTGCATTCGATGGTTCAATGCCTTTAACTTATAGTCTTACCTTCTCCCTCATATAAATATATTTGATAGATCACCTAATAAGTAGATGTGTAACTCTAATGAGATTTAGCTTGTTATACCTAACCCTAATGTGACTAAGTGATGGTGTTTGATTGTAATCAGCCCTATTGAATGATTCCTAAGATAATGAAATTCTCTTTTATTGTTGATTGGAACTCTTATATGGTGACATCTTGACATCACACTTCCTTTCTATGTTAAACTTATATGTCACATGTGTGTTGATGACTTGTTGAGCTTTATTCTAAAGCATAGAAAGATAAGGATGAACTTGTAGGCATTGATGTAATGGTCTTAATGACCTTTGGACACGGTTGATCCCTATTGGAGGTGTTATCCTCTTTATAAACATGATAAGGGTTGGAATCCTGGATTACTGTGTCATGGAATTGTATCATGTGGTGGTATCATGACAAGTCTGATATCATGATTGGCAATAAAGATTAAGAATTATACCTCATATGTTTTATATCTTCTGGAGTTGTTATACTTATACATTTTCTAGAAATGTATTAGGATTTATATGATGAATCCTTAATTCATCCAATTGGGAAAACTAATCAAGTGAAACCCTAATCATGTAGTGCCCTATGTCGTAGAATCATCTTCAGTTTCAGAACTTGCTAGATGGTGAAACGAGTGTTCCTTAGGGAAACTCAGAGTGCATATTATTGAGTATGTAGGGTGCAAGAGACCATGTGTTCCCTTGACATACTTACTTACATGTTATGGAGGATATCTACAGTCATGCCTTAGATATTGTAATATGTGAAAGGCATTAGTGGGTACAACTGTAGGATACCTTAGATAGAACGGGCATGCATGACCAATTCTCTAGCGCCATGACCTATACCAAGGTGGGCTACTTGTTTTTAGCTTGACTATATGTCATTGTTGGAAGTTGACTGTTATGTCTCTGTGTTGTCTCTCATACTGATCGGGAGTTGTCGATGAGATCATGGAGTCCAACTAATACATAGATCTAGTATGGAAATGATTTCGACGTAGCAGTGGTCAATTAGATTTGGGTGTATGACTCAAATTCTCAGGGCATACTAAAAGATGTTAAATAGTTGTGTAGTACATATAGCAGGGTTAAATGTGCTTCACATTGGTTGTTGACCCTTGCAATATTCCTTGTTCTACAAGGCTGCTATATGATGTAAATGATTAACTATTAAAAGAACATATAATTGTTTCCTTTAGATACCCTAATAATTATGTTTATTTCTAATCTTATATGCTTAAACTTGCTTATTGTGCTAAAATTTGAGTCTGCTCAGTTTATTTACTATTAAACCATTAGTTGTAAACAAAATCTGTTGGATAGAGTTGTGTCTCTCGCTAGGACATGGGTCTCACCCATTAGTCACCACATCTTTTTAGGCAGTCATCGGCAATGTGGTTGAGATTGTGCTATAGTAGAGGAGCATCCTGGTGATCAATAGACACAGAAGGTTGGACAAATGTTATTGTTAGTAGTAGAGTCCTAGTGTCATCCTTGTATTCTCAGGTCAAGGTATGGGAAGTGTTTTGTAAATGTTATACTTGTATCGACATGAGTTTTTGGCAGTATGCCAGTTTTTGTATATATGGCATGTACATGTGGAATATCTCTTTTGCATATAGGTTGTGTCCTCAGCCATTGGATACATATGTAAATACCTATTATGGTACATGAGTTTATGGAAAAGATGGACCTTGATGCAAATGTTTCAAAACTTGTTTATGATGTGAAATTGTTTTTAATTATTCCACTTTTCTAACTATGTGATCTGTTAGTAGTTGATCATATTTTATGTTTGAGTAATCTCATTTAGCATGATTGGGTGTCACATATCCCTAGAAGGTGCTCTACATTTGAGAAAGCCCTATCCCATGTATGTGACTCCCACATTTTACCATTTTAGGGTTATGATTCCAGCTAGAAAGCTTTATCCCATATATGTGATTCCCACATTTTACCATTTTAGGGTTATCAATTTGGTCCATCCACAAGGTCTCTGCAAATGACCTAATTTACTCAAATTCTAAGCACATGAGTTTTGAAAAAGTTGATAATGTTTCCAAAATCAAACACGCCAATGACCTTTCCCATTTTTAGACTCATGATTTAACATGATAAACTTGATGAGTCTCACCTTTTTTGAGCCCTTCATGATAAATATAGACATCATATTTGTCTTAAGCATGAAGTTCTCACTATCATATACATTCCAAATTTTCCCATATATTTACATATTTAATCTAACAATTTTCTTCCATTTTCCACTTTTCCAGAGTTTATAGATAGAATATCCTTTCATTGGACTTAAGTGCAATTTGTACTTTTATTGACATTTTCACAAGCCTATTCCAAAAATTCCAATTCAATTATCCACGAATAAAGTATTCACATGCAATAATTCAATTGCCTTAATTTATCTATCTTCAAAATTAAAAACCCTTATTTTAATGAATATGATATTCAATTCAAATTCTTATGCGTTTGAGTGATTTCTTCCTCCTCACTTTGTTTTTTTGATTTGTTTCTCAATGACACAGTCTTGTGATTGAAAATGAATTTCCTATTCCATCCAATGGAAACCTTTCATACAGTAAGAGACTCAGATAAGGAAAGATAAAGTTTCATACATAGGAACACCTTGACTACATGTCAGATTTATCTGAGGTGGAATGTGTCTGAAAGTGGTTCTACACCAATGGTGCACCCCATAAAACCAATGTCTATAGGGTCTCCTCCGGGTACACATCTCAATTTTTATTTCATTTTCCTAATTTGATGCTAATCTATTTGAAAAACGTTTCCCTTAATGTTGGACACTTCTCACCAACATGAATAAATACCCTCTCATATCCACCATCAACTGATGCCCCTTTTGACTCTATTGAAGCTAGAGAGCAAGCTACCTCTTCTTGTTCACACTCTGTCGATGATTGTTTAGAAGATCATTCTTCTAGAGAAATGATTCCAATACATCAGTAGGATATTGAAATGGCAAGGAGGATTCATGTCTTCTAGATTTAGTTGTTCATATTAACTATTAAATTTAGATTACAAGGACTACTTATTCATATCATTATTGATTATCTATTTGTTCATCTTGCATAACAATTGCCTACCTATTAGCTTATTTATCATGTAACAAGAACATTGGCATGAGTAATTGAACTACATCTTACCTTGCCATCTACTCACTTCTATGTTACAATTGCATAACTTGATTATCGACATGCTAATGTATTTATATTATAAAAATCTTTTTGCTTGATTTCTTATGAGAATGCATCTTGATCGTAATCAATTTTTGCTCTAAATGTCCCTCTCTCTATTTCCCACATCTCATCCCAATCACCCAATATAGATCTCTACCGTGTGAGATCCTAAGGAGATTGAGATCCATTTATGAAAAAATAGAATCCTCGGTGATGATGATCGAAAATTCCACTATCATCTTGAGTCCCCAAATTTTTTAACACCTTAATCACATTTGTTCTTATTTTGTATTCTTAAACAACCATGCCTCTTATCTTTCAGATACTCATGAGCCTAATATCAATATTGAATCTCTAAGCGACAGTGGGTGCCTAACACCTTCCTCAATTGTAATAGGATTTCCTATCCTAATCTTATGGTCATGTTGTCCATGTCTTATCCCCCTCTACTGTGTTAACCTAGAGGTTATACACTGTCCATATTTTGATAATGACACAACTATTCCATTCATATGTATCTAATATGTGCATTCAAGATTGATCTCAGGTTTTAGGTACATGAAAAGAATCAATTTACACAAGCCCTATCTTGTCAAAGATGAGAAATATATGTGGGACACTTTGTACCAAGTTTTAATCATTTTTTAATCACTTTAGAAAATTGATCACATACTGCTGATCGGTCGAGTTATAATCTCGACCGATCCCTTAGATCAATTTTTTGAAGAGTGCATCGGTTGAGTTGAGCATTCATAGAACTCGACTGATCGGGTTACTGACCAAATGTGATTTTAACTGATCGGTCGAGTTTCCGAGGACAAACTCGACTGATAGTTTGAAAATTGGGTTTGTCTTTTAGCCGATCGGTCGAGTTACCTTTATTGAATCTCGACCAAATGTACTGTAAGAAAAATGCAAAAAAAGTGATTCTAACCGTTGGGAACTTGTTTGAATGAAAATAGATCTGTTGCCTTGAGAAAAATGGCTATAATTTGACCCTAAGTGTTCCCCAACTCAAGGGAGCACCCCCAGCTATAAATAGGACCACTTGGAGTTCATTCCAAGGTTACTCATTCACTACACACAAGGTCCTTTCTATAGTTGAGTGTGCTACCACCCCTTGAGCCCCTTTCTCTCTCTAGTTTACACTTCATTTCATGATTTGTGAGTGAGTTAGGATTATTGTAAGAGAGCTCCACCTTTGTGCATGTGAAGCTCTCAATCTTCCACTTCTTCCCTATTCCCTTCTTTCGTGAAGAAAAGCTGAAGCAAGCTCCATCGAGTGAAGAAGGAGCTATAGTTGTCCCTCTTCAAGGTTGATGAAGAGGTGGTGATCTTCTCCAAGTGAAGGAGAAGGAAAAGGTTGAAGATCCAAGAGGAGAAGAAAAGTCCTTCAAGGCGGAATACTTGACCTTGAATGGGTAAGACCTAGGTGAAGGCTGAAGATTCAAGCTAAGTGGATAAGTTCCTTATTAAGGTGGAGATCTCCTTGTGGATGGATGGGTAAGTCCTTTGGTGGTCTATTGATATAAATCTCTGTGGTGACATAATAGCGAAAAGCACTTGCAAAGTCTTAGAGGTTGACCTCTCTAGGTAGTGGACTGACTCACTTCTAGTTTGAAGTGTGAACCACTCTACATCCCTTTGTCAAGTGCTTGCTATCAATCTCTCTCATCCTTGCTATGCTTGTTAGATAGGACTTCAAATTGCCATTAAGCTATTGCTCCTAATTGATACAATTTGAAGGTCTAATATATTTTTTGAGAAATTTTGTAGCTCTATGCACCCCCCCTCTAGATCCCTTAGATCAAACAAGTGGTATCAGATCTAAGGATCTTCTCCAACAATCTCCCACAAGATGAGAAGATGGGTGACAACCTACTTGGTTCACTCAACTTAGACGGAGGCTTCTCCATGCGTCCTTTGGTCTTTAATGGTACCGACTTCCTCTATTGGAAGAGAAGGATGTAGTTCTACATTCAAGGGATGAACTTTGATGTGTGTAAGGTGATGGTCACACCTTACAAAGAGCCAACCGGAGCTGTTGCAACATGGAGTGAAGATGCTCTCAAGGAAGCTCAACTTAATGCAAAGGACATTAGCATCCTCTATGCAGCCCTCACTCCCATGGAGTTCAACCAGATCTCATCATTGGACACCGCCTATGAGATTTGGGACAAGCTGTGTATCACATATGAAGTTACAAAGCAAGTCAAGGAGGCAAACATGTTGGACAACCTCCTAGAGAACTTCAAGATGAGAAAGAAATAAGGCATTGCGGAGATGTATTCAAGGTTGAATGTCATCGTCAATGGGTTGGCTGCTTTGGGTACTCCTTTGGAAAGAGGCATCATCAACTCTAAGATCTTGAGAACTTTTCCAAAGAGATGGGAGTCAAAGGTCACCTCCATTAAAGAAGTCAGGAGCCTTGGTGACATCCCAACTGAAGAACTCATTGGCAATCTTCAAGCCCATGAGCGTAGACTTGACAAGCAAGAAGAAGAAGCTAAGAAAGAAGAGAAGGAAGCAAAGAAGATCAAAGATAGTGCTTTCAAAGCACAAGTGGAGGTTGTCATCCTTCAACAACAACTTGCTTATCGGACTTCTTCTCCCTCCTCTAGTGAAGATGAAGGCCCTAGTGAACATGAAGCCAACTACACCAAGGGCAAGCACTTCAAGGGAAAGCAAGCCTCCTCCTCTACTCTGAGATGCTACAAGTGTGGTCAAAAGGGACACTAAAAGAGTGAATGCCCAAAGTCAAGAAAGTCTCACCACAAGAGCAACTCAAGGAAAGAAGAAATTACAAGAAGGAGAGTAAGCAAAAGAGGAAGGACAAGAAGGAAGAGAGACATAAGAATGCAGCCAATGTAGTTTGGGAAGCTTCATCTTCAAGCAGCTTTAGCTCCGAAGAAGATGTAGAGTGCCACCTTGCTCCCATGGCCTCTACAAGTGAAGATATTGGTGAGGTATGTGAGGTAAGCTTACATGAATTGCCTAAAGAAGCTATTATTGACATGCTTGTCACTACCTGTTCTTCTTTTACTAAATGTAAATCTAAAAGAAAATGGTTAGGAAAAATCATTGATGATCTTTATGCTAAGCTTGAAATTTTGGAATTAAATGAGAAAAAAAATCTTGAGAGTATTGATAATTTGCAAGGGAAATACCTTGATCTTGAGCACCACTACAATGGGGTTGAAGTTGAGAACGGTATCTACCTTAAGAACATTGAAAATCTTAAGGAAGAGAGCCAAAATTGCCTAAAAGAACTTGAATTGCTTAAAATTGAAAATGCTGGATTTAAGTTTCTTATTGATGCTCATAGAGAAGAGAGACATGTTTATCTCAAAGAGATTCAAATGCTAAAATCTAAAAATGCTAGGTTGCTTGTTCAAGTAAATGATTTGTCTTTTAGACCTTTGTTTCTTAGTATTAATGTTGCTTCTATCTCTCTTGAAAATGATTCATATCTTACTAAAGCTTTATGTCTTGAGGCTAATCTTGTGCATGCTAGGGATGATATATCTAGTTTATATTCTACTATTGTTTCTTTGAATGATGATAACCATAGATTAAGAGCATCTCTACAGAAATTCCTCAAAGGGAAGAACTCCCGAAATGAAATCCTTGATCATTCTTCCCAACAAAGTGGTACTAGTGGTTTGAGATTTGTAGGGGGAGCCTCAAAGGGTAAAAGTAAGGCCAAAGGTAAGAAAAAGAGCAAGGGGATCTCTTTCTTTGTATGAGAATCTTCGAGAACTAATAATCATATGGTTTGTTCTTATTTCAAATGTGATGATCATTATTCTACTTATAGTCCTTACAAGCCTAAGAGGACCAAGCCAAAGATGAAATGGGTCCCCAAGCTAACTTTGGATACCAGAGTTTGAGTTGGGAACTGACATTATCCTTTCTTGTAGGGAAAATATAGATGGATTGTTGATAGTGTCTGCTCAAAGCACATGACCGGTGATGTAAGACATTTCAACAATTTCACAAAGAAGAAAGGAGGATCTGTCACCTTTGGGGACAAAAAGAAAGGTAAAGTCAAAGGTGAGGGTGATGTAGGTGAATCTTTATGCATCAAGAATGTTCTTTTTGTGGATGGCCTACATCAAAATTTTAACAAGTGTTAGTCAACTTTGTGATAATGGTTACATTATTCTATTTACTTCTTTTGAATGTTTGATTCTAGATTCCCTCACCTATCAAGTTATATATAAGGGAACTAGAAGTGGTAATCTTTATGTTATTGTTCTTAACTCTATTAAGCATGTGGTTGGTAGATGTCTTGTAGCCAATTCGAATGATATTTCTCTTTGACACCGTTGACTTGGTCATGTAAATATGTGTCAATTAAAGAAGTTGAGCAAAAAGGACTTAGTCAAGGGACTTCCTACATTAGATTTTGAAAAGGATGAGGAATGCCAACCTTGTACACAAGGAAAGAAAACCAAGTCCTCTTTCAAATCCAAAGGAGTCCTTAGCACTAAGAGAGCTCTTGAGCTTCTTCATATTGATCTATTTGGACCAATGAGAATGCAATCGCTTCGTGGTTCCAAGTATTGCCTTGTTATTGTTGATGATTTCTCTAAATATACTTGGACCTTCTTTCTCATTTCAAAGAGTGATACACTTGATGTTTTCTCTAGTTTTCACAAATGAGTTGAGAATGAAGCTTCTTGCCAGATTGTTTCCATCTATAGTGACCATGGGGGATAATTTGAAAATGAGATTTTTGAGCATTTTTGTCAAGAATAGGGTTATGCACACAACTTCTCTTCCCCTCAAACACCTCAACAAAATGGGTTTGTAGAGAGGAAGTATAGGTCTCTATAGGAGATGGCTAGGACCATACTTCTTGAGTTTGATACTCCTAAGAAGTTTTAGGCTGAAGCTGTCAGTACCTCTTGTTATGTGCAAAACTGTGTTTTCACTCATCCCTCTCTTAAGAAAACCCCCTTTGAACTATGGCATGGTAGGAAGCCTTCTAAAGAGTATTTCCATGTTTTCAGATGTCCTTGTTTTGTTTTGAATACGAAAGATTCTCTTGACAAGTTTGATCTGAAATTGTATAAGGATTTCTTTTTTGGCTGTAGCACTACTAGCAAGGCATATATAGTTTATAATATTGATCTTGCTAAGATAGAAGAATCTATTAATGTAAAGTTTATTGAGACTAACCCCTCTATTCCCAAAGATATTGTTTCAAATGATGATGTTGCAGATGAAGTAATTCCTATTGTTAAAGAACTCAACATCACCCAAAAGGGAAAAGAGGTGGCAGCTCAAGAAGGAGAAAAAGATGATGAAAAGAAGGATCCAACTCCCCGGTTTGCTAAGAATCATCATAAGGAGCTGGTTTTAGGTGATCCATTAGTGAGTGAAGACGCAGGCTGCATTCAACAAAGAACAAGCCAAGAATGTCTTCATCTCACAATTAGAGCCTAAAGATGTCAAGGAAGCTCTTGGGGATGAAGAATGGATCCTAGCTATGCAAGAGTTGCTGAAACAATTTGAGAAGAACAAATTTTGTACCCTTATACCAAGACCAAGTGATATAAAGATCATTGGCACCAAATGGGTCTACCACAACAAGCTAGATGAAAGCGGCAAAGTGGTAAGAAACAAATCAAGGTTGGTCGCTCAAGGCTACAATCAATAGGAAGTTATTGACTTTGATGAAACATATGCACATGTAGCTAGACTTAACACCATTCGTATGTTTCTTGCTTTTTCTAGTCATAAAAACTTTCTTTTGTATCAAATGGATGTTAAAAGTGTGTTTTTGAATGGTACAATTGAGGAGGAAGTGTATGTTGCACAAACTCCAGGCTTTGAACATGATAGTCTACCCAACCATGTTTATTTGTTGTAAAAATCTCTCCATGGACTCAAACAAGCACCAAGGGCTTGGTATGAGAAATTAAAGAACTTTTTGTTAGATCACGGTTATATTATCGGCAAAGTGGATTCTACCTTATTTCTAAAGCACACTTATAACAATTTTCTTATCATTCAAATATATGTTGATGATATCATTTTTGGCGGAACTAACCTTGATCTTTGCAAAGAATTTAGTGATCTTATGCAGAGTGAATTTGAAATGAGTATGATGGGTGAGCTCATAATCTTCCTCGGCTTTCAAATCAAGTAAACAAAAGATGGGAACTCATCAACCAAGGAAAGTACACAAATGAACTACTTAAGCAGTTTGGGATGGAGAATACCAATCTGATGGACACACACCCATGTCAAACACCGCCAAACTTGATAAAGATGAAGAAGGTGAGAAGGTAGATGAGAAGATCTATAGAGGTATGATTGGAAGTTTACTTTACTTAACTTCTTCTAGACCTGACATAATGTTTAGTGTTGGCTTGTGTGCTAGATTTCAATCAAATCCTAAGAAATCTCATATTATATCTATTAAGAGGATTCTAAGGTACCTAGCCAAAACTCAAAACTTTGGACTATGGTATCCCAAGTCAAGAGACTTTACTCTTACTGCTTATAGTGATGTCAATTATGCATGTTGCTTGATTGATAGAAAGTGCACAAGTGTCACTTGTTTCCTCCTAGGACCATGCTTGGTGTCTTGGTTCTCCAAGAAATAGAGCACCATGGCATTATCAACCATCGAGGTTGAGTACATTACAGTCGGGAGTTGTTGTGCCAAGGTCCTATGGATGAAGCAAATGCTCTAAGACTTTAACATTCATTTTGATGCTTCTCCTATCTATTATGATAATACTAGTGTAATTAACTTGTCTTACAATCATGTATTGCATAGTAGAACTAAACATATAGAGGTTCACCATCACTTTCTTCATGATTACATTACCAAGAAGGATATTTATATCACGCATGTGGACACAAAAAATCAATTGGTAGAAATTTTCACTAAACCTTTAGATAGAGAGAAATTTAATTTTATTAGATCAAAATTGCTTATAACTACTTTGGATTAATCTGATATGCCTTCTAGCTAGTAGTCATCTATCCTATATGTTTTGCATCTATCTTGATCATCTTTGAGTGCTAATATTCTTAAAATTTCTTTTTCATGTTCATTTTGCCTTGTTTTTCTCTTATTTTGGGTATTTTTTGTAAATGCTTGTTTTATCAAAAAATAGTACCCAATGATGAGTGATATATGCCTAAGTGTGTTAAATATACATAATGGACTTGAAAAATAAATTTAATTAGCATTCAAATGGCTAGAAATTAAGTTTGATGGTTTTAGGCCAGGTTGACCATCGGTCAAGTTTCCTCCATGACAAACTCGATCGATCCATGGCCAAGAGCTTGTTACAAAATGACCAATCGGTCGAGTTTCAAACTCACAAAACTCAACTGATCGGCGGGCTGAAGCCAACTTAAGTTGGATTTGGCTGACTATTCTCCCTCTCAACTAGAGAATAGTCGACTAATTCCCTTTCTTCTAGCCCTAAGCTCTCAACCCCATACCTTACCTTCCCTAACCTAGCCCTGATCCGACCTAGGAAGACCTTCCTATTCCTTCTCCCTTGCTCTTTCTTGGTGTGTGAACGTTTTTGGTGGTTTCTTTTGTGCACTTGCTCTTTTCTTCTCCTTCTTTTCCCCTCCATGGCTTCACATAGAAGAAAGAGAACCGCCCCTAGCAATGCACCATCCTCTTCTTTTTCCTCTCACTTGATTTCGTTCGATGAGACCCTCTTTGTGTCAATAGAGGTTGTTAATAGGTATAAGGACCTTCTTCCTAAGAGTCCTTTTCCTTTTAGAGCCATGTTTGAGCCTAGCCCTAGGCGTCAAGCTATCATCGATCAAATGGTGAGGTTGCTTTCTGTTCATCACATATCCGCCCTGCTATCGAGCGTGATTGCTTTCACAATTCGATGTCAAGCACAAAAGCATTTACGAATTCTATGCAAATTTGCGTTAATATTATGACTCCCTTATGCCCCTCCAAATACTCAAGTGATCCTTACTTTGATGATCACCGGGAAGAAATTCCAAATCTCTAAGGATATCATGAATGTTTTCTTTTCAGGAGCCGATGAGAATGAAACCTGGCGTAAGGATTATGGTGAGTATTTTGACCTTTTGGGTCCTAAAAGTTTCTACAAGCAGAATGCGATCACTCTTCCTGATATCCATTGCTTTATGAAGAAACCTGATGTTCCCTATAAGAATAAGAGCACCCTACTCTCCTCCTCCTTAGATCTCAAGAAGCATTTATTAGCCCTAGTGGTCAACTAAAACATCCATCCAAAGTAAAATCAAATAGATATTGCAGAGAACACTACGGTGATAATGTACTACATCTTAGAGAATGTCAGAGTCAAGTGGTCTAGATATATTCTCCACCATATGACTTGCTTTGACTCTGGAAAGAACACTCGTGGCACCCATCCCCTTATCCTTCCCTGATATGTGGTCTTTTCCAGTTCGTCACTGAGAAATCACTCTTCTCTGACTTCCACTACAGACCTGTCATGAAGGGAGTGTGTATCAGTGAGACCACCATTCAAAAATCTGTATCTATCCTTTCCTCCACCACACCATGTGCTTCACCCTCTGCCTCTGCCTCAGCTGCCCCTACCTCTACCTCTACCTGAGGTCCACCTCCTCAGCCACCCCGACCTAGCCATGCCTCGTTCTGTGTGTCCAATGAAGCCCTCATGGGCAATATGATACACCAACAGGCATACAACCTCTAGTTCTAGGCGCATCTGCACCAAGATTTATGTTCAATCATGTCTAACATGAACTATCTTGTGCACACCCATATCCCACCTACCAGCCATACCCCGGTAGTGAGTATGCATCCTATGCATACAATCACTTCTACCCTACACCTGAGCCTTCCGCTGCTACTCCCACACCCTCTACTATTGGTGGTTCTGCTCCTGTCATCCTGCTGTTACCTGCTGGCCCCTTGGCCACTCTGCTTGCTAGTCTGGGTGATTCTACTCCCTCCTTCCCTCAGGCCAATGAGATTAATGCTCTTGGTATGACTTACGATGACCAGAATGCTCGTTGGCCCGATCGTGGTTTCGATCCTTCTATGGAAGAGGAGATGCCTGACCATGTTGATGCTAAGACTACTGATGCTAATGAGGATGCTAGTGATGGTGAGGATGATGATGATGATGGTGATGGCTCTGGTGGTGACTCTGGTGATGAAGGCATTGCTACTGCACCTTCAGATGGGGATGATGACTACGAGCCCAATGTTGAGGATGATGATGATGTTGTGGACATAGATAGTTTAGATGTCTAGATGTTTCTTAGTTTTTAGTCTAGTTTGCTGATCATATATATTTTTCTAGGCTATTTTGTATTAGAAACATCTGGGCACATAATCTGAGATGTACTATTTTATCTTTAGCTTTCATCGATTCTCACTTGTAGTTGTTTTTATGAGAACATGCTTCATGAGTTGTAATCTATCTTTTGTGCACTCTTACTCTTTCATTAGTTATATATTATGAGTTGGTGCCATATTTCACCATAATTTGATTATGACCTATTTTGTATGTTTCTCTTGTCTCTATTTGATATATGTTATGAGATTGCATGTTAAATATATGCTTGGTTGTGTTTGGAGAGACTGTTTGATGCTCTTCTACCCCCCTTCCTTTTTGATAATGTCAAAAGGGGGAGAGAAATTTCAATGTCTTGAAACTCAATCATATTTCTATTGTTTCTTATGTGATCCTTTTCTTGTTCTTTATATGCTTTATCATGTGACTTCCTAAAGGATCATGTAGTACATGCATATTATATTGCTTTGTGTAGAAAGAGTAACTATGCAGGTTAAAGTAAGCATAGATTGAGGGGGAGCAATTCACATTGTTCAAATCTTGAATCCCTCTAATTCACAAGGCAAAGGTATACTTTCAATATTCTTTCCAATATGTTTGAGGAATGGTCTGTCATTGTTAAAGGGGGAGAATGTTGACCTAGAGGTTATACATTGTCCATATTTTGATAATGACTCAACCATTCCACTCATATGTATCTAATATGTGTATTCAAGATTGATCTCAGGTTTTAGGTACAAGAAAAGAATCAATTTACACAAGCCCTAGCTTGTCAAAGATCAAGTCAAAAGCAATGCAAGTGTGCTAATTAGGAAATTCATTCAAACAACCTTAGAAGAATTTTGTAATCACTTGTATTGATGATATGACTTGTAACTAAGATGAGAAAAATATGTGGGACACTTAGTACCAAGTTTTAATCACTTTTTAATCACTTTAGAAAATTGATCACAGACTGCTGATCGGTCGAGTTACAATCTCGACTGATCCCTTGGATCAATTTTCTAGAGAATACATCGGTCAAGTTGTGCATTCACAGAACTCGACCGATTGGGTTACTGACCAAATGTGATTTTAATTAATCGGTCGAGTTTCCCAAGACAAACTCGATCGATAGTTTGAAAATCAGGTTTGTCTTTTAGTTGATCAGTCGAGTTACCTTTATTGAATCTCGACCGAATGTACTGTACAGAAAATGCAGAAAAAGTGATTCTAACAATTGGTGACTTGTTTGGACAAATAGATCTGTTTCCTTGAGAAAAATGGCTATAATTCGACCCTAAGTGTTCCCCAACTCAAGGGAGCACCCCCAGCTATAAATAGGACCACTTGGAGTTCATTCCAAGGTTGCTCATTTACTACACACAAGGTCCTTGCTATAGTTGAGTGTACTACCACCCCTTGAGCCCCTTTCTCTCTCTAGTTTACACTTTATTTTGTGATTTGTGAGTGGGTTAGGATTATTGTAAGAGTGCTCCACCTTTATTCATGTAAAGCTCTTAGTCTTCCACTTCTTCCCTATTCCCTTCTTTCATGAAGAAAAGCTGAAGCAAGCTCCATCGAGTGAAGAAGAGTTGTAGCTGGTCCTCTTTAAGGCTGATGAAGAGGTGGTGATCTTCTCCAGGTGAAGGAGAAGGCAAAGGTTGAAGATCCAAGAAAAGAAGAAAAGTCCTTCCAGACGGAAGACTTGAGCTTGAATAGGTAAGACTTAGGTGAAGGCTGAAGATTCAACCTAAGTGGGTAAGTTCCTTGTTAAGGTGGAGATCTCCTTATGGTTGTATGGGTAAGTCCTTTGTTGGTCTGTTGCTATAAATCTCTATGGTGATATAATAGAGAAAAGCACTTGCAAAGTCCTAGAGGTTGACCTCTCTAGGTAGTGGACTGACTCACTTCTAGTTTGAAGTGTGGAACCACTCTACATCCCTTTGTCAAGTGCTTGCTATCAATCTCTCTCATCCTTACTATGCTTGTTAGATAGGAATTCAAATTGCCATTAAGATATTGCTCCTAATTGATATAATTTGAAGGTCTAATCTATTTTGTGAGAAATTATGTAGCTCTATTCACCCCCCTCTAGAGCACTTAGATCTAGCATGGTGATGTCATCATTATAATGTTCATGTTTTCATTCCAATTTAAACACCCATATATAGTTATCATTGTAAAATAAGGCGGTGACTTTGAATAAGTCATCTTTTTTTAGTTTTATAATGGCCGCTAAGATTAAGTATTTACATTCTATTCCTCATGTATACATCACATTTTATAATAAAATAACACATTGTTGTTCTATCATGCATAATCAGTTCAACTTTACTTTGATTAGCTTTATCTTGAATTAGTCCAACTTTAACTAAGTATGTTTTCACTTTAATATGTTCATGTAGTTCACTCTTACCCCCATCATATTTAGTTTGGATCAGAGCAATCTACAATATTAATTCCTATCACTCAAGAAGAAGGAATGTAGATATTGAGAGTAATAAAGGAAGATAGAAGGGATTTCTGTGCACTTGGTCACCATGGTGTACACTACAATTCTAAATCTATAACATCCCAAAATTCATGGACAATTTAAAACTTTTAATGTGGTTTTTCTTAATAAGAATTTAGAGGGTCTTAATGCAAAAAGTTCACAAATAGTGTTACTTTTAAAATTATAGGGTGAGGAAAATAAAAGGAATGCAAAATACCTTTGTTCTTATATGATGTATCACTACTATTTGAAAAGTAAAAGTAATTGTTTTTCCCTATCTTCTTCTACCAAGGAAGTTTAAAAGAAATGAAAGAGAAAGGCAAGAGGCATGGAATTGGAAAAATAAAAATAGAAGTCTATTTATCATGAAAGACATAGCATTAATCTCTTCCCTCTCTCTCTCCCCTCCTCTTTGGATTAAAAAGATAATAACAACTGCCCCTATGCACCAATGTCGAAATTATGAGATAATTGGCTCATTTAGACAAATACTAAATGACTTTCCGCTTTCTTTAACTATAAAGGAAATCACTCCATCTTTTCTTTTTCTCTCTCTTCAAGGAAATTTCTCAAGAAAAGGGGCATAAAGACATGTGATAGAGCCCTTGAGGGGATAATTAATGTATACCTCAAAGTTTGATCCAAAAGCTCACCAAGGAAAGTATTTGCCACTCATTAATCTATTCATCATCATCATCATCATCATCATCAACTAAGCCTCAATCCCAACTATATTGGGGTCGACTACATGGATCCTTCTTTTCCATTCAACTCTATCATGGGTCATATTCTGGTTGAGATGTAGAGATTCAAAATCTCTCTTTATAAGCTCTTCCCATGTTAATTTAGGCCTTCATCTTCTTCTATTAATTGTTCTTGCCTTAATAGTATTGCTTCATATAGGCACATTAGTTGGTCTGCGTTGCACATGTCCATACCATCTGAATCGGTCTTCGCGTAACGTTTCCCCAATGCCCCCCCACTTTATTCCTAATATAGTCATTTCTCAAGTGATATTTTCTTATCTTCCCACACATCCATATCAACATATGAATTTCAACCACATTCATCTTGTTGAGTCCTTTTTTCTTCACCATCTAACATTCACTCCCATAGAGCATGGCTGGCCGTATAGCAGTTTTATAAAACTTGCTTTTTAGTCTGAGAGGGATCTTCCGATCACACAATACTCCAGTTGCACTCCTCCATTTCAACCATCCTGCAGTGATCCTATGAAAAATGCCATTTTGGACATCGCCATCTATTTGAATGATAGAGCCCAAGTAACAAGATTTGTAACATTTTGGTATATCTACTCCATCCAACTTGGCTCCACCACTTACACCGTGAGATTGGCTAAAATTGCAATGCATATACTCAGTTTTTCTCTTAATAATCAATCTGTTTGTTTCAGTGCCTTTCTCCAAACCATCTATAGTTTCGTCAATCAATACAATATCATCAGCAAATAACATACACCAAGGAACATCATCCTAAACATTCTTTGTCAACTCATCCATAACAAGAATGAACAAATATGGGTTGAGTGTGGATCCTTGGTGTACCCCAACTATGATGGGCAATGTTGATGTCTCACCTCCAGGAGTCTTCAAACTTGCAGTAGAGATACCATACATGTCTTTAATCATGTCAATGTATTGGATTGGCACATCCTTTTTCCTCAAAATCATCCACAACACTTCTTTGGGTACTCAATCATAATCCTTCTCCAAATCGATAAAAACCATGTGAAGATCTCTTTTTCTTTCCCTATCTTCTCCATAATCCTCCTTATCAAAAAAATAACATCTGTTGTTGATCTACTAGGCATGAAACCAAATGGGTTGCTTGATATATGCGTTATAGATCTTAGCCTCTGCTCAATAATCCTCTCCCAAAGCTTCATTGTGTGACTCATCAACTTGATACCTCAATAGTTTGTGCAGCTCTGAACATCACCTTTAATCTTATAGATGGGGACTATAGTACTATTTCTTCATTCATCCAATATCTTCTTTGTCTTCATGATCTTGTTAAATAAATTTGTTAACCACATAACTCCTTCATCCCCCATACTCTTACATACATCAATGGGAATACCGTCTGGTCTGCATGCCTTTCTCATTTTCATTTTTTAAGGCATTCTTGACCTCAAAATGTGAAACTTGTCGTGTGTAAATGACTTGCATCCCTGTCACGCGAGTCTCAAACATTATTTATAGTATCTCCATTGAAAAGATTATGGAAGTAATTTCTCCATTGGTTCTTGATATCATTGTCCTTTATCAGCACTCTACCATCTTCATTCTTGATGCATTTTACTTGACCCAAGTCTCTTCCTTTCCTTTCTCTTATATGAGCAATTTTATATATATCTTTTTCCCCTTCTCTAATATCTAGCTTCTTATAAATATCATCAAAGTATCTAGATCTTACCTCCTGAACAACCTGTTTTGCTTCTTTCTTTGTTTGCTTGTATCTCTGGAACGTTGCATCATCTCAAGATTCAGGCAAGCTCCTATAGATTTCCCTTTTCAGTTTAATAGCCTTTTGTACTTCATCATTCCACCACCAAGTCTCTTTTTGTGGAGGCCCACAACCTTCAGACTCCCCCAAAACCTCTCTGGAAATTTTTGTTATACATGAGCTCATATTATGCCACATAGTGTTGACATCAGACTTTAAGTTCGAAGTTCCCTCCTTGATGAGTTTATCATGAAAGGTCATTCTTTTCTCCAGTAAGATTCCACCACTTGATCCTACTATCTTGATTTTTTCATGCTTGCCTTTATTGATCTTCATGTTAATATCCAAAACCACCAACCTATGTTGGGTCATGAGTTCTTCACCAAGAATCACTTTACAGTCCTTGCATACTTTACGATCCTCCCGCCTTATAAGGAGGTAATCAATTTGGCTATAATTGTGCCCACTCTTGAAAGTAATCTTATGAGATTCTCTTTTCTTGAAATGGGTATTTGCCAAAATCATATCATATGCAACTGCAAAATCTAATATCCTCTCTCCTTCTCTGTTTTTGCTGACATATCCTAAACCACCATGAACTCTCTCATATCCATCATTACTACTCCCCACATGGCCATTTAAATCACTCCCAATAATGATCTTCTCCTATGTCGGTATTCCTTGCATCAATTCATCCATGTTATCCCAAAAATCCTTCTTAGCCTCCTCACTAAGGCCAACTTGGGGGGGGGCATAAGCACTAATAATGCTAAAAATCTTCCCCCAATAATGATCTTGATAGCTATGATTCTATCACCCATCCTAGTGATCTTGACAACATCATCCTTCAACATCTTATCAACAATAATACCTATGTCATTTCTATGTTTATCAATGCATGTATATCAAATTTTATATCCTGTGTCTCCAATCTCTCTACAACGTTCCCCTATCCACTTAGTTTCCTGTAAGCAAGCTATATTGACTTTTGTTCTCATCATGGTATCTACTATATCCAAAGATTTTCCTTCCAAAGAGCCAATATTCTAAGATCCAACTCTAAACCTTTTTTCTTAGACTTGCTTCTTTACCTTCCTTCATCGAAAATGTTTCCCTTACACATTTTTCACTACATCCGAGCAATGATACGACAGGACTAGCTTCTTTACCCACACTCGTCCAAGATGTGGAACCCCTTACACATTTTTCACTACATCCGGGTGATGATGCAGCGGGACTAACTTCTTTACCCACACCCGTCCAAGATGTGGAAACGCTTGCTTGTTCTTCAACACAACCGGGTGTCACTGTGTCGAAACCCCTTTCATATTTATCACTACACCCAGGTGCCGATGCAGCGCCTCACTAGGTAGGGACGCTCCAGCAAATTTTTTATAAGGATCCATGTGATAGAAAGAATGACAATGTTTTTATGGCTGGTTGTCAACCTACCACCAACCCTCCTCCTTTACCCGAGATTGGGACCAGCTACATTTGCACAAAATATGAAAACATAAGTGGAGTTCCACTCATTAATCTATTAATGCATTAAAATTAAGTTAAATGACCAACATGGAAATTGTGAATAAAAGATGTGAAAAGCTCAACTTTTATTATTTAGGAAGGGTCTAGACTATCTTTTTAGCTTGTGGTCGAAATTTAGACTCGATTTAACTTTGTTTGACCCTCTAAATCAATTCGGAAAGAGTTGAATATAGTTTATTAAGATTTTTTTATAATATACATTAAATGCACAATTTAAACCTATGTCTGGGTCATTATCCCTATCATACACTCTTTTCCTTTTCTTCTCTCTCTCACGTGTCAAGTGGATGACCAACATTTGATCACCTGTGATCCAATACCTAGTGAGTTTTCACCTTACCCCCACTGATTAGCTCACTAGAACCAGTTTCTCAATGTTAACAAAATTTCTACCTCCTTTCTCACTCTTTTTTGGATATTTCCTCTCCTATGAGTTCATGAGGCTTTCTGATTCATACGAGCCATTATTTCCTTTCCCTTTCACTTTGTGCACGAAATGCATAATATAAGGCTTCCTTCTTTCCCATCGTCGGGTTACAGAGTTTACTATAGGTCTTCGCTTACCTATATAAGGGATCAGAATCCACCATAGACTTTCACCCTTCACTCCTCATCCATCAATTTCACTTCTCGTACCTTCAAAATTCCAAACCTATTCGTGTTTCATATCCTATGACGGTGACCTCACCCCTTCCCTTTTCACCACCTCTAACAAATTGATGCCTCGATGAGTATGCAAGACACCTACTAAATGTTTCACTACTTCTTATTTGTGGCACCTTAGTTGAAGTCGTCATACCCTATAACTGGGTTTTAGGTGTGTGATGGGGTTCATCGCCAGTCCAATTCAATAGGTCTCTAGCCTCAATTTTGCATCATTTTTTCTTGTTTGACCACCTGCAGTATGTTCTTGACCTTTATCTTTGCTTTTCTTCTCTATTTCTATGATTTCAATTTCAAACGATGTTCCCTTGTTTTCTCCTTCCTCCAGTAACCGCTGGTGTTTTCTCTGGTTTTTCTCCATGCTATGATGCCCTCGCCTTCGGCTTGACCTTGCAACTTTGTTTGACTCATCTTGACATTTTCCATTTGTGATGTTACCTGGGATCAGATACTCCTGGTTTGGCCTCTTCCATGGAAATATCAGTTCTTGAGCTCCTAGCCACCTCCCAACCTTAGGCAAGGATCCTTGTCTTTAGTGTGATTTGGAGGAGGTTGATGATGACCTCAGGTGCCCTACATCTGCCATGTACCTCATCTTGGATCGAAGCTAAAGAACTCTTGTTGAGTTTCTGTCACCATGGTTCCAGGGGAGTAGAATCCAGGTCATGAGATGAACTTGGTTCCCCCATCATTTTAATCGAGTCATTTTTTTGCATGGGCATTTTTGGACTTTCCCGCATGGACAACTCAACAAGTGTGTGGTTTGCTGAGAAAGGCTCACTACTACATGGGCTCCAACTAGATAAAAGGTCATGTTAATAGATATTTTGAATCACTAAAGTAGTTTTGTTGAGAATTGTGGTTATCATCCTATGGTGATTTATATAAACTTTATTTTGAGCTATGAACATCATATTTGTGACATCCCCCTTGAAGGAAATAAATTAGATGCTTCCACTCTATGTTGTAAATGATATACAAGTGTTACAAAATCCCTAAAGCAATTTCATTAATGATTGCGATGATCATCGGGGTTGTGAGTTTAAGAGAAAGAGGAGGAAATGCAAATAAAACATTTTTTGTGTGTTTTAAAGACAAATGGACCAACAAGATAATGATAATATTTTGTCACAATCAATGTGCAAGTTTGCCTGCAAAAGTTTCTTTCATTGATTTTTATTAGCTTAACATGTTTAACCCTATCATACATTATATATTTTCATTAATACAATGCTCATAATTGTTTTTTTTGTGTGGCTACCTGTTAGTGCACTTTGTATGACTTTTTCGTCTCGAGCTCACAATTTACAAAACCAACAACAATTTTTTTTTAAACCATCAACTTAGGCTTGAAGGATATGATTCATCTTTTATGTCTTCTTATTTGAGATACCGTATGTCACAGAACTATTTGTTACTCCAAGTCTACACTCCTAATAGATACAAAGCAGAGGTGAGTGGACTTGGGCGTCTATCTATAGAATGGCACAAAGATTTTGTAACATCCCTGACCTAGGTTAGGCTTAATCCTAGGAGTTTTGCTTAATTAAGTCTTTTAGATTCTTGTCTTTTTCTTTTGAAAAGTAATTAAGACTAAAGGAGGGCTTATGATTCAATTTTGGTCCTATTTGAATAATGTTGAAATAATGTTTTACCTGTTTTGGACTAAAGTGCAATTTACCCAATTTAAGGGGTTATCTTATAAATGTTACATGATAAATGTTCCTCAAGTTTTATATCATCTTAAGAATGAGAACGATGTTGATGTATGTCTTCCACAAGCCTAGGTTCCAAGAGGGTGCTTGTTTGAGTAAAGCTTATGTATTGAATGCTAGTTTTGGTGTAATTTGCAATTTACCCAAAACCTAGGGTTGAATATGTAAAATACCACTTCAAGAGTGTTCCTACTATTTCTTAGTATGATTTAGAGAAAATAAAAAGAAAGGGGCGTCTTGTTTGAATTACTTTTGAGGAGAGATAATCTTGATAATAAAATAATCAAGATTTAAGCATAATTGAAACCCTAATTTATTTTATAGCAAAAATAAATATATTATTTGAAGTGCCCATCAAATAAAAAGTCTGTGGTTGAAATCCTATAGTGCAAGGACGTCCAAATTCTTTGAGTATCACCGAAATATCTTAAGTAGGTGAAGAAACCCACTCACATTTATTAATTAAAAAGTAATGTCCACTAAAAATGGATAATAGTATTATAATGATTAAGGTGCTTAAGTGGTTGCTTTTAATTCAAGGATAAATGAAAGGTAATTGAGGGAAAAGGAAGATGGCTTCGAACGAAAGGAAGGGAGGGGGCATGTGGCAAGAAAGTGGATGAATTTTCTTCTACTTTCTCTCTCCTAGAAAATCAATTACATATACTCCATTTTCTCTTTACTTGAAAGGCTATTTTGCAAACCACTTTCTTCCCTTGCTTTGGATGACGACCAAGGAGCTTAGGAGCAGGAGGAAAACGTTCCCCAAGCTGAAGGTAAGCTCCATGATCATCTTCAACCTTGAATTGATGGTTGAAATCAGATTTCAACATTGATTTTCTTCTCTTTTCCATCCAATGCTCAACCTTGGCTATCTTTTACATCCAAAGAGTTGGAAACGAACCTTGGATAGTTGAAGGAGCTTCTTTCACCATTAGAGACGTGAATCTTGAAGCTTTGAAACTACTTTGAAGGCGGGTTATATAACTTGAACCCATCAATGTTATTATTGATTTCAATTTCTCATCATATGTCGATCTTTTATTTTCTTCTTGAATAATTGCTGAAATTATCATATATAAGACAATAGAAATTGGAGGTCTGAAGCTTGATGATGATGAAATCATCCTATCACACACCTCAAGAAAATCAGAAGCAAACAGTTTCATTTGGTTGGTCAAACGGTTTCAAACTGTTAGAGACCAAACAGTTTCAAACTGTTTGGTGACAAATCGGTTTCAAACCGTTTGGTGACCAATCGGTTTCAAAACTGTTAGAGGTCAAATGGTTTCAAACCATTAGATATCAAATGTTTTCAATGGATTCAAGGATAAATTGGTCTCATGACCTAATAACTTCAAATAATCAAACTCAATTGGTTTCAAAACCCTAGGTCAATTGATGACAAAACCCTAATTTAGGTTCAATCAGTTTCTGTTGCGAAGCGTTCAAAACATATGTCATTAACTAAGAGGAAGCGATCACTAACAGTGGATTACTGAAAATCTCTAAAAATTTAAACATTTTGCAAAGAGATCCATACACAGGAAAACTATTTTATCAAGAACCAATGTATTTCATTTACATCCTGGTTCATGAGTACATATTCTGTACCATTCCTTCTATAGGATTACAAGCATCATCTGCTCTGTTAACAACTAAACACAGACAAAAAAAGCACCTCAAGGCGTCAAGCCAAAATCTCAGATGGATTTATTAAAAACACTAGTTACTAACTCCAAGGACCTGAGAGTACAGAGACGACACATAGGACTTCTATCTACAAGACACGACAGACAGTACACTCAACCTGAGCTGTCACTGCTATTGCTAATGTTCTTCCTCTGCAAGATATTCTCAGTCTCCTCTGTGCTTGCCCACCTAAAATGTTGGATCCCACGGGGGTGAGACAATTGTAATTTCCCTAGTGAGAGATATAACTCTTCGCCAAAAACATTATTATTGCAGTTTAATGATATAAAACTGGGCAGAAGATAAGCAGTTTAAAGCATTCTCATCCTTTAAAGCATTGTAACTATTTATGATAGAACAATAGATCATCTATTCTCTTAATAAGGAATAGGAAGAACATGTATATCATTTATCCATCATATTATACCATCATGTCAAACTTCTCTTATGACACTCATTATCTTGATATGTCACCCATGAGACATTCTTGTTTCAATCTGTTGGCCTTAGCCAGTCTGCTAAAAAGATATGGGATTATATCTACTATGTACTCATATATCATTAATACAGGCATTGGGTTATTACCAATCTTGTGTCATTATTACAGGCATTGGGTTATTACCAATCATGTGTCATCATTACAGACATTGGGTTATTACCAATCATGTGTCATCATTATAGGCATTTAGTTATTACCAATCCTGTGTCATCATTATAGGTATTGGGTTATTACCAATAATGTGTCATCATTACAGGCACTGAACCTCTGCCAGGTATTGGACTCTTTCAAACTTGATTACACCGCCAGGCATTGGACACTACCAATCCTGACTTCACAACCATGCATTAGACTTTAACCAACCCTGATTACACAGCCAAGCATTGGAATTTAACCAACCCTGATTACAGGCATTATACCTATGCCAAGTATTGGACTTTAACCAATCCTGCTTACACAGTCAGGCATTGGACTCTAACCAATCCTGATTACACAGCCAGGCATTGGACTTTAACCGACCCTGATTACAGGCATTACACCTCTGCCAGGTATTGGACTTTAACCAATCCTGATTACACAACCAGGCATTGGACTCTGACCAATCTTGATTACACAACTAGGCATTGGACTTTAACCAACCCTGATTACAGGCATTACACCTCTGCCAGGTATTGGACTTTAACCAGTCCTGATTACACAGCCAGCCATTGGACTCTAACCAATCCTGATTACACAGCTAGGCATTGGACTCTAACCAATACTGATTACATAACCAGGCATTGGACTTTAACCAACCCTAATTAAAGGCATTACACCTCTGCCATGTATTGGACTTTAACTAATCCTAATTACACAGCCAAGCATTGGACTCTAACCAATCCTGACGTTAGCTTTCATAGCTTTTCACATTCTTTATTGAACACAATTGTTCCTTTTATTAAGTTTATTAAAACATTATCATTTCTTACAATAAACTTTTACAATCATCTTGGTACCTCTCATTATGCCACAATTGTTCTCATGGCTCATAAGGCCCATAAAGCATCTTGTCACCTTTCACTAGGCAACATCTAACCATATGACTCACATGGCTTTTAAACATCTTGTCACCTATCACTAGGAAACTTCTAATCATATGGCTCACAAGGCCATTACACATCTTGTCACCTCTCACTAGGCAACAATAACATATTACCTCATGTAATACAATAGTAACACCACTATTACCTCAATAGGGTTAGGGCTTACTATTCACCTTACATTAGGTTTTCTCATGTCCTGTTACCCAATTTAGGGTTAGGGTTTCCCATCTCACATTAATTAGGATTTCATATTTATCAAATAAACCTAAATATATTGCTCCACACCTCTAGGAGCATCCATTAACATCTCGAGTATTTAATCATGTTTATTATTCTTAACATTTATCATTAAATGAGTATCAATACAAGGTGTGACTTCATTTCTCATCCTTATCATGGTATGATTACATCATACTCATTAGTTTGGCTTAACCCCATTCTCAAGGTATATTAGTCTATACTTTTCAAAGTATATCACACTCTTTACATTTCATTGTAACCATTTACATAACACACTTCATGTGTTTCTTGTCCAAGTATATTGTATTTGAGGTGTATCAAGGTATATCAACCCTGGAATGCTAAAAGTGATATCTATCATATCTTGATGTATCACTTTCCTCATCACTTCCAACTTACTTGAGTTGTTAACTTATCTTGGATTAAGGTATTTCCCATCTTAATACTTTCATCCACTAACCTATCACTTTTACCAGGAAGTGCATATGTCACACACAAGAATGGTCCAACTATCTTCAATGATATGGACTCATTTTAGGTTAAGGCATTGCTTACTATAAGGTTGCCTATGATCAACCAATTGAGATATTTCACCTTTATAAGGCATTATCCACTATTTTATCATTAGGGTTCTCTCATACCATTACCCAGTAATTAGGGTTATAGTTTATCATCATATTGCCCAAGATTACGGCTTCATGTATTATAACTCAAAATTAGAGTTTCACATACCTTCACCCTATTTTAGGGATCCTCATCATGCCATTGCATAGGGTTTCACATGGCATCATCCTCAATTAGGGTTTCACATGGCATCACCCTCAATTAGGGTTTCACATGGCATCACCCCCAATTAGGGTTTCACTCAGGATTACCCTAATTTTAGGATTATGGCTTATTAACCCATTCGATTAGGGTTTCATGATCTCTTTACTAAGGATCATACCCTAATCACATATTCTTCATGATTATGTATTCCTTTCTATCATCCTCTCAACTTGATTAGGTTACATCAACCTTTCAATCAAATATATACAAGTATGGTTGACATAGTGTATTGAGACATTGCTTTCATAAGCTTTTAGGGTTAACTATTCTAAAGGTATTGATCATCTAGGTACTTTAGGGTTTCAACCTTTGTACATATCATTGATAATCATTATTATCAACCATTGGATCAATGGAGCAATCATCTCCTTAAATCTCCAAATGATTTGATCACTTTAGACCTCCATTCGGTTTTGATCATGACCTTCAAACGGTCTTGAGGTCACACCCTCAAACAGTCTTGGGGTTAGACCTTCAAATGGTATTGGGTTCAGACCTTCAAACGGTCTTGGCCCTTAGCCCCTTACACGGTTTTGAAACTGTTTCCTTTCAAACAGTCTTGAAGACCTTTTCCTTCTCAAACGGTTTGAAACTGTTTCATCTCAAACGGTCAACCCTATCAAACGGTTTTGAAACCGTTTCCTACAAACGATCAACCTTTCTCAAACGTTCAACACTTGATTCTCAAACGGTTTGAAACCGTTTGAGCACCAAACGGTTTGATGAAATCATTTTCTCAACCAACATGAAATTGAATCAAATCGATTAGGGTTTCAATGCTTCAATCCGATTAGGGTTTACAATTGGTAGATTATCCAATCATGGAACCTTTAGAAACCCATCAATTAAATCTATTAGATCATTATTCAACACATCAGCAACACCCTTCAAATGGTCAACCCCCTCCATTTGGTCAACCACTCCAAATGGTTTGGAACCCAAACCTCCAAACGGTTTGCAAACTGTTTGGTCTCCAAACGGTTTGGTGAAACCGACTGGACCAAAATTTATGAAACCATTTGCAACTGAATTATGTTGAGATATGCACTTATGATGATGTCATAATCATCAAGCCTTAGACCTTCGAAATCTACTGTCATTCCCATGGTAGTTCCATTAATTATTCAAAGGAGGTTCAAGAAGAGTAATTTGAACACAAAGGATTGAGGAATTGAATTCAATTACAATGAATAAGGGTTCAAGTTATAAAACCCACATTCAATGAAGCTTCAAAGCTCCAACTTCACGTTCCCAATGGTGAAAGAAGCTTTCTCACTCCAAAAGGTTCGTTCCTCAAGCTTTTGAGTGAAATGGATTGGCTAGAAAGGAAGATTGATAGAAGAAAAGAAGAAATCCATCATTTATTTTCGATTTCCACCATGAAATCATGGTTGAAAGTTATCAAGAAGCTTACCTAAAGGTTGGAACTCGTCCTCCTGTTGCTCCTTAGCCCCCGTGGTCATTTTGCAAGCAAAGAGTGAAAGTGGATTCGAAATTCCCCTTTCAAGCTATGGATAAATGAGCTTATATGCATTTTTAATAAAATTCATTTTAAGAGAGAGAAAGTATGGATTATCTCCTCCATTCCCTTGCCACTTGCCCCCTTCCCTTCCTTGGTTATGAGTCTATCTCCTTTGCCTCTTATTCCTCTCAATTATCCATGATTTTAAAGAAAAGCAAATTAAGCACCTTAACCCTTATAATAATAATATCCATAAGTTAGTGGATATTTCTTTTTATTTTCTTAATGTGAGTGGGTTATCCACTCATGTAGATATTTCCATTTCCTTTGCTAGGCACAAGGAAGTCCATATATGTGGATTTAAACCTCTATAATTTTGGTTGAAGGTCTCTTCAATTAATATATTTATTTTTGCATTAAATTGAAGTAAAGTTCCAATTATGCTTAAATTTTGATTATTTTAATATCAAGATTCTCTTTCCTCCAAAGTGATTCAAATGAGGAGACCCACTCATTTTATTTACTATACATGATGCCAAGAATAATTAGGTACCCTCTAAAAGTGATAATTTGCATATTGAACCCTAGGTTTTGGATAAATTGCACATTACACCAAAACTAGGTTTTAATGCACAAACATTGCTCAACAAGCTCTTTCTTGTTATTCAGGCTTGTGGAAGCCATACCTCTGAATCATTATCATTCTAATGATTCTAAAACACTTTTTAGGAACATTTTATCATGTAACATTTGCAATTTAACCCCTCAACTTGGGTAATTTACACTTTAGTCCAAAATAAGCAAACATTGTTTCAACATTATTCAAACAGGACCAAAATTGAAACATAAGTTCCTCTTGAGCCTTAATTACTTTCCTCAAGATAAAATCAAGGATCTAATTAACTTTCTTAAACAAAAACTTCCAGGGTTAGGGCATAACCCAGGTGAGGGATATTACAATTATAAACCCCTAACAAGGATTTCATCCCCAAAATCCCAAATAAAAGGAGGCAAGTATTATTCATTTGTTATATCATCAAGTCTCCACATAACATATCATTGTTATGGAGACACCATAGAACTTTGATCAATACAAAGTTCTTCCACACAAAATTCCCATAGAATCAAACACATAGGACAAATACTCCACTGTCCTTTCATTATTGACTGTGGAGTTAATTCTGTGTCAGGTAACACTTTTCTTATTTAGATAGAGGTTATTTGTTAATTTAATTTGATAAACTTTTCTTGCAATAATTTTACAATTATTCCTTCAAATGGTTCATTCTCATCAATGTTATGTTTATGCAAAGCATAAACCCCTAACATATGATGTCCATACTACATTAGGTAACTGGACTGATTCCACAGTTAATTATTCCAGGTAACCATCATAAAATAGCTTGATATTTCTCAGATACCAGAATCCCTTACCTTGGTATCTAACACATGTGTTGATAACACATCACATCCTCATCTTCCTTTGGTCAATGTATAACTTTTTTAACTGTTCATGAGTCATTTACTCTTGTTTCATTCTAGGTTCCTTGCTATCAGCATAGGAATTATAAAGATGAGTATATACAATTATCTCTCAGCATCATTATCACCATGAATACTAGATATGGGTATTCAAACCTTTAGTTCATCACTGAACATTGTTATCTCTTATCAAATAACTGTTACCTCTAGGTCTGAGGACCCAGGTATACATTATACTAAACCTCTTCTTTTTGTTTATAAGTTGATTTATAATTAAATCAAACTCCTCTGTATATCAATTAGAATGTGGTAGAAATATCCATGCCACATCTCCTTCTTGATTAGGCTTCTTTGGATTGTTTTAGAATGATTACTTGATCAGAGTAATAAAAAAGATAACAATATAGGTATGTCATACTTACCTTGCCTTCAATAAATGAATACATGGCCAGGGTATTCAAGAACTGAAATTAGGTAGTATGCATTTATTTTATTTTATGTTTTCATATCTTTAAATTTGATATACTTAATATCTCAGATTTTCTCTGAGTTCCTTCTTCATCTCTTCCCTTCCTTAATGAAGAAAGAGAAATTTCAAAACATATAAAAGAATATTAAACTGAACACAAGTTTTCATCCTACTTATCTCTTCCTCATATCGTCAAAGGATTATACAGATGAACTAAGCAATACTACCTTTCTTATAGTACAGAGTAGAGGATATTTCAAAATAGAAAGTTTTATCTTGACATGTCTACCTCTCACAAGTTATCTAGTGTCTTGTCTGTTGGGTCACCTCATCACTTTCTATTTGGACATTGCCACCTCAGATGTCCTCTCTGTCCACATCTATAGCAAGCTCGGAGCCTTTTAGGTGACTGCTGCTTGGGTGCACTACATTGTGGTTGAGTTGGTACTACTGAAATCTTTGATTGTTTAGTACCACCAATTCCTTGTTCCTGTGACTATTTAGACTTCCTTTTAAGGTCGGTCTCATGTTTCTTTATCATAGACCCTTCTATCCTTCAAATTGACTCCACAAATGTGACAAATCTCTCTTTACTTTCTACGGCAGATGCCAGAATAGACATTTCAGAATTCAGTACCTTCTCAAAACGTCGAATCTTTTCTTCCTCAGTATCAGCCATTTGAGGAAAAAATCGCAAAAGTTCCATAAACTTGACCTCATTATCATTTATTGACATGGCTCCCTGTCAAATTTTCTCAAACTGTGAGATCTTTTCATCTAAGTATGTCCTTGGAAAATACTTATTGATGAATTATCGATGAAATTCCTCCCAATTAACCTCTTTGTCATTCCTTTTTATTTCTTCTATAAACCACCAATGTCCGACACTACCCTTCAAAAGGTATACGACATGTTTAACTTTGTCAGCCTCTGGGATACTAAGGATCTTAAAAGCTTTTTCTAACTCAGTGAGCCATAAATCTGCATCTGTTGGGTCAGATGTCCCAGCATATTCTATGGCTCCAACACGACGTAGTCGTTCAAAAGTCTTACCTGACCCATATCCCTCATTGGGAGTTGGTGCCCCGGGTGGTGGTGTGGGCATCCGGTCTGTTATATGCATCACTGCAGTCATGAATTGCCCAAAAAGAGTAGAAAAATCTTGGTTTCTCATCATGACCTCATCAACAGGGGGATTCTCAGGCATTATTTTTTCTCTTGCCTTATCCCTAGCACCTTCTACTGGTGCAGCAACATTTCTCTCATCAACGTGTCCCTCGTGTTCTCCAGACATCTTGGAGTTATATATCTTCTTCTACATAAGCAGAAGTCACTATAAGATATACTGGAGGACACTAGAACAGACTCAACATCTTAGTCATATTCTCTGTAGACTCAGTGAACCTAGAGCTCTGATACCACTAAATTGTTGCGAAGTGTTTAAAACATATGTCATTAACTAAGAGGAAGCGATCACTAACAACGGATTACTAAAAATCACTAAAAATTTAAACCTTTTGCAAAGAGATCCATACACAGGAAAACTCTTTTATCAAGATCCAATGTATTTCATTTACATCCTGGTTCATGAGTACATATTATGTACCATTCCTTCTTTAGAATTACAAGCATCATCTTCTCTGTTAACAACTAAACACAGACAACATAAGAACCTCAAGGCGTCAAGCCAAAATCTCAGATGGATTTATTAAAAACACTAGTTACTAACTCCGAGGACCTGAGAATACAGAGATGACACATAGGACTTCTATCTACATGACACGACAGACATGACACTCAACATGAGTTGTCACTGCTATCATTGTTGTTGCTGATTTTTTCCTCTGCAAGATATTCTCAGTCTCCTCCGTGCTTGTCCACCTAAAAATGTTGGATTCCATGGGGGTGAGACAATTGTAATTGCCCCAGTGAGAGATATAACTCTCTGCCAAAAACATTATTATTACAGTTTAATGATATAAAATTGGGCAGAAGATAAATAGTTTAAAGCATTCTCATCTTTTAAAGTATTGTAACTATTTATGATAGAACAATAGATCATCTATTCTCTTAATAAGGAATAGGAAGAACATGTATATCATTTATCCATCATATTATACCATCATGTCAAACTTCTCTTGTGACACTCATTATCTTGACATGTCACCCATGAGACATTCTTGTTTCAATCTGTTGGCCTTAGCGAGTCTGCTAAACAGATATGGAATTATATCTACCATGTACTCATATATCATTAATACATGCATTGGGTTATTACCAATCCTGTGTCATTATTACAGGCATTGGGTTATTACCAATCCTATGTCATCAATACAGGCATTGGGTTATTACCAATCATGTGTCATCATTACATGCATTGGGTTATTACCAATCTTGTGTCATCATTACAGGCATTGGGTTATTACCAATCATGTGTCATCATTACAAGAATTTGGTTATTACCAATCCTATGTCATCATTACAGGCATTGAGCCTCTGCCAGGTATTGGACTCTTCCAAACCTGATTACACCGCCAGACATTGGACACTACCAATCCTGATTTCACAGCCAGGCATTGGACTTTAACCAACCCTGATTACACAGCCAGGCATTGGACTTAGGGGTGTAAACGGTGCGGGTACGGTGTGGGTCTGGCCATACCCATACCCATACCCATCTAATTTAGCGGGTCCGATTCCGGTTCTAGACCGGCATAATACAAAACCCAGACCCGCACCATACCCGTACCCACAATAATAGCGGGTATGCGGTGCGGGTATGCGGGTAAGCGGTTAAATAAAACATCATATTTTTATGTAAGAGAAATGACTATGATATATATATTTAACACAACAAGATATTGTTATCATATAGTATATTAACATGTAATAGTTATATTAGACAATGTTGTATTCTACACAATAACATTAATTGAGTAATTGTTTACATATTTGTAGTCATGATCATAACATTTAATTTATGTAGAAAGCAATGTAAATTAGTAGACATTTTGATTTTAAGTTTACATATGATGTTCATTATTGTAACTAGAATAGTTAATTCTTAATTATATGACTAGTCTCAACCTTATTGTGGTTAGAGTAGGATATAATCTCAATAGTTATATTAGTTAGACTAGTAAAGTATGATATATAACACATTATTTTAGTAGTTAGTTATGTATAGCGGGTACACGGGTCTAGCAGGTCTGGGTCCAAGCATACCCATTATTGGACCCGCTTATATGCGGGTCCAAGGGTATATGGGTCCAAGGGTATGTGGGTATAAAAAATTAGACCCATGATGGGTTTTTTAAGGGTCCGTATTTGCGGGTCCGCGGGTCTACCTGTACCCATTTACAGCCCTAATTGGACTTTAACCAACCCTGATTACAGGCATTATACCTCTGCCAGGTATTGGACTTTAACCAATCCTTCTTACACATCCAGGCATTGGACTCTAACCAATCCTGATTACAGAGCCAGGCATTGGACTTTAACCAACCCTGATTACAGGCATTACACCTCTTCTAGGTATTGGACTTTAAGCAATCCTGATTACATACCCAGGCATTGGACTCTAACCAATCCTGATTACATAGGCAGACATTGGACTTTAACCAACCCTGATTACATGCATTACACCTCTGCCGGGTATTGGACTTTAACCAATCCTGATTACACAGCCAGGCATTGGACTCTAACCAATCCTGATTACATAGCCATGCATTGGACTCTAACCAATCCTGATTACATAGCCAGGCATTGGAATTTAACCAACCCTTATTACAGGCATTACACCTCTTCCAGGTATTGGACTTTAACCAATCCTGATTACACAGCCAGGCATTGGACTCTAACCAATCCAGATGTTAGCCTTCATAGCTTTTCACATTCTTTATTGAATACAATTGTTCCTTTTATTAAGTTTATTAAAACATTATCATTTCTTACAATAAAGTTTCATAATCATCTTGGTACCTTTCACTATGCCACAATTGTTCTCATGGCTCATAAGGCCCATAAAGCATCTTGTCACCTTTCACTAGGCAACATCTAACCATATGGCTCACATGGATTTTAAACATCTTGTTATCTATCACTAGGCAACATCTAATCATATAGCTCACAAGGCCATTACACATCTTGTCACCTCTCACTAGGCAACAATAACATATTACCTCATGTAATACAATAGTAACACCACTATTCCCTCAATAGGGTTAGGGCTTACTATTCACGTTACATTAGGGTTTCTCATGTCTTGTTACCCAATTTAGGGTTAGGGTTTCCCATCTCACATTAATTAGGATTTCATATTTATCAAATCAACCTTAATAAATTGCTCCACACCTCTAGGAGCATCCATTAACATCTCAAGTATTTAATCATGTTTATTATTCTTAACATTTATCATTAAATGATTATCAATACAAGGTGTGAGTTCATTTCTCATCCTTATCATGGTATGATTACATCATAATCATTAGTTTGTCTTAACCCCATTCTCAAGGTATATTAGTCTATACTTTTCAAAGTATATCAAACTCTTTACATTTCATTGTAACAATTTACATAACACACTTCATGTGTTTCTTGTCCAAGTATATTGGATTTGAGGTGTATCAAGGTATATCAACCCTGGAATGCTAAAAGTGATATCTATCATATCTTGATGTATCACTTTCCTCATCACTTCCAACTTACTTGAGTTGTCAACTTATCTTGGATTAAGGTATTTCCCATCTTAATACTTTCATCCACTAACCTATCACTTTTACCAGGAAGTGCATAGGTCACACACAAGAATGGTCCAACTATCTTCAATGATATGGACTCATTTTAGTTAAGGAATTGCTTACTATAAGGTTGCCTATGATCAACCTTTTGAGATATTTCACCTTTATAAGGCAGTATCCACTATTTTATCATTAGGGTTCTCTCATACCATTACCTAGTAATTAGGGTTATGGTTTATCATCATATTACCCAAGATTAGGGATTCATGTATTATAACTCAAAATTAGAGTTTCACATACCTTCACCCTATTTTAGGGCTCCTCGTCATATCATTTCATAGGGTTTCACATGACATCATCCTCAATTAGGTTTTCACATGGCATCACCCTCAATTAGGGTTTCACATGGCATCACCCCCAATTAGGGTTTCACTCAGGATTACCCTAATTTTAGGATTATGTCTTATTAACCCACTCGATTAGGGTTTCATGATCTCTTTACTAAGTATCATACCCTAATCACATATTCTTCATGATTAATACTCATGTATGTATTCCTTTCTATCATCCTCTCAACTTGATTAGGTTACATCAACCTTTCAATCAAATATATATAACTATGGTTGACATAGTGTATTGAGACATTGCTTTCATAAGCTTTTAGGGTTAACTATTCTAAAGGTATTGATCATATAGGTACTTTAGGGTTTCAACCTTTGTACCTATCATTGATAATCATTATTATCAACCATTGGATCAATGGAGCAATCATCACCTTAAATCTCCAAACGATTTGATCACTTTAGACCTCCATTCGGTTTTGACCATGACCTTCAAACGGTCTTGAGGTCACACCCTCAAACAGTCTTAGGGTTAGACCTTCAAACGGTCTTGGGTTCAGACCTTCAAACAGTCTTGGCCCTTAGCCCCTTACACAGTTTTGAAACCATTTCCTTTCAAACGGTCTTGAAGACCTTTTCCTTCTCAAACGGTTTGAAACCATTTCATCTCAAACGGTCAACCTTCACCAAACGGTCAACCCTATCAAACAATTTTGAAACCGCTTCCTACAAACGGTCAACCTTTCTCAAATGGTCAACACTTGATTCTCAAATGGTTTGAAACCATTTGAGCACCAAACGGTTTGATGAAATCATTTTCTCAACCGACATGAAATTGAATCAAATCAATTAGGGTTTCAATGCTTTAATCCGATTAGGGTTTGCAATTGGTAGATTATCCAATCATGGAACCTTTAGAAACCCATCAATTAAATCGATTAGATCATTATTCAACACATCAGCAACCCCCTTCAAATGGTCAGCCCCCTCCATTCGGTCAACCACTCAAAACGGTTTGCAAACTGTTTGGTCTCTGAACGATTTGGTGAAACCGATTGGACCAAAATTTATGTAACCATTTGCAACTGAATTATGTTGAGATATGCACTTATGATGATGTCATTATCATCAAGCCTTAGACCTTCGAAATCTACTTCCATTCCCATGGTAGTTCCATCAATTATTCAAAGGAAATTCAAGAAGAGTAATTTGAACACAAAGGATTGAGGAATTGAATTCAATAACAATGAATAAGGGTTCAAGTTATAAAAACCACCTTCAATGAAGCTTCAAAGGTTCAACTTCACGTTCCCAATGGTGAAAGAAGCTTTCTCACTCCACAAGGTTCATTCCTCAAGCTTTTGAGTGAAATATATTGGCTAGAAAGGAAGATTGATAGAAGAAAAGAAGAAATCCATAATTTATTTTCAATTTCCACCATGAAAGCATGGTTGCAAGTGATCAAGAAGCTTACCTACAGGTTGGAACTCGTCCTCCTATTTCTCCTTAGCCCCCTTGGTCGTTTTGCAAGCAAAGAGTGAAAGTGGATTCGAAATTCCCCTTTCACGCTATGGATAAATGAGCTTATATGCATTTTTATTAAAATTCATTTTAAGAGAGAGAAAGTAGGGATTATCTCCTCCATTCCATTGCCACTTGCCCCCTTCCCTTCCTTGGTTACGAGGCTATCTACTTTGACTCTTATACCTCTCAATTATCCATGATTTTAAAGAAAAGAAAATTAAGCACCTTAACCCTTATAATAATAATATCCATAAGTTAGTGGAAATTTCTTTTTATTTTCTTAATGTGAGTGGGTTCTCCACTCACGTAGATATTTCCATTGACTTTGCAAGGCACAAGGACGTCCATATATGTGGATTTCAACCTATACAATTTTGGTTGAAGGGTTCTTCAATTAATATATTTATTTTTGCATTAAATTGAAGTAAAGTTCCAATTATGCTTAAATCTTGATTATTTTAATATCAAGATTCTCTCTCCTCCAAAGTGATTCAAATGAGGCGCCCCTCTCATTTTATTTACTCTACATGATGCCAAGAATAATTAGGGACCCTCTAAAATTGATATTTTGCATATTGAACCCTAGGTTTTGGGTAAATTGCACATTACACCAAAACCAGGTTTTAATGCATAAACATTGCTCAACAAGCTCTTTCTTGTTATTCAGGCTTGTTGAAGCCATAACTATGCACCATTATCATTCTCATGATGCTCAAACACTTTTGAGGAACATTTTATCATGTAAAATTTGCAATTTATCCATCAAATTGGGTAATTTGCACTTTAGTCCAAAATAAGCAAACATTATTTCAACATTATTCAAACAGGACCAAAATTGAAACATAAGTTCCTCTTGAGCCTTAATTACTTTACTCAAGATAAAATCAAGGATCTAATTAACTTCTTAAACAAAAACTTCTAGGGAAAGGGCATAACCCAGGTCAGGGATATTACAGTTTCAATTCGGAATTGACCAAACGGTCTCAAACCGTTTGGAGGATTAGGGTAAGACCGTTTAAGGTCTAATGGTGTTAAAACCATTTGATGAGCAAGAGATCAAGACCGTTTAAGGTCTAACGGTCTTCAAACCATTCAATGAGAAAGAGATCAATACCGTTTAAGGTCTAATGGTCTTCAGACCGTTTGAAGGTCTAAACGGTCCTAAACTATTTGAAGATTTTGGGCAAGACCGTTTGAAGGCCAAGTGACCACAAGACCGTTTGAAGGTCTAACGGTCTTCTAACCGTTCAAGGGTTCAATTGGTCCAAGACCGTTTGAAAGTCCAATTGATTCAAACTATGTAATTACTAATAACCTCATAAGTGGTTGAAGAGTATCTCAAGGTTGTTTTAAATGGAAGTACCTCTAAAGTACTTAGGTGATTAGTATAATTAGAGTGATTATCACTTGATGCCTATGAAAGTAATAAATTCAATAGACTATGATAAGAATAGGTGTATGTACTTAGTGAAAGGTTAAGTCAACTAAATAAGGTCAGACGGTGGTGTGTTCCTAGTACATGGAACAATTATAAGTATGATTTAATACTTAGATAATGCTAAGTGCTCCAAGATAAGTGGAAGCACTGATTTAGGATTTAGATTAATGAGGTAATCATAAAACCCTAATCAATGGAGAATGGAAACCCTAATCAATAAGGAAAATTACAATACATAAGTTTAATTGAATACTTATGAAGGTATTATGTAATTCTAGACATGTGGAGCGATGAGTTAGGTTGTGGATATTAATTGTAATATCAATGTATTCTCCAAGATGTATGGAGTTTTGAATTAGGGTTTGATCTTTGATAATGTGATCATGAAACCCTATTTGATAAAGATGGGAAACCCTAACCCTAATTATGGGTAATGGGTTGAGAAATCCTAGTATAGGGTGATGTTATGTGAAACCCTAATATAGGGTGATGTTATGTGAAACCCTAATATAGGGTGATGTTATGTGAAACCCTAATTGATAAGGATGGGAAACCCTAATCCTAATGAGGGAATAGTGATGTTATCCTTTTATTTCATAATGTTGATGTGTAATTGATATGGTTGTTATCAAGTATACTAACCATGCAAGTATTATGAGATGATGAGCATAACCAGGTATGATCTATGATGTTAATGGGACTTATGGGCCATTATTTTATTTGTTGCCTAGTGAGAGGTGACAAGAAGTTGAATATTCCTGGTGAGCTATGTGAAATGCTTGTGTAACAAGTATCATGAATACCTTGGTCAGATGACCTGAAGGTAATAGTTACCTGATAGTGGTAACCATGTTCAGTGATGAACTAAGGGTTTGAATACCTAGATCCAGTAAACATGATGATGGTATTGTTGAGGGATGTGAATTCCCAGTAATGAGACAAGGGATTGAGATCCCAATGTTTTATAAAGTTTGAAAAGTACTTGATAGGAGTATTGTTTCTTTGCAGCATTTGTCATAATAATTCTTGTTTGAAAACTTGACTGATGCTAAAAGAATATGGTAATGTACTTAAATAATCAAGTGGAATATTATCATGTAGAGCCCTGGCCATAGATCCATCATCGTCAATAGCTGGTGATGGTGAAACGGGTTCTCCTACTGGTTAATCTGGAGTGTATATTGTTGAATATGTGGGGTTTCTCCTAGCTGAAAATAGGAGGATTAGATTACAACTTCGGTTGTAGACTCAAGATATGTTTAAAAGCATGGTGAACAGGCCCATGGCTCAGTATGATGGAGCATGAATGTGTTCATGGCTCAGAGAGCACGGTGAACTGGCTCGTGGCTCATATTTACTAGTGTCGGGACCTGTACCAAGGCAGGCTAGAGAATGGGTAGCCTATGAGAGCTAACCCTGTGACTAAGGTCACTTAAGCAAGAGACTGCGGTCCTGCTTGTGATCTCACACTAACCGAGATAGATGAGATCGAGGAGTCCGGCTCTTCCTTTGATCTTGTATGGCACCGACTTTGGGTTTCGCA
Organism: Alisma plantago-aquatica; assembly: GCA_963693085.1. Lineage (NCBI taxonomy): Eukaryota > Viridiplantae > Streptophyta > Magnoliopsida > Alismatales > Alismataceae > Alisma > Alisma plantago-aquatica. The sequence goes on from OY856413.1 coordinate 257,000,268, forward strand.
ACCGAAGGTTGGATTTGAGCGGTACGGCTCACTTCCTCAGGGCATAAGTGTGATTGTAAAATGTAATCATTCGTGTAGCATATTTGTTTATGGATGAATTACGGAAATCATTGGTTGATGTTACAATGCTTATTGTATCCTAAATGGATAGATATTATACATGTTCTTCATATTCCTTATTAAAAAGAATAGATGATTTAGTACTTTATCATTTATAGATATAATGCTTTAAAAGATGATATTGCTCTATTCTACTTAATAATGATTAAATCCTACTATTTAATAGAGATTCCTCTATTCAGTTTATTACTATTTATCTAGAATAATAACATTTCTGGCAGAGAGTTATATCTCTCGCTGGGACAATTTCAATTGTCTCACCCCCGTGGGATCCAACATTTTAGGTGGACGCAGATGAGGAGGCAGGAACCATACACTAGGGGAAGGACAGCAACATCAGGGACAATAGTAAGATCTTAGGTGGAGATATTGACTGTCGTGTCTTGTAGATAAGAGTCCTATGTGTCGTCTCTGTACTCTCAGGTCCTTGGAGTCAGTAGTTAATGCTTTTATGACCGATCTGAGATTTTTGACATTGAATGCCTCGAGGTTTTATGTTGCTTATGTGTAGATTTAATAGAGCAACTATTGTATGTAATCCTTGAGAAGAGAAGGTACATGGTATGTACTTTGTGGACCAGAATGTATATATAATATTTTGGTTCTCGTTATAAGAGTTTCCTAGAAATGGATCTCTTTGCAAATGGTTTTAATTTTTAGTGATTTTTAGTAATATGCTGTTAATGTTTAATTCCGCTTAATTGTAAAAATTTGTTTATCATTTTGGTGACGGGTCGTCTCAATTTAGTGGTATCAGAGCTTAAGGTTTGCTGAGTCTACAGAGACATAGGATTAAGGTCGTTGAGTCTGTTCTAGTGTCTTTCAGTTTATCTGATAGTGACTTCTTTTCTCAGGAGAAGAAGTAAAGCTTGAAGATGGCTAGATCACACAAAGAACACACTGCTGAAAGTAGTGTTTCTGCACCAGGAGGAGGTGCAAGGGATCAGGATAGATAACTAGTACCTGAACATCCCCAGATTGACCAAGCTACACTAGAAAACCAAACTTTCCATGCTCTATTTGGGCAGTTCATGGCGACTATGACACATATGGCGGATAGGATGCCACCACCTACACCTAGGGCACCAGCTCACAATGAGGGACATGGTGCTGGAAAGACTTTTGAATGGCTTCACCGGATAGGAGCCACTGATTATGCTGGTATAGCTAACCCAGCAGACGTAGACTTGTGGCTGACTGAGCTGGAAAAGGCCTTCAAAATTCTTAATATCCCAGAAGCTGAGAAGGTTAGACATGCGGTATACTTGTTGAAGGGGAGTGCTGGCCATTGCTGGGCCATAGAAGAAGGCAAAAGGCCAGGTGTTGAAGTCGGATGGGAAGAGTTATGATGAGAGTTTGTTAGTAGATATTTTCCTAAGACTTACCTGGATGAGAAAATCTCTCAGTTTGAGCAGATAAGGCAAGGACCAATGAACATTAGTGAGTATGAAGCTAAGTTTATGGAGCTTCTACGGTTCTATCTGCACATGGCTTCTACAGATGAGGAGAGGATTCAGCATTTTGAGAAGGGTTTGAACGTTGATTTAACCACACCAGTATCTTCTCTAGAGAATAGGGAGAGGTTTGCCACCTTTGTAGAGTCAGTTAGGCGGATAGAAAGGTCCATGACTGAGAAGCGTCAGGCCAACAGTAAGAAAGTATATACCCAGTTCCAGGGACAGAGGTCCGAAAGTTTTAAGAAACCAAGGTTTTCTGCACCAACAATACCATCGAGGTTCAATAACCAGACACAATGAACATCCAGCCAGGGTAGGGGTCATAGTTTACCACCAGAGGGAGCCCACAGCTCATCTTCAATGTCAGTAACAGGACCATCTAGACCACAGTGGGAGAACAGATTTTGTTATAAATGTGGGAAGATGGGACATCTGATGAAAGATTGTTTAGCTACAGATGTGAGTGTAACCCAACCACTGAGGCAGAGTCAACAAGGCTCTCAAAAGCAACAATTTAGCAGTGGCACATGAGGACGTGGACAAGCATCCCAGGCTGGCTCATCTACATCCAACAACAAGGTGAGTGGTCGAAAACCAGCAATGACAAGATTCTATGCTATGAATCAGCCGAAAGTAATGGTCAACCCACGAGTTGTGACAGGTCAGATGGAATTATTTCATTCTGATATGTTTTCATCCTGCTTTGTATCTATTTTGATTGATCTGGGTGCTACACATTCCTTTATCACTCGAGAAGTGATTCATGACTACAACATGATTGTCAATCATAAAACAGATAACTTGCTATTAGAAACTCTATTAGTTGGATCTGTAGTGTTGCGGGAGGTATGTTCTTCCTACGTTCTTTCTTTTTCAGAACATAGCATTCAAGTAGATCTTATACCACTTGAGATGCATGGGTTTAACATAATCCTTGGGATGGACACCCTAGAAAAATATAAGGTTGTCTTGGATTGTGGTTCCAAGCAGGCTATGTTCACAGACAATGGTGTTACATGGATCTTTCAGGGGAACATAAAAATTCTTCCAACCTATCTAGTATCGGCTATGGTAGCTGAGAAGTTGATGAGACAAGGATGCTTCACATTCTTGGCACATGTGATAGATACCAGGGCAGAGAGTCCTAGTCTTTCTAAAGTTCCGATTGTTAGGGAGTTTGAGGATGTGTTTCCTGAGGAACTTCTAGGTGTTCCTCCACCCCGAAAGATTGATTTTGAGATTAATATAATCTCGAGTACACAACCAATAGCTCAAACACCTTATAGAATGGCACCTGCTGAGATGGCAGAACTCAAGAAATAGTTACAAGAATTGCTTGAAAAGGGTTTTATTTGACCGAGTACTTCACCATGGGGTGCTCTGGTTCTTTTTGTTGAAAAGAAAGATGGGCCTATGCGATTATGCATCGACTATAGACAGCTAAAAAAAGTAACCATAAATAACAAATATCCTATACCAAGGATAGATGACCTGTTTGACCAGTTGTGTGGTGAAACTATCTTCTCTAAAATAGATCTGAGGTCAGGATACCATCAGTTACGTATCAAAGAGGGTGACATACCTAAATCAGCCTTCAGAACAAGGTATGGTCACTATGAGTTCATAGTTATGTCGTTTGGACTAACTAATGCACCATCTACATTCATGGAACTCATGAACAAAATCTTCTGGCCATTCTTTGATCAATTCATAGTAGTCTTTATAGATGACATCCTGATTTACAGTAGAGATGCTTGACAGCATGAGCAACACCTTTTTCAGGCCCTGACTTTACTGAGAGAGCACAAACTATATGCCAAATTTAGTAAGTGTGATTTCTGGTTATCAGAAGTGTCTTTCCTAGGACACATAATATCTTCCTCAAGTATCCATGTTGATCCTAAAAAGGTAGAATCTGTCTTGGAATGGGAACAGCCAAAGACACCAACAGAGATACAAAGTTTTCTAGGACTCACAGGCTACTATAAGAGGTTCATTAAGAACTTTAGTTCTATAGCAGTACCCCTAACAAAGCTGACCAGGAAGGAGGTTCCTTTTGTCTGGAATGACAAGTGTCAACATTCTTTTGAGTTGTTGAAAGAAAGGTTAACCAGTGCACCTGTGTTAGTGTTACCTGAATAGGGAAAGGGGTATATTGTTTTCTGTGATGCTTCTAAGAACGGTCTAGGATGTGTGTTGATGCAGGATAAACAAGTGATTTCTTTTGCTTCTTGACAGCTTAAGAAACACGAGGAAAATTATCTGACACGTGATCTAGAATTAGCTGCAATGGTTCATGCGTTGAAGATCTAGAGACATTATCTCTATGGAGATACATTACAGATTTTCATGGACCACAAGAATTTAAAATACATCTTTTCACAGCATGAGTTTAACATGAGACAACGCCGTTGGATGGAGTTAATCAAGGACTATGATTGTATAATTGATTATCATCCGGGAAAGGCTAATGTAGTGGCTGATGCATTAAGTAGAAAATCATCGTTGCCAACCAAGGGCAAGGCACAGTTGAACTCTTTAGTGTGCTTTAAATGGGACATGCTTGTCTCTTTGAGGAAAAACAATGTAAAACTTAAAGTATCCTTGTTAGATGGATTGCTAGCTGAGATGCACATAAAACCTACTCTGAAACAACAGATCAAAGAGGCACAACAGGCTGATACTGTGATTCAGTAGATTAGATCAGAGTATGGTAGTGAGAAACGGGATGGGTTCCATGAGTCAGATGATGAGGTAGTTTGGTAGGATGGTAGTACCTGATTCCAATGACTTAAGGAAGTTAGTCATGGAGGAAGCTCATTCTTCGATGTATGCAATGCATCCAGGAAGCACCAAAATGTATCATAACTTGAAAGATATGTATTGGTGGCCTGGTTTGAAGAAAGATGTAGCTGAGTTTGTTATGCGGTGTCCAGTGTGTCAGTAGGTTAAAGTTGAACATCAGAAGCCCACAGGAACAATGCAACCTTTACCTATACCACAGTGGAAATGGGATCACATGACCATTGACTTTGTGGTTGGTTTACCTAGAACAACCAAAAGTCATGATTCCATTTGGGTGATAGTTGATAGGTTGACTAATTCAACACATTTTCTTCCTGTCAAAACAACCTATACTGCTGAGAAACTTACACAGATCTATATAGATGAGATAGTGCGTTTACAAGGGGTTCCAGCTACAATTGTTTCTGATAGAGGTCTCCAGTTCACGAGTCATTTTTGGGAATGACTACATAAAGCTTTGGGTATGCAGTTAAGGTTTAGTACTGCCTTTCACCCACAAACAGATGGACAATCTGAGAGGACTATAAAAACATTGGAGGATTTTCTTAGGGCATGTGTCCTTCAGTTTGTAGGAAGTTGGGATATACACTTGAGCTTACTAGAATTTGCTTACAACAATAATTATTAGCACAGTATTGATATGGCACCATATGAAGCATTATATGGTAGACGTTGTAGATCTCCATTATGCTGGTATGAAATAGGGGAATATCAACTTTTGGGTCCTGAAGTAGTACAACAGACAACTGAGAAGATTAAAGTAATACAACAACGATTAAAGGTTGCACATGATAGACAGAAGTCATACGCTGATAAACGGTGAAAACCTTTAGAATTCCAAGTTGGAGACAGAGTATATCTCAAAGTCTCACCTTGGAAAGGTGTTCTTAGATTTGGAAAGAAGGGTAAGTTAGCTCCTAGATTTATGGGGCCTTATCCAATCACTGAACGGATTGGAAAGGTAGCCTATAAGTTGGAGTTGCCACCTGAACTATACAAATTACATCCAGTATTCCATATATCCATGTTGAGAAAGTGTCACCCTGACACAGAGTTAGTATTGCAACCTGTGGAGGTAGAGTTAAATGAAGATATATCCTATGTAGAGGGACCAGTGCTGATTCTAGATAGGAGAATAAAAAAGTTGAAGAAGAAAGACATAGTTCTTGTGAAAGTTCTTTGGCATCATCATGATGTTGAAGAAACTATGTGGGAGCTCGAGGAAGAGATGAGGACGAAGTACCCTTCTCTTTTCTCTTGATGATTTTGGGGATGAAATCCCTGTTAGGGGTGGATAATTGTAACATCCCTGACTTGGGTTAAGGCTTAATCCTAGGAGTTTTGCTTAAGTAAGTCTTTTAGATTCTTGTCTTTATCTTTTGAAAAGCAATTAAGACTAAAGGAAGGCTTATGATTCAATTTTGGTCCTATTTGAATAATGTTGAAACAATGTTTTACGTTTTGGACTAAAGTGCAATTTACCCAATTTAAGGGGTTATCTTACAAATGTTACATGATAAATGTTCCTCAAGTGTTATATCATCATAAGAATGAGAATGATGCTGAGGTATGGCTTCCAGAAGCCTAGGTTCCAAGAGGGAGCTTGTTTGAGTAAAGCTTGTGTATTGAATGCTAGTTTTGGTGTAATTTGCAATTTACCCAAAACCTAGGGTTGCATATGTAAAATACCACTTCAAGAGTGTCCCTATTGTTTCTTAGTATCATTTGGAGAAAAGAAAAAGAAATGGGCATCTTGTTTGAATTACTTTTGAGGAGAGATAATCTTGATAATAAAATAATCAAGATTTAAGCATAATTGAAACCCTAATTTATTTTATAGCAAAAATAAATATATTAATTGAAGTTCCCATCAACTAAAAAGGCTGTGGTTGAAATCCTATAGTGCAAGGACGTCCAAATGCTTTGATTAACACCAAAATATCTTAAGTAGGTGAAGAAACCCACTCACATTTGTTAATTAAAAAGTAATGTCCACTAAAAATGGATAATAGTATTATAATGTTTAAGGTGCTTAAGTGGTTGCTTTTAATTCAAGGATAAATGAAAGGTAATTGAGGGAAAAGGAATATGGATTCAAAGGAAAGGAAGGGAGGGGGCATGTGGCAAGAAAGTGGATGAATTTTCTTCTACTTTCTCTCTCCTAGAAAATCAATTACATATATTCCATTTTCTCTTTACTTGAAAGGCTATTTTGCAAACCACTTTCTTCCCTTGCTTTTTCTAATGACCAAGGATCTTATGAGAAGGAGGAAAATGTTCCCCAAGCTGAAGGTAAGCTCCATGATCATCTTCAACCTTGAATTGATGGTTGAAATCGGATTTCAACATTGATTTTATTCTCTTTTCCATCCAATGCTCAACCTTGGCTATCTTTTGCATCCAAAGAGTTGGAAATGAACCTTGGATAGTTGAAGGAACTTCTTTCACCATTAGAGATGTGAAGCTTGAAGCTTTGAAGATGCTTTGAAGGCAGGTTATATAACTTGAACCCATCAATGTTATTATTGATTTCAATTTCTCATCATATGTCGATCTTTTATTTTCTTCTTGAATAATTGCTGAAATTATCATATATAAGACAATAGAAATTGGAGGTATGAAGCTTGATGATTATGACATCATCCTATCACACACCTCAAGAAAATCAGAAGCAAACTATTTCATTTGGTTGGTCAAACGGTTTCAAACCGTTAGAGACCAAATGGTTTCAAACCGTTTGGTGACCAATCGGTTTCAAAACCGTTAGAGGTCAAACGGTTTCAAACCGTTAGAGACCAAATGGTTTCAATGGATTCAAGGATCAATTGGTCTCATGACCTAATAACTTCAAACAATCAAACTCAATTGGTTTCAAAACCCTAGGTCAATTGATGACAAAACCCTAATTTAGGTTCAATCGATTTCAATTCTAAATTGACCATACGGTCTCAAACAATTTGGAGGAATAGGATAAGACCATTTAAGGTCTAACGGTCTTCAAACCATTTGATGAGCAAGAGATCAAGACCGTTTAAGGTCTAACGGTCTACAAACTATTTGTTGAGTAAGAGATCAAGACCATTTAAGGTCTAAATGGTCCTAAAATGTTTGAAGATTTTGGGCAAGACCGTTTGAAGGCCAAGTGACCTCAAGACCATTTGAAGGTTTAACAGTCTTCAAACCGTTTGAGGGTTCAATTGGTCCAAGACCGTTTGAAGGTTCAATTGATTCAAACTATGTAATTACTAATAACCCCATAAGTGGTTGAAGAGCATCTCAAGGTTGTTTTGAATGGAAGTACCTCTAAAGTACTTAGGTGATTAGTATAATTAGAGTGATTATCACTTGATGCCTATGAAAGTAATAAATTCAATAGACTATGATAAGTATAGGTGTATGTACTTAGTGAAAGGTTAAGTCAACTAAATAAGGTCTGATGGTGATGTGTGTTCCTAGTACATGGAACAATGATAAGTATGATTTAATACTTAAATAATGCTAAGTGCTCCAAGATATGTGGAAGCACTGATTTAGGGTTTGGATTAATGAGGTAATCATAAAACCCTAATCAATGGAGAATGAAAACCCTAATAAATAAGGAAAATTACAATACATAAGTTTAATTGAATATTTATGAAGGTATTATGTAATTCTAGACATGTGGAGCAATGAGTTAGGTTGTGGATATTAATTGTAATATCAATGTATTCTCCAAGATGTATGGAGTTTTGAATTAGGGTTTGATCTTTGATAATGTGATCATGAAACCCTATTTGATAAAGATGGGAAACCCTAACCCTAATTTTGGGTAATGGGTTGAGAAACCCTAATATATGGTGATGTTATGTGAAAACCTAATATAGGGTGATGTTATGTGAAACCCTAATATAGGGTGATGTTATGTGAAACCCTAATATAGGGTGATATTATGTGAAACCCTAATTGATAAGGATGGGAAACCCTAATCCTAATGAGGGAATAGTGATGTTATCCTTTTATTTCATAATGTTGATGTGTAATTGATATGGTTGTTATAAGTATACTAACCATGCAAGTATTATGAGATAATGAGCATAACCAGGTATGAGCTATGATGTTAATGGGCCTTGTGAGCCATTATTTTATTTGTTGCCTAGTGAGAGGTGACAAGAAGTTGAATATGCCTGGTGAGCTATGTGAAATGCTTGTGTAACAAGTATCATGAATACCTTGGTCAGATGATCTGAAGGTGATAGTTACCTGATAGTGGTAACTATGTTCGGTGATGAACTAAGGGTTTGAATACCCAGATCCAGTAAACATGATGATGGTATTGTTGAGGGATGTGAATTCCCAGTAATGAGACAAGGGATTGAGATTCCAATGTTTTATAAAGTTTTGAAAAGTACTTGATAGGATTATTGTTTCTTTTCAACATTTGTCATAATAATTATTGTTTCAAAACTTGACTGATGCTAAAAGAATATGGTAATGTACTTAAATAATCAAGTGGAATATTATCATGTAGAGCCCTGGCCATAGATCCATCATCGTCAGTAGTTGGTGATGGTGAAATAGGTTCTCCTGTTGGTTAATCTAGAGCGTATATTGTTGAATATGCAGGGTTTCTCCTTGCCAAAAATAGGAGGATTAGAGTGAAACTTTGGTTGTAGACTCAAGATATGTTTAAGAGCATGGTGAACATGCCCATGGCTCAGTATGATGGAGCATGAATGCGTTCATGGCTCAGAGAGCACGGTGAATTGGCCTGTGGTTCAGATTTAGTAGAGTCGGGACCTGTAACAAGGCGGGCTAGAGAATGGGTAGCCTATGAGAGCTAACCCTGTGACTAAGGTCACTTAAGCAAGAGACTGCGGTCCTTCTTGTGGTCTTGCACTGACCGAGACAGATGAGATTGAGGAGTCTTACTCTTCCTTTGATCTTGTATGGCACCGACTTTGGGTTTCACAACCGAAGGTTGGATTTGAGCGGTACGACTCACTTCCTTAGAGCATAAGTATGATTGTAAAATATAATCATCCGTGTAGCATATGTTTTTAAGGACGAATTACGGAAATCATTGGTTGATGTTACATTGCTTATTGTATCCTAAATGGATAGATATTATACACGTTCTTCATATTCCTTATTAAAAAGAATAGATGATTTACTGCTTTATCATTTATAGCTGTAATGCTTTAAATGATGATATTTCTCTATTCTGCTTAATAATGATTAAATCCTACTGTTCAATAGAGATTCCTCTGTTCAGTTTATTACTATTTATCTACAATAATAACATTTCTGGCGGAGAGTTATATCTCTCGCTGGGACAATTTTGATTGTCTCACTCCCGTGGGATCTAACATTTTAGGTGGATGCAGACGAGGAGGCATGAACCATATACTAGGGGAAGGACAGCAGCATCAGGGACAGTAGTAAGATCTCAGGTGGAGATACTAACTATCGTGTCTTGTAGATAAGAGTCCTATGTGTCGTCTCTATACTCTCAGGTCCTTGGAGTCAGTAGTTAATACTTTTATGATCGATCTGAGATTTTTGGCATTGAATGCCTCGAGGTTTTATGTTGTTTATGTGTAGATTTTTCAGAGCAACTGTTATATGTAATCCTCGAGAAGAGAAGGTACATGGTATGTACTTTGTGGACCGGAATGTATATATAATATTTTGGTTCTCGTTATAAGAGTTTCCTGGAAATGGATCTCTTTGCAAATGGTTTTAATTTTTAGTGATTTTCAGTAATCCGTTGCTAATGTTTAATTCCGCTTAATTGTAACAATTTGTTTATCATTTTGGTGACCGGTCATCTCAGATTTCACAGAGGCAATATATATAAAAGCAGTAACAACAAGATATAACAAGATACTAAAAGGGGATGGAGAAGCATGTACCCAAATCTATATCAAGCGTAACCTGTTGGTGTCTCATTTCAGATCTTAGTCTTGAATGCAGTGGATCTTCATTTTGCAACTACAAATTTGATAAGCAAAATATATCAATGTGAGTGCATTGAGTATGCTATGAAAACATGTAACCATATATTAAGAGTAATATAAAAGTTGCTTGGCTAGAAACATAATAATGAACAAGAACTAGAAACAAGGTGAGAATACTTAACAAATTTCTTTTATACCAAGTATGTTTTTGGTTTTTTTATCCATTATATCAACATTAGGTTACACAATGGATTTATCTATATTATGTTCAAGAATTTTCAACATATTTTAACCAAACATGAAAGTAGTATTCATAGGAACAATAGATCAACCAAGTAAGTAGCCAAACATTCATATGAGCATACATACAAGCAAGACAATAGCATATTAGGGTCAAGAGATTATGTGTACCTTGTGAGCAAAGTACAAGCTATAAACCATGAGTAGATTCTAGAGAAGGTCAAGTCCAATGCATAAGCTACCCATAATTGATATGTCATGTGATTAAATAGTCGAGAGAGAAGAATCACATGAGGGGATAAGAAGACTAAGTAATCATCTACTTGGGTGGCTTAGGTGGTTCTTAAAGAAGATATGAGATGTTGGATGACTCTCTAAAGTTGAAGGAAAGGATTTTAGTCCTCCTTGGGATATTAAGATGTGTTATGCCTTAAATATATGTAGAGGCCTATGTGTATGGCTCTGATACCATTTGTCACAGAATTGTTTGTTACCCCAAGTTCACACTCGTAATGGCTATAAAGCCAGAGGAGAGTGGACTTGGGCATCTGTCCGTAGAATGGCACAAATAGTTCATACAAGTAATTCATATGTAAAAGTTGTAACAACATGAAATAACAAGATACTAAATGGGGATAGAGAAGCATGTAACCAAATCTATATCAAGCGTAACCCATTGGTGTCTCATTTTAGGTCTTAGAGTGAGTGCAGCGGATCTTCACTTGGAAACTACAAATTCGATAAACAAAATATATCAATGCAAGTGCATTAAGTACACTATGAAAACATGTAACTATAGATTAAAAGTAATATAAAATTTGCTTGTCTAGAAACATGATAGTGAACAACAACTAGAAACAAGGTGAGAATACTTAACAAATTTCTTATATACCAAGTATGTTTTAGGTTTTTTAATCCATTATCTCAACATTAGGTTGCATAATGGATTTCTCTATATTATGTTCAAGCTTTATCAACATATTTTAACCAAATATGAAAGTAGTATTCATAGGAATAGTAGCCCAACCAAGTAAGAAAGTATTCAATCATTCATATGAGCATACATACAAGCAAGCCAATATCATGTTAGGGTCAATATATTAAGTGTACCTTGCGACCAGAGTACAAGCTATAAACCATGAGTAGATTCTAGAGAAGGTTCAATCCAAAGGGGACCTAATATATAAGAAGGAATAATTGGGGGTCTTAGATTAGTAGGGTTTAGTTAATATAAACATGTTTCATGTCATGTGGATGTTCTCCTAAACCTAAGTATCATATAATTCAAGCTTAGTTCCATCTTGTCATGACATGCATGCATTGATTCAACATAGTACAACTATAAATATTAAACCTTAGGTCTAGGTGAACCATACACATTACGAGTACAACAAGATAAAGATAAATGCTGATTTGAAAATAGAGAAGCATGAGATTTAGGTTATCATCTTGAGTTAATCATGCAAGATCACATTTAGTCATATAACATCAATTCCGAGCAACCAGGTCATATTTCCAAGTTGTAGAAGCATTAAGAGTATACAGTAGATCAAGTTGGCTTTTAGTGCTACAAGCCTGGTAAACCTACTGATTTGAACTATAGAGAAAGACAATTGCATAAAAGGCATATTTCATCAACATAGAACAACTAGGTCAACTAGATCATTTTAAAGCACAAAAGTGAGTACTTGAGATCTTATAAGGTAATTATAGCTTACTTCTATAAGATCTTGGTACAATAGCGTACAAGACATAAGATAAGTTACTGATTTCAAAGTTCAACCATTTTAAAAAGATTAATTAGGTCAAATATTTCACATAAGATCAAGCTACGTTATTTAAGTACATATATGAACAATTTTAGGTCATGGTAGGCCGATATGGTATAGATGGTCCAAGGAATTATCACATTCACAAAGAGTAAGGTTACTAATTTGCAAGAATGGTGGATAATATATCATTAATCATACATGTTAATCATGATAGAGGGTGATTAGTAATCTCAAAGTCATAAAGGACACATTTTTAGCAAAACAATAAAATATCGTGCAAAGTTAGTAGGAGATGACAACATCATATGAAAGATGATGTTTTCTGGTCTACCTTGATATTTGTATAAGAGGTGAGAGAGATACATATAATTGAAGGTTAGAGCATGAAAAAGGGGAATTTTGAGGGAATTGCTCTTAATTTGGCCGATGGAGAGGGGTAAAAGGACTAGCCCATGTGAGAGAACCCATAGCACAATGGTCTGTTGGCCCATTGTATGGAAGTGTAAGGAGTGGGATCCCAGAGGGGAACCACTCCCTACTAAAATAAAATAACAACATCCCTTGAACCACATCATTTTTTTTTGCCAAAGGGAGGATAACCAATTCATTCAACATGTATGTATCATAACACCATAAGTAGCAGTGGAAGAGAAATTATCTAACTATTACAAAGCTTGATATCTTAATACATCATTGCACCACCAAGGGTGAGCCAAAAGAAAACTATCTTAAACAAACAAGGATCCCGTTGAGGGTCATCTAACCACTTCTTTCGAGTCCCCCAAAATCTTAGCTACAAAGGTTATTGTCCAAGTCCACCTTGATATCCCTTCCTTGATCTAAACTTGGGGTTGGAAGCATACCCCACAAAAAGGAAAATAAAAGGTAACATCAGCAAAAGTTGGTATGTGCATACTAAATAGGAAAACTGAGCAATATATGGAATTAAGGGTGTCAAATATAAAGGCTTCCCATAAAAGAGGAAAGTACTACCCAATCAGGCATAAAAGAAAATAATATCAAATAAAGAGACAAATAAGAGCAAAGTACAACAATAAGGCATCCATGTGTTTCACCTGTGATAATACTAGACAATATAAACATGTAGGTAGGAAACAACACATCTACCAAAAATATGAGGTGAGCGGGAACTGTATACACCCACTCTAAATATGGAGTGGGTAGGAACTGTATACATCCACCCGAGCAGGACATGACACACATAAGCTCAAATATATTTTCATGTGCAGGAATTATCACCTCTGCACTCATATGTGGGAATGTTTACATCCACATAAAATAACATGCAACATTATACTAGTAGTCACCACATGATGCATAACAAAAGAATAAATAAGAATAAACCAAGTAAGGAGGATGGGAACATCCATCAAGTAGAAAGTTGGATCAGAGGATCCATGCCATCAATTAATGTGCCATATATAAACATCCAATACCATGGTGGGAAAAGAAACACACAACATCAAATAAGTCCAACATGCACAAAATATAAGAGGGAGTCTAAAAGAATATCCATGATCACATGATCAATATCAAATAAGGTAGTTCACATGAACCAAGATTTTAAAAAAGGAAAGACATTGTGTATAGGCTAATGCCCATAGGACCAAGAGAAAGATAATATAGGTCAACATAGAATAATAGGAGATGTAAAACATACCTTAAACCAGGATCCTAGAAATTCTCTTCACCAACCTAGTTGTTTCCAAGATCAACCTTGCCTAAATACAAATTATTCACATGTATTAGGGTTTGAGATTCATATATATGTAATGAAACCCTAATTCTAGACCTTTCTATAAAACATCATATTTTGGACTCCAAACTTGAACCAATCAACTTATTAGGTTTTTATAATTAATAAAACATATTTATTTACTAAATTTGATGTTCATATGAATTAGTTACCAATTTTAGGGATTTTATATTAATTAATTAGATCCTCAAAAATCCATCTTTGAAACATGGAGGTATGGCTTTGAAACTATTTTATTAGAAAGAACACATTTTTTTTATTCTAGTACATATTTTATTTTAATTTTTGGACAAGTGAATTAAAAGATACGATTTTTAGAAAATCAACCAATCAGAAATCACCAAATTGCCAAATACGCAGGAAATTGTGAGATAGAGGAAAAGAGGGGGCCGGTTGGGTGACTTGGCCAATCACGGGCGGCCAAGTCACTGGTTAAGGCTAAGTCATCCGCGACCAAAGCAAGAGGAAAACATGAGAAAAAGACTAAAATGCCCCTGACCAGAACGAGAAAAGAAAAGAGACGTGAAGGGTAAAATGAGGAAATTGCAAGGGATCATCCCCTTCCTCACTCCCGATCCATGACTGCCGGTCCAAGAAGCAGCTCATCCGAAGGAATTGGGAAAACCAAGAGGGGAGAACCTCGGACCAAAAAGACAAGCTACCTGTGGCAACACATCCCACTATCACACAGACAATAAGGTGTTACGTGAAAACATGCGGAAATCACCATAACCACAGATTATCGAAAACACGGGTTAATTAAAACTGATTGCGGAAAGCTGATAAACTGAGAAACTATTACATTCCAGTCCAAATCCTACAAGAAAATAGGTTATATACATCCATTCAAGCCTGGATACATGTCCACAACTTAGAGTAACAGCTGTCCTGTCATATCATGAGTTCATCACCTGTTCATACATATAGAGGCCCGCATCCGGCCAACAACATGATATACAAAAACATCTACAGCTGTACATCGTGAAACAACGTCAAAACATCGCCAAAGACTTGAGAGTACAGGGATGACTCTAGACTCTACTACAAAACACCAAAACAACAGCATGTCCATCTCTTGCCTTCTACTGCTCTTCTTGCTGCTCGGCCGCAACTCTGCGACCACCACCACGTCTAGCACAAACACCTGAAAACCAGCGGAGTGAGACAATCGAACATTGTCCCAGTGAGAAACATAACTCCCCACCGTAACTACAGAACCTCAAGAAGATAAAGCTATAACAACAGATATCTGATAATAGGTATAACAAGAGCAGTATATGTAAAACAAGGCTATTCTTACCGACAAGCTTACCAGCTGTACAAAAGGCATATAACCAACATCTCTCAATGGAACATGATTAGTAAGATAAGATATATATACATTGCCACATATCATGAGGCATATAGAAGTAACTGTAAGATATAACAGATTAACTACACAAACAAGGCCTCAACCAATGTTCTGTGTTTTTCCTTAAGCAGTAATTATTATACGACTGAATTACATATTTTATTATGCCCTAAGGAAGTGAATCGTACCGTTCAAATCCAACCTTCGGCTGTAAAGCCCATAGCCGGTGCCATACAAGGTTAATGGAAGAGCCAGACTCCACAACCTTCCCCCTCGGAGTCAGTGTATGAGAACAACACAAGCAGGACCGCAGTCTCATGCTTAAGTGGCCTCAACCACAGGGTCAGCTCCTCAGGCTACCCTTTCTCTAGCCCGCCTTGGTACAGGTCACGGCACTAGTAAAACTGAGCCACGGGCCTGTTCACTGTGCTCTGAGCCATGAACACATTCATGCTCTTCATATCACATATCCAGAGTCATGGGCCTGTTCACCATGCTCATCATATAACTGAGTCTACAACTGAAGTTTCACTCTTACCTCCTCACTTTAGGCTAGGAGAAACCTCACATATTCAACAATATGCGCTCCGGGTTAACCTGCAGGAGAACCCGTTTCACCATCACCAGCTCCTGACGATGATGGATCTATGGCCGGGGCAAACTACATGATATATTCCATTGTAATTATTTAGTATCTTTTAGATGGATTGCAAGATTAAACCAAGTTGTATAACATGCAAACTATAACAGAATAAACAACATAAAACTCAACATTATGCTTTTTATTGTAATCACATCAATCATGATCCATCTCAAGGATCATTACATACCATGGGATCTCAATCCCTCATCATGTATTGCCACTGCCCCTCAAGGCTTACATCATCATCATGGGACAAACACATCATATATGAAATCTCATCAACCAGAGTAATTATTCAAGTGATGTTACTCATCACGTGTATCTCATAGCCTTATCATGGCTAAGCATCACCTGCATGGTTAGTGTACGCAATAATCATAGTTTCAACATAAGGACTATGCTTACTATCATGAGATGACATTCAAGATGCTATACTTATCAGTTATACATCATCTGGTGATCATGTGCATAAGACACATCATTAAGCAACTATTTATGTACTTATCCTTATCTCATCATTATATAGATAATCAAGATGATTACTTCATGCATATAGTCATGTTGGATATACAGAACAAGCGTTATCATTACCACTATCATTACCATCATCATTACTATTACCATCATCATTATCATTAAGTGAGCAAGGAGTCACCAACGTTTAGGCAAGGGTGTATATGTGTACAACTAGTTTATTTCCATGATACAAGGAACCGTCAACAAGGATAACAAGAAATCTCACAATAGATCACCACAACCCTCACTAAAGGGGGGGGGTGTAACGGCCACCTGCCCTCACCCAAACACAACGCACCAAACGGCAGACACACAAGCCAGCAGCAACGCTGCATTGCCACTAAGGCAACCAAGTGCGCGCGGCACAACGTTACAAGGGGAGGTGTCGCGCGTCAAAGGGGGTGTGTCGTGCACTCTCTTATCGGGCAACGCCCATTACAGCAGCGTTTATCGGCCGATACAAGAGCAGTATGATGCCCGTCACAGTAGGGGGTGTATCGTCCGCCCTAGGTCAGTGTGACGCTCGTCACACACCGCTCAACAATGCCCGTCATAGCAGGGAAGCTATCGGCCAAGATCCAACCACAAAGGATAACATTCAAGGTAGGTAGCCCATCCATATATCGTGCAACTAAATGGGTCAAGGCCTAACGGCCGTCACAAGATAAGATAGGAGTGTGACGCCCGTCACAAGGCTAGGTGTATCGTCTGTCACAGGTGCCTGTCGCCCAACAAGCTAGGTCAAGAGGTATCGTCCAAGGTACACTCCCACAAGGTCATCTTCTACCTCATGCACAAGGCAACCAAAACCCTAGCGGTTCAAGGACACATCTCACCAAGAACTCTAAACCACAAGAGGATCGGCCAACAGAGATACTAAAGCAAGATACAAAACTAGCAACAACATGCAAACGAGATCAAGGAAAAGGAGATAAAGTAGCTTAGGAGTTATGCAACCCGCCTTGAGCAAGGAAGAAGAAGAGCTCCAAGCTTCAAGGGATATCGTCCACCAAGCTGCTCCTTCTAAGGGGGTATCGACCACCACCAGCAAGGAAGAGGGTTGTGTTGTGCAACCAAGGTAGAGGAGGAAACTAAAGGACCAAAAGGGACACAAAGCAAAGAAGGAAACCCCATATATAGAAGGAAAGGGAGGAGAAAACAAGGTTGGTCCAAGCAAGGTGTCGGCCACCCAAAGGACACTTGTCCTAGAGCTCAAGCCACCACTCTAGCAAGCCTTATACACTTGTCCATGGTCTTTGCCACATGCATGCATCAAGCTCCAAGTGTCCACTGGTGGTGACACAAACGAGGTCAAAGTTGGGTCAAACACCATGGGCGACACAACAAGGCACCATGGGCGACACAACCACTCATCCAGGCCGACACACTCACCTCCTGGGTGATACACTCACTTCTCTTGGGTGACACAAGCTTAACCAAGCCAAAACAAGGCACCTCAAGGTCCAAACAAGCTCAACCAGGCCCAAAAGAACTCAAGCAACGAGACCAAGCCTTCCTCTCAACCCTAGAGGAAGCAAAGAGAGAGGAACACCTCACAAGGTGGCAAACTTACTCACAAAACCCTAGACTTGGGTTATTTGCAAGTAGCACCTCCAACTCTTAACAAGGTACAACCAAACCCTAATCACCACTAAAGGTGATTAGCAAGCACCAAAGCACCAGGGTTAAGCAAAGCAAACAGGGTAAACCCTAAACGAAGGTCAGGGTCCTTACACTACCATCAAAGAAGGTGCCTTGACGAACTCACCTCCAAAAACGAATCGAAGAATGTTGCAGCCAACTCTGCACATGAGATGTTGCAAGGACAGGGGAGGAAACTCATTCTTGGAAGCCAAAACAATCATGAGAAAAGCAATTGGGAGCGTAGAACGATTGTACGAAAAACCACAAATACACATGTACCCATATATATAGGTAAGGGTTAGAGAGGGGGCGTAAGCATAGGAGTCGAGATCCCTAGTGTCTCATATATTTGGGGAAAACTCAGATTTAGGAAAGTAGGACTTAAATGTTGACTTGTTAGATCCGCAATAAGCTTACACCGTACAAGAAATCATTACAAATGATGGTCCATGGAAGAAGAAATCTGCAAAAAAACCCAGCCAAAGGGGCCACGTTACTGTTCCCGCGAGAGATGTCTCCTACTCAAGGTAGGAGACATAATCTCAGCCGTCTGCATAAAATCTGACGGTCTGGATAAAGAGAGAAGTGGAAAATCATGACGCGTGACAAAATGAAATTGAAATCCGATTCGACTTAAGTGTGTTTACATTATTTCCTTATTTTCTCTTTCTTAAATTGGGGGCTAAAAATTATCCAAATTAAGTGAAATTTTGCACAGAGGCTACTTAAGGCATGTAGATTCTGATTATGAAATTAGATTTGCCTTTTCAGAACTTTTGGTGTGTTAAATAAATCAAATCCTATTTTCTCTTTCCTCATGCATTAATGACTTTAAGATTCTCTAAATTTTATGAAACTTCACACACAAGTCATATTTAATGTGTTAGATATGAAATTTCCATTAAATTTATATGTTGGAGTTGTTTGTATAATTATTTAATATTTTGAAGGTTGTACATACTCTCTCTCCTAATATCACCTCTTAATCAAACATCTTCAAAATTGGATGAAAATTCACACAAAGGCTATATTTATTATATAGATTATGAATCCAAGATTATTTTCCTCTTTTGGAGTGATTTAATATTTTATTTGATATTTTGAAAAAAAAAACTCAGATATTCTCTTTCCAAATTTTATTAAATAAATTATTATTATGTGAATAATGTGAAACTTGACTCCTAAGGCAATTGGGACCCAAGGAACACGATTCTTAACTTAGATTCTACTTTTGAGATTCCTTTTAATGATTTATGTCGTTATTAATATTTGTGGTCATTATTAATTAGGTTATCATATTGTTTTACTATTATCATTATTGCTCATCCATAGCTTAATATTATCACCTAAAGAATTATGTGTGATTGTTTGCAAAAAAAATTATATAATTCATTATTATCTCATGTGACATATTTTATGTGTCTATTATTGGCTTAAGACTAATGTGAGAACATTTGGTTACATTAGGGTGATTTATGCATGCATTAGCTCATTAAGTTATACTAAACATCTATTATATTTAACCTCAACCTTGTTTTACTAAGTCCAAAAGGTCAAACTTCCAGGGTAGGGTTTGAGATCTAGTATGTTACATGAAGTGGTTGGGTCCCTTGTCCTGTTGCTCCTGTGCGCGGTAGTTGGGGATGTGGTGTCGTCCCGAGCGACAGGCAGTGACTGAAAGGTCATCGCCTCCCACTGCTGCTACATGGGCCTTAGCTCCTAAGGGCTGCCACAACTATACGGTGGGAAGATGAGAGTGAGGCAGCGCTTCCACGTTGTGAAGGAGGGCAAGCAAAAAAGGAGAGCATAGTTAGGGTTTTAAATAGGAGGAGGAGGAAGAAGCAAGCTCGCCTGGTTTAGGGTTAGAGGGGGAGTAGGTGGTCGTGGTGTGAGAGGGTGGCGACCAGCTGCCCTTCAGTCTGTGCTCGAGCCTCAGTGGTCGTGGCGATGGGTCTCGTGGCCAAAAGCGAGGGTGAGTACACTCCCTTGGCGGGACTTGCACTGCCACATGTGGCTTTTCTGGCCAACTGCTATCCTTCATGGCTGGATAAGGGAGGAGGAGTCTGGGATATAGGATCATGACTCGTATCCGTGGCCATCCTCATCTAACGGCCCACAATGGGCCCTAGCTACAGAGCAGGATCGCAGGGGTGAGAATGAAAGAGGAGCGGAGGATAAGAAAGGGAGGGGAAAGAAAGTATAGGAGGCATGTGGGCCACTTAGATTTTGGGCCCAAAAGGGGCGTCCTAGAACCGAGAAAAAGTGGGAAAACATAGTGAAAAGGGATTTCAAAACTAGCATCTTCAATTATACATAACTTTTACATATCAACTCTGATTTAGGCACAAAAGGGTGTGTTGGAAAGATAATTAGGACATCTACAACATGATATACATCAGAAAATAATTTGATGATATTTATTCGTTCAAAATTTATTTGCAAGATGGTGATATGTTTAAGGATTTGGAACTTAGGTTTAGAATCAAAATGAATGTCACCACAAGACACCTGCATCCAAGATGACTCAATTAAGCATCAAAGTATATTAAATCATGAAATTAAAGTCAAGAGTGAGATACTTATGCAAGGATGAAGTGCATATCACATGTCTGAAGAGAGAGGGAACTTGAAGTTATCACACCATTCTTCTAAATATCTACACTATAAACAAGTTCACATTCCTTCTATTCTTTTTCAAACAGGCAACACCTGGAATATACTTCAAACTCATGACCTCTCAATCTTACATCATCACTTTTAACACCTGGAATATACTTAAATGCTCCTTTAGTCAAATTTAACCAACAAAATAGTTTAGTAAAACAACCTTTTTAATGGTATATATGAAATGCAAGATGAAATTCCATGTGAATATTCCAAGAGCATTACAATCATAGAATCATATTTCACTTGGGTACCAAAGTTTGTCATGGCTTAATCCTAGAATGGTTGTTATCGTTGGACGTGGATGCGTATGTATGAAAATATTTTCTTTGGAAAAGGTTGTGACGTAAATATCACTTTCTATTTTTGCAACGTACCCCTACATTTTCAGGGCCACGTTGAAAGAACCGATGCTCTCTGTCGCGGCATTTATAGAACGGACGACTCCCAGCTCTGTTCGCGATGCAAGACAAAAGTGCCAACCTCCCGTAGAAGCAGCGGAAAGCACTGAAGCCGTCCAGCAGGCAGCGAACCGCCTGCGAGAAGCACGAACACCAACCCAAACACCTCGCACGCTTCTCCACAAATCGCCATACGCAGTACGCACTGCTCGATTCTCACGCAGCGCCTTTCTACCTCTTCTCTCACTCCCTCGGTGACCGGAATCCTTGTTTCCTGCTGCTCCGGCACAAGTTCCTCCCCCAAAAGCCCTGCTACGGCTCTACCTTTTCGTGTGATCTTTTGCTGGTAGCATTATCGGCTAAAGCGTGCGATCCTTCACTTCCTCTTCTGCTGTTCCTCGGATGGCGAACCAACAGCCACCGCCACCGGACGGCATCGCCGACGACTTCTTCGAGCAGATTTTCTCCTACGGCGCCGGAACTGGCGCAGGGGGCGGTGGCGGTCACGGCGGCGTGGTGGGTGGTGCAGGGGATGTCGTTCTCGGCGGTGGAGATGATGGGGGCTTTGGTGGTATGGTTCTTCAGCTCAATTCCAGGGAGGGTGTTGTGTCCGGGCGTGTTGGCTGTGGTTCAGGTGAGAGCAGTGGGGCAGCTGGGTTTCTCGGAACCGGCGTTTTCCCGCTGGGTCTCAGCCTGGATCACGGTGGAGGCGGTGGCGGGTACGGCAAGGTGGAGGACGTGTCGTCGTCTGGCAGCGGGAAGCGGATTCGGGAAGGCGGTTCCGAATCGGGCAAGGCCGTGTCTGGCAAAGCTGTAAGTGCTGTTTAAATTCTCGGCAAAAATTTACATATTTTATCTTCTACCATAGTTAATGCTACTGGCTGGCTGTAGTACCTTAGGATGCAAGTTCACTCAGCCTTACTCGTTTCATTAGAGAAGGGTATAATTTCCTGACTTGGGAGGCCACTGTTGCTGATGCAACAAGTAACGTGGCCTTCCACTCATAGAAATTACCTCCGCATGCCGCTGAAACGAAAAGTTTGAACTCTGTTACATTTGTCAATCTTAAAATATCCGTGTCGCATTCAACCTATTTTACGGAGCCGTGTCCTGCCAGTCATTAACTTAAAAAGTAACCAATTTCAAAAACTCCTAACATATTACAAATTTCCATCTTTATTTATATAAGTTCAGGCTAATGGTCGTACTTGCCGCCATGACAAAGTTGTTAATTGTATTCTCGTTTTCCTTCCAGGAACTGGCAACTCTGTTTCCAGCATATGGACATGTACAGAACCAGCTGCTTCGCCCTAACCCCCCACCACAGGTTTGATGGCCAAAAACCTTCTTAAGAACGATTTTGTTTCATATCTCACAGTGCTGCAGATGGGCCTGACCTGCGTGTATATGAATATCTGATGGCATTAATTAAATAAATACTTCTCGTTTTTTTTACCGTTGACACTTGAGTTTCTCTGTTTTCTAGTTCTTGTCTAAGTGTTATCTACTCCTCGAGGTGCATACTTAACAATGTCTATGACCTTCATCTGCTAAAAATTCGGTAATATTGGATATATGATCCTTACTAAAGTAAGGATTTGGCAATTGGCACGGCTTAATCTCAGAAGGGAAATATTTGATTCAACTGTTTCAATCATTGACATTTGCATGATCTGGTAAATAAAAGTGTTGATATAAGACAAGAATCCAGTATTCCACAATTCATGTTCAAAACTTATTTCTTTGATGTTGATTTTGATGTGAGATCAAATAGGAGCCTGGTGTAGGCGTATAGCTTTGACGGGATGCTTGTTATTGATGTACCTCTGATTTTTCACATTAATGACTTACATGGTTGATGGATGCTTCTAAAGATGCATTTGCATTTGACGACTAGATATATATGTTACCAATCTGATCATCGCAGCATCATTGTTATTTGTTGCTTACATGCTGTAGTTTTATCTTGTGTGTATAGCAATTTCACGCCCAACCTAATCCTGGGCCAGTTCCTCTCGCGCAACATCCTCCTGCACCTCGGCCAAGGGTACGTGCTAGGCGAGGGCAAGCAACTGATCCTCATAGCATTGCTGAGCGGGTATGTTGTTAATCTTATATACCACGTCATTTATTTGGTAAGGACCACACCTCATGTGATGGGATTTGACATTGTTACCGTGTCTGCCTCCATGTGATGGGATTTGACATTGTTATAATGTAACTTGTTTTTTTTTATCCAATTCTAATAATATATTCAAGGATAAACCTACGTCACATTGCACATTTACAGACGCGGATATTATTCATTTCCGTCATTGAACATAGCCTTTAATTCGTTGTAAGATGTATTTTTGTTTGTGTTTTGATGTTTATATGGTGGGTACTTGTTTGATGTATAGCCTTAATGTTTCCACTAAATAGCATAGGACTTGACTGGGAACTTCGTATCAGCTTGACTTACAATCTATTTAGTTAGTATGTATTTAAAACAAAATCTACGTTATCTAGGGAGACCTTTCCTTGGTTGATAAACCCAAAGAGTTGGATAAGATATGGATACCATGCTTTCTAAATATTTTTACAATTATGTAAATAATACAAATATGAAAAGAGTCCTTTAAAGCCATTAATGATCCTGAATGAACATTTTGATTATAGTATAAAATGAATTAGTAATTTTATGGGAAGCAAGGAGCACTTGGCCCCTTAGGTGTGACTTTTTGTAGAGTTTTCAAGAAGTCTGTTTAGTTCTGTGAAATAAATAACTTGCATATGGGTTTGAGAAACCTGCCATTATACTCTTTAGGTGTTTAGTTTTGACGTTTTGATTTTGCTTTCTGTCAAGATATAAAAAACCAATCATTTAAATATAATTGACTGTAAGGTCACTGAAAATGTAAGGTCAGTATATGCATTAAATTCAGATTTTTTTTATAATTCATACTGTTATTTTGGTAATTTGCAGCTTCGCAGAGAGAGAATTGCTGAAAGGATGAGGGCATTGCAAGAATTAGTTCCAAGCTCCAACAAGGTATCTTATTGCAGTTCCTTTTCTCTATATCATTTGCTGGCTATTAATAAGGATTAAGGAGATGTATGATGTGTTCTCGTCATCACAATTAACATGTCTTCATCATCACATAACCACACTTGTTATTTATCAAAATTCTACAAGTGTTTTGGGTTTATGCTGTTTGGATGAAGATGTAACTCGAGCCTGTGCAACTTTTCAACAATATAAAAGGATTGTTAAAATGGTAATACGACTGTCTATTCTAAATGACTATGCCATGGTCAATGTAGAGAGGTGTGAAACGCAAAGGGCGTCTATATGCTGGTCTGATGTCATTGTTTTCATATAACTAAAATGACCGTGTTTCTTTATCACAATTTATCTTATTTTTTTTGGTTGCATTTTTTTTTTGGGTTTTCACATAATAGGGAATTTGGATTCATCTCTCATTTTCCGATTGTTGTATCGTCTATTCTAAATGACTATGCCATGGTCAATGTAGAGAGGTGTGAAACGCAAAGGGCGTCTATATGCTGGTCTGATGTCATTGTTTTCATATAACTAAAATGACCATGTTTCTTTATCACAATTTATCTTATTTTTTTTGGTTGCATTTTTTTTTTTGGGTTTTCACATAATAGGGAATTTGGATTCATCTCTCATTTTCCGATTGTTGTATCTGTTCTTTGTGAACTGCAGACAGACCGAGCTGCAATGCTTGATGAAATTGTTGATTATGTCAAATTTTTGAGGCTTCAGGTCAAGGTAAAACTTTATTTGTTTTTACTTCTTTGTGGATTGCATAAGAATGAACATATATATTCTAATAATCTTATATAATACCAAACACAACTCCGATGCTCGCTTAAGCTTGATCCCGATTTGATTAATTTGACATGTCATGTCCAGACTCCTTATTACCATATTCAATATCACATTCATCATATTTCATGTAGCATCTTTCTTATAATGTGGATTTTGGCATTTTACACAAGTGATCTTGAGTAAGTGATTTATGTGGAATCCAATCTAGTAATGCTGTCTTAGTTAGAATATCACCATTCCTATTACTTTAATAAAAAGAAAGAAATGGCGTACAATAACAATCATTCTTTTACTTGAATAAAATGAAAAAAAAAGACTGTTTAATGAGTTATGAAATGTATGCTGAGAAAGTTGTTTTATTGCCGATGTTGCATGCTAAAAAGTAATATTGTTTTTCTTTAACTAACTATGTTGTTTCCTTTCTAATAACTAATACAGGTTTTAAGCATGAGTAGACTGGGTGGAGCTGGTGCTGTTGCTCAGCTGATAGCAGATTTTCCCGTCTCATCAGCTGAGGTACATCATTGTAGCATCTTTGTTTACAGATTTGGAATAGAAAAAATAAATTTAGATTGCTGATTCTTCCTTCCCTTTGTACTACTAGTATTGTCTGCCAATGAGGTTCATTAGATGAGATTGTTTCCTACTCATGATTAAAACATAAACATAGCTAACATATAGCCTCCGATTTTTACACTTAGCCGCCATATAGCCTCAAATTTTCAGTACTACTGATGTATATCAATTCTTTTCGGTACTTAATTTGTAAGTAGTTCTCTGTGTTTTCATGATCTTTCGCTTATTGTAGTTTTCACATATAATTATTAATGCAAACCAGGGAAGCAACAGCGAAGGGGGGAGCAACCAGCAAGTATGGGAGAAATGGTCGAGTGATGGCACTGAGCAGCAAGTAGCAAAACTCATGGAGGAAGATGTTGGTGCAGCTATGCAGTTCCTCCAATCCAAGGCTCTTTGCATCATGCCCATTTCACTTGCTGCCACAATCTACCAAACACCGGGCCAACAAGAGCCCCTATCTCATATAAAGCCAGAGCCGAATGCTCCTTAAACCGTTTCATTTCTTGGCACGTGCTCAATGAATGGCTCCTATCTCCTGATGTGCTCCAATTGTGAAAACAAAAGTCCAGCATCCCGATACTTCTCCATCTTCAGACCAGATTCCAAAGATCCTCGGCACTTGACCTATGCAAGATGTCTCTTTGGTCTCTCCTTTTGTCAAAGGTGGTCTGCTGCCTGCTGGCTTAAACAAAGTCTGACGAACACGAAAGATGATTGATTCTGTTTTGATTCAGTGGAAGATCTTCAAAGGTGCTGCCTCTTCATTTCTTTTTTTGCCTGGGGGGCTGTAGTGCACTACCGGAACACTTTGTGGTGGGATGTGGTGGGTCTTCTTTCTTTTGTAGTGGAATGTGGGATCATTGAAAAAGTAAATGGGGGAAACATTGATAAAGACAGGTATATATTTCATATATTCGATTTGCGGAAAGAAAGGTAAATGTATGGTTGGATGGTGACGGTGAAATATCTTTAGCTTTTCCATATCTTATGCCGGTGGTTCAAGTGAGCAGAGACCAAATTGCCACTTATGTTGTTCCTTAGTGGATGAGTTATTTTGAGATTTTTTTTCCTCAAATGTTTCTACCAGTCCTTTATAAAGATGGAACTGATTGGTCGTAAGAAAGCATCTTGTATCATTATGCCATGTACAGTGGTTATACCATTGGATGTCTTTAGGCTTGTAGACAGCGAAAGATGGCTGTAGCCATCTAGCCCGTCAAGATCCTCTTCTGATGTATTTTCTACATTAACATGTCTGTTGTTGGTTGTATTTGTATAAATGTCTAAATAGTTTTAGATTCATTTTTTACTTTTTTTGCTGTATGTTGCCCCCGCACGGCACAGATGTGCACGGGGGACTCCCAAGGCCGACGGTTTTCAGAACAAATAAGCCTCTATTTGGTACATGACTGAGATTCCAGAGTTATGTATGGGAACCTAGTTTGGTTATGGTCTGTTTTGTTTGGGTAGTAATAAAAAATGTAGCGTTTTGTCTAGATTGTTAGACAGTCTTTTTTTTATTATCAACATCTGTTTAAAAAGTAGTCAGCAGTTCGGTTTTAGTCTAGTTTGTTTATACAATTTTCAGAAAAGAATAGTTCAGTCTCGGTGAATCAGCCCGTATTTGTAATGTTTATATACTTTCAAAAAAGAATGGTTCACTTTGGATGCAGTTTCTTGTCAAATCTTGTTAATCATAAAAGCATGGATGATTCTGTGTATTTCATTAGTCTGATTTTTATTGGAAACCATTCTATCTCACTTTCTCACCCAAAACACATGCAAACTGCGTTATACACATTTTTTGCCATCGGGACACAAAAAATGTACACACGAGTACATGAAATGTGTATGTCCGGTATAAGAAATATTTAACCTTGTTTATATAACCGTCATTGAGTTGTTGGTCTATAACTAATATAGTTTGTACCGTACAAGAACGCTAACTACAAATGTACACACTCGATATAAGAAATGTGTCAATAAATACAAAAGTGTTGGACCGTAATTGTTATACAACCGTTATTGAATATATATATATATATATATATATATATATATATATATATATATATATATATATATATATATATATATATATATATATATATAATAGTAGAAACAGATGCATCAGATATAGGATACGGAGGAATTCTTAAGCAAAAAATGGATATATCTATATATATATATATATATATATATATATATATATATATATATATATATATATATATATATATATAGAGAGAGAGAGAGAGAGAGAGAGAGAGTCAGGCTAGAATACACTCGACTGTATCCGAAGCGAAATACACTCAAGTAGTTTTTCATGATGCAATATTTTTTTTGAAAATCTAATCTGTTGATCTTCTTAAACATCTCATGAACAACTCATACGCAAAATTTGATAGCATTTGGATATGTATAGCTCATGTTATGAAGACCGCAAAAATTATGCATTTCAAATTAGTTTCGCGCGTCGATTTTGTTGCCCTTGGATGAGTGACTTACACTCATCCAAATGGGCTCAAAATTTGTATGTAGCTTAGTTATAGTATGACAGTGAAGATTAACGGTTTACATTTTGCAAAAAATAGTCTTTATATGAAAATACACTTGAGTGTATTCGTGTGATCCGTACACTCGAGTGTATTGTAGCCTGACTATATATATATATAATATATATATATATATATATAATATATATATATATATATATATATAGTATAAAAATGTACATATCTAGTACAAGAAATGTGGCGAAGCGTTCAAAACATATGTCATTAACTAAGCGGAAGCGATCACTAATATCGGATTACTAAAAATCACTAAAAATTTAAACCTTTTACAAAGAGATCCAAACACAGGAAAACTCTTTGATCAAGAACCAATGTATTTCATTTACATCCTGGTTCATAAGTACATAACGTGTACCATCTCTTCTCAAGAATTACATACAACAGTTGCTTTGTCAAACTATACATAAGCAACATAAACCTCGAGGTATTCAAGTCAAAAACTCAGATTGATGATAAAAGCACTATCTACTGACTCCGAGGACCTGAGAGTACAGAGATGACACATAGAACTTTCTATACAAAACTTGACAGCCAGTGCCTCCACCTGAGATATCACTGATGTCCCTGTTGCTGCTGCTGCTCTTCCCTTGCTATAGGGTTCCTGCCTCTTCTTCTGCGTTTACCTAAAAAGTTGGATCCCACGGGGGTGAGACAATTGAAAATTGTCCCAGCGAGAGATATAACTCTCCGCCAGAAACATTATTATTGCAGTTTAATAGAATAAAACTGATCAGAGGATAAGCAGTTTAGGACATTCTCATATTTTAAAGCATTGCAACTATCTATGATAGAACATTAATTCATCCAACCACTTTATAAGGAATATGAAGAACATATATATCATTTATCCATCTTACTGTATCAACATCTCTAGCTTATCCTGAGATACTCATTATCATGGTATGTCATCCATGAATCATTCTCATTTTTGTCTGTTGACCTTAGCCAATCTGTTAGCCAGATATTGAATTGTTCCAGTCATGTGAGTATACATCATCATACTCTGTCTAGGTATTAGACCATGCCAATTCTATACAATCTTTCCAGGCATTGGATTATTACCAATCCTGTGTAACCATTCCAGACATTGGACTATGCCAATCATGTGCAACCAGTCCATGTATTGGACTGTGCCAATCATGTGCAAACATTCCAGGTATTGGACTGTGTCAATCTTTTGCAACCATTCTAGGTATTGGGTTATTACCAATCCTGTGAAATTATTCCAGGTATTGGGTAATGACCAATCCTGTGACATTATTCCAGGTATTGGGTTATTACCAATCCTGTGTAATTATTCCAAGTATTGGGTTATGACCAATCATGCACAATTATTCCAGGTATTGGGTTATGACCAATCTTGTGACATTATTCCAGGTATTGGGTTATTACCAATCTTGTGACATTATTCCAGGTATTGGGTTATTACCAATCCTGTGACATTATTCCAGGTATTGGGTTATTACCAATCCTGTGCAATTATTCCAGGTATTCCTGTGTATCTATTCTAGGTATTGGACTATGCCAATCCTGTTCAACCATTCCAGGTATTGGACTATGCCAATCCTGTGCAACCATCATTGAATACTACATCACCTTTACTAGGTATTAAATCTTGGCCAAGCCATCATGCTTATTCACATCCTTTATGTAATTCAAGTATTCCTAGTTTATTTGAACATTACCATTGCTTACATGAAATGAGACTTTTATAAACATCTTGTTACCTCTCACTAGGCATCAACTATCCACATGGCTCACAAAGCCCATTAAACATCTTGTCACCTCTCACTAGGAAACAACCATCCACATGGCTCACAAAGACATTTAAACATCTTGTCACCTCTCACGAGGCAACAACCATCCTCATGGTTCACAAAGCCCATTAAACATCTTGTCACCTCTTACTATGCAACAACCATCCTCATGGTTCACAAAGCCCATTAAACATCTTGTCACCTCTCACTAGGCAACAACCATTAGGGTTAGAGTTTTCCCTTTATAGCCGAATATGGTTTCAAGTTCATATTATCAATACAAACCCTAGTTCATTGCTCCACACATCTAGGAGCATACATTAATATCATAAGTATTCAACCATACTTATTTATTCTCATCATTTATCATTAATTGATAATAACACAAAGTATGAGTTTCTCTCTCATATTTTCTAGGACATTGATTACATCATACTTTGATGTCTTGGCTTAACCCTTCCTCAAGGTATGTTAGCCTACACTTATCAAAGTGCATTACATGTTAATGTAATATTTATCATAACACACTTCATGTGTTACTCATCTAAATATATTGGATTTAGGGTACATCAAGGTGTATCAACCTTGGGATGCTGAATGTGATATTTATCACATCTTAATGTTTAACTCCCCTCATCACCTTGATCTTACTTAAGTTCATCAACTTATCTTGTATTAGGGTAATTCTCATTCTAATACTTTATGCACCAGTTCATCACATATTATGTAATGTGTTGGTCTTAAGTCATTCATTTGATTTATTCAACCCTTATTGATATAAGATTATCCATTATCAGGAATAGGGTTTCCCTTCTTTATCTATTAGGGATTTTCATAACATCACCCAATGTTGGGTTTTCACATGACATCACCCTATATTAGGGTTAGGGTTTCCTAATTCATATCAATCAGGGTTACTCATCCCCTTACACAAATTAGGGCTAGGTTTTCAAATTAGGGTTTTATAATGCATAGCATCACCCTGTATTAGGGTTTCATATCACATTACCCAGTATCAGTGTTTCTCATTACATCCTTACCTTGAATTAAGGTTTCTTATAACATTTCCCCTAAAATTAGGGTTTCATGTACCTTTACCCGAAATTAGGGTTTTCATGAAGCATTCCTTAAATTAGGGTTTTTCATTAAATACCCTGAATTGAGATTTCTCAAATCATCACCCTAGATTAGGGTTACACCATTACCCTAGATTAGGGTTTCACCTATCATTGCTCTCAATTAGGGTTAGGCTCATCAACCTACTCAATTAGGGTTTCATGATCTCTTTATCAAGGATCATACCCTAAATACATAATTTATTCATATTGAAAGTGTTGAAGCTTATTCACTACATGATCATTAAACATGTAGGAATTCCTATCTCTCTCATCCTCTATAGGATATTGATTTAATTCAAGCTCGATTAAATTAGGTCAACTTGCGTGAAGGGTTAACATAGTGTATTGAGATATTGCTTCCATAAGCATTAAAGGTTAACCACTTTAAATGTACTAATCACCTAAGTACTTTAGGGATTCAACCATTGTACTTATCTTTGGTAATCATCATTATCAATCATGGAATCAATTGATCATTTATTACCTTGAGACTCCAAACGGTTTTGGGTACCTTGAACCTTCAAACGATTTTGCCCCTTTTTAACCTTCAAACGGTTTTGAAACCGTTTTCCCTCCAAATGGTTTTGAAACCGTTTGGGCATCCTAGGTCTAAGACTGTTTAGTCTTAAACGGTTTTGAAACCGTTTGGGCATCTAAACCTTGAAACCGTTTGAGCAATTATACATTGAAACCGTTTGAATAATTTCCCTTGAAATCGATTGGATGATTTGATCTTGAAACCGAAAGGACCTCCAAACAGTTTGAGACCGTCTGATCCCTAATAGTTTCAAGACCATTTGGAATCAAACGGTCTCAAGACCGTTTGGTCCAAACCACTTTGAAACTGAAAGGAGCAATTAGGGTTTGTTTCAACCAAATTGATTAGGGTTTACTCCATTGAATCGATCATCAATTGAACTATTGAAGGTACCTCAGTTTGTAGCCCTTGGATCTCCAACCATCCACCTCAAATCAACCATTGACTTCCAAATGGTCTTGAGACCGTTTAGTTGACCTCCAAATGGTCATGAGACTGTTTGGGTCAATCAACCCTTAAATTGATTCAATTCACTTAAGGATTCAACACTCAACCCAATTAGGGTTTGCAATAGATGGATCATTCACAATTAGAGGCATTAAGATCAAATCAATTGTAACAAATTGAATCAACCTTCAACTATATCATCACTTGTCCTCCCAACGGTCTGGGACCATTTGATCCCAAACGGTCTTGCGATCGTTTGAGTCCAAACGGTCTTGAGACCGTTTGGTCTCAAACGATCTTGAGACCGTTTGGTCTCAAGTCCTTTGAAACCGTTTGCTTTAGATATTATTGAGACGTGTGCTTAGGATGATGTCAAAATCATCAAGCTAAGATCCTTCATAATTTTCTATAATTCTCATAGTGGTTCCATTGATTTGATCAAATGAATTTCAATAAAAACAAAATGATCAATAATTGATGAAGAATTGAATGCAATAATAATATTAAGGATTTAAGTTATAAAACCCACCTCCAAAGAAGCTTCAAAGCTTCAAACTCCACATATTCAATGGTGAAAGCAACTACTTCAACTATCCAAATATCGTCCTCAAGTCTTTGAGTGAAAAGAATGGCAAGGGTTGAAGTTAGAAGGGAGAAAAGAAGAAATCAAGCATTGATTTGTAATTTCCACCATGAAATCAAGGTGAAAGAGGACCATGTAGCTTACCTACATGTTGGGGATCTTCCTCCTCCTGCTCCTAATCTCCCTTGGTCATTTTGCAAGCAAAGAGTGAAAGTGGTTTCGAAATAACCCTTTCAACTTATGGATATGTGAGTATATATGTGTATTATTGAATTTCTTTTTAAGAGGGAGAATGTAGGGGATAATTCCTCCATTTCCTTGCAACTTTCCCCCTCTTCTTCCTTACATACGAAGCCTCCTTCCTTGCCTTTCATTCCCTTCAATTATCCATGATTTAATGGAAAATAAATTAAGCACCTTAATCATATAATAATAATATCCATAAGTTAGTGGATATTACTTTTTCCTTTAACTAATGTGAGTGGGCTCTCCACTCACTTAGATATTTTTGAGTGTATTTGCAAGGCTCAAGGACGTCCACTCTTAAGCAAATTCAACCATCTCGTTTTTGGTTGAAGGCACTTCAATTAATATTTTTATTTTTGCATTAAATTGAATTAGGGTTTCAATTATGCTTAAATCTTGATTATTTTAATATCAAGATTCTCTCTCTTCAAAAATGATTCAAATGAGGTGTCCCTCTCATTTTATTTTCTCTACATGATGACAAGAAGCATGAGGGACCCTCTAGAAGTGGAATTTTGCATATTGAACCCTAGGTTTTGGATAAATTGCACATTACACCAAAACTAGGTTTTAATGCACAAACATTGCTTAATAAGCTCTTTCTTAGTGCTCAGGCTATCACAAGCCATGCCTCTGCATCATTCTCATTCTTATGATGCTTCAACACTTGAGGAACATTATCATGTAACATTTGCAAGTTAACCCCTCAACTTGGGTAATTTTCACATTAGTCCAAAACAGATAAAACATTATTTCAACATTATTGAAAAAGGACTAAAATTGGAACATAAGTTCATATTGAGCCTTAATTACTTTTCAAAAGATAAGAGAAAGCATATAATTACCTTTATTAAACAAAACATCTAGGGTTACAGCATAACCTAGGTCAGGGATGTTACAATTATAAACTCCTAACAAGGATTTCGTCCCCGAAATCCCAAGTAAAGGGAGATAGATATTTATTTATTCATCATGTCATCAAGTCTCCTCATGACATCTTAATGTCATGGAGATGCCACAGGACTTTGATCAACACAAAGTCCTCCCATTCAGGGTCATCATAGAACTTGTCACATAGGACACATACTCTACTGTCCTTTTCATTATTAACTATAGAGTCAATTCTGTGTCAGGTAACGCATACCTTATTTAATTCAGGTGTCAAACCTCACTAATTTATCACCTTTCTCAACTTATAACTTAATGTGACATGATTCTTGAATTCTAGGGAGTCTCCCATACTCCTCATTCAATTAAGATTTTTGCTTCCAAAGAGGGACCAGAGTTACATCCTTATTGATGTTATGTTTATGCAAAGCATAAACCCCTAACATATGATGTCCATAGTATTTTATATAACTAGACTGATTTCACAGTTGGCCATTCCAAGTAACCAACATAAACCATTTCCTCAGATTATTGGATGAACTTTCAATTATTCATGTGTCATTCAATCTTATTTCCCCTTAAGTTCCTTGCATTCATCATAGAAATTATAGAGATGATTACATATCACCACCTCTCAGAATTATCATTATCATGATTACTTGATCAGGGTATTCCAACCCTTAGTTCATTACTGAACATCGTTACTTCTAGGTCTAAGGACCAGGGTATACATTATACTAAACATCTTCTTTTGTTTATAAATTGATCTATGATTAATTCAGATCTCTCCATATCAATTAAGATGTGGTAGAAATATCCATGCCACATATCAGACTTCATTAAACTCTTTAGATTGTCTCAAAATGACTACTTGATTAGGGTAATCAGAAGGATAACAATCTAAGAGTGTCATACTTACCTTACCTTCAATAGATGAATACCTGGCCAGGGTATTCAAGAACTGAAATTAGGTAGTATGCATTTGTTTCACATTATGTTTCATACTTTTAACATCTCCTTAAGTTTACTATTTAAGATCTTAGTTTTTCTCTGGGTGTTTTTTTTACACCTCTTCCCTTTCTATGTGGAGAGAGAAATTTCAAAACATATAAGAAAATATTATTCTAAATATAGATTTTCATCCTTTTATATATCTTCCTTATGTCCTCATAGGACTAATTAAAGGAAGCTCAACAACAACTACCTTTCTTATAATTAGTAGGCAGAGAATAGAAAAAGAAAGATGATTCAGAATGAAAAGTTCTATCTTGACATATTACCTCTTACAAGTTATCTAGTAACTTATCTGACTCAAAACATAGAGTCAGTTGTCATCTGCTATTGTCTTTGTCCTCTACTACCAGAGGTAGATGGACCAAACTGTGACACTTGTCTTCGTCCTTGGCCTTCTGCTTCACTAACCTGGGGTCCTTGAGGATTTTGCATATTATGCCTTGACTGTTGGGTCACCACATTATTTCTTCTTGGACATTGCTTCCTAAAATGTCCTATCTGTCCACATTTATGGCAAGTTCGTCCCTCACTTGATGACCACGATATTGATGTACTATATTGTGGTTGAACCGGTGTTACTGAAAACTTTGGTTGTTTAGTACCACCAATCCACTGTTCCCGTGACTGTGTAGATCTCCTTTAGAGGTTTGCCTCATCTTTCTTTTTCACAGACCTTTCTATCCTCCAGATTGACTCCACAAATGTGGCAAATTTTTCTCTACTTTCTAATGCAGCTGCCGAGATAGACACCTCATCATTCAGTCCTTTCTCAAAACATTGAATTTTCTCCTGCTCAGTAGCAACCATTTGAGGACAAAACCATAAAAGTTCCATAAACCTAGCTTCATATTCATTTATTGACATGGTTCCCTGCCGAACCTTCTCAAACTGTGAGATCTTTTCGTCTAAGTATGTTCTTGGAAAGTACTTATTGATGAATTCTTGACGAAATTCCTCCCAACCAACCTCTTCATCATTCCTTTTTACTTCTTCTATAGCCCACCAATGGCCAGCACTACCCTTCAAAAGGTATACAACATGTTTGACTTTGTCAACATCTGGGATACTAAGGATCTTAAAAGCTTTTTATAACTCAGTGAGCCATAGATCAACATCTGCTGGGTCAGTTGTCCCAGCATATTCTATAGCTCCTACACGACATAGTCGTTCAAAGGTCTTACCAGACCCATGTCCCTCATTGGGAGTAGGTGTCCTAGGTGCTGGTGCGGGCATCTGGTCTACCATATACCTCATTGTGGTCATGAATTCCCTAAATAGAGCATGAATAGATGGGTTTTCTATCATAGCTTCATCAAACTGGGGGTTCTCAGGCACTGGTTCCTCTCTTGCTTGATCCCTTGCACCTCCTACTGGTGCATCAACATTACTTTCAACAATGTGATCCTAGTGTTCTCCAGACATCTTTAGGCTATCTCCCTTCTTCTGCATAAGCAGAAGTCACTATAAGATATACTGGAGGACACTAGAACAGACTCAACACCTTAGTCTTATGTCTCTATAGACTCAGCGAACCTAGAGCTATGTTACCACTAAATTGTGGCGAAGCGTTCAAAACATACGTCATTAACTAAGAGGAAGCGATCACAAATATCAGATTACTGAAAATCACTAAAAATTTAAACCTTTTGCAAAGAGATCCAAACACAGGAAAACTCTTTGATCAAGAACCAATGTATTTCATTTACATCCCGGTTCATAAGTACATAACGTGTACCATCTCTTCTCGAGAATTACATACAACAGTTGCTTTGTCAAACTATACACAAGCAACATAAACCTCGAGGTATTCAAGCCAAAATCTCAGATCGATGATAAAAGTACTATATACTGACTCCGAGGACCTGAGAGTACAGAGACGACCCATATGACTTTCTATACAAAACTTGATAGCCAGTGCCTCCACCTGAGATATCACTGTTGTCCCTATTGCTGCTGCTGCTCTTCCCTTGCTATAGGGTTCCTGCCTCTTCTTCTGTGTTTACCTAAAAAGTTGGATCCCACGGGGGTGAGACAATTGAAAATTGTCCCAGCGAGAGATATAACTCTTTGCCAGAAACATTATTATTGCAGTTTAATAGAATAAAACTGATCAGAGGATAAGCAGTTTAGGACATTCTCATATTTTAAAGCATTGCAACTATCTATGATAGAACAGTAATTCATCCATTCACTTTATAAGGAATATGAAGAACATATATATCATTTATCCATCTTACTGTATCAACATCTCTAGCTTATCTTTAAATACTCATTATCATGGTATGTCATCCATGAATCATTCTCATTTTTGTCTGTTGACCTTAGCTAATCTGTTAGCCAGATATTGAAATGTTCCAGTCATGTGAGTATACATCATCATACTCTATCCAGGCATTGGACCATGCAAATTCTATATAATCTTTCCAAGCATTGGATTATTACCAATCCTGTGTAACCATTCCAGACATTGGACAATGCCAATCCTGTGCAACCATTTTAGGTATTGGACTGTGCCAATCCTGTGCAAACATTCCAGGTATTGGACTGTGCCAATCCTGTGCAACCATTCCAGGTATTGGGTTATTACCAATCATGTGCAATTATTCCAAGTATTGGGTTATGACCAATCCTATGACGTTATTCCAGGTATTGTGTTATTACCAATCATGTGCAATTATTCCAGGTATTGGGTTATGACAAATCCTATGCAATTATTCCAGGTATTGGGTTATGACCAATCCTATGACATGATTCCAGATATTGGGTTATGACCAATCCTGTGACATTATTCCAGGTATTGGTTTATTACCAATCCTGTGACATTATTCCAGGTATTGGGTTATTACCAATCCTATGACATTATTCCAGGTATTGGGTTTTTACCAATCCTGTGCAATTATTCTAGGTATTCCTGTGTATCTATTCCAGGTATTGGACTATGCCAATCCTGTGCAACCATTCCAGGTATTGGACTATGCCAATCCTGTGTAACCATCATTGAATACTACATCACCTTTACTAGGTATTAAATCTTGGCCAAGCCATCATGCTTATTCACATCCTTTATGTAATTCAAGTATTCCTAGTTTATTTGAACATTACCATTGCTTACATGAAATGAGACTTTTATAAACATCTTGTTACCTCTCACTAGGCATCAACTATCCACATGGCTCACAAATCCCAATAAACATATTGTCACCTGTCACTAGGCAACAACCATCCACATGGCTCACAAATCCATTTAAACATCTTGTCACCTTTCACGATGCAAAAACCATCCTCATGGTTCACAAAGCCCATTAAACATCTTGTCACCTCTTACTAGGAAACAACCATCTTCATGGTTCACAAATCCCATTAAACATCTTGTCACCTCTTACTAGGCAACAACCATCCTCATGGTTCACAAATCCCATTAAACATCTTGTCACCTCTCACTAGGCAACAACCATTAGGGTTAGAGTTTTCCCTTTATAGTCGAATAGGGTTTCAAGTTCATATTATCAATACAAACCCTAGTTCATTGCTCCACACATCTAGGAGCATACATTAACATCATAAGTATTCAACCATACTTATTTATTCTCATCATTTATCATTAATTGATAATAACACAAAGTATGAGTTTCTCTCTCATCTTTTCTAGGACATTGATTACATCATACTTTGAAGTCTTGGCTTAACCCTTTCTCAAGGTATGTTAGCCTACACTTATCAAAGTGCATCACATCTTAATGTAATATTTATCATAACATACTTCATGTGTTACTCATCCAAATATATTGGATTTAGGGTACATTAAGGTGTATCAACCTTGGGATGCTGAATGTGATATTTATCACATCTTAATGTTTCACTCCCCTCATCACCTTGATCTTACTTAAGTTCATCAACTTATCTTGTATTAGGGTAATTCTCATTCTAATACTTTATGCACCAGTTCATCACATATTATGTAATGTGTTGGTCATAAGTCATTCATTTGACTTATTCAACCCTTATTGATATAAGATTATCAATTATCAGGAATAGGGTTTCCCTTCTTTATCTATTAGGGATTTGCATAACATCACCCAATGCTGGGGTTTCACTTGACATCACCCTATATTAGGGTTAGGGTTTCCTAATTCATATCAATCAGGGTTACTCATCCCCTTACACAAATTAGGGCTAGGTTTTCAAATTAGGGTTTTATAATGCATAACATCACCCTGTATTAGGGTTTCATATCACATTACCCAGTATCAGTGTTTATCATTACATCCTTACCTTGAATTAAGGTTTCTTATATCATTTCCCCTAAATTAGGGTTTCATGTAACTTCCCGAAATTAGGGTTTTCATGAAGCATTCCTTAAATTAGGGTTTTTCATTAAATACCCTGAATTGAGATTTCTCATATCATCACCCTAGATTAGGGTTACACCATTACCCAAGATTAGGGTTTCACATATCATTTCTCTCAATTAGGGTTAGGCTCATCAACCTTCTCAATTAGGGTTTCATGATCTCTTTATCAAGGATCATACCCTAAATACATAATTTATTCACATTGAAAGTGTTGAAGCTTATTCACTACATGATCATTAAACATGTAGGAATTCCTCTCTCTCATCCTCTATATGATATTGATTTACTTCAAGGTCGATTAAATTAGGTCAACTTGAGTGAAGGGTTAACATAGTGTATCGAGATATTGCTTCCATAAGCATCAAAGGTTAACCACTTTAAATGTACTAATCACCTAAGTACTTTAGGGATTCAACCATTATACTTATCTTTGGTAATCATCGTTATCAATCATGGAATCAATTGATCTTTTATAACCTTGAGACTCCAAATAGTTTTGGGTACCTTGAACCTTCAAACGATTTTGCCCCTTTTTAACCTTTAAACGGTTTTGAAACCAGTTTCCCTCCAAATGGTTTTGAAACCGTTTGGGTATCCTAGGTCTAAGACCGTTTAGTCTTAAATGATTTTGAAACTGTTTGGGCATCTAACCCTTGAAACTCTTTGAGCAATTATACATTGAAGCGGTTTGAACAATTTCCCTTGAAATTGATTGGATGATTTGATCTTGAAACTGAAAGGACCTCCAAACGGTTTGAGACCATTTGATCCCTAATGGTTTCAAGACCGTTTGGACTCAAACGGTCTCAAGACCGTTTGGTCCAAACCACTTTGAAACCGATAGCAACAATTAGGGTTTGTTTCAACCAAATTGATTAGGGTTTACTCCATTGAATCGATCATCAATTGAACTATTGAAGGTACCTCTATTTGTAGCCCTTGGATCTCCAACCATCCACCTCAAATCAACCATTGACTTCCAAATGGTCTTGAGACCGTTTGGTTGACCTCCAAACGGTTTTGAGACCGTTTGGGTCAATCAACCCTTAAATTGATTCAATTCACTTAAGGATTCAACACTCAACCCGATTAGGGTTTGCAATAGATGGATCATTCACAATTGGAGCCATTAAGATCAAATCAATTGTAACAAATTGAATCAACCTTCAACTATATCATCACTAGTCCTCCAAATGGTCTGGGACCATTTGATCCCAAACGGTCTTGAGACCGTTTGGTCTCAAACGATCTTGAGACCGTTTGGTCTCAAACGATCTTGAGACCGTTTGGTCTCAAGTCCTTTGAAACCGTTTGGTTTAGATATTATTGAGATGTGTGCTTAGGATGACGTCATCATCATCAAGCTATGATCCTTCATAATTTTCTGTAATTCTCATAGTGGTTCCATTGATTTGATCAAATGAATTTCAATAAGAACAAAATGATTAGCAATTGATGAAGAATTGAATGCAATAATAATATTAAGGATTTAAGTTATAAAAACCGCCTCCAAAGAAGCTTCAAATATTCAAAATCCACATCTTAAATGGTGAAAGCAACTCCTTCAACTATCCAAAGCTCGTCCTCAAGTCTTTGAGTGAAAAGAATGGCTAGGGTTGAAGTTTGAAGGGAGAAAAGAAGAAATCAAGCATAGATTTGAATTTCCACCCTAAAATCAAGGTGAAATTGGACCATGGAGCTTACCTACAGGTTGGGGATCATCCTCCTCCTGCTCCTAATCTCCCTTGGTCATTTTGCAAGCAAAGAGTGAAAGCGGTTTCGAAATAATATATGTGTATTATTGAATTTCTTTTTAAGAGAGAGAATGTAGGGGATAATTCCTCCATTTTCTTGCCACTTGCGCCCTATTATTTCTTACATAAGAAACCTCCTTCCTTTCCTTTCATTCCCTTCAATTATCCATGATTTAAAGGAAAAGAAATTAAGCACCTTAATCA
This sequence comes from Alisma plantago-aquatica, assembly GCA_963693085.1. Lineage (NCBI taxonomy): Eukaryota > Viridiplantae > Streptophyta > Magnoliopsida > Alismatales > Alismataceae > Alisma > Alisma plantago-aquatica. The sequence goes on from OY856413.1 coordinate 257,041,488, forward strand.
TATAATAATAATATCCATAAGTTAGTGGATATTACTTTTTCCTTTAACTAATGTGAGTGGGCTCTCCACTCACTTAGATATTTTTGAGTGCCTTTGCAAGGATCAAGGACATACAATCTTAATAAAATTCAACCATCTCGTTTTTTGTTGAAGGCACTTCAATTAATATTTTTATTTTTGCATTAAATTGAATTAGGGTTCCAATTATGCTTAAATCTTGATTATTTTAATATCAAGATTCTCTCTCTTCAAAAATGATTCAAATAAGGTGCCCCTCTCATTTTATTTTATATAAATGATGACAAGAACCATGAGGGACCCTCTAGCAGTGGTATTTTGCATATTGAACCCTAGGTTTTGGGTAAATTGCACATTACACCAAAACTAGGTTTTAATGCACAAACATTGCTTAATAAGCTCTTTCTTAGTGATCAGGCTATCACAAGCCATAACTCTGCATCATTCTCATTCTTATGATTCTTCAACACTTTAGGAACATTATCATGTAACATTTGCAAGTTAACCTCTCAACTTGGGTAATTTGCACATTAGTCCAAAACAGACAAAAAAATATTTAAACATTATCGATAAAGGACTAAAATTGGAACATAAGTTCCTCTTGAGCCTTAATTACTTTTCAAAAGATAAGAGCAAGCATATAATTACCTTTATTAAACAAAACATCTAGGGTTACAACATAACCCACGTTAGGGATGTTACAAGAAATGTACATAATATGTATGAAAAATATCAGATCATTAATGACTGTTACATATTCTTTGATCAGATTTATTTGGATGTGAATCAATACCTTTTCATACTATTATGAACTATAATAGTTAATGAAACATATAAAGTTTCATTTAACAATTAAATCCTTAACACACATAAGCATACAAACACACACTTTTGTGGTATTAGAGTATCGTCTAATCAGTTCCAAGGCCAATGGGTGGTTTCTTAGAATTTGAGATTTGTTGAAAAGGTATTTTAGCTTTGTTTGTTCTGTCTTCAAAATTTATTGCATCGTATAAAGCTTCACTTAAGAAACGTCACGATTTATGCAAAATCCATATTTCCTCCAATGATATCATCAAGGCGAGTTCTCAAAAAGGGGTAAATGGTCCTTGAGGATGAGGATGGAAGAGGCAAGGACTGTGCAAGAGGGAGGCATCACCAACTCTCATGTTTAATGTTTATTGCATCTTGGAACATTTAGGGAATTTGCAAACTACAAGAGCAAAACACGATCAGAGAAGGGGCTGATCTACTGATATGTGTACATAAGATTGTGATAAAATGTAACATGCTACCTATAAATTTATGCACAAAATATGGACAAATAAAGTCATTAGTTGGAGTGACATGTTTTTTTTGTTTGTTTCTAGTGGCTTGGGTTCAAGCCCCAGTTACAATATTTTTTTTAAGTTAAAGTCAGCCCCCTGGTATGATTCAAGACTTTTTAGTGTGACTCAGCCCCCACCCCCAAATGTCAATTTATGGATCCAAAGAGTACATAGTTAGATACAAGATTGATATCCTAACCGTAGTCGAGCCAAGGACCAGTGGTGTTGATGCTAAAAGGATCATTTGGAAGCTAGTGTTTGATGTGTCGCACAAGGCGGAAGCTGATGGGTTTTTTTGGTGGTATTTGGGTAATGTCAAAGAGGAGAGTCCGCAATCTAGAGACCCTTGTCTCCAACAAGTAGCTTATATATTGCATCATCAATAATTCTATGATCCTTACCTACGTCTATGCTAGCACTAAGACAATAAGTGGAGGTTACTATGGGACCACCTCAAAACGATAGTCGACTCTTCATCGCTCTATGGCTAGTCATGGGAGACTCTATGGATGAGGGTGATATAGACACAAAGATGACTTCCAAGCGTGGAATTCTTCAAGAACGGCTTGACAGAGTTGTTGCTAATCAAGATTGGATTGATAAGATCCCTAACATTTTTTGTTGAAGTTTTCCCTAAAATACAATCCAATCATGCCCCTGATCTGGTCTGATTTGGATGAACCTCGTACTAGAAAGTCCGTCATCTCAAATCCAATGTGAACTAGATGACATGGAGGTCGTTCAACAATTTTTTGGAGAATAATTAGGATGAGTGAAAAAACTTTCATAGCATCAATCTTTTGGCCAAGGCCATGGGTAGGGATATGAAAGAAAAGAAGATGGAGAGAAGCCGGAAAGACTACATACAAAAGTAGGTTGGGAAGATGTAGGAAGAGATGGATACTAATTATACTACAAAGAATAATGATGAAATCTGTGTAGTGAAATATGGGTACATAGTAGGCAGCGGAAACAAAACAAAAAATTATCTATTCATATACTACATAACAACAAGATCGCGTCAACAACTATGTAATGGAAATGATGGTTTGACGAGTTCACACCTGGTCCAGGAGCAAGTCCAGTGACTATAACTCATTGCAGTAGTCATGCACTCCTAGTTGTATTGTGACTCGTTTGCAACAACTCCTGGTCTCCACCACAGAGAGCAGACTTGGATGGTTTCTACAACAACTCCTCAACAGACTGTAGGCTGACGTTGTCCTCCTAGCATGAAAAGTATCCACGCCTCTAGAGAAGTCCACACGGACCATCTAGAACTCTTATCGTTCTACTAGAACGGATAGGAAGGAGTTGTTCCTCCCGTTGATGTACTAGTCATCAACTTGCTCTCCCATAATTTTTTCTCCATTGCTATCCCACCCTTTAGGGGGTAGGACTTTCTCAGGCTCTCTATTGGTTACCACAACTAAATAGGACAAGCAATTGTCAGAGGCAATTGAGTTGTGTTATGAGAAGCCTCAGTACCCCTCTATTTATAGGAGGGGTTAGGGTCTAGGTTTCCAGTATGTGTGGGAGTGGAAGGACCACAATTTCTTGATCTAATTGCCTACGACAGGTGAACCGGTCGGCTGGCAGAGTGAGCCGATCAGTTCACTCAATGAGCCGATCGTTTCACATGTTTACCAATCGAATTTTGAATTGAGATTTCGTTTCCAATTAATGTCCAACATTAATTTCTTGTACCAATCAAATTGAACAAGTGAAGCAATCAACTATTTTCATGAATCAGGAAAATCACCAGAAGCTTCGGTTGGCATGTCGTTCGGTTCACTAGGTGAACCGATTGGTTCACTCAGTGAGCTGATTGGTTGGTGTCTTGGCTCGTGCATAATTTAGTCAATTCAATTTCCAATCAACCCATGAAATCCTAACCAGTCAGTCCAACACTTGAACTTGATGGTTCTGAGTCCAGTAAGTTAATTGGTTGTTTAATTGAACACCTAAATATCTTTAATAATCAACTTAAACATCATTCATGGATAAACTCCTCTTCTAGGTGAAATCCTATGTGTATGACCCTATAGGTCCCATATCATGTTGGCAATGAATGTCCATAACTAGTTTATGACATCACAAGCAAAGAAAGGTGCCTAGTCATACATCAATGTTGCCCAAGTAAATGGAAAGTTGGATAACAACTTCAACCTACAATTTGTGTAAGGTGTTATAGTGATTGTATAATTCTTTTATCTCTAATATCCAGAATGAACTTGAGGCATGGAATCATTATCCTCATCAACGTTCAATCCATATTCCTTGAACCTAGAACAGACTGTCTGAGATATATGTGACCTCAATATCATATATTGATTCACATGTGCATGCACATACATTTCTCAGTATCTCTTATCAAGTGGCTAGGATATCAAACTCTAGTAGGAGGGACAAATCCCATCTACATCACTCATAGTCATCCCCATGTGTTACAAGTCATCTTATCATTGCCTTTATGACAACCCTTATTCAGGACCATATTGGATGATGTCAAAGCACAACAAACAACTTGTGATGAGTGTAGTGACTTTAGGTCTAAGAATCACAATCACTATCTTCGCTATGAGAGATGACCACCAATTATGGTTTTCATGTGTCATTCTCAAGGTGGGTCTGTCTGATACACTGTTCTGCAACAATAATCTATGTGCTTGGTTTGATATACCATATCATGACTAATGATATTATGTCATCAACCAACACACACTCTAGTCTTATGTGTTAGTGTTGTCTATTTGCCTTCTATAGTTTCATCTGACTAGGGACACAACAAGAATGTACATACTCTTAACATTCATATGATCTCAATGTTCAAGTCATGTACTTGAAGACATACATCATTGAGTAATTGTCATTGTCTAGACATTCGTTGTATCTCCTCATTATCTCATAACTAAGTGAAACAAAATGAATTGGAAACTTGGCTTTATTATTATTGATCAATTCCTTTATATGATATGCCATCACAATCATCATATGATTGGCTCTCTGGCTCTCTAGGCATACATACCAACAAACTCCCACTTGCACTTAGGTCCAATCACCAATGAATCATATTCTTAGTGATATAAACATACCCATCATATTTCTACTGCACAAGTGCTAATCTAGCGTGTTAGCAACATTTTTCTAGTCGGTATATTGCATTTTCACATCTCTTTGTTATACAATTTCTCATATGTGATGGAATTGCCGTAATATGCTATCTGATATTCCATGCCTAACCAATAGCTCCATTGTGATATAGTATTTCTACCATGTCATCAATGGTTGGAACATCCATAAGTTCATCCATAAAAACTTCTAGATCCATATAGTATCCACTTTCGTGTTCACAACACCATGATACTCGACTTCTATTGTAGAAATGAATCAATAGTTTGTAGTTTGGAACTCCTCCAACTTATAACTCTTCTCTTAAGATTAAACACACAACTTTTAATATTGTGATTACTCTCTATCATTCCAGAAGCTTGCATCTGTAATCCTTTACATCCAACTCTTCCTTGTTGCTATAGTCTAGAAACTAATCATTTAGTGCTTCTCAAGCTCTCATGGATATCTTTAATGACATTCCAATGACCCTCATTGGAATCTAATATCATCTTGTCATATCTAATACATACAAGGCTATGGGATGAGTACATTTATATAGCATACATGATAGATCCAATTGCTGATGCATATGACATCTTACTAATGGTTTTCGATTCTTTATAAGAATCAGAACATAGGGTTCATGGGAGACTAATCCCATGTAACATGGACATATTCTCTCTCACTGAATCCTTTATGCTGAACTCTTTCAGCATCTTGCTATTGTATATTCTCATTTTAGGTTATGAAACTTTCAAGAACTATCTTATAGACCTTGATCCCCATCACATAGGATCATTCACCTAATCCTTCATTGTTGAAGGTGTTTTCAATGCTAGGTCTCAATATTTACAATATTGAGGGGTTATTCCTCATCAACATGTAAAATATTTGTATATGCTCCTACTAAATCTTTTGTAATCACATATTTCATCTTGGCTCAAGTAAAACTCTTTGACTATCTTGTCAAGTTAAAAGATCCCATCTCTGAGATGGTTGTTTCAATCTCAAGATTGAACTTTGTATCTTAAAGACTTTATTTGCATTTATGAAGTTACAAAACCTTTTGGATGTGTCCCATACACATCCTTTCATATATTCCTTTTAAGGAATGGGGTTTTTAGCTTCATATGCCGAATCTCATTGTCTATACTAGTTGCAACAACAAGCATGACAATTGGTAAAGGAATTTCTTTATGTTCAACAATTTGAACTGATTTGAAAACCTTTGCAACCAGTCTGTCCTTTTAGGTTATCCATGTTGGTCTTTGCAATGCAAACCCAACTTCATCCTATGGGTTTTACCCCTTTAGGCGGTACTACCAAGGTCATACCTTGTTAGTTAACATGGACTCCTTAATGGCTTTAAGCCATTTCTTTGATTATGGTTCTCAATTTCTTCTAGTTGGTTTGTTGACTCATCATTTTGTGACCAACTCATAACTTATCTGAGTTATAAGATTCATGATCTTTAAATCCCAAATATTTTCTTACTAGAACTATGAGTTCTTTTATGCAAGAAATTTGAGATTCCACAATAATTTGTAATTCTCTTTATCCATTGTACCTCCTTGTTGACCTCAAAATTTTGAGTTCTACTTTTACTCCAACTATTTCTTTTGAAACTCACTTATCCTAGCAACAAACATTTTGTTGTTACATTAGGGTTAAATGCACTATTCAAAAAATTATGGTTTGTGGATAAACCTTCTCAAGAAACTACTTTCTTTATATAGGTTTTAGTCCTTAAGACATATCAGTACATTCCCATATCGCATCTCATATGATGTCTTTAAAACTATTTTGGACGGTACATTGTTTTAGTGTAAAGTATGTTTCTAAAGGAAGTTAAAAGATTTTGATTAAATGATAATCATATCATGACTCATCATGATGTGATTCCTTCTTACCGATACATCATCATGTCTCAGGTGGATTTGAGTTTTGATATGCTATTGCTGTCTTTCAGAAGGAGCTTAAACTCTTGACAGTAAAGTATTTCAACATTTGATCATGTCAAAGTTTCTTAAGACTTTTATCAAATCTATACTTCATTTATAATCTCCTTAAACACTTCAAGAGATTCATGTTTGTACTTTTACCAAATACAAACTTTATATTAACTATATCATTAGTGAATATAATGAAGTGAAAACAACTACCTTTAGCATTTATTCTATAAGATCTTCATAATGATTATGTATAATTCCTATTAAAATGTATATCCTCCCACTACATGTAGTGAAGTATGTTTTGTCATGTTGCACATAAGTAAGACTTGCATATATCCTATTGGTTAAATAACCAAAGGAGTCAAGATAACCATAAATATGATTCTAGGTATGCATTTGTTATATATGTGCTTTACATGACAATGCTAATAGATTGTTTGAGATATCAATTATAATACTTTGGTATTTACGTTATAAACATTCATCTTTAAATTCTTTCATATAAAGATCACTAGATGTTTAGGGCTTTGCCATACAAGATCATATCTTTGAAATAGAAGCATTAATAACTTTTAATCCATTATCATCCTTTTCGTACAAGATGCATGAAGTAAAATATTTCTATTTATTGACATAATGAAATAACAGTTCAACTAACTCTATTACATGCCCAATGGTCTAAGATAAATTCAAATGTAGACTAAAGTTGCAACAACTCTTGCTCCACATAGTCCATCTTTGTCCTTCATAAAGGCTTTACTTTTTGTCAGATTCTACACATCAACAGATGTCAGATTTACATCTGACATCACATACTAAGATGAAGAAGTAATCCAATTTATTTTGTAACATTTATAGTAGAAGTAGAGGCCTCAACCCCTTCCTTCTTCTTATTTAATTCTTCCAGAAAGAGAGGGAAATTCCTTTTCCAATGTCCAGACTGGTGACAATGGTGACAATCACCTCTTTTCTTTATGCCTCCATTTGCCTTGAGATCTAAAGACATGGGCTTCTGGCCAGCTTTAGTACTCTTCTTAGCTTTGCCTTTCCTTTAGACTTCCCCTTTTTTTTGCTGATCATCATCACAAACTTGGGCTTGTCTTTCTTCATTTGTGCCTCATCTGTTCTAAATATACCTAATAACTCTGCCAATGGCTTGTCAAAGTGATTCATTTTGTAGTTCAGGACAATCAAATTGTATGATTTTGGCAGAGACTACAAAATCACATTAGTGGCCAACTCTTAACCCAAGGGGAATCCCAGTCTAGCAAGGTTCCCCACGTACCCAATGATATTGAGCACATGAGGACCTACTGGATCTCCTTCTGTCATGTTACGTTTGAACAATGCCTTAGATACATCAAATCTCTCCTATCTTTCCTGATCTTGGAACATGTTATTAAAATGTGTGACCATCTCAATAACATCCATATTCTCATTTTGTTTTTGCAATTATTAGTTCATGGAGCATAGAATCATACATTTGACATCAATGGAATCTTCAATATACTTCTTGTAAGCACTCTATCAGCCTTAGGTGCATTGGGAAGGGGTTCATCTGGCTATGGTGTCTCCAGGACATAGAGATTTCACTCCCGTGTGAGAATGATTCTCAACATCCTAAACCAGTTGTCAAAGTTTTTCCCATTTAATTTATCCTTCTCAAGGACCGATCATAGAGAAAAGTGATTGTTATACATTACAATTTGATTCTACAAAAGAATTTGCAATTTTATCAAAAACACATTTTGATTGATTTGATTTGATTAAAATTTAACTACATTTATTTGGTCTTTAATTAACTACCTCTCTCACTATTTTAATCAAATTGATAGACCTTACATATCAATTCAAAAGATTGCATCGTACAATCTTCAAGTGAGCCAAGATCCAAAATAATTCAACTATTAACCGGCAAACACTAGCGTCCATAGTCATATATTAAGGTAGGCAAGTTTTGCCAATTGTATCTTATAAAATTCTTGGATAGATGATATGCACAACTCTGCCATAGTCATCTATATGATTTTGGTGCTTAATCTCATTAAGGTCCCTCAGTTAAGCTCGACTAAAAAGCCGACACGATAATAATGCACATTGCTTGGAAGGACCACATTATTACCATTACACTTCTATAAGATAGAAAACACACCACCCTTAGGGTGCCCATGCTTATTTGATCAAGATTTTCATGTGTTCCTCTAATCAAAAGCATCTAAGACTTAATATTTTACTTTAGGGAGATTTTATATATACATATACTTTATCCAATCACCACTTATATATAGAACGTATCATGTACATGCTATCCCACAACGTAAACATGCAATATAAAACAAAAAATGATGGTCATAGCCATAATATTGTAATTTCTTGGAGCCACAAGGAATTACTACCGCCTAGGTCTACATCACATCTCATACATGAACATGTTGTTGGTGTTGATCTATGTTTGCCAATTTGGGTTGATCGGTTCAATCCTTGAACTGGTTGTCTAACCTCTTGGTCAGTCGGTTGGTCTTCTGAAATGTTCAATTGTTCCTGTGTCCAACCGATGTCAGGACACCTCCATACGGTTGGCTGGGCTTACCAGTCGGTTAGTTTGGGCCTCCTGTTGTCTGCCCTCCTCGGTCCACCAGTCGATCAGCTTGTCACATGAAATAGTTGGCTCTCCTGACCTTGACCGTCATCTTATCCATTGTAAGAAAAGAAACTATCTTATTTCTATTAAACTTATTACATGGTAAAGAGAAACCTCAAGTTATATTTGAGGGGAGTGAGGGTAAGAAAGAATAATACTTTTACATTGAGAAGAAGAAGGTAGAGTCTTGATATGCAAACCGAGATATAATAGGAAATAAACACACAACCACCATGCACATATATTAGGTTTATTTGCCATAACCATGCTACACATCCACCATAAAAACTAGATTTTAGGGAGACACATACAAATTTCATATATATCATATCATATATGCATATATAAGTTTGGCATTATATGTGGTCTTTGATCGGATGTACACATTATCAATTTAAGTATGCACATTGTATAGAATAAATAAACAATAGAAAACTAAAAATCTGATCATATTAATTATCCAAAAACATAGTAAATTGATGCGCCTCTGATACCACCATAGGGAAATATGGGTACAAAGTAGGTAGCAAAAACAAAAAATATCTATCCATATTCCCCAGAATAGCAAGATCACATCAACAACTATGTAATGGAAAGGATGGCTTAACAAGTTCATATCTGGTCCTGGAGAAAGTCCAACGATTATAACTCATTGTAGTAGTCGTGAACTCCTAGTTGCACTATGACTCGTCTGTAGTAGCTCTTGGTCTCTACCACAGATAACACACTCGAATGACGTCTGTAGCCTCTCCTCCATAGACTGTAGGTTGACGTTGTCCTCCTAGCGAAAAAAGTATCCACACCTCTAGAGAAGTCCACACGGACCATATAGAAGTCCTGTCATTCTACTAGAATAGACAATAAGGAGTTATCCCTCCCATTGGTGTACTAGTCACGAACTTGCTCTGCCATAATTGTTTCTCCCTTGCTATCCCACCCTTTTGCGGGTAGGATTTGCTTCGGCTCTCTATTGGTTACCACAACTAGAGAGGACAAACAATTGTCAGAGGCAATTGAGTTGTGTTTTGAGAAGCCCCTAGTACCCCTTTATTTATGGGAGGAATTAGGGTAAGGGTTCCTATTCTATGTGGGAGTGCAAGGGATTGAAATTTCCATAAATTAATTGCCTTGTGACAGGTGAATTGGTCAGTTCACTTGTGAACCAGTTAGCTGGCACAATGTGACGATCGATTTACTTAGTGAGCTGATCATTTCACATGTTTCCCAATCAAAGTTTGAATTGACAATTCATTTCCAATTAATGTCCAACATTAAATCCTTGTACCTATCAAATTGAACAAGTGAAATGATTAACTATTCTCATGAATTGGGAAAATCACCAGAAGCTTATGTTGGCATGACTGAGCTGATCATTTCACTAGGTGAATCGGTCGTCTCACCAACCTGAGTCAATCAATTCACCCAGTAAGCCAATCGGTTGGTGTCCTGACTCATGCTGAATTCAGCCAATTCAATTTTCAATCAACCTGACCCCCTAATCAGTTAGTCCAACACTTTACCTTCATGGTTCTGAGTCATGTAAGTTAATTGGTTGTTTAATTGCATACCTAAACGTCTTTAGTAATCAACATAAACACCATTCATGGATAAACTCCTATTCCAGGGGAATTACTATGTGTGTGACCCTATAGTTCCCATATCACATTGGCAGTGTTGTCCATAATTAGTTTATGACATCACAAGCAAAGAGCGATGAATGCTACCCAAGTGAATGGAAAGTTGGAGAACAACTTTAACCTACAATCTGTATAATATGTTATGATTATTGTATAATTCCTTTATCTTTGATATCCAAAACGAACTTGAGGCATGTAATCGTCATCCTCATCAACGTTCAATCCATCTTCCTTGAACCTAGTGCTGATTGTTTGAGGTATATGTGACCTCAATATCATATATTGATTCACAAATTCATGTGCATGTATTTCTCAATATCTCTTATCAAGTGGTGAGGATATCAAACTCTAATAGGAGGGGAAAATCCCATCTACATCACTCACAATCTTCCCCATGTGTCATAGTGTATCTGATAATTGCCTTTATGGAAACCCTTATTCAAGATCACATTGGACGATGTCAAAACACATCAAACGACATGTGATGAGTGTAGTGACTTTAGGTACAAGTACCACAATCACTGTGACAAAGTGAGTTTTTATAGTATTTTCTCTCTCTTAAAAGTTTTATTATCAAATTTGTTGACCAAAATACCCCCGTATACTTCCCTCACTTAATTGGACAAATATGTGTCACAAATTGCAAAAAAATGCAAACCCTAATATGTTATTATGATAAAATACACATGTTAATGTATTTAGTAAATGAACACATCAAACTTTTGAATTTGGATTTCAAATTTATATCATGGTAGCATAATGACCTTTTGAAGCTACACCTCAAATTTCATTAGAATTGGGTTTACCAATCAAGAGTTATGGCCAATTTAATAAATCACCTTAGATATATGTCCTAGACCTAAGTTTTCGTTTTAATAAATGGCAAATAAATGTCACATTTGCCTTTGATTAACCCGGCCCCTCTCCTAGCCGTCAGATCGGGCGATCCACAGATCTTCCCTAATCCAACACCGAAGACCTCGTCTCCTACCTCCCACAAAGGGTGGGGAGGTAACAGGAAACGAGGCTCGTCCTACCGCGCCACCTCATGCCTCCTTTCGAAATTTGAAGCCAACAGATATCTCCGCCTCACCAAGACGAGGTCAACCAACCTTACCTCGACTCCCCTAACCCTCGGAGTAGGGAGAACGACCTCCCCTTTTCTTGCTGCTCTCACTCCGGCGGCGGCTGTAAAGCCCGGGACCCTCCAACCAACCCTATACCTACCCAAAGGCCTATAAAAGACCCCCTCGACATTGCCGCCACCCTCTTTTACCACAACCCTCTACTTCCCGACCCTCTGTGACACTGGAGACCCCTACCTGACATTCGATTCTCAGCAGCGCCGCAGCTCTACCTTGCTAGCTTTCTCCTCCGCCTCGCCATCCTCCCCCTCAATTGGTTGCTTCACCCAGTTCGCCAGAGCCCGCCAGTTTTGGGTGGCATCTTCTAGCTTGCGCCCGCAGCCTGTTGCATCTTCGCCTCCTCTTCCGGTGAGCTCCCTACCGCTCTCGATTACAAGCTGCTCAAGAAAGGCTTGCACACGTGGTGCCAACAGAGACCGAAGCGAACCTATAGACAACCGCCAAATCATCCAAGAGGAGTCGCGGACCACCACTCCCACTCAGAGATCCATAGGCTATCTTGCAAAACTTTTGATCAATGAGAGCCGTCGATCCAGTTGGATCCGACCGTTGATCAAGGTAATCCTTTTTTTTACCTTAAACAATAGAATAATGATTATCTTAGACAAATCCTAGAAAATGCTAGGATTATCAGAAAATGTCAAACCTATATACCATTTTGATCAGAAAATTATTCTCTATCCAAATAAAATGTTACCAGGACCTAGATCCGTTGCCTCTTTCAAAAATAGTTGCTTAAAGCCTAAATGACTTCCATAATTATAATTAATTGTGATAATAGTTTTCCTTGATAATATCTGACTGTCTACAATATATTTAACCCTAGATGAAACCCTATTTTCTAAATAACTCGAAACACCATTCTAAGATGATAAATGACTAAATGATTAGGAGAAACCCTAGATCTAGTTTCTCTTTCTACATGGAATTAAAGATATATCTTTATAACAAAATTAATATCACTAGACGATAGTTAGTGATTATGATTGGTCTAAAAAATTGAAAACGAACCCTGATGTATGAATGGTTAATATGTTGAGGGTTACTCTCCCTTTTGTTTTCTCCAACCCTCTTATAAACCCTAGTTTATGAAAATATTCTAATTAATTAATTAAATGCTATCTTTTAGGCACACTAATTAATGATGGATCAGACCTGATGATATTTCTAAACTCAATTAAAATATGGAAAATCCCTGATCTGAATTAGATAACATAAAAGGAATAATAATGAAAAACATATCTTAGCTTTGGTCACTTGGACCAATAGTAATGTTGTACCCTTGCTTTCTGTGCAGGGTGACTTATTTCTTGTTGATTCTAAATCTTTGGACATCTGATTTGAATAAGCAGGTACGTGGTCTTATAAGTATAAGACTAGATTTCTGGTTGCCTATGATATGTATACCTTGAATGCTCGTATTTGAATATGATTGCTTGGTTGACTAGTATAAGTTATATTTTGCCAAACCTAATGTAACATAAATGGTTATGATGGGTTGTAGCTACTAGAGCACATAGCCTGGTGTGGATGTATGTTGCCTAACATGGATGTATGTTTCCTTGGCCCATGTTAGATGTATGATGATATTATATTGCCCACACTAGATGTAAGTCAAGTGCAATATGTGTAGTACAACCGCATGAAAATGAATGTAATAAAAGGGTATTTACTTGATTTTCGCCTTAAGAAATGGTTTTATATCTCTTTCCTTCTTTTTCAAATATTTTCCTTTATGCAACCTTATTAGTGTAACCTTTTTACCACGTACCAACTTTGTTGATGTTTTGTTTCTCGTATTTTCTAGGTGCAAGGAACAATTGACAACAAAGTGAAATGCATGCTCAAAGTACCTGAAGGCATAAAATAATAAACTTGGAGGATATATATTAGATAGATCTTTTCCTCTTATCTATTTCTTGTTAGATGTTGTTTAATTCTTTTCTTAGTTGTTTTGAGGATGATTGAAATCCTATGTAATAAAGTTAACTTTCTCTAGAACAATATTTTCTCTCCATATGTAATGACTTTTATTATCCTTATGAATGAATGTTTGTGTGGCATTATATGATGATGTGGACTTGATCTTGGCTCAATCTCTATTTTAGTTGACTACCTTAATCTCTTATATTTTCCCTTTTGACATCTATAGATACGAGTGCACACATATCTATGAATGTCACTATGGAAAGTATATAGAAATTGGGGGACATCACAGTTGGTATCAGAGCCAATGTTCACACATCAAGTCACATGAACTTCATTCACCCTACTTTGAGTCTAGGGTAGTCCTTGAGTTTGGTATGTGAAGGGTTGAGGTGTCTAGGATAGCATCTGCCATGGGTCTGACTAAAGTCTCCGAGGCACTTAGCTTGGCAATCACGAGGCTACCTTTATGGCAGTATAAGTCTACCTGGCCAATATCCTAAGTGTCCCTTATTCTTAGGCGTACCTTAATTTAGGAACCTTCTCATCTATAGATTTTCCCCTCTCACCTCTTCTATAGGAAAAACAAAAATTTCCCTCTCATCTAGGTTTTAAAATAAATTTCCCTCTTACCTCTGTTATAAGGTTAGGAAGGAGTCTCTCTATTTAGAAAGTCCTAAGGATCGACTGATAAGGATTTTAGGATATCCTCCCTAAATCATAACATTAATTATTAATAAATGAGAATAATGAAATATCATGTGATAATAATAATGATAATGACAAGAATAATTATTGAAGTAATAAATCTAATACGTTCAAATTAATTACAGGATGTCTCCTAAAACTTGCAACTCAAAGGCCTCAGAGGAATCATCCTCTAAGAAGAGAAAAGAGCCTGAAACCTCCAAAGTACCTGATCCTGACGCTGCGGCCAAGGAAAGATGGGAGGAACAGAAGAAAATCCTTTTAGATTTTATGGAAACCCTCGCCACCAAAGGAACCCCTGAATCTAGCTCCTCTAAGAAAAAGGAAGTGACGGGGATAGACTTCATTAAGCTCAACCCTGACAGCTTTTGGGGGGAAGACCAACCCGAAGTCATGGACAAGGCTGAGGCTTGGGTCCTTTCCATAGAGAATGCCTTTTGTACCCTAGAAGTACCCGAGGAAAAGAAGGTCAAATTCGCCACCCATTTGCTTAAGGAAGGGGCGAAGATCTGGTGGGAGAACTATGGTGGGAATCGGTGAGAGGAAGTAGACAACTTGGGATGGGAAGCCTTCAAGACCCTCTTCACTGACCGTTTCATGCCTATAGCCGAGAGGAAGAGGAAAGAAAAGATGTACATGGAGCTTAGGCAGGGCAGTCTCTCAGTGGCCGATTATACCCGGAAGTTTAGGCTTCTGGAACGCTATGCCCCTATCCGGATTGAGAACCGCCTTACTGAGCACTATGTAGACTGTCTCTCTGCACACCTGAAAACCCTAGTTATAGCCTCTCGTCCCCGAAGCATTGATGAAGCCCTAGACATGGCCCTTAAGCAGGAAAGGGAGTCGGGATTGCAGAAGCCTTCTAGCATGGGATATTTAGGGTTGACCACCAATGAGGAAGAGAAGTTCAAGAAGTTCCACCCCGGCCATAATAAAGGATCAGGGAAAGGAGGAGGTTCAGGGAAGAAAGGACTGAAGAATAGCAAGTTGATGGATTACCGCAACAAATGTAAGACTTGTGGACGAGGACATGACGGGCCTTGTCGCTACACCAAGCCGGTCTGCTACAACAGCAAGAAGGAGGGACATTTTCTTGCCAAGTGCCCCAGTGCATCTATCCTTGGAAAACCTCCAGCGGGTGCTCCACCCCCTCAGGGACATCGCATTGCCAGGGTGTTCACAATAACAACAGAGGAGGCTAGGGAAAATCCGAACTAGCTTGTCGAAGGTAACCTTAAATCTTTTTCATATATCTGATATCTTGTTCAATGCCTTCAATTATTTAAAATGTAATTATCATGTGTAGGCATTGTTTTCTTGAATGGACATCCTGTTAAAGCATTGTTTGATTCTGGATCCACAAATACATTTATCTATCGAAATCTGGCCTCAATGTTGCACTTACATATAAGGGACTTGGGATACATTCTGGATGTGTCAACTCCTAGTGGCAAAATATTCACTACATTGCAGAAAACTGATGTCCTCCCTCTAAAATTTGAGAATCATGACATGCCCTTTGAATTCATTCTCTTAACCATGGAAGACTTTGATGTTATTCTTGGCATGGATTGGCTATACACATATCATGCTTACATTGACTGTAGAAACAAGATGGTAGTTCTCTCTCAACCTCATTCCTCTCCTGTAGTGATCCCTCGGGGAAGCGGATTCTGTAATAATATAATAATTTCCTCTCTTAAAGATAAAAAGCTCATATCTAAAGGATGTAAAGTCTTCCTCACATTCGTCTCAGAGACCAGTCCTGACAACGGGCCTGTAGAAATATTGGAGGTGGTACGTGATTTCCTTGACATATTTCCGGAGGAGCTTCCTGGGCTGCCTCCAAACAGAGACATTGAGTTCTCCATAGATCTTCTTCCTGGAACCACTCCGATTTCTAGGGCACCGTATAGGATGGCACCTGCTGAGCTTATGGAGCTGAAGAAACAATTACAAGAACTTCTTGATAAGGGTTTTATCCACCCTAGCATTTCCCCTTGGGGTGCACCTGTCCTTTTTGTTAAAAAGAAAGATGGTTCGATGCAAATGTGTATTGACTATCGCATGTTGAACCAAGCTACCATTAAAAGTAAGTATCCTCTCCCTCGTATTGATGACCTCTTTGATCAACTTCGTACTGCTAAAGTTTTCTCAAAAATTGATCTTTGTTCTGGCTACCATCAACTTAAGGTCAAGGATTCAGATATATCCAAGACTGCTTTTCGAACTCGTTACGGGCACTACGAATTTTTGGTGATGCCATTCAGGTTGACCAATGCACCTGGCGTATTCATGAACTTGATGAACAAAGTCTTCCAACCTTATCTTGATGAGTTTGTGGTTGTCTTCATTGATGATATTATGATCTATTCTGATTCTATGGAGAAACATCGAGAGCATTTGAAGTATGTCCTTGAGATTCTTCGAGCCCAAAAATTATATGGCAAGCTTTCTAAATGTGAATTCTGGATTGACAAAGTTATGTTTCTTGGTCATGTCATTTCTGGGGGTAACATATCTGTTGATCCCGCTAAAGTATCTATTGTACTTGATTGGCAACCTCCTCATAATCCTTCTGAAATCCAGAGTTTCTTGGGTCTGGCTGGATATTATCGTCATTTTATTCTGAATTTCTCCAAAGTGGCACTTCCTCTCACTAAGCTTACTCGGAAGGACGAGCAGTTCATCTGGTCAGCTGCTTGTGAGTCTAGTTTCCAGGAGCTCAAGCAGAAGTTGACATCAGCACCCGTCCTTGTTCTACCATCTGGCAATGAAGGATTCACGATATTTACTGATGCTTCCCGACATGGTCTAGGGTGTGTCCTACAACAGAATGGGAAAGTAGTGGGCTTCGCTTCTAGACAGCTGAAACCCAATGAGTTGAATTACCCTACACATGATTTGGAGTTAGATGCTATCATCCATGCTCTCAAAATCTGGAGGCACTACTTGTATGGGGAAACATTTGATATCTTCACTGATCACAAAAGCCTCAAATACAATCTGACGCAAAAGGATTTGAATCTTCGACAACGACAGTGGATTGAGTACCTAAAGGACTATGAATTCACCATTGGCTACCATCCAGGTAAGGCCAATGTGGTTGTAGATGCTCTTAGTAGGAAAAGAGCTATTTGTGCATCCCTGTCTATACCCAAATGGAGGAACATGGAGGACCTAGCAAGCTGGAGACCACAATTCCTGGCTGATCGTATGCATGTCAATAATATCTCTATCACATCCAACCTACATTATGAACTTCTGGAGGCACAGAAATCTAGTCCTGAGCTTGCAGAGCTCTGTTCTCTCCTGACTAAACCTCATACACATATGTCTGTGGGTCTTGATGGTGGTCTTCGATACAAGAACCGTATGTGGGTCCCTGAGCAGTCAGCTATAAAGACAACCATTCTTAGTGAGGAACATGGGTCCAAGTACACAGTTCATCCCGACACGACGAAGATGTACAAAGACCTACAACATCAGTTCTGGTGGAGAGGCATGAAGCACGACATTGCAAATTTTGTATCCAGGTGTCTGACATGCTAGAGAATCAAGGCCGAGCATCAAAGACCAGGTGGTCTACTGTAACCCCTCGAGATTCCGGAATGGAAATGGGAACATATCACTATGGATTTTGTAGTGGGATTATCCAGGACCAGGAAGGGATATGACACTGCATGGGTCATTGTGGATCGTCTCACCAAGTCAGCTCATTTTCTACCTGTGAAGACTACTACAAAAGTTTCTGAGTTGGCCGACCTTTATATACATGGGATTGTACGTCTGCATGGAGTTCCAGCGTCCATTGTATCAGACCGGGACCCAAAGTTCACTTCAAAGCTATGGAAATATGTTCAAGAATAATTGGACACCAAGTTGAACTTCAGTACAACGTATCATCCGCAAACAGATGGACAGTCAGAAAGAACAGTGCAGATTATGGAGGATCTTCTACGAGCTTGTGTGCTTGATTGGGAAGGCTCGTGGGACCATTACCTGGCTTTAGCTGAGTTCACCTATAATAATAGTTATCAGGCGAGTATTGGGATGCCACCATACGAAGCTCTCTATGGCCGACCGTGCAGATCTCCATTACATTGGGACGATGTCGGAGAACACACCTTGATGAAATCCGAGGAGATGCAGCTGTATGCAGATAAACTTGCACTGATTAGGCAGAGAATGAAGCAAGCACAGGATAGGAAGAAATCATATGCAGATGCTCACCGGCAGGAACGTCAGTTCAAGGAAGGTGATCATGTCTTTCTGAAGATCCGACCAATTCGAGATTTGGCCAAGAATAAGGGAAAGCTCAATCCTCGTTATGTGGGACCCTTTGAGATTCTTGAAAGGGTTGGAGAATGTGCATATCGTCTTTTTCTGCCACCTCAATATAGTGCCATGCATAATGTCTTTCATGTATCTAATCTGAAGCCTTATGTCAAAGACCCCAGTCACATTCTGAATCATGAGCCTCTTGAGCTGAAAGATGATCTGACGTATGCTGAGTCACCAGTCAAAATTCTTGATTTCAAGACAAAGGAGCTACGCAATAATTGGCGTATAGATATGGTGAAAGTTCTCTGGAGCCACCATGATCAAATCGATGCTACATGGGAGCTCAAGTCCAAAGTCGAGCGGAAATATCCACATCTCTTTCAGGCTGCTTGAATTTTGAGGGCAAAATTCTTAGAAGGAGGGGAGAATGTTGCAAAGTGAGTTTTTATAGTATTTTCTCTCTATTAAAAGTTTTATTATCAAATATGTTGACCAAAATACCCTCGTATACTTCCCTCACTTAATTGGACAAATATGTGTCACAAATTGCAAAAAAATGCAAACCCTAATATGTTATTATGATAAAATACATATGTTAATGTATTTAGTAAATGAACACATCAAACTTTCGAATTTGGATTTCAAATTTATATCATGGTAGCATAATGACCTTTTGAAGCTACATCTCAAATTTCATTAGAATTGGGTTTACCAATCAAGAGTTATGGCCAATTTAATAAATCACCTTAGATATATGTCCTAGACCTAATTTTTCATTTTAATCAATGGTGAATAAATGTCACGTTTGCCTTTGATTAACCCGACCCCTCTCCTAGCCATCAGATCAGACGATCCACGGATCTGCCCTAATCCAAAAGCGGAGACCACGTCTCCTACCTCCCGCAAAGGGCGGGGAGGTAACAGGAAACGAGGATCGTCCTAACGCGCCACCTCACGCCTCCTTTCGAAATTTGAAGCCAACAAATATCTCTGCCTCGCCAAGACAAGGTCAACCAACCTTACCTTGACTCCCCTAACCCTCGGAGTAGGGAGAACAACCTCCCCTTTTCTTACTGCTCTCACTCCGGCGGCGGTTGTAAAGCCCGAGACCCTCCAACCAACCCTAAACCTACCCAAAGGCCTATAAAAGACCCCCTCGACGTCGCCGCCACCCTCTTTTACCACAACCATCTACTTCCCGACCCTCTGTGACACCGAAGACCCCTACCTGACATTCGATTCTCAGTAGCACCGCTGCTCTACCTTGCTAGCTTTCTCCTCCGCCTCGCCATCCTCCCCCTCAATTGGTTGCTCCACCCAGTGCGCCAGAGCCCGCCAGTTTTGGGCGGAATCTTCTAGCTTGCGCCCGCAGCCTGTTGCATCTTCGCCTCCTCTTTCGGCGAGCTCCTTGCCGCTCTCGATTACAAGCTGCTCAAGAAAGGCTTGCACGCATGGTGCCAACAGAGACCGAAGCAGGACAATAGCCAACCACCAAATCATCGAAGAGGAGTTGCGGGCCACCACTCCCACTCAGAGATCCACAGGCTATCTTGCAAAACCTTGGATCAACGAGATCCGTCGATCCAGTTGGATCCGACCGTTGATCAAGGTAATCCTTTCTTTTTTTTAACCTTAAACAATAGAATAATGATTATCTTAGAAAAATCCTAGAAAATGCTAGGATTATCAGAAAATGCCGAACCTATATACCATTTTTATCAGAAAATTATTCTCTATCAAAATAAAATGTTACCAGGACCTAGATCCGTTGCCTCTTTCAAAAATAGTTGCCTAAAGCCTAAATGACTTCCTTAATTATAATTAATTGTGATAATAGTTTTCCTTGATAATATCAGACTGTCTACAATATATTTAACCCTAGATGAAACCCTGTTTTCTAAATAACTCGAAACACCATTCTAAGATGATAAATGACTAAAGGATTAGGAGAAACCCTAGATCTAGTTTCTCTTTCTACATGGAATTAAAGATATATCTTTATAACAAAATTAATATCACTTGATGATAATTAGTGATTATGATTGGTCTGAATCTTGAAAACGAACCCTGATGTATGAATGGTTAATATGTTGAGGGTTACTCTCCCTTTTTGTTTTCTCCAACCCTCTTATAAACCCTAGTTTATGGAAATCTTCCAATTAAATAATTAAATGCTATCTTTTAGGCAAACTAATTAATGATGGATCAGACCTGATGATATTTCTAAACTCAATTAAAATATGGAAAATCCCTGATCTGAATTAGATAACATAAAAGGAATAATAATGAAAAACATATCTTAGCTTTGGTCACTTGGACCAATAGTAATGTTGTAACCTTTCTTTCTGTGCAGGGTGACTTATTTCTTGTTGATTCTAAATCTTTGGACATCTGATTTGAATAAGCAGGTACGTGGTCTTATAAGTATAATACTAGATTTCTGGTTGCCTATGATATGTATACCTTGAATGCTCGTATTTGAATATGATTGCTTGGTTGACTAGTATAAGTTATATTTCGCCAAACCTAATGTAACATAAATGGTTATGATGGGTTGTAGCTACTAGAGCACATAGCCTGGTGTGGATGTATGTTGCCTAACATGGATGTATGTTTCCTTGGCCCATGTTAGATGTATGATGATATTATATTGCCCACACTAGATGTAAGTCAAGTGCAATATGTGTAGTACAACCGCATCAAAATGAATATAATAAAAGGGTATTTACTTGATTTTCGCCTTAAGAAATGGTTTTATATCTCTTTCCTTCTTTTTCAAATATTTTCCTTTATGCAACCTTATTAGTGTAACCTTTTTACCACGTACCAACTTTGTTGATGTTTTGTTTCTCGTATTTTCTAGGTGCAAGGAAAAATTGACAAAAAAGTGAAATGCATGCTCAAAGTACCTGAAGGCATAAAATAATAAACTTGGAGGATATATATTAGATAGATCTTTTCCTCTTATCTATTTCTTGCTAGATGTTGTTTAATTCTTTTCTTAGTTGTTTTGAGGATGATTGAAATCCTATGTAATAAAGTTAACTTTCTCTAGAACAATATTTTCTCTCCATATGTAATGACTTTTATTATCCTTATGAATGAATGTTTGTGTGGCATTATATGATGATGTGGACTTGATCTTGGCTCAATCTCTATTTTAGTTGACTACCTTAATCTCTTATATTTTCCCTTTTGACATCTATAGATATGAGTGCACGTATATCTATGAATGTCACTATGGAAAGTATATAGAAATTGGGGGACGTCACAATCACTGCCTTCTCTGTGAGAGATCACTATGACCACCAATTATGGTTTCCATGTGTCACTCTCAAGGTGGGTCTGTCCGATAAACTATTCCCCAACAAGTATCTATGTGCTTGGTTTGATATACCATTTTGAGACTAATGAGATTTTGTCATCAACCAACACACACTCTAGTCTTATATATTACCGTTGTCTATCTGCCTTCCATAGTAACATTTGACTAGGGACACAACAAGAATGTACATACTCTTAACATACATATGATCTCATTGTTCAATTCACATAGTTGAAGACATGTCATTGAGTAATTGTCATTCTCTAGACATTCATTTTGTTTCCTCATTATCTCATAACTAAGTGAAACAGAGTGAATTGGAAGCTTACCTTTATTATTATAAATCAAATCCTTTATATGATATGCCATCACAATCATCATATGATTGGCTCTCTGGGCATGCATACCAAAAATCTGTGTGTTGCAAGTGGAGTATATATCCATCCTCAACAAAGGAGAAGCCTTTTGTCCCAAAAGGTGTGTCATGTATGGGTGAAGTTGGGATATTCTAATTTTGGGATTTTTTGTCATCAATAATGGTGTGTTTGTTACAAGTAAACTGTTCGACTTATTTACCATCTCCTTCTCAGTGGATGACCCTAGGAGCTCAAGGAGAAATAGGAAGGTTGAGCATCTTTCCTAAGGTGAAGCTATGGTCATCTTCAACCTTGGATGGACTATGCTTCTCGGGTCATGGTTCCTTTCTTTCATTTCTTCTTCACCAAGTTCCTAACTATGGTATATTATTTCATATAGAGATGTTGTGATCAAAGTGTTTGACTTTTAATAAGTCATCTTCAACCTTGGGAACGTGGATCTTTGAATATTTAAGCTCTAGTGGTGATTTTTAGGTGGTTTGTATAACTTGAACTCAACTTTATTATTATTCACCTTCTATCATGCATTATTTGATGATTCCTTTTCAATTTCGACTTTCCTTGATTGAATGATGGTTCTATGAGATCTATAGGATATATGGGGCTGTTATCCATGAACTAGAGTGTTAGGGAATGAAGGGTTAAAGCTTGAAGATGACAAAGTCGGTACATACATTATGTTGTGGGTGGTCGTCATGACTTGTGGTGCTTAAACTGATGTGATTATTAAACCATCATGACCTAGAAGAGCTAAATCAATATGCTTGATATCTTATAATGGTATGCCTTGAGGGTACTAGCTCGTCATGACTAGAAGGATGTCTTGCAAGCTAGAGTATCCAACCATGACACTTTGATTGAGTAAGAGGTCGACATGGAAAACCCTAACCCTAGTAACCCGATACACCCTTAAATCGATACACTAGGATTCCTAACTCCTTACCAATTTGTTACATAAAAAAGACCATTGTTCTCGTAGTTGTTTAGCCTGTCACCTAAGGCTAAGGATGAGGGCAGGCCAATAATTTGAATATGAGAAAAGATAATATTTGATATGCCTTAAACTCTAATAACTCGTCACACTTCAAGTAGTGTTACCCATCACACTTCAAGTGGTGTTGCCCGTCACACCATTCAAATGGAGCTAAACTGATACACTTAGGTCGACACACCATGTGGAAGTGGGGGCAACACACTCCTTGAGGTCATGGTCGACACACCATGTAATGGTGAGGCTGATATCACTTGGTGATAGCAATGACTGATACACAAAGGGATACCTAGGCCGACACACTAGATAGTAGTATGGTCGATCGATACCCTAAAGTACACTATGGCCGATACATGTACCTTGGTCGACACAAGCAATAGTGTCTCGGCCGACACAAGTAGATGTTTCTAGGCCAAAAAAAGTGTTAGTATGTAAACTGATACACTTAGGCTGACACACCATGTCGAAGTGTGGGCGACACACTCCTTGAGGCCATGGCCAACACACCAAGTAATGGTGAGGCTGATATCACTTGGTGATAGAAATGGCCGATACACAAAGGGATATCTAGGCCAACACACTAGATAGTAGTATGGCCGATACCCTAAATCACATTATGGACGATACATGTACCTTGGCTGATATAAGAAATAGTGTCTAGGCCGACACAAGTATATGTGTATAGGCCGACACAAGTGTTAGTATGTAAACCGATACACCCTGATGAGTGTAGGCTGATACACCTTGATGAGTGTAGGACGATACACTTTGAATGTAATCAATCGATACACTATGAAATAATGAGATGGATGTACTTTAATAAGTGTAGGTTGATAAACCCTAAAGAGGATTAAGACAATGTAATGAGTATGTTGAAATCAATATCCTAGTAAGGATGAAAGAGAAACCTATACTACTCATATGAGAAAGGTAATACTTCATGTTGATAATCAAATGATGATAATTTATGAGAGTAATTAAGTATGCTTGAATACTTATGGCAATAATATAAGCTCTTATGATGTGAATGAGGGTTTAGTAGTTAAATATGAACTTGAAAACACTAATTGGCTACAAAGGGAAACCCTAACCCTAATTATGAGAGGGTTGCAATTTGAATGATTCACTTTATGGCATTGTGATGATATTTACTTGGTATTGTTTTTACCATGAAAAGCTAACCAAGCATGTATTATGAAATGATGAGCATAGCCAGGTATGAGCTATAATGATTTAGCATGATGCAGATTATATAAGGCTTTGTGTGTACCATGTAAAATACTTGTATAACAAATATTACAGGTCTGACGACCTAGAGAAGATTGTTTCCTGGTAAGAGGTGACGCTGTTTAATGAAGAACTAAGAGTTTGATACCCAAAAAAATGATCATGATAATGGTAATGTTAAAGGGATGAGATTTCACAATATTATGTTTAAGGGATTGAGATCCCAGTATAAGGGTAACAAGGTGTGTTCCAACTGATACAAGATTTCTTGAAAAATATATGATACCTTTCTATGTAGCATTTATCTGTAATTCATGCTTGTAACTTGATTGATGGTAAAAGATGTTGTAATGCACTTAATTTATCAAGTGAAACTAAAAATATAGTTTGCCTTGGCCATAGATCCATTAAGTGTCAGAACTTGCTGGATGGTGAAATGAGTTTTACTCAGAGCACATATTTTTGAATATGCTAGGGTGAAAAATGAGTATTTCCTTGCTTCCTTCTTACCTCAGGATTGGCTATAGGTCATACCTTGAAAAGAGTGCGGTCAGAGACTATAGCTCTAATGAAACAGTAGGATTGGTGGTACAACCATACCCTAAGAAGAGTATGGTTGCATGCCATGCCTCTCTCTCTCTCTCTCTCTCTCTCTATATATATATATATATATATATATATATATATATGCATGATTGACTGAAGGTCATACCCTGAATAGAGAACATGCTACACACTGTATCTCTATAGCGATGAGCCTCTATACCCAGGCTAACTAAATTGTAGATTGATTCATAATGTCTTTGCCATTTTTGTACTGATCGAGGAAGTAGAGGTGGTGGAGTCTGGCTCTTCCATAGACCTTGTATGGACTGATGCTACTTAGTAGTGGTCAGTTGGAGCATGAGTAGTATACCTCATCTCCTCAGGGCATAATATTGATTGTTGAAAGATGTAATCAACCGTGTAGCATATTTTCTTAAGGATCAAATACAGAGACATTGAATGAGGTTGCTATTGCTTCTATATGTTATAATTGATAAATACTGTACATGTTATTCATATCCCTTTTAAAAGTGGTTAAATGATATATTGCTTGGTTATAGATATTTGAACTATTTGGATGATGAAACTTCTCTACCCTACATATAATCAGTAGTTATACATGATTAATTCAATAAAGGTTTCTTCTACTCTCTTTCATAAATGTTTATCTGTGATATTAATATTGTTGGTGGAGGGTTATATCTCCCGCTAGGACTTTTTGTCTCACCCTGTGGGTTCCAAAACTTTTTAGGTGGATGCGCACAAGGAGGTAGATATCGTGTAGCCAAGAATGGGAAAAAGTAGCAAGGACAGAAGTAACAGCTCAAGTTGAGTGTGTTGTTAGGAGTCTGATAGAAATAGAGTCCTATATGTCATCCCTGTACTCTCAGGCCCTTGGGGGATAGTTTCGCATCCAATTTTACGATCGATCTGAGATTCTGGCTAAGAATGCCTCGATGTGTAATATTGCTTTTGTATATGTTTTGGTAAAATAACTGATATCTCATATCCTTGCAATATGAAGGAACGATGTATGTATAAAGTAAATCATGTTGTATATATGGCCTTGGGCCTTTTGGAAAAAAGTTTCTGGCAAAGGATCTTTTATGGAAGATGGTTTTAATTTTTACCATTTTTTGGTAATTCACTATTAATGATTGTTTTCATGTGGTTTTATGTGATATCATTATCAGTTGGATAGCGGTTGTCACAATTTTGGTATTAGAGCTATAGGTTCACTGAGTCTACATGGACATAGGACTAAGGATGTTGAGTATGTTCTAAGTGTCCTCTAGTATGTCTAATAGTAGTTTCTGCTCATGCAGAAGAAAGGATAATGCCTAAGGATGTCTGGAAAACACAAGGAACATGCTGCTGAAAGTAGTGTTGCTTCACTAGGAGGAGGTGTAAGGGATCAGGCATGAGGAGAACAAGTGCCTGAGAATCTCCAACTGGTTCAGACTATGCTATAAAACCCTACTTTTCATTCTCTCGTTGAGCAGGTTATGACAACAGTTTTGCATATAGTGGGCCAGACACTAGCAATACCACCTAGGGCACCAGTCCCCAATATAGAGTTTTTGAGATCTAGTAAGACCTTTGAGTAGATACGCCATGTTAAAATAGTGAAATAGAGCAAGAAAACAAAGTCTTCCACAAGTGTAGATAGATAGGACATCTGAGGATGCAATGCCCAAGAAGGGGCAATGAACTGAGTATTAAGGAAAAGTCTACACAATCTCAAGGACATTTGTCTAGTAGATCTAAAAAGCCAATGTCTCTGGTGCCACCAGTACGAAAAATGCCTAGTGCACCAGGGTAATGGCCACCAAGTAAGAGAAAAGGTCCTAACTTTCCACCTTTAAGAATTCCTGACTTAGCTTCTACATCAGTAATAAGACCGACAAGACCATGGTACGAGGACAAGCCATGTTATAGATGTGGACAGGTTGGGCATACTAGACCTTTTTTTCTAGAAAGAAAGGTTGAGGTGGTCCAACAGT
This sequence comes from Alisma plantago-aquatica, assembly GCA_963693085.1. Lineage (NCBI taxonomy): Eukaryota > Viridiplantae > Streptophyta > Magnoliopsida > Alismatales > Alismataceae > Alisma > Alisma plantago-aquatica. The sequence goes on from OY856413.1 coordinate 257,068,710, forward strand.
CGAGGCCGACTCAGCATGGCTTACATGAGTTATAACCCAATAATACAAAAAGGCAAAAGCAACAAAATAAAACAACTAGACTCCATGCTTTGAGTCAACCAGAGATGGTAGCTGACCCCAAGGGGTAATAGGTCAGATAGAACTTTTTAATTCTGATTTGTTTTCTCCTTATTTTACTTGTAAATCATAAGAAGAATAGTTGTTGTTAAGTTCGTTTTGGTTAATCCAATAGGGACATGAGAAAGAAATGGAGAGGACTAGAATTTATATTATGTCTAGTATTCTCTAAAATGTTTTATAATTTCTTCTGTTCATATAAAAGAGGAGGAGAAGTTTAAAGTAAGAAACATGATATAAAAATAAAGTGTATACTACCTGATCTCAGTGCTTGGATACCCTGGCCAGGTATTTGATTATTGAAGGCAAGGTAAGTATGGGACTCTTAGATTGCTATCTTTCTGATTACTCTGATTAAGTAGTCATTTTGATGCAATCTAAAGAGCATCATGAAATCGGAAATGCATCACATAAATGCTTACCACATTTTAAATTATGATAAAATGGAACCTGAGTTAATCTCAGACCAACCTATGATTATAAGAAAGTATAAAGAGTAATTCTTATGATATGTAAATAGGGAACAAAGAAAATAATCCATGTTCAATAAAGAATATGAAGATAATAATTATCCTTCCCATGATATAGAGATGAAAAATGTTTTAAAACAAGGAAACATTCATGAACATGAAAAGCAAAAATCAAAGGAGTAATGACATGTAATCATCTTTATAGTCCCTATGCCAATATAAAGGGGACCAAGATGATACCAAGTCAAATGATACATGAGCAGTGAAAAATCATATAATAATCAAATCCAGTTGGTAATCTCGTTATCCCTATTAGGAGTTCTTGGATGATAAAGGAAAGAATGTTTCCTTTATGCTTCCTTTCTAGGGATATGGTGTTTGAGTGAGTCTCATATCACTTGATATGCATGGTTTTGAAGTGATCTTGTGATGGATATTTGAAAAGTATCAGCTAGGGTTTGGAATTTAGTTCCAAGATGGTGACATATGAGAATATTGATGTTTTATGAACCTTAAAAGATGTTGGAAAGGTTCTTCTGATATGTTTGGGTCTGGAAGTAACAACAGAGGGTGGATGTGATAAAGATGTAATGTGTCCTTGGCACGTGTAATAGATACTAAGGTGAGGAATCCTAGTATCCAAGAAGTGCCATTTGTGTGTGGACCCGGGAATATGTCTCTTGATAAGATGATGAAGTGTTTGACTACCTAAGAAGAATTGAATTTGAGATCAATCTAGTTACAGGTGCTCCACCTATGGTATGTGTATCACTTGTTAGGGGTTTATGTACCACACAAGATGATGTCAGCAAGGATGCATAGGTTGAAGATATAGTTGCAAGATTCAATTGGGTAAATTTTATTAGGTTAAGAACAAACCCTTGGAAAATACCTATCGTGTTTGCAAAAAGGGAAGGTTCCAAAAGGGGTGTACATTAATAAGTAGAATTTCCAATCCCTATCTAGATCAGCTGAAAAGAAAGTATAGCTGGAAGTGTACGTAATAGCAAGCCAGTTGGTACGAATCATACGTGAGCTTTGTGTTGAATCAACAGATCATAGTAGCGCAGAGGAAGCATGATAGGTCTTGTAATTTCAAGTAAGTGAGAGAATGCATCCCTAGTCTTTCCTTGGAAGAAGACATGTTGAGGTTTGAAAAGGGTATGGTGAACCTTCAAGTTTAAGAATCTTATCATACGATGTGGTAAGTTGAAAAGGTGATACATAAGAAGGAGTTGACCCCTGAGATAAATAAGGATAAGAATGTATAGTGCTTCTATGGCTAAGAAAATATCATCTGTCTTAAGGTTGACTTTATAGCCAGTATGTGCCTTATGCAATAGATCATGTGTTAACCTTGGATGAAGGAACAATATGTTGGTCAAGTCATATGAAATTACCCTAACATCAAGAAACTATGTGAAAGTTTGAAGGTGCAATGCATAAGTAATATCCATCTCCTTTTGCTTGGGATTTCGGGGGCAAAATCCTTGTTAGAGGTTTATGACTTGTAAGGGCCCTGGCCTGGGTTTTGGGATAACCCTAGAATTTTTGCCTAAGTAAGATGATTAGAACTTTGTCTGAATCTTTTGAAAAGCAATTAGGACTTAAGGAGAGCTCAAGTTTCAAGTTTGAGCCTATTGGAAGGTTGTTTGTGTTATATATGCTAGTTTTGGGTGCAAATTGCAAAGTACTCAATATATGGGGTTGAAGTGCAATTTACCACCTCTAGAGTGTCTCTTTTCTCTCTTAGCATCATCTACAAGAAAGAAAAAGGAGGGACACCTTGTTTGAGTCTTGGTTGAGTGATAACACTCTTGGTGAGGAAAGAACCAAAGAATGTGGAGTATCTTGAACCCTAGATGAGGCTGTGTCGAGTTATGTAAAGTATATTAGAGTGCCTATCAGTTTAAAAACCATAGAGGTGGTACCCTATCAGTTTAGCTACTTTTTGGAAACATTCATATCGGGATAAACACCTCTAGTAGATAAAGCCTATCAGTTTAGATGATCCTTGCAAAATTTGTATCGGTTTGTGCATAAGTGATATGGGGTTGTGATATCTTGTCAAACAAGATACCCAATGGCCGATATCTCATGCTAGAATTATCCACAAGAGTTTTTCATGTCGAGATAAGCATGGTTGCATGGTACCAGCATAAAAGAACACATGTCACCTAAGTGCATATAGTGATGACACCTTGCACATACTCTCTTTCATGAGCCTCAACTATATAAGCCCCTCTTCTCACAAAAAAGTAAACCTTTTGACTTATTTATCATATCCTTCTTGATGGATGACCCTAGGATCTCAAGGAGCAAGAGGAAGGTCAAGCATCTTGCCTAAGGTGAAGCTATGGTCATCTTCAACCTTGGATGGACTATGCTTCTCGGGTCATGGTTCCTTTCTTTCTTTTCTTCTTCACCAAGTTCCTGACTATCTTCTTTCATATAGAGTTGTTGTGATAAAAGTCTTACACTTTTGATAAGTCATCTTCAACCTTGGGAACGTGGAGCTTTGAAGCTTGAAGATCTAATGGTGATTTTGAGGTGGGTTATATAACTTGAACTCAACTTTATTATTATTCACCTTCTATCATGCATTATTTTATGATTCCTTTTCAATTTTGACTTTTCTTGATTAAATGATGGTTCTATGAGATCTAAAGGATATATGGGACTGTTATCCTTGATAGAGTGTTAGGGAATGAATGGTTAAAGATTGAATATGACAAATTTGAAACATACATTATGTTGTGGGTGGTCATCATGACTTGTGGTGCCTAAACTGATATGATTATTAAATCGTCATGACCTAGAAGAGCTAGACCGATATGCTTGATATCTTAGAATGATATGCCTTGAGGGTACTAGCCCGTCATGACCAGAGTGATGTCTTACAAGCTGGAGTAGCAAACCATGATTTCTTGATTGAGTAAGAGGTCTAAATGGAAAACCCTAACACTAGCAACCCAATACACCCTTAAACTGATACACTAGGAGCCCTAAATCCTTATCGGTTTGTTACATACAAAGGACCATTGCTCTCAAAGTTGTCTAGCCTGTCACCTAAGGATAAGGATGAGGGTAGGACAATATTTTAAAGATGATAAGAGATACAATCTGATATGCCTTAAACTCTAACAACTCATCATACTTCAAGTAGTGTTACACATCACACTTCAAGTGGTGTTGCCCGTCACACCTTATAAATGGAGCTAAACCAATACACTTAGGTCGATGCACCATGTGGAAGTGTGGGCAACACACTCCTAGAGGTCATGGTTGAAACACCAAGTAATGGTGAGGCCGATATCACTTGGTGATAGCAATTGCCGATACACAAAGGGAAAGCTAGGCCGACACACTAGATAGTAGTATGACTGATAGCCTAATGTACACTATGGCCGATACACTAGTACATAATATGCCTTTAGTGTCGGTTTTTTAAGGCCTTTACTGTCGGTTCTTAAGTGACACCTATGTGGGTGCTGCTAAAAGCCCAACCGTTACGCGTCGGTTCTCAAACCGACGCCAAAACCCTTAGCGCGCCACCGAAAACGCACCGAAAACGCGCCAGTAGGGGGGTATAAGCGTCGGTTATTAGATTCGAAACTGACACCACATACCTTCGCGCCATAGAAAGGGCGCCATCTAGGGCACTATCGGCGTTGGTTTCTTAGTGATAACCAACAACCATCTCACCCGCTACCACGGACGTGCTGACCAATACGACTGTGATGTCTGGCCTCTAGGGAAATCGACGTCGGTGACTAGTAGGGAAACCGACACTGTTATCCTATGTCGTCAGTTGTATATAAATATCTGACGCCTGTTTTATGTCTGGTCTGCTGCCACGGCCGTGCTGGCCAGCACGACTGTGGTGTCTGGCCTCATTAGGGAAATCGACGTCGGTTACGAGTATGGAAACTGACATTGTAACCATATATCGTCGGTTTTGTTCAAATAACCGACACCGATGTTTTTTTTTCTGTCAGTCTGCAGACCTTCTGTGGTTGGTCGCAGGATGAGAAACCTGCAGTTCAGTTATGAACTGCAGGTTTTACGACATCCATTGATATCATCCAACAACAGGCCACAAACCTGCAAACATTTTATCTCTTTTCACATTCAGACACATGTAGAAACATTCATGTATTGATGATTTTCACACATAATTCATAAAAATTCATTCACATTGTCATCATTGTCAACTAAATCATATATTCAAAGAGCCATGAAATAGCAAAAGAAGCCATAATGAAGGGAAGCATGATACATATACAATACATAAAGTGCAGCACGCACAAGTGTTTCAGATTCATATAACAACATGACAGACTAACACATATATAGTGCATAACAACAGCAACGCTGAATTTACATACAACTATAGATTAGTATATATATAGTGGGACTAAGGTGACGATCCCACCTGCTAAAACAGGTTATCGAAAACTACATGTTACGACTGGGAGGTCGTGATTCAGCAACCGTATGCATTAGCAGGAGGACAAACAGATTTCACCACGAGTTAACATTGAAGAAGGTCTACTAACCTACACTGAGCTAAACAAGTTTATCAATACTAGCCTAAGGCACAAGTACCGTTCGTCGGGACAATGACGGTCGTGGAATCTTAGTGTCCAGTACACAGTTGAATGTGTAGTTGCATTCACAACACTTAGATAGGCCTATCACAGTGTCACAACTGCACACTCATACACACACTTAGTACTTACTTTAAAACATTGAAACAGAGTCATTCTCAGTCGACAAACTTCTCGACCGAGACACTCTCGGTCGACCAATTCCTCGACCGAGAATGACCCAAGTAGCCGTTAGACACAACAGATAAGGTAGTTGGGAGTTGGATTAGAACGTTATATACGCTTGCTCCAGACAGTCCCTCGGTCGACAAATCCTCGACCGAGAAGGACTCTCGGTCGACAATTCTTCGACCGAGAAGAGTTCTGTCTGCACTTTTCAGGATTAATTAACTAGTCGTTGCTAAAGCAATTAGTGGACAACTAACGGCTAGTTAAGCACTAAGAACCCCCTAGAAAGTGTCTAGACCATCATTAAGCACTCATAGGCCATTCCTATAAATAGGACATGCCTTAGGACACCCAAAACGCACTTGTGCAACACTTGAGCTAAATACTTGCAATTGGCTATTCATTCTTGTGAACAATTGAGCAACTCCAACATTGGCTATTCATTTTCGTTGCTCCAAATTCGTGTCCTATAGGCTAGCATCTCCTACCCACTACACTAACACTTCCATCTACATTGGTTAGGAGATCAAAATGCTTGATATAGGAAATCAAGCCTTGTGCTACAACAATATTGTAATTTCTATTTTTCCTTCTTGTTCATTTATATTGTTTGTACTCTCGTTGCTACTCCTAGGGTTGGAGGCTGTGGATTGGAGAGGGTTTGACTTCTCAGGTGGAGAAGGGTCTTCTCGGTGGAGAAGGTGGACTTTGGACTACTTCAAGAAGGCTGTCTCAACGGGAAGCTACTTCAAGAGGAAGGCTACTTCAAGGGGGAGCTTGAGGTTACTTCAAGGAAGGCTGCTTCGAGGTTGGTGAGACTACTTCTAGGTGAAGGCTGTCTGAAGGGTTTGGTGAAAGTATTTGTAATTTTATGTAACATCCTTGTGAGGTAATAAAATTTAAGTACTTTCAAAATCCCGGTTGGGTAAGCAACCGGGTAGTGGATTGACTGCCTTAGTATTTGCTAAGGTTGGAACCACTCTAAATCCTTGTCCCCTTGTCCAATATTTTTGTGGTTGCTTGCTTTGGTTGAATTATTATTAAAATATCTATAAAACCCTATTCACCCCCCTCTAGTGGTTTTTCAATTGATATCAGAGTAGAATTCAAGGAACTCTGATTGAGTCTTGAAGAACGAAGGGTGGTGGTATCTACAACCGCAAGCAAAGGAAAAGCATGGACCAATCCTCAACAAGCTGTAATTGGTGCTTAGGAACAAGGCACACAACACCTAGCTATCCATGGAGGTTAAAGAAGGAAGATAAGTATAAAGAATGCCTTATTGCTACAATAAGTGAAGAAGAACAAGAGGTAAGCCTTTTAGATTTATCTAAAGAAGAGTTAATTTCTAGTCTTCAAGAAACACATGAAAAATATATTGAGTACAAGAAGAAATTAAAGAAATCAAATAAATTAAATGATGAGTTACATGCTAAACTTCTTGCTCTCACATCTAAAAATGGAGATCTCAAAAAGGCTATTGAAGATCATGATATTAAGCTGAAATCAGTAGAAGCAAATTGCAATCTTCTCTCCCTAGAAAAGATAAACTTGCAAACTCAAGTAGATGATCTTCAAAAACAACCTGATTTGTGTACACATCTATATTATGATACTATCGTGAAAGAAAGATATTCTTTATCATCTAATCTAGATCAAGAAAAGCTAGATATCAAGAAGAGAATGGATTAGATTGCTAAGTTACAACAATAAGTTAGTAGCCTAAGTAACAATGGTATTCTTGATAAAATCTTAAATGATTCTTACCATCAAATTGGAAGAAGAGGACTAGGTTACAAGCCTAAAGGAAACTCTTATCAAAAACCTAGTTGGGAAAGGATACAAGTGCCAAAGAGTCAATCTATGTATGTACCTAGAGGCAAATATACACATGTACCCAAGAACAACCTAGAACAAACTCATAGAAAGAGACATGAGGTTGATTCTACATGTTGCCATTATTGTTTGTGTCTTGGACATTATTCCTTCTCATGTCCCTACTAGAAAAAGGATATTGAGTTGGTATGGGTTCCAAAACCCCCAAACTGAATTGATTGAATTAAATTGAGATATGACCAACAGACTCCAATTTGCATATCTTTATGTCTATCTCAACTTAACACAATAGGATAACAAATTGATCCAACATGAAAATACACATTTTAAAATAAACTTGCAGAAACACACCTTTAAATAACTTGATTTGTACCTCAAAACCTCAAACTTAGAAATCTTGAATGTAATCTAGTTGATATATGATCTAACACTTCATTTGAATACTCAAATGTCTTATCTCAACTAAAATAAGATTTAATTTGCATATTAAGAATGCCTTATAATTTATCTACAGAAAACTACAATAGAAACAATCTCGATCGACAAAAATCTCGACCGAGACACAATTCGATCGGTCAAGAAATTGTCGACCGAACCAGTTTCAGTTTCTAACCTGAGGAAACCTGAAATAACTGGCTAAACAATAAATTTCTAACCTGAGGAAACCTGAAATAACCGGATGGAGTAGATTTACCAAAATGGGATAAATTCTGTTACTTGGGTTCTATTATTCAAATAGATGGGGATGTACAAAATGATGTTTGTCACCAGATCACTGCAGGATGGTTGAAATGGAGGAGTGCAACTGGAGTATTATGCGATTATAAGATCCCTCTCAGGTTAAAAAGTAAGTTTTATAGAACAACTATACGACCAGCCATGCTCTATGGGAGTGAATGTTGGGCGGTGAAGAAATAAGGTCTCAACAAGATGAACATGGCTGAAACGCGTATGCTGAGATTGATGTGTGGGAAGACAAGAAAAGATCGTTTGAGAAATGACTATATCAGGAATAAAGTGGGGATGGCGAGCATTGAGGACAAGTTGTGTGAGGGCTGACTCAGATGGTACAGACATGTGCAATGCAGACCTACTAGTGTGCCTATACAAAGCAATGCTATTGAGCCAAACACTATAAATAGAAGAAGAGGAAGACCTAAATTAACATGGGATTAGCTTATAAAGAGATATTTTGAATCTATACATCTCAATCAGAATATAGCCCATGATAGAGATGAATGGAAATGAAGGATTCATGTAACTGACCCCAACATAATTGGGATTGAGGTTTAGATGATGATGATGACCCTCTTTATAAATGAGCTTATCTTTAAAAGCTATCAACCAATGGGGTCATTTCTTTGATTGGAGGACGGTGGGGATGGCCTAGAAGTCTACATGGGATTTTATAATCGAAATTTTATATTCAAGAAGCCTCTATGATCTGTCCTCTTGCAAACCATGAAGCCCTAGGCTAAGGACACATGGAAAGTCCCATAGACACATCATGCTTGCCCCCTTCTTTATAAAGCCATATCTACCCCTTCCCACCTCCCAATCAAAAAATCTTGTTCTCCTTCTATTTCATTTAGCTTAGAGCATCGTTCCTACTCTATTTTCTCATGATGGGTCTGTCCCAAGGTAAAAGAGGGTGCTTACCTTGATGAAGAAAACTCCTAGGGTTCCGAATTTGCTCTAATTAGGGTTTCTAAAGCTCCTTCTTGGTGATTTCGACCAACACTAGTAAGTTTCCTCATTTACTTCCCTATTTTCATGTTGTTAATATTCCTCCCACCTTATTTCATGTTAGAACCATGGCCTTCCATGGCAAAACCCAACCTAGTGCCCATAAACACCTCATCTTCATGTTCTTTTGCAAGGGTTTTTCATCTCTACAGTGGAGAAGGTGCTTCTTGCTCAAGATAGGAACCTTGTTCGAGAAACCAGCCTCTCTAGCTTAGGAATCTTGCTTCTTGAACCTGTCCACCTACCCTAGAGGCGAGTTTTGTTAACCCCCTTCTCATATATTGCTTACTATATGCTTGAAACTCATGCTTCTATGTTTAAAATCAATGATCTCCATCTCTATTTACCATGTTCTTCTAAGATTTTGGTTTCTAGCTGTTTTACCTTCTCTAGAAGATCTAGTTTGGTTACCTATGCATCTTTAACCCTAATCTTGGGTCAAATGGTGTTTTCTCCCTCTCTCTCACTCTTTCTCTCTCTCAAAGATTTCTGACTTGTCATTTCCTGATTGGTTTTGAAAATTCATATCCTTTAATCCACTTATCCAAATTTAACAAATAAATATGTTTTGGAATTCAAAAATTAATCTCTATATAATAAAAATATCTTTAAGGTCTGATTTCAAGGTTTTTTGAAAGGTGATTTTTAGAATATGATTTTAATACATAAAATCCATAAAATTACATCTTAATCATCATAGCTCCAAAATTAACATAAAATATGTTTTTTTGATATGGAGAACCTAATAAGTTCATTGGTGAGGTTTTCAAAGTCTAAATTTGAGTTTTGCTAAAAAGTTTTAAAATTAGGGTTTTTATACATTAATGTGCATTATGTACTCTAATACATGTTAATACATTGGAAATAGGCAGAGTGGAACTTGGACACAATTAAAGTGGTAAAAGTTAGTAATTGATATTAGTAAGAGAGGTATGTGCATTCTTACACCCTAAATTGGGATGTTTGCAAACCAAACCCTATATTTCCTTAATGAGGCTTTAATGAACCCTATTCCCTCTATTCATGATTCTTTTGTCAAATTACCTTAAAATTGGTAATGATATTCTTTTTCTTGGATCTTGTACCCCACTGCCATGTTGTAATTATGATGCTTTTACTTGCCATGATTTCTTTTCTAGCATTATGATTTTATTGACTATTTAGCTATAGTAGTGGTACTTATGTACAACCACCCATAGATAGGGCATGCATTAATTCACCCTAGGGAATGTCTTATTCTACCCCATAAAAATATGTGTAGGTGTCTGGGAATGTATTGATTCTACCCTCACCTATAGGTTGAGGACTGGTAGGTTCCTCAACCCTACTTAGTTAATGTAGTCAACATTAATCATGCATGCTAATATTTTATTGTTTTTCTTGATATGGCAAGCATCTATCTAATTATGCCTCATACACTTGAAATCTTCATCTTATGATGAAAACTATTCTTTATTTACATATTTTCTTTTCCTTGATATCCTATTCATATTTGTTGACACATACTTTGTTTTCCTTTCCCTTTTGCTGGGTGTTTACCCAACCACCCAGGTTTAGATCGAGGTGTTGAACATGACCAAGGAGAACATAGCTTCCAACATGGACCTAGATCTTGGAGATATTTCTTGGAGATAGATTTGAAATAGTTTAGACTTCCCTCTATTTAGATCCTTTGTTGTATCATACATGTAAACCCTTATGGGAGATTATGATGTACTTTTGTGAATACTGAATATAGTCATTTGTTTAATTCTACTGCTACACTTTCTTTGTTTTGAATACCATCTTCATTGAAATTTGAAAATTTACACCTATTCCAGCTTACCTTTGAGTGTGCTTGGAATGGATGTTTATATTCTTCAATATTTTTAGTAGGGAGTGGATCTCCTCTGGGTCCCACTCCTTACACCGACACACCAAGTAATGATGAGGCTGATATCATTTGCTGATAGCAATGGCCGATACACAAAGGGATAGCTAGGCCGACACACTAGATAGTAGTATGGATGAAACCCTAAAGTACACTATGGCCGATACATGTACCTTGGCCGACACAAGAAATAGTGTCTAGGCCAACACAAGTAGATGTTTCTAGGTGGACACCAATGTTAGTATGTAAACCAATATACCTTGATGAGTGTAGGCCGTACACCATGATGAGTGTAGGCTGATACACTTTGAATGTAATTAATTTATACACTATGAGGTAATGAGATGGATGCACTTTAATAAGTGTAGGTTGATAAACCCTAAAGAGGATTAACCCAATGTAATAAGTATGTTGAAATCAATATCCTAGTAAGGATGAAAGAGAAACATATACTACTCATATGAGAAAGGTAATACTTCAAGTTAATAATTAATTAATGATAATTGATGAGAGTAATTAAGTATGCTTGAATACTTATGGAAATAATATAAGCTCTTATGAGGTGAATGAGGATTTGGTTTTAAAATATGAACTTGAAAACCCTAATTGGATACAAAGGGAAACCCTAACCCTAATTATGAGAGAGTTGCAATTTGTATGATTCTTTTATGGCATGGTGATGGTATTTACTTGGTATTGTTTTTAGCATGAAAAGCTAACAATACAAGTATTATGAAATGATGAGCATAGCCAGGTATGAGCTATAATGATTTAGCATGATACAAATTATATAAGGCTTTGTCTACCATGTAAAATACTTGTACAACATATATTATAGGTCTGATGACCTAGAGAAAATTGTTGCCTGGTAAGAGGTGACACTGTTTAATGAAGAACTAAAGGTTTTATACCCAAAACATGTGATCATGATAATGATAATGTTAAAGGGATGAGATTTCCCAGTAATATGTTTAAGGGATGGAGATCCCAGGATAAGGGTAACAATATGCGTTCCAATTGATAGAAGATTTCTTGAAAAATATATTATACATGTCTATGTAACATTTATCTGTAATTCATGCTTGTAACTTGATTGATGCTAAAAGATGCTGTAACACACTTAATTTATCAAGTGAAACAAACAATTTACTTTTCCCTAGGCATAGATCCATTCAGTGTCAGAACTTGCTAGATGGTGAAATGAGTTTTACTCAGAGTGCATATTTTTGAATATGTGAGGGTGCAAGATGAGTATTTCCTTGCTTCCTTCAAATCTCAGGATTGGCTACAGGACATACCCTGAAACGAGTGTGGTTGTAGACCGTATATCTAATGCAACATCAGGATTGGCGGTAAAGCCATACCCTAAGAAGAGTATGGATGCATGCCATGACTCAATATATATATGCATGATTGACTGAAGGCCATACACTGAACAGAGAACATGCTACACGCTATATATCTATAACAATGAGCCTCTATACCCCAGCTAGATAAATTGGAGATTGACTCATAATGTCTCTTCCATTATCATACTAACTGAGGAAGTAGAGGTCATGGAGTCCAACTCTTCCTTAGACCTTGTATAACACTGATGTTACTTATCAGTGGTCAGTTGGAGAATGAGCGGTATACCTCATCTCCTCGGGGCATAAGATTGATTGTTGAAAGATGTAATTAGCCGTGTGGCATATTTTCTTAAAAAATCAAATACAAAAACATTGAATGAGGTTGCTATTTCTTCTGTATGTCCTACTTGATGAATATTATACATGTTCTTCATATTCCTTTTAAAAGTGGCTAAATTATCTATTACTCAGTTATAGATATTTGAACTATTTAGACGATGAAACTGCTCTACCCTACATATAATATGTAGTTATACATGTTTAATTCAATAAAGGTTTCTTCTACTCTCTTTCATAAATGTTTATCTATGATAATAATATTGTTGGCTGAGGGTTATATATCCCACTGGGATTTTTATGTCTCACCTCATGGGTCCCACAACTTTTTAGGTGGACATGCACAAGGAGGTAGAGATCGTGTAGCTGAGAATGGGTAGCAGCAGCAAGGACAGTAGTAACAGCTCAGGTTGAGTGTGTTGTTATGAGTCTGTTAGAAGTAGAGTCCTATGTTTCGTCCCTGTCAGGTCCTTAGGGGATAGTTTCACATCCAATTTTACAATTGATATGAGATTTTGGCTGAGAACGCCTCGATGTGTAATGTTGCTTTTGTATATGTTTTAGTAAAATAAGTGATATCTCATATCCTTACAATATGAAGGAATGATGTATGCATGGAATAAACCATGTTGTATATATGGCCTTGGGCCTTTTGGCAAAAAGTTTCTGGCAATGGATCTTTTATGGAAGATGGCTTTAATTTTTAGTGATGGTAATTCACTGTTAATGGTTGTTTTCATGTGGTTTTATGTGGTTTCTTTATCAGTTGGATAGCGGTTGTCAAAAATGGGATGACAAAGTCTGGACATTTTGGAAATAAAAATAAAATATAAGGTTTTTTGTATGGAAAAAATCAGTAATTTCTATTTTTATCCAATCCTGGTAACAAGCATAAATTATGAGTAAATGGATTAACAACTATAATCCCAATATGATAAAATCCATGTAATCAAACATTCCCTAAAAGCAAAGAGACAAAGGATAAATGTCACTTAGCTAAAGAATGATGATGGAATATGGTTGTAAGGAGAACTGGAGCTAAGATGCCTTATTCAACATCATTTTTCAAATTTGATTACCAAAGACAACCCTTGAGATGGGAATGGGGCTTCAAGGTTTACAAATTCCTTTCCTTCAACTAAAAGACACCACTATAATAGCTTTACAAGCAAGGAGATTGACACAATGCCTATGAAAATGAATGCCCTAAAGACCCTGGCCCTGATGGAGTAGACACATGCTTCATACAAAAGAGTTGGCTAGGCTTAGAACCTATCTAACTCTAGATATTACTAACAATTTTTCAAAGAGCTCCATTAATACCTCAATGAAGAAATACACCATGATCTTCATCCACCAGTCCAACATGCCTGAAAGTTATAACCACCTTATGCCTATTGCCTTGAACAATGTTACAATGAACCCAATCTCAAAGATTATTATGGAACACATCAAACCTTACCTTTCTAATTGGATCTCCCCTCTTGAAATGATATTTTTGCCCTTCAAAACATATTATAGACAACATTCTTATTGTGCAAAAAATCATCTTGACCATGATGTTTAGGAATAGAGGGCAGAAGAGTATGGTCCTAAAGACAAATTTGTCTAAAGCTTATGACAGGATGATCTGGCCCATTATGCATGACACTGAAGAAAGTCACCAATCATGATAATGTGACTTCTTTGATAATGAGTACCATAACCATGAGTGAGATATCAATATCTTGGATTGGAGAAACCTTACATGCTTTCAACCAACATGAGTATTCCTGTAGGGAGATCCTTTGTCACCCTATATCTTTGTAATGTTCCTTGATCATTTCAGCCATGACATAGCTAAAAAAGAACAAAAGAGGAGCTGGATGTTGGTGTAGCTCACCATTAATTGATCCAAACTATCACACATTTGTTTGCTAATGAATTTATTATTTTCAAGAAGCTATGCAACAATATGCCAAATATGATGAATTGCCTCAAAACCTTTGACAAATATTCAGAACAATAATTGAAAAAAGAGAAGTCATCAGTATTCTTCTCAATAAATATCAACATCATCTTAAAATAGCCAATTTACATATTGACTAGCATTGGTGACTAATAAAATACGTAGGCATTTGGGGGTGCTTTTGTGGCACACCATAGAAAATAAAGCTACCAACCTTGTCATCATAAATAAGGTTCAAAAACAAATATCATCTTGGTTAAATAGCACCATCTCCGAAGAAGGAAACTTGACATTGATCAAGTCCATTTTGAACACTACACCTATTTACCCAATGAAAATAGTGCAACTCCCGATTTCTATTTGTGACATCAACCAACCAATCTTGAATAATTTTCTTCAATGTCCCACATGATCAATGATACACTCACATAATGGGACAGAGAAAGATTATTACAGATAGAATAAATGGAGGTTAGGGATCAAGGCTACCGAGGTTGAGAATGAATATCTACTGTTAAAAATTGACTAGGAATTCTAAACTAGGAGACCACTATTATGTCATGAAATGAAAACTACTAAGTATGGACATATACAAGAGAAATGTGTGACTAAGCACTCAAGATTGTGGAAGTTCATTGTAAGGAATGAGAAATGGTTTAGAAAAAAGGTTGTAAGAGTCATTCTAAATGGTGTTGATGCATTTGTTTGGCATGATAGATGGGTGGCATATGGTACGTTGATACCTACTATACTATCCAATGACAACTTACCTACTGATATTTAGGACATCAAACTTAAAGCATGATAGATCTTGTTGTCGAGTGGGATGAAGATTGTACCAAATCTTGGTTGAGAGAGTACATGATACATGCAATCACTCAAGTTCCTATTCTGAACCCTTTCATGACAAAGGCAAGTGGGTTTATAATGATGACCCAAGAGGGGAGTTCTTGGCTAAGAACATCTACACAAAGTTGTCGATACCTCTCTATACTCCTACATAGGGATGGTGGATCAGAATCTAGAAGTGGAAGTTGCCCATTGCACTAAAATGTTTCTTTGGTAGTCTATACATGATGGACTAATGACTAATAGAAATAGGTATAGAAAAGGATTCACAGTGACATGATTTGTCAATGATGCACAAAAGAAGAAGATAACAACCTACACATATTGCAAGATTGCAAGATGGTAAAGAAGGTTTGGGGATGTAGACATGGCTTGATGACAAGAGTCTTTTGAGATGGCACCTCAAAATCATGGTATTCAAGATTCCAAAGAATAGCAAATAACAACCCAAGAGACATTGATGGTTTGCAATATGTATATGGAAAATCTGGCAAGCAAGGAAGAAACATATTTTCAAAAAGGTTCATGCTTCTACCCAATAGACTGTTAGACGTGTTATATTCCATGTGGAAATAAGTAAGGATGCCTTCTTAAAGGAGGATAGCGTGGAAAGACTATAGTAGCTCATTGTTGGTTGGGAACCCCCTCAATAACACTAGTTTAAGCTAATTATAGATGCTTCAACGGTAGAAAAGAAATAGCTATGACCTATGTCCAACATGACAAGAATAAAGGGTGGTGCAAGGGAAGTTTCATGCATAAATCTGCAATGCCAATACATAATGAAGTTTAAGATTTTTGCTATTAATCATAAGTTGAAAGCCATTTCCAGAGTCTAAGCTAGTGTGGTTCCAAGGACTGACAATGCTAGAGCATACAAATGATGACTAGCCAAACAATCACACCTACAAAATATAAAACCTAGTACAACTTAATTATAAAGCATCTTGTATCTATGCGGGGTGCATGATGTGTGCATTTCATATCGACGTTTTCTACAATGTCACACACAAATTCGGTTCATTATGCATTCCTTTAGCCTCTATTCATATTTATCTTGCCAAATTTTAGTTATTTTTGCTTAATGCATGATGTTGATTGCAGATATGCACTTAAAGTGCCAAATTGGATATAGTTCAAGTCAAATCTGACCCTAAATGGACTTCTCCCCAACTTGCAGCTGATTCAGAGCTTATTTCTAAAGAAACAACATTGGACACAACATGCCATATTTCAGACACGACGTGTCCCTTTCCATAAAACTTCGTATGATGAAGGAAATGTAGTGTGGTATTTAACACATGACGTGTGAGTCTCCAGTGGCCCCAATGCCAAAATGTAGAAGAATGCAAACACCTCGTGTCTAAATGAGGACACGATGTGTCCACAAGACCAGAAGGTCGGGTACAACTTGCTGCCAACGCACACGACGTGAGTTAATTCAAACACACCGTGTGCCTTTCACCTAAAATGACTATAGAAGAAAGTTACATGTCATGTCTGATTTAAGAAATGACATGCACCTCATAGCAATAGCAAGACCTAGTGGAATTGCACAAAGGGACACAACTTCTCTCACAGATATGCCGTGTCACTATCAGTTTCAGTAGAAATGAGAGCAACCACTCCTCATTTTTAAAGACCAATGAAACCCAATGGGAGGTTGTATCTCATCATTTTGAAAGTGTCTTTCATCCAAGAGAAGTTCTAGAGCTAAGGGGGACAATTTTGGGGTAGAAGAAGGTGTTTTATTGGAAAAGAGCCTCCATTCTACTTCATTTCTTTTCCGTTTCTTCCTCGAAGGTGTAGCAGAGCTTACTCCTCTCATTCAAGCTTTCTAAGAGGGAAGATTGTTTGAGTTGGAGCAGTTCCAAGGGTGGAATTTCTTCCTCTAGTCAAAGTTCTAATCCCCTTTGGCTACATCTTTGGTTCCTTTATCTTTTTCTTCTCTTAAGCATGCCAAACTCTAAAATTTCTGCATTGTGTCTGTACATCTACATTATGGACGAATAGAACTCTTTTATTGGGTATGGGAGAGTAACTCCCATTGCATTGTTCATGTGAACTCAAATCTATGTTTATTGCTAGTTAATGTTTCTTTTCCATGGATGTCTATGGTGTTTCTTCCTTGTATGTTTGGCTGGCCACTTTTCATACATGTTTTATGCTTACCTTGTGCTTTGGGAGAATGTATGAGGGAGTAAGGAATAGAATCCATGCCAATATGCTCTTAACCATGGGAGTGGCTTGAGAATATTGAGGGTGAGGTTATGTTTAATTCTAGGCATAGATGTGGGAGCGTTATGTCAAGTTGAGAACCATCTCATGACATTAGGAAATGCACGACGATGACAACACCAATGCATATTGACGATAATATTAATTTTGTAACATGATGGTATGGTAATGAAATCTAATGTCCAAGTCTTTAATTTCTTATTCAACCCTTTAACCTTTAGCTTTCACTTTTTCTAGCTTTCTAATTCTATAAACAACCTGAATTTTGTAACCCAACTTTGATTAATGAAAGTTAATGAATTTGCGCCTAACTAGCTTATCTCCTTATGTTCGACACTCGACTACACTGACCCCGTAAAACTCCCAACAAGTTTTTGGCACCATTTCCAGGGAGCTATAGTGATTTTTAGTTAGAGTAGACAAGTTAACTAGTAATTGAGACTAAGTCGATATTTCTACATTTCATATCGTGGTATCTCTTAGCCTTTGTGAATCTTACTCAATTTTTTCTTTTTAGGGTGTATACGTCACTCTAAGAGCAGTCTATAGACATCCATATTTCTGGACCCTGAGATAGAGCATACTTTCAGTAGTCAAAGAAGAGAAAGGAGGAGTGAGAATTCTTCAAATGTGGGAGAATCACATCATCAGCACAATCTTCACCTTCACCACCGCCTTCACCCGGTCCTCTTCAGGAATCGGATATGGAGGACAACCGTCCACTCAAAGATTTTGTTGTGCTGGCCGCCATCAACATATGAGGGGCCATTGATCATACTGCAATAGAGGCCAATAACTTCTCCATCAGCCCTACAATCATGTCGATGATCCAACAAAACTAATTTGGGGGAACTCTTATGAAACATCAAAATCTTCACAGAGCGGAGTTTCTACATTACATGAACACTTTTAAGATTAATGGTGTTCCAGTTGAGGGAGTGCGCTTACTCATGTTCCCATTCACTTTGCGAGATTTATCCAAGGCGTGGCTCTCCTCACTACCTACACGTTCCATCAAGACCTGGGATGATTTTCTGGCTAAATATTTTCCACCTAGCAAGATGGCCCAACTGAGGAATCAAATTACAAACTTTAAGCAACAAGAGGGGGAGACACTTTATGAGACATGGGAGAGGTTCATGGATCTCCAACGCCTATGCCCTCACCATGGTTTGTCAAACTGGCTACTTCTACAAACTTTCTACAATGGGTTGTTCTATAATACCCGTATGACCATTGATGGTGCTAAAAATGGAGCCTTGATGAACAAGTCATATAGTGAAGCCTATGCAATTATTGAAGACATGGTGCTCAATCACAACCAATGGAGTTCAAAAAAGACCAATAAGCCATTCTCTTCCTCTAGTTCAAGTGAGAAGTCCAGTGGGAAACATACTGTAGATGTCGTAGACTTGATTGCAGCTAAGCTTGACACTATAACCCAAAATTTTGAAAGCTTGCTACTCACTCAGTCCAAGTACTCAAACAAGTATGTGAGGCTTGTGGAACATCTGGGCATAACTCTTCTTCTTATTTTGCACCATAGTTGAATGCCACTGAAGCATCAGAACAAGTCAATGTAGTAGGAAATTTTAATAA
Source organism: Alisma plantago-aquatica (assembly GCA_963693085.1). Lineage (NCBI taxonomy): Eukaryota > Viridiplantae > Streptophyta > Magnoliopsida > Alismatales > Alismataceae > Alisma > Alisma plantago-aquatica. The sequence goes on from OY856413.1 coordinate 257,087,846, forward strand.
TAGACAAGCCTACAATCCCTTTTCTAAAACCCTATAACCCGGGATGAAGAGACCATACTAATTTCTCTTACAGGAACAACAATTCACCGAACCAGCAACAAGGCCAAGCTCAAGGTCAGCAACCTATGAGCAACCGTCAACCGATGAATGCTAACTGCCAACAACCACTGGGGTACAATTCTAACAGTAGTAGGAATCCCAATCCATTTCAACAAGTGACTCATCCACCTCAAAAATCAAGCTTGGAAAGCCTTCTTGAGACCTTTGTCACCACACAAATCTAGTAAAATGACAAGTTCTGGGAAAATGACAACATATTGAAAGATGCTATCACACAGCTGTCCTCCAAGGTAGATGGAATTGTTACTCACACCAAAATTTTAGAGAATTAGATAGCTCAACAAGCATTAGCCAACCAAGGAATGTCTTCCGGGTCTTTACCCAGTCAGCTTGTTATGAACCCCAAGGATACATGTAAATTTGTGACCTTGAGAAGTGGAGCAGTCATAAGAGGATCCACACCACCATCTAAGAGGAAATCTGTAGAGATTGCTGACACTACTTTTGAAGATATTGCTGAAAATCAAAGGAAGACATCTACTGGAAATCTGTAGCAAGGTGATTCTTCTATCAAGCCAACTGCCCCTTTTCCTCACATGTTTTCTAACACCAAAAATGACGTGAAGTTCAACAAATTTATAGACATTCTGAACAAGTTGTATGTAAATCTACCCTAGTTGATGTCATATCCGAAATGCCCTCCTACGCCAAGTTCTTAAAGGATATCCTAACAAAGAAGAGGAGATCTGGACACGTAGAAACTGTTATGCTTTCTAAAAGACTAAGCTCTATTATCCAGAACCATATGCCATAGAAATTAGCTGAATAAGGTGCCTTTACTCTCCCTTGCAAGATAGGAGACTCCACTTTTGACAAAGGCCTTGTTGACCTTGGAGCTAGCGTCAGTTTGATCCCTGTCTCTTTGTGGGAGAAGCTAGATCTGGGAGATTTGAAGCCCACATCTATGAAAATTCAGTTAGTCGACCTTTCAATCAAACACCCAAGGGGAGTGATTGAGGATGTTCCTATTCAGATAGGAAAGTTCTTTATTCCATGTGATTTTGTGGTCTTAGACATGCATGAAGACCCAGGCAATCCTATCCTTTTTGGTAGATCTTTCTTACGCACTACAGGCTGTTTAGTCGATGTTAGGGAAGGAAAGCTCACCATTAGGGTGGGAGATGAGGAACTAGTATTTTCAGTCTATGATTCCATGAAGGTGCCCAACTCCAAAGAATACCTTTGTCTCGTTGATACCATTGATACATTGCTTGAAGAGGAAAAGAATTCAGTTGAAACTGCCTTCGATGATTTGGAAGAAGATGATGCAAGTAACATTCTCAATGAGGAAAGTCCTGAAACTTTAGAGATTCCACCAAGTGAAGAAGACTCAAAGAAGAATGAGGGAAGCAACACTGAAAATCCATGCAAACAAGTAGAACTAAAACCCATACCACCGGGGTTAAGGTATGCTTTCTTAGGCCCAAACTCTTCCTCTCTTGTCATTATAAATGTTGAATTAAATAATGATCAAGAAGAAAAACTTTTAAATGAGGTTAGAAGCTACAAAGATGTGATAGGTTACTCCATTGATGACCTCAAAGGAATTAACCCATCCATTTGTATGCATAGGATAGCTTTGGAAGAGAATGCCAAACCATGCATAGACCCCCTAGAAGACTTTACCAAAACATGATGGAAGTGGTAAAAAAGGAAATCTTAAAACTTAAAGATGCTAGAATGATCTATCCAATAAGTGATAGTCCTTGGGTAAGTCATATACATGTTGTGCCTAAGAAGGGAGGAACAACTGTAATTAAGGGAGAAAATGATGAACTAATACAAACAAGGATCGTCATCGGGTGGCGAATGTGCATTGATTATAGAAAATTGAACAAAGACACCAGAAAAGATCATTTCCCTTTACCTTTTATTGATTCGATGCTAGAAAGACTTGCTCACCACTCTTATTTTTTCTACCTTGATGGGTATAGAGGATTCTTTCAGATTCCCATCTATCCACCTGATCTAGAAAAGACTACATTTCCTTGCACCTATGGAACTTATGCATATAGATGGATGCCCTTTGGGCTCTGCAATTCTCCCGCCACTTTTTAGAGGTGTATGATGCCCATTTTTTCTGATTACATTGAAAAGATCATAGAAATATTTATGGATAACTTTAGCGTCTACAACAATTCATTTGATGATTGTTTGTTAAATCTAACTAAGGTTTTGTAGAGATGCCAACAAGTCAACCTTGTGCTCAATTGGGAGAAATGCCACTTTATGGTGCATACTGGTGGTTTTCTAGGACATGCCATTTTGAACAAAGGAATTGAAGTGGATAAAGCTAAAGTGGAGGCTATTGAAAAGATGTCAGTTCCAACCAATGTGAAGGAAATACGTAGCGTTTTGGGCCATGCGGGATTCTACAAGAGATTTATTAAAGATTTCTCAAAGATTGCAAAGCCTCATCTCTGTTCTTTGTTAGCAAAAGATGCGAAATTTGTCTTCAATGATGATTGCCAAACTGCGTTATGGAAGTTAAAAGATGCTCTAGTTTCAAATCCAATTATCCAACCACCAGATTGGAGTGTTCCCTTTGAGGTGGTGTGTGATGCCAGGGACTATGCCATAGGAGCCATCTTAGGACAAAGAAAAGACAACAAACTCCATGATATACACTATGCAAGTAAGACCCTTGATGAAGCACAAATCAATTATGCTATTACAGAGAATGAGATGCTTGTCGTATTTTATGCATTTGATAAATTCAAACAGTATCTAGTAGGTTCTAAGGTCATTGTGTATGCGGACCATGCTTCTATAATATATCTTATGAGCAAGAAAGATGCCAAACCTCACCTCATCCCCTGAATATTATTACTTTAACAGTTTGACTTAGAAATCAAAGACAAGAAGAGAATCAAGAACAATGTAGCTGACCATCTCTCACGTCTTTCTACTAGTGTTGAAGACACAGTTCCTATTGATGACAAGTTGCCCGTTGAGAAGATGTATGCAGTAAACTCTATTGTTTTGCCATGGTTCACTGATTTTGCAAACTACCTTGCTACAAGATGTCTTCCACCCGATCTCACCTACCAACAAAAGAAGAACTTCCTTCATGATGTTAAATTCTATTATTGGGACGACCCACTTTTGTTCAAGCATTGTGCAGATGAACTCATCAGGATATGTATCCCAAATGAAGAAATTGCTAGTGTGATTTCAGACTGCCATTCCTCTCCCTACGGTGGAAACTTTGGAGCAAACAAAATTGCAAAAAAGATCCTTCAATCTAGTTTTTATTGTCCAAGTTTGTTCCGTGATGTACACACATTTGTCAAAGCTTGTGACAATTGACAAAGAGCTGGAGCAATCTCAAAGAGCGATGAAATGCCATTGAACTCAATTACGGAAATAGAAGTCTTTTATGTGTGGGGCATAGATTATATAGACCCCTTTCCATCCTCTTGTAGCTACAAGTTTATCTTAGTGACTTGTGAATATGTTTCCAAATGGGTGGAGGCAATCCCCACTCAAGCTCCAGATGCAAAATCAATCATAAAGCTATTCTTGAAGATCATCTTTGTAAGATTTGGAGTTCCAAGAGAAATAATAGTATATGGTGGCACCATTTTAATGAAAGGAATTTCAACATCTTTCTTAGCAAGTATGGAGTGAAGCATAAGGTATCCACACCTTATCATCCTCAGACCTCAGGTCAAGTGGAAATCCCAAATAGGCAACTAAAGGCCATCCTCGAAAATAGAGTCTCTAGTTCAAGGAAGGATTGGGAATTGAAGTTAGACAATGCATTATGGGCTTACGGGAAAGCTTTCAAAACTCCTATTGGTACAACTCCTTTCAAACTTGTTTATGGCAAATCATGTCATTTACCAGTAGAATTGGAGAACAAGGCACTATGGGCAATCAAATTCCTTAACTATGACCTCAAGAAGGCAGGAGAGAAAAGATTGTTGCAACTCCAAGAGTTAGAGGAACTAATAATGGATGCTTATGAGAATGCTAAGATTTACAAGGAAAAGACTAAAAGATGGCATGAAAAAAGAATCAAGGTCAAGGATTTCAAAGAAGGAGACCAAGTTCTATTGCTCAACTCCAAACTCAAGTTCTTTCCAGGAAAATTAAGATCCAAGTGGTCCAGGCCGTTCTCAGTCCTACAAGTATATCCATATGGGATAGTGGAGCTGTAAGGGAAGCAATCAACCTTCAAAGTCAATGGACAAACATGCAAGTTGTACACCACCGGAGAAGAAATTGATAAGGGAGCCTCTTGCTCCCTCCAAGATCCTTAACCAACAAGTTGAAGAGTCTTACTTTGGACTTTAAATGGAGGAACTCGTGGGAGTTGAACCCACATTAGGATATATTTTTCTTTAAGTAGTTTGAGTCAAGGACAATCTTTAATTTCCTGAAAAAAACTTGTCATGGATGAATGTAATAATTTAGGCACTTATATTTACATCTCATCACTTCTGCAGGTATTGATCAAAAGACAATTTTTGTAGAAATTCATACAGACACGATGTGTCTTTATTTGACACACCGTGTCAGCACTCACAGAAGGAACAATATGAGCAGATTCTTAAAAAGACACGACATGTCTCTCAACGACACATTGTGTTGTTATCAGTTAGAAAATGTGTTACTATAATCTGGAATGTTACACATCGTGTGCAATTTGGATCATGGTGTGTGTTATTTATTGGAAAAAAGGGGGCATCAAGTTTCTGGAATCAAACACGTCATGTCCTAATTCACACACGTCATGTCTTTATCGGTGAAAAATTCAATACTTGGACTTCTGTAGGCACACACGATGTGTGTTAAAAGGCACACATCATGTACTTTTCAGGTCAATCTTTTCTAAAAAGAGGATTACAATTTTTGTAAACGCACATGGCGTGTCTTAAACGAGACACGTCGTGTCCTTTGACGAAAAAGGGGGTTTTAAACCTAACCCCAAACCATCTCTTTCACTCTCACAACACTAAAATCTCAAAGAAGTCATGTGCATCCGCCATGTTCCAACTGAGCAGTTGTGTCCATGGCATGAAGCTGCTTCTCCAGAATCTCCTCCGACCAAGTTCTTTCATAGCTGCAACCGTGCTCACCCATGGAGATCTCTGTCCCTCTCCTTCCAAGAAATGGAGAACCTTGGGCAAGATCCCACTAATTTTCACCGTCAACAAGTCCAACTCTAGGTAAAAACAAGTTAGATCTCCATATCCGCCATCATCTTCACTTCCTCCTTTATCCTCCATCCAAGATATGGCAAAATCATCTACTGTGTTTGACCCAGAGGCCGTGTGCTGCTATTGTGTCCATCAAGCTGCCGCTCCTCAAGCTGTCGCTCTGCTCCAGGCACACAATGTGTCACAATACACATGCGACATGTTCACACCCGATTCTGTCATGTTTCTGCCACAAGCACATGACATGTCATAAATCAAACACACCGTGGCAAAGGTCATTTAAACAACACTCAAGGCAAGAATGGCACCCATGAAGCAAACTTCCAACCGCAAGCATGGAACAAGCTCTTCCTTGACTCCAACATACATCTCTACGACCCAGTTTAGGGTCAAAGTTGAGGAGGACCCTACTTACTAATTACTTATATCAAGGAGGGTGCTACCTACATGTTTTTTGTGTGAGAAAATCCTCAACACCCTAGGATTCAAACATGAAGTCATCATGCACCTAAAGGAACTCATCCTGCACTACCTTTACTTCTCAGTAAAGAACACTTACCCCTGCCTTGTATATGAGTTTTCACTACTCTTACCATTGAGAATGACCCTCAAAATAAATTGGAACCATATGCAATTATCCATTTCCATCTACTGGGCTGAGGCTCCAAGCTTACCTTCAGACGATTCTTTGAGGTTTTAGAGTGCCATTACAAAGGGGCACTAAGCTTCCTTAATCTTTTGACAGTGATGAATTCTGGTCTAAAATCACTAATGAAGACCATCATGATGCCAAGAAGGCTAGGGCATATGATATTCACAACCCCATCTTCAGATATGTCCACTGGCTTCTCAGCACAATGGTTTTTGTAAAGAGATAAACTCATGTGTGGGGGGTTGATTACCCTTATTGCAAGGAAGCTTGAGGTGGACCTGATAGGTCTAGAGGCTGCACCAGGTAGAAACCTGGTAGATATTCAGTACCTTCTATCCACAAGATTGATCTCTAGAGTTCTTAATGATGATACCAAGTTCAGGTAGTTCTTTGATGATGACCAATACATTGACATCTCGGACTTGGAAAATATCACATTGGCAAACAAAGACAACTGGAGGGTCATTCTTACTGGACCAGATGACGAAGAAGCCCCTAAAGGGCCACAAGCTACTGAGGCACCCCCTACAGCTCCACCACCTCCCTCCAAAGGCACTCAAACATAGTACTCTTGGGCAATGCTTTATGTGAGGCATCTCTATGGGTATGTGCAACAACCGTTTGACCACATAGATGGTCGCTTGGACCTCATGGGTTAGTAGTATTCCATTATGCATGACATGGTCTAGCACATGGAAATGTGGCACATCTCTCTGAGCCACTATCCAATGCCTCAGCAACACCACCCTACACCTCAGTAACACTACCCTGCATCTCAACTGCCACAGCCCGAGTCAGCTCCACACCCATGCACATTGACATTCTGGACGATGATGATCTCATCAACCAGTTCTTTTCTGCTGGTCACGGGGGCACTGGCCCCTCCTACTGATGCCATCCCATGACATGTACCTGATTGCATTTTCTTTGAGTTTGATTGCTACAGTGAGGACACTACAATTTTCAAGCTTAGGGGGGATGCAACCGGCCGTTAATGTAGTTTCTTTTGTTGTTTTTATTCAGTTCTATTGTTAATCCTATTTTTAAGTTCAGTTTTTCTTTTTCATTTGGCAAGTTCAATATGATGTGAGGCTCACTTTATGTAATGAACTATTTCTTCACAAATTTGAACTATCTTGTCCTCCTGTGCACTATCTATCATTTGAAGGAATTGTTAAAGAGCATGCATGAATCAGATGAAACCCTTCGGCCACCAACATATGCTTAAGTCTGGTTTTTTACTTGTAGCTTGAATATTCACCTTTCATATCTATGACAATTCAAAACATGTAATGGTCACAAATTTTTATGAATGAATCAACCTTAGAACTTTAATTAGGATACAAGATGCCCTTGCCTAGCTCTTAATGCATATACAACCACTTTTTCAGTAATTTTTTTTTCAAAACAAGTGAACGAAATCTAGCTAACTTTACAATCTTGTTGACTCTCTAGTATATCATGTTACGGTGAAGAGAAATAATATGAAGGATCACATCCATAACCTTATTGATGTGAATGGTGAGTTAGTGGATGAAGTGGACAAAGGGGAGGAGTTGGATGTGGGTTTCTTCACTGAGCTATACAATAGTGGGGAAAATGATACAGTCAGTAGGGGGTCCTTGCTAGATAAAAGGGTCAATGATGATATGAATTCTGAGTTGTTGAAATTGGCTACTCATGTGGAAATTAAAGTGGATACTTTCTCTATTGGTGCTTCTATAGCCCCGGGACCTGATGGTTTCAATGCCAATTTTTTTAAGAGTTGTTAGCACATAGTTGGCAGGGAAATATGAAATGTGGTTCGGTGGTTCTTGGTTGGTGGGAGAATAGTGCATCAAGTCAATCACTCCTTCATCAGACTGATCCCAAAGAAGCCTGGAGCTACTGCTATGAATGACTTCTGACCTATAGCTTGCTGCTCAATGACTTACAAAATCATATCCAAGCTGTTGGCTCGAAGAATGAAGAGTATTTTCCCCATAATTATATCTCCAAATCATGCCGCATTTGTGAAGGGAAGAGCTATATCTGAGAATGTTCTTCTGGCTACTGAGTTCTTCTATGATTTCCTGGTGAAAGGCAGTACCAAGCAGGCTTGCATCAAATTAGATATTTATAAAGCTTATGATCATGTGTTCTTGGAGGGGCTATGCAGTACTATGGAGGCTCAAGTTTCTCCACTAGGTTCATTAACATTCTCACACAATGTGTTCAGACTACTTCCTTCTCAATGCTGGTTAATGGAATTCCTAAAGGATTGTTTAGAGCCTCTAATGGACTCAGGCAGGGTGACCCACTGTCTCCTATGTTCTTCACTATCCTTATGGAAAATCTATCTTACCTTGCTTGCCAAGATAAAGAGGAAGGGAGTATTAAACCGTATAAGGCGTAGGGGATCAAAGTTTTGAGCCATATGATTTTTTTTCTGATGATCCTATGATCTTTATCTGGACACATGCAAGAGTTTTTAGAGGGGTCAGAGCCATTCTTGGGAAATTTGTAGATATGACATGCCTACACATAAGTGATATCAAATCACAAGTCTTTCTGTCTAAATCTTGTGATGCCATAAGAGGGAGATTGAAGGAGGCTATTCCGCTGGAAATTGGTTGCTTCCCAAACAAGTACTTGGGGGTGCCCATCTCTGGAGGAGTTGGTAAAGGGGTTGATTTCCAAGTTTGCTTGGACAACCTTCGGATGAAGGTGGAGAACTGGAGTGGACTAAAAGTTTCTATGGATGACAGGGTTGTACTCATTAACACCGTTCTCCTCAGTATGGTTAGATATTTATGCAAAGCTTACGGACATCCCAGAGTTCATTTTGGGGAAGTTTAGATTAGTTATGGCTAGTTTTTTATGGAGTGGTGGTCAATATGTTTTTGCTTGGGAGGAGGTTGCTCAACCCAGCCATGGTGGAGGGCTGGGGCTGTTTGATCCCTCAGATATCATGTGGGAGGCCACGACTAGAAGAGTTAATGATTTTTTGATGAAACCAGTAAGCATTTGGATTACCTAGATGAGAAGATATGGGTCTTTCCTTGATACTATGGGAACTAGACTGGCTTCTTTCTCCAGAATGGCGTAATATGTGTTCAGTTTGGGGTAGGTGCAAATAGGAGTATACTTGGAGCAATGGGAACTGGACGATGGTTATGGGTGGTAAATCTTGGAGGATTAACCATAAACAACCTCAAGTTCCTCGGGACCAGTTGCTTAGGAGCAAGGTCCATTGCCCCACGTGGAGCTTCTGTACCTATAGAGCAATCCTTGGTTGGTTACCTACTAGGGACAAAACTAGCAAATGGAGTAATGTTACCGTCAATGTCTGTCCTCTCTATTTCCAGGAGCTGGAATCACAAAAACACCTTTTTTTTAGTGTGATTACACTAAGTATCTCTGGGCTCGGTGCTCCCTTAAACTCAATTGGGGAGGCAACCCACCCACAAGCTTACAAAATAGTATGCCATGTATACTGAATCTAACTATGGGTGATAACCACATGAGGAGGTTTGATAGTCTCATTTGGACGGGCCTCATATACCACATTTGGCATGAGAGAAATAGTAGAACTCATGGTAAGAAGGAGAGGGATAAATTCCAACTTTTTGATGTTTTTGTACATAACTTGGTATAGCTTTGTAAAGAGAACCCGGGTACCCTTAAAAGGGTCAAAACCGAGATCATTCTGATGTGGGGTCTTCTGTGATTGTGTATGTTATACGGGGTGGTTTATACTCCTATAATCTTTTTGGTGATCTAGTAATATCTTACCTTATCAAAAAAAAATTAAAATTTTTTATTTCCTTGTTTCACCCTCATATCCATTAAAAGATGATAAATTATCCACATATCATGCCAGCCTAGTATAAGTCCGATCTGGCAATGATGGTTGGGTGATATGTCTCAAAAAAGAGGGTAAAACACCCCAACCAGCACTCCATGTGTGCATAAGCCTATATTAGCAATCGAGTTCCGGAACCCGTAATCCATTGTCAAAATAATCTTTTGGAAAAGAAGAAGAGTTCAACTAAGATTGTTAATGTTAACTAAGATTTCGTCATTTGTATCCTTAATAGCTGAGATCTCATGTTGCACATTCACTAACTGTTTGTCTAGGTCATCAAAATTCTACTTAATGTTGTTTAACCGATTTACTCATTTGTTTGTGACCACCCCTGTTGAACTGAAAATCTCTTTCATGGATGTTTAAGTTGAATTGGCGACTACAAGTATAAATAAGGTTATCATGGTTGATGCAGTCCCATACTCATATTTCTTTTCATTTGATCTATACACGAGCCTTGCAAATACTCCATCTATGCTCAATGCTCTTTTTGATTGAGGACAAGCAACTATTAAAGCTTAGGGGGATTTGATGTGTGCATTTTATATCAACTTTTTCTACAATTTCACACACAAATTCATTTCACTATGCATTCGTTTAGCCTCTATTCATATTTATCTTGCCACATTGTTGTTATATTTGCTTACCGCATGATATTGATTGCAGACACACACTTAAAGTTCCAAATTGGAGATATTTCAACTCAAATCCGACCTCAAATAGACTTCTATCCAACTTGCAGTTGATTCAAAGCTTATTTCTGTAGAAACAACATTGGACATGATGTGTCTTATTTAAGACACGACATGTCCCTTCTCAGAAAACTTTGTATGATGAAGGACACATCGTGTGGTATTTAACACACAATGTGTGAGTCTCCAGCGGCCCCAACACCAAAACATAGAATAATGTAAGCACGTCATGTTCGAATGAGGACACATCGTATCCACAAGACCAGAAGGTCGGTTACATCTTGCTGCCAACGCACACAACGTGTGTTAATTCAAACACGTCGTGTGCCTTTCACCTAAAATGGCTACAAAACAAAGTTACACGTCATGTCTTATTTAAGACATGACGTGTACCTCACAGCAACAACAAGACCCAGCAGAACTGCACAACGAGACACATCATGTTCTGTAATAGACACGCCGTGTCACTATCAATTTCTAGAGAAATAAGAGCAACCACTCCTCATTTTTAAAGACCAATCCGCCCCAATGGGAGGTTATCTCTCCTTATTTTGAAAGTGTCTTTTGTCTAAGAGAATTCTAGAGCTAAGGAGGGTGTTTTTAGGGTAGAAGAAGGTGGTTTCTTGGCAAAGAACCTCTATTCTGCTTCATTTCTTCTCTGTTTCTTCCTCAAAGGTGCAGCAGAGCTTACTCCTCTCATTTGAGCTTTCTTGGAGGGAAGATTGTCTGAGTTGGAGAAGTTCCAAGGGTAGAATTTCGTCCTCTAGCGAGAGTTTTACTCCCCTTTGGCTACATCTTTGGTTCCTTTAGCCTTTTCTTCTCTTAAGCATGCAAAACTCTAAAATTTCTGCATTGTGTTTGTACATCTACACTATGGATGAGTAGAACACTTTTCTTGGGCATGGGAGAGTTACTCCCATGCCATTGTTCATGTAAACTCGAAATCTATGTTTATTTCTAGTTAATTTTACTTTTCCATGGATATCTATGGTGTTTTTTGCTTGTATGTTTGGCTGGAAACTTTTCATACATGTTTTATGCTTACCTTGTGCTTTGGGAGAATGTATGAGGAAGTAAGGACTAGAATCCATGTCAATATGCTCTTAACCACGGTAGTGGCTTGAGAATATTGAGGGTAAGGTTGTGTTCGATGTTTGGCATAGATGCGGGAGCGTTATGTCAAGTTGAGAACCATCTTGTGACATTGGGAAATGCACGACGATGACAACACCCTTGCATATTGACGGTAATTTTGATTTTGTTGTCCATATGACATGATGGTATGGTAGTGAAATCTAATGGCCAACTCTTTAATTTATTATTCGGCCCTTTAACCTTTAGCTTTTTCTTTTACTAGCTTTCTAATTCTATAAACAACCTGAATTTTGTAACCTGACTTGGATTAATGAAAATTAATGAATTTGCACCTAACTAGCCTAGCTCCTTATGTTTGAAACTCAAATACACTGATGTCGTACAGTTGTGGTAAATTAGTGAGTTGAGATCTCTTTAGTAAAACTCCCAATAGTGCATCAAATATGTTCAGTAGGAGGGGCTCCAATCAATTGACATATGCTTTTACCAAGTAGAAAGTGAAGCAAGACGAGAAGGATGGGGTTTGTAATGACAGTCTAGTGTTCATCTATAACACATATGAGAATGTTCTAGGGTATGAATAGTGGAACACTCTATGTAATATCTCTTTTAGTCCTACATTACGAGTGAAGGATTAATAAAACTATCTCCCAGGTTCCACAAAAAAGGGGATATTATTTCATGGGGCTACTCTCTAGGCATAATACTATAATTATTATCTTAATATGACCAAAATAGGGAAGTAAATCAAACAAGATAATATATAACAAAAAAATGAAAATAAAGTAGGATAATAAGGACTTCATGGATGTAAAGGAGATAATCTCTCAATCCTCAAATTGTGGCCTCCACACAAAACATTTACCTAAGAATCATTGATACACTTTTTCTTCTCTATTCCAATGTCTTGTCATCTTTTACATTCTCTTTCAAACCTTGAACAAAAGAAGCACATATGTGGTGGTTCTAGGGAACTATTTATAATCATGGGATAATTAACGTCGAATACGTTCTAATTAAGGAAAACATGTTGATGACTTAGTCAATAGATTGGATGGCAATCTATATGCGCTTTTTGAAGTTTCAACCTATATACTCTATGTATACCTGATAGGTGACATGAATTTTCTCATGTACATAGATCTTTTGATTGATTCATCGTGCGTCAATCCACTAAAGTGGAATTTTAATATCTGGTTCATTGACTACTGGAGGAACCTTTAGTATGAGTCCATTTGAACTTGTTTTATTGATAATAGCCATTTGAATTGTCTTAACCAATTGGTTGACTTGGAATTCAACTTTCCCCATGCCTTAAAATAGATGGTATGTTGGTCGACTAGTATGTTTCCTTGAATAAGGGTCAATTCATCGAATGAAAACCAAATAATATGTTGAACAAAATGAAGATTCTTAAAGAATTAGTGTGGAATTGATCGTTTGAGTGTCTTTGCAATCAACTGATTATCCATGTATTGGAACTACACATCTGTCCTACCAGTTGAGTGGTGATGGAGACCAGTCTGGGTCTCTATCTTGTGTTTTTTCTCCTTATTCACATTTAGATGTTTCATAATGCATGTTATACTTTAAATAATTATTTTGTTGTGAAATGCACTTATGAATGTTTTTTGCATTTATTTAGGTACCTTGGAGATCGAATGATTGAAGGATGTGAGAGAGATGATCCCAATGACTCCAACATGCATGGAGGAACCTTAGGAGTCATCAAAGCCCACTTTAACCTATGCCAACTATCTAAGGATCAAAATTAATCAAAGAGCACCATAGATGGCCAGTTTAGAATCCAAGTGCCCAAAAATGACCTCAAAATGGTTGTGGTATCCAACTACTATGGTTCTACTTGAGCTAAAATCAGAATGAGATCTAGAGAGAAACATGGAAATGGACCCCCAACACCACAGTTGTGTTTCCTATAATGATTGTGTTTAGTGAAGGCCACCACGTCCATGTCATTCACCAAGGTTGTGCTAGAAAGTAAGGGCCACATGTATTCCAACCACCACACCTCCTTCATCTCACCATGATCGTGGGACTCACCATAGTTGTGCCACCCTCATACCACCCACCATAATAGTGTAACCTAAATTCCAAAACACTTTCACTTGATGTTTTTACAACTCCACCACAATCATTCCCACCAATATGAGGACAACTCATATACTATCTACCATGAACATGATACCCACCTAACCCTAGTACTTGTTGGTATGTATGCCTAGATAGCCAATGATATGATGATTGTAATGGAATAACTTGTAAATGATTTGATCAATAATAAAGGCATGCTTCCAATTTATTCTATTTTGTATTCAGTAATGAGATAATGAAGTAACATAATAACTGTTGAGAGAATGATATTACTCAATGGCGCATGTCTTCAAATAGTGACTTGAACAATGAGATCAAACAGATGTTAAGAGTATAAAATTTCTTATTATGTTCCTAGTTAGATGTTATTGTGAAGGGCTAATAGACAACAATAGCACATAATACTAGAGTGTGTGTTGGTTGATGACACAATCTCATCAGTCATGATATGTGATATCAAACCAAGCACATAGATACTTGTTAGAGAACAATGTATCAGATAGACCTACCATAAGAGTGATACATGGAGACCATAATTTGTAGTCAGAATCATATCTTATAGTGTTGGTGGTGATTGTAGTTCTTAGACCTAAAATCACTAAACTCATCACATGTCATTCGGTGTGCTATGACATCATCCACCGTGATCCTGAATAGATATTTCCATAAAGGTGATGATTGTGAAAAATGTGACACATGAGGATGATTGTTAGTGATGTAGATTGGATTTGTCCCTCCTATAGTATTATGATATCCTGTCCACTTGATAAGCAAGACTAAGAAATGCATGATCATGCTTATGTGAGTCAATATGTGATATTGAGCTTATATATATCTTAGATAGTTTGCTCTGGTTCAAGGAACAAGATTGAACGATTGAAGAGGATGATGATTCCATGCCTCAAGTTCAATTTGGATAACAATGACAAAGGAATTATGCAAACACTATAACAACAATTACAAATTGTAGGTTGAAGTTGTTCTCCAACTTTACATTTACTTGGGTAGCAATGATGTGTGACTAGGCACTGCTCTTTGCTTGTGATGCCATAATTTGTTATGGACATTCACTGCCAACATAATATGGAACCTATAGGGTCACACACATAGGAATTCACTTGGAATAGGAGTTTATTCATGAAGGATAATTAAATTGAATAATAAAGTGTTTAAGTACTCAATTGAAACAACAATTAACTGACTAGACTCCAAATCGACAGGATGGAGTACCGGATTTGTTAGACATTGCATTGGTTGAATTTTGGATGAGCCAAGGCACGAACCGAATGATTCACTAAGTGAACCGACTGACTCATGGTTTTAAGAGGACTGTTCCATGGGATGAACCACCATGTTCACAAGAGCAATTCAAATGAATAATGGATTAGTGTTGACGTCATGTCGTTCATTAATTGGATTAGAATCGCCAATACAATTGTGTTTGGGAATCATGATGAAACGACCGCTGGATGAATCGATCAACTCACATACGAATCAATTGGTGCACTGGTGAACATATCAGTTCTCCTGTCACAAGTTGCAAAAATTTGTGAAATTCTAGTCCCTTCCACTCCTGCATAGATTGGGAATCCTAACCCTCCTATAAATAGAGGGCTACTGGGGGCTTCCCAAATATACAACTCAATTTCTTTTGAAAATTGTTTGTCTTATCTAGTTGTGATAACCAAGAGAACCCGAGCGAGTCCTACCTGATAAAGGGGGGATAGTGAGGGAGAATAATTGTGGGAGAGAAAGTTGGAGACTAGTATGTCAAGGTAAGGGACAACTCCTTATTTGTTCTACTAGAACAACAAGAGTTCCCAGTGGCCCGCGTGGACTACTCTAAAGGCATGGATCCTTTTCCCCCTAGGAGGACAACACCAACATGTTGTCTGTGGTTATCAGCTAGGAGGTTGGCATAGACTTTGTTCGAGTGTGACTTCTGGAAGGAGCACACAACCATGATGAGGGGATTGTTGTTGGACTAGCTCCAGGACTAGATATATCCTTTAAACCATCCTTCCTATTGCATAGTTATTGGCATATTCCATTGGTGAAAGGGGAAAATGGCAATTAAATTTTTGTTTATGCAACCTGTTATGTTGCCATATTTCCCTACAATGGTATCAAAGCCACGTCAATCCACAATATTTTAGGATAACCGATATGATCGAAATTTTGGTTTTTGTCATTTATTTATTGAATACGATGCGAATACTTAAACTAGTTAATGTGTTGACCTAAGTGTTACACATTGTCCATATTTTGATAATGACTTAACCATTCCATTCATATGTATTTAATATGTTTGTTTAAGAATGATTTCAGGAATTAGGTACATGAAAAGGATCAAATCTCTCAAGGCCTAACTTGGTTCAGTTCAAGTCAAAAGCAATGCAAATGAGCAATTTTGGAAAACACTCCAAATTAGAACACTTTTTTCAATCATTTGCTTGATGACATGACTTCTAACTAAGATGATAAAAAACTAGGGACACTTAATTCCAACATTTGATCACTCAAAAATCATTTTGGAAAATTCATCAGAGGCACTTCATCGATCAAGTTACAATCTTTACTGATCCTTGATCAATTTTCAGAATGATGTCAATCGGTCGAGTTGTCAATCCACAAAACTCAACCGATGGTCCCTCTATCCATGACTAATTTAGGTGGATCGACTGAGTTTCCACCAAGACCAACTTACCTGATGGTTTAAATTGGTCTTGTTGCATAGTGTGATCGGTCGAGTTATCTCTATTGAAACTCGACCGATTGTGATGTACATAAAATGTATAAAAATTAATTCTAACCATTAGAGGGGTGCAAAACTCAAAACCATATCCGTTGCAACCCTTCAAACAACTAGATAACGTTTATAAGTGTTCCAATACTCTAGTAGAAAACCCCAACTATAAACATGACCTCTTGGAGTTCATTCCAAGGTTGCTTGTTCATGCTATTCAAGGTCCTTGCTATATTTGAGTGCTATTAGTCCACTTGAGACCCTTTCTCTCTCTAGTCTACATCTCAATTCATCATTATGAGTGAGATAGGTCCTATGTGAAGAGAGCTACCCATTTGTATGATTGTAAAGCTCTCAAGCTCCATCTTTCCCATCCCTTTCTCAAAATCTCTTACTTAGTGAAAGCTTCTCCTCAGGCTTCTTCAGGTGGATAAGAAGGTGCTCAAGGCTACTACTAGTGAAGGAGATGATCAAGGTGGAAGATCTAAGGAGATGAGTGGGTAAAACCTCAAGGCCAAAGACTTGTTGCATGAAGGGAAGGACCTTGGTAAAGGCATCCAGTTGATTGCAGGAGTGGGTATGACCTTTGTGAGGTAAACGACTAGCTCTTGGATAGGTAAGCCCTTGATTGTAAGGTTGTTGTCTCCCTTAGCCTCAAAGGGAAGTTGGGTATCCTTGTCCCGGAAAAGGAAGGTCATATGATGTAACTCTTATAAGTGTATATAAGGGGTAGACATCTTAGAAATCCTAGATTTTGACCTCTCTAGGTAGTGGACTGACTCTCTCCTAGTTTGGAGAGTGGAACCAATCTAAAATAGCTTGTTCACTTGGTTGCCTCAATCTCTCTCTTCCTTACTATGTATGTTTCAATTGCCATCAAATTCACTATTTGAAATTATTATTATTTGAAGTAACTTGAAGGTCTAACAATTTTTGTGTAAGTGTTTTAGCTCTATTCACCCCCCTCTAGAGCCCTTATATCCAACATAATGTGCATATCCAATTAAACACCACATCAGATGCCATATATATACATTTATATATATACAACTATATATATATAAATATAGATATACATATATACACACAAATATATATATATATATATATATATATATATATACACACACACATCGCCTTAAAAGTGAATTTTGATGGTGGGTATGAAGCATGGTTATAGCAAATTACCCTATATGTCTGTGCATGGTTCTGTGGTTGGTTTTATCTCAATTTGCATGCTGAGCCTCTACCTTCTCTTCCAATTGTAAAAGTATTTTTGTCTTCTACCTATTCTCCCCTCGAATGCAACTCAAGCTTTCTCTTACACCATGTAATATTTAATAACATTAGGATGGTTTAATTTTCTTGTAACGATGAAGAAGTTGCTCAGACCACATGAAGCGAATGACTGGTGGACCCAACCGATTGACTGGAGGACCCAGAAGATGGTGAACTACAAATTATATGACCGTTGTGATGACCAACTGGTCAACCAGAAGGTGAGACGATTGGTTCAAGGGTTGAATCGATCAACCCAAACTGACAAGCATAAAACTTCATCAAAAATAGGTTTCTGTATGAGATGTAGTAATTCCTTGTGGCTCCAAGGAATTACAATATAATGGCCATAAGCGTCACTTATGTTTATTGCATGTATATATACATACTATATATATGTGGTGATCAAATAATGTATATGTATTTATAAATACAAACTCCCTCAATAACATATTAAGTCTAAGATGCTTTCCATTAGCAACACACATGAAAATATTTATATACTAATAGTGGGCACCCCAAGGGTAGTATGACGTCTATCTCATGGAAGTGTGATGGTAATAATGTGGTCCTACCATGAGGGGTGCATTATTATCGTGTTCGCTTTTGGGTCAGGATTAACTGTGTCCTTAATGGGATTAAGCACCAGAGGCATACAAATGACTATGGCAAGGAGTTGCACATAACATCTATCCAAGAATTACATAAGATGCAATTGGTAAAAGTTTCCTACCTTAATAAGTGACTATGGACACTGACATTGGCCAGGTAATAGTTGAATTATTTTGGATCTTGGCCCACTAGAAGGTTATACACTGCAATCTTTCAAATTAATATGTGAGGATTATCAATTTGAATAAAATAGTGGGGGAGATAATTAATTAAAGACCTAATTGAATATCGTCAAATTTCAAATCAAGTCAAATCAAATAAAAAATCATTTTTAACTAGGAGTGAGCAAATGATGGTCCAGACCGCAAAATTATACTGGACTATTTAATTCGTCCCGGTCTGGTCCTAGATCATTTTGAGTTTGCTCGGGTCCATGGTTCAGAAATTTGGAAGTTTGGTCTGCGGTCCGATCCGGTCCAAAACCGGTCAATCTGTGTTCCAAACCGTAGACCGATTTATATGTAAAATACATTTATATTTGAATATATATTATGTCATAAGTACAAACACGTCACACATATAAACACTATTAGTGCAAATGTTTGATATCTATGTTATATAATTGTTAAAATAATTAATATTTTCTATTTTTAACTATTAAATACGTTGTGAATAAAAATAATGATTGCAGTCCAAACGGTATGGTCCCGGTCCACCCAATATTGAAATGGTCCGGTCCAACTTCAAAAAGGTACGGTCTAAGGTCCATACATTTTTTGAAATTTGGTCCTCAGTTTGGTCCGATCTAGTCCGGTTCTAGATCGATGCTCACCCCTATTTTTGACAAAATGCATTTTTTTTTCATGTAGAATCAAATAGCAATCAAATCATCATTGTAATTGATCCTTATGAAGGATAATTTTTAAGGGAAAAATTTCCATGATTGGTTTTGGACTTTGAGAAGGGTTCTCAATGAAGAGTGCAAGCTCTATGTCCTAGAAACACCAATGCCAAAAATACCTACTCCTATTGGGCCTAGGTTGAGATGGATGCTTACTGGAAGCATGTTAATGATGACTTGGATATAAAGCACCTTATGCTAAGATGAATGAACTATGAGTTGCATGATCAATGTGAAGAAATGGGGATACTTGAGATAGTAACACATCTTAAGAACATAAACCATAAGCACACAAAGCAAGAAAGGTACAATATCTCAAAGGCACTCCTTTTGAGTGTAAGATGATAGAGGGAGACTCGGTAGAGACCTATGTGCTCAATATGATTGGGCATGTGGAACATCTAGAAGAACTGGGATTCTCTTTGACCCAAGAGTTGGCCACAAATATGATTTTGCAATCATTGCCTAATCATATTGCCACTTTATTGAGTGTTACCACTTGAATAACATGGCCAGACTCTATGAGATTTTCTTGGCATGCTAATGAGTGTCAAAGCAAGAATGGAGAAGGAAAAATCCAAGACAATGAATAGTAGAGATGAGTCCAAGGATGAAAGCAAGGCCATGAAGAGTTCTGAGTCTAAGATGAAATCCAGATCCTCAACACTCAAGAAAGGAAAAAGAAAAGTACAAGAGGAATATATCCTTTGTACTTGAAGGAATTCAGGTAGAAGAAGATAAGGATGGTGATCTCCACTTTAGGTATATATGTTATGGATATAAACCTATGTAATTCTTCATCTTGGTACTAGATATTGGATGTCAATCTCACATATGCTCGAGTATGCAAGATTTGAAAAGAAGTAGGCCTTTGGGAAAGGACAAGGTTGAACTACAAGTTATAAATGGATCAATAGTTGCTTCCATTGCAGTTGGAACCTATAGTTTATCTCAGCCCATAGGGCTTGTAATAGAGCTAGTAAAATGCTATTATTTACCTACCATAAATAGAAACATCATTTCTGTATCTTGTATGGACAAGGATGCATATGAATTTCATATTAAGAATGTCTGATGTTCTATTTCAAAAGATGGGATATTTTATGGCAATGACCCAATGTCTTATGGTCTTTATTTGCTAGATATAAAGACAACTATTTATAACATAAATACTACAAGAATAAAACTCAACAAGAAAATATATCTTTGGCATTGTCGTCTAGGGCACATAAATGACAATCTCATATCTAAACTCCATAAAGATGGTTATCTGGACTCTTTTGATTTTGAATCAATAAAGACATGTGAATCTTGTTTTTGGACAAGATGACCAAGACTCCTTCCACTGATAAGAAGGAGAGGGCTAGTGATCTATTAGAACTGATACATACTGATGTTCATTAGGTATGGTTATGTTTACTTGATGAAACATAAGCCAAAAAATCTTAAAACGTTCAAGGAGTTTATGAATGAAGTGCAAAACTAATTTAGCAAAAGTATTAAGGAACCTCATTTTGATCGAGGTGGACAATACTTAAGATAAGAGTTTGAGGACCTTTTGCGAGCCCATGGTATCGTATCACGGTGGACTCTACCTAGAACACCACATCATAATGGTGTATTAGAGAGAAGGAATCACACATTGTTGGATATGGTGTGATCGATGATTAGTTTAGATGAGCTTCCGACTACCATCTGGGGTTATGCTCTTGAAACCATCGTGTTCGCACTAAACTAATTACCATCTAAATTGGTTCAAAAGACACCGTATCAGATAGGGTATGGGAAGTGTCCCCATATGTCTTTTATGAGGATTTGGGGATGTGAAGCTTATGTAAGGAAATTATTTCCTGAAAATATTATCCCTAAATATGATAAATGCTATTTTATTAGAGATCCTAAGGAGACTAAAGGATATGACTTTTATTCCCTATCTAACAATAAAGTGTTTGTTTCCAAAGATGTTGCATTCCTTCAAAAGGAATTTATTTTCAAAGGAATCAATTGGAGTAAAGTGGAACTCGAAGAGGTTCAAGAAAAAAAAAAGCATTTAACTGATAGATGCACAAGAGGAACAAAGAGAATCACAAAGTGTTGTGGAATCTCAAATTCCTCAAGTAACATAAGGACCTTGTAGTTCTAGTAGGACATGCCTTGAACTTTAAATATTTGGATATCTTATGACTCAGGAAGGTGGTGATCCAGTCATAAATGATGAGACAACAACCTATCTAGAAGCTACTAAGGGACTAGATTCTGAGAAATGGATTGAGGCCATGAGATCTGAGATGGAATCCATGTATGCCAACAAGTTATGGACCTTGGTGGATCCACAAGAAGGGGTAAAACCCATAGGGTACAAGTGGATCTCCAAGAAGAAGACTGACATAGATGGTAAAGTACAAACCTATAAGGGCAGATTGGTTGCAAAGGGTTTCAGACAAGTTCAACGTGTTGACTATGACAAAACCTTTTCTCCAATTTCCATGGTTAAGCTCATCAGGGTCATGCTTGCTATTGAAACTTATTGTGACTATAAGATTTAGCAGATAGATGTTGAAACCACATTCCTTAACGGGAATCTTCTTAAGGATGTGTACATGACACAGTCTGAGGGTTTTGTAAATCCAACGAATGCAAGTAATGTCTACAAGCTACAAAAGTCAATCCATGGATTGAGCAAGCATCTCAGAGATGGAACCTTTGTTTTTATGAGATAGTCAAAGGGTTTGTCTTTACTCAAAATAAAGATCAACCTTGTGTCTACAAGAACGTTAATGGGAGCATGACTGTATTCATCATATTGTATGTGGATGTCATACTATTGATGGGGAAGCCATATCTACTTTATAAAAGGTAAAGACATGACTATGAAATACCTTTTCTATGAAAGACTTGGGAGAAGAATCCTACCTCTTTAGGATCAAGATCTGTAGAGATAGATTTAGAAGGCTTCTTGGACTAAGTCAAAAAACATACATTGACAAAGTGTTGCAGAGATTCAACATGGAGAGCTCAAAGATAGGAAACCTACCCATATGTCATGGAGAGATCAATGTCCCAGTTCTTGTAAAGAAAGGAAACACATGAGTATGACTCCATATGGATCAACAATTGGATCAATCATGTATGCAATGTTGGTGCCCGTCCTGATGTCTGACATGCCTTGAGCATGATGAGCAAATATCAGTTAGATCCAGGTGATGCTCACTGGACAACTGTGAAAGAACATCCTTCAGTACTTGAGAAGAGATAAGGATCAGTTCCTGATCTACAATGGAGAGGAAGAGTTGGTGGAAGATTCAAAACTGAAAAAGATGACTAAAGATCACAATATGGATCCATTTTTTGCCTTAACAACATAGTTGTGAGTTGGAAGAGTTCCAAGTAAGAGGTAATTGTCGATTCTATAATAGAGGTCGGTATGTTGCTGCATTGAATGCAGTAAAGGAGGTTATTTGGATCATGAAGTTCATTTTTGAACTTGGGGTTGTTCCAAGCATCAACGACACAATTAAGCTATATTGAAACCATGGAGCTATTACACAAGATAAGGAACCCAGATCACATAAGCATTCCAAGCATATACAAAGGCATTTTCATCTCATATGAGGGATCCTATAATAAGGAGATGTGAAGATTGTAGAGTACCAACAACAAATAATGTTTCTAACCCCTTGACTAAAGCACTTTCACAACAGAAGAATGATGGTCATGTTAGATCACTTGGAATACGATTCATGGGTGATTGTTTCTAAGTGAAAGTGGGATCTATTGGTATGTATGCTCAGAGAGCCAATCAAATGGTGATTGTAATTACATATTTGTAAATGATTTGATCAATAATAAAGGCATGCTTCCAATTTCTTTTGTTTTATTCAGTTATGAGATAATGAAGTAACATAATAAATGTGTAGCGAATGACATTAATCAACTAACTTCTGTCTTCAAGTACATGACTTGAACAATAAGGTCATATGGATGTTAAGAGTATATACATTATTTTTATGTCCCTATTCGAATGTTATTGTGGAAGGATGATATACATCAATAACACATAAGACTAGACTATGTCGGTTGATGAAAAAATATCATCAGTCATAATATGTGATATCAAACCAACCACATGGCTACTTGTTAGAGAATAATGAATTAGACAGAAACACCATAAGAGTGATACATCAAGACCATAATTGGTAGTCACAATCATCTCACATAGTGTTGGTGGTGATTGTGGTTCTTAGACCTAAAATCACTACACTCATCACATGTCATTTAGTGTTCTTTGACATCATTCACCGTGATCTTGAATAAGGATTGCCATAAAGGTGAAATTCGGGAATATTGTGACACATGGGGATGACTGTGAGTGACGTAGATGGGATTTTTCCCTCCTACATGATTATGATATCCTAGACACTTGATAAGAGAGACTGAGAAATGCATGGCCATGCTCATGTGAGTCAATATGTGATATTAAGCTTACATATATCTTAGATAGTCTTCTCTATTTCAAGGAATATGATTAAATGATTGGAGAGGACAACAATTCCATGCCTCAAGTTCAATCTAGATATCAGTGACAAAGGAACTGTACAAACACTATAGCATCAATCACAAATTGTAGGTTGAAGTTGTTCTCTAACTTTCCATTTATTTGGGTAGCAATGATGTGTGACAAGGCACCGCTCTTTGCTTATGATGTCATAATTGGTTATGTAAATTCACTGTGAACCTATAGGGTCACACACATATGAATTCACTTAGAATAGGAGTTTATTCATGAATGATAATTAAATTGACTACTAAAGTGTTTATGTACTCAATTTAAACAACAATTGATTGACTGGACTGTGAACCGACCGACTCAAGCGTTGAACTGACTGGATGGGGTGCCAAGTTGATTGGATATTGCATTGGTTGAATTCTAGATGAACTAGCACATGAACCAACCGGTTCACTAAGTGAACTGATTGGCTCATGGTCATGAGATGACCGATTCATGGGATGAACCCCCTGGTTCATAAGAGCAATTCGATTACATCAAAGATTAATGTTGATGTCATGTCGTGCATTAATTGGATTAGAATTGCCAATACAATTGCGATTGGGGAACTGATGAAATTGACTGATTCTTTGGGTTAACAGATTGGAGAACATGCCAATCAATTGGCTCATTGTGACTTGATTGTTTCACCTATCTTAGGTTGCAAAAGTTTGTGAAATTCTGGTCCCTTCCACTCCCACACAGATTGGGAATCCTGACCCTCCTATAAATAGAGGGGTACTAGGGGCTTCTAAGATATACAACTCAATTGCTTCTAAAAACGGTTTGTCTTCTATGGTGGTGGTAACTGAGAGAAATTGAACAAGTCCTACCCAATAAAGGGAGGGATAGCAAGGGTGAAGAATTGTGGGAGAGTAACTTCGTGACTAGTATGCTAATGTGAAGGGACAAACCTTCTTGTTCATTCTACTAGAACAACAGGAGTTCCTAGTGGTCAGTGTGGACTACTGTAGAGGTGTGGATCCTTTTCCCGCTAGGAGGACAACATCAACTTACTGTCTGTGGTGATCAACCAAGAAATCGACACAGACATTGTTCAAGTGCGACTTTAGGAAAGAGTGCACAACCACAATGAGGAGATTGTTAGTGGACTTATTCCAGGACCATGTATATCCTTTAAAACACCCCTCCCATTGCATGGTTATTGACACGTTCGATTAATTAAAGGGGAATATCGAATTTTTTTTTTGTTTCCACTGCCTGTCCTATCACCATATTTCTCTAAGTACTGTCCAACACTACTTTTACTACTATTATACCCTCAGTTAGCCCTAGTTTTCCTACACCACTATATATATATTTATTAGTGGTGTCTAGGATTCAAGGGTTAGGTCTCCTAGCATTCAAGGTCTCCACCTACCCCTCCCCTACAATTTTTATTGATTTTCCTTCCATCTCCCACCCCAAAACCCTAGTTCTATAGAGTTTTGGCCATTTCTTTTCACATTTCCATGCCATTCCACCTTTGAGGAGGGTGGATATCTTCTATCTATTTCTTATGAAGAAGAAGGAAACCTATATTGCAATATCCACGACCACTTCTATGTCTTTATTCTCCTTTTTCTAATTCTCTTATATCATGCATTGCTAAGCCCCCTTGGTGGGCTGTTTGGAGGAAAATATGTAATTTTGATACCATGTTGGGAAAATTTTATGTAAACACTTTTGTTTGGTTGGTTAATGTAATATTTGTTTTATTCTCCTCTTATTTCTATGTGATTAATGTACAAAACACCTACGATAGTTCCATGCCTTGCCCAACTATCCCTCAAGAAGAGGAAATAGGAGGCTAGAAGAGGAAAACACCTAAGGTAGTTCCACACCTTTCCCAACCATCCGTCAAGAAGAGGAAATAGGAGGCTATAAGAGGAAAATCTCCAAAGTCCAATTAGTAGATCCTTAAATAGTTCCCTATTTTCTCACCTATCCCTTTATTCCACTCGCTCTAGGTATGATACCTATGTGTCTAGGAATTCTTCTTCATATGAACTTAGCAAAGAGAATGTTAAGTGGTTGGATGTGGGGTAATAGGAGGTGAAATACCCTTATCATACACCTCATACAATCCCTTTCCACTAAGTGCATTAGGAAACTCATTCCTAGAAATCTAGAATGGTGTACTCTTGGTTGAATTTATCTGTTCTCCAGTAAATTGAGCCTCATAAGGTTGGATACTAGGTGATAGTATAAGTACCCTAACCTGAGTTTTAGGGTAAACCCATTTGCTTTGGATTAATCATGTTCTTAGGATCTTAGTATAATCCTTTGAGATGTAATTAGGGCTTGTGGAGAGCTTAAGTCTCCATTTTTACCTTGTTTGGATGTTGTTTGTGCCTTCTGTGCTAGTTGTAGTGCAAATTGCAATTTACCCAGTGTAGGGAGTTGATGTGCAATTTTCCACCTCTAGAGTGTTCCCTCTCTTTAATAACATCATCAAGAGGAAAGAGAAAGAGGAGGGAACTTTGCTTGAGCCTTGGTTGGAGAGTATCACCCTGGGTGGTGATTAGAGTTGATGTAGGTGTCGAGTACCTTGACCATGTGTGAGTTGGTTGTGTTGTCTCGACCTTGGGTCACGAATAAGGTTGGTTTTGGAGGGTTTCGTAGTCAAGAAACCTCCTCCAGGTGTTTGGGTTGACTAGGAGGTCTAGGGTGGTCTGGGTTCGAGATGGATGACCTAGGGTTTGTGGAGGTGTCTTCTCTCGACCTAGAGATGATGTTGGTCGATGGTGTCGTAACCATGGGAGGTGCACTCTAGGATGGTCGCGACCATGGGGGATGACATGGTGGTCAAGACACTATCTAAAGTGTATTACCATGTCTTGCATGTCATGTTTAAGTGGTTGCATGTTGGTCTTTTGCAAGGGCAAGTGTCCCTTGGGTTCCTTAGTGTGTTGACACCTCACCCTTTGCTCTCTTGCTCATCCTTCACCTATATACCCCCTTAACTTTCCTTGTTTGCAACCCTTTCGTCCATGTATCTTCTTCCTCCTTGTTTTCTTGTATTGTATTTTGGTGGAGCAAGGAGGTTCGTCCTTGGATCTTGGGGAATCAATCCCTCTTGCACGTGGTGGTGGTGATCCGAGCTCATTTTCCATCCTTGGTAAGTGTTTGTCTTCGAAGTTGATGTTTCTTTTGATCTCCTACCTTCATATTCCTCTCCTTTTACTCGGCCCTAGACCATTGTTCCTTTATGGTGGTAATTTTGAGAGTGAAATCCCTCATCAAAAGGGTCATAGACCATGTCTTGATAAGGCAAACCCAAGTGTGAAGAGGATTTCTCATCTCTTTCTTCCTTTCCTCTTTGGTTCGACCAATCGATTCCTTGCTTATTTCCTTGGGCTAGCTTAGACCTTGGTATCTTCTTGTTCTTGAGGTGCTCTTGTGGCCAAGTGTGGAGATTTTGATGAAGTTACTTCAACCTTTGGATCATGTGCTTGGAGTTCTTGATCTTGGAGTTGGAACTCTTAGTGGTGATCAACTTAAGGTGGGTTATATAACACTAAACCTACTTTATTATTTCATTTATTTATACATTTTGTTACAGACCTCTCTATCTAGATTGCTTCCTCATCATGCTTGTGCTTAATGGTAACTTCTAGATCTTGTTTGGTAAAGTTATCTTGCTTGGTTTGCAAGAAATCCAAAACCCTAGTGTTTTGTACTTGATTTGGTAGATAATGGGTTATGATGGTTTTTCTCTATGACTTGCCCTTTACCTTACTCTCATGCATGGTGTGTCTACACCTAAAGGTTGTAGGGGATGTTAAGTTCGATTTTGGTCATCTTGAGGATAGTTTTCTCTTCCTTGTACAAGGTTCCTTCTTGGTAGTCTCTTGACCAATAACCTAGGGTCTTGGTCACCGTTTGTATGTGGCCTTTTCTTCATGTTAACTATAGTTTCACCCTTGGTTTCTATTCTATTTTGGCAATCTAGATGGTGTATCTTGGTGCTCGTGACACTCACCTCATGATGGTTGTGACCTCGATAGCTTTTGGGTCAAGATGCTCCTTTGAGATTGGGTTTAACCTAGTGATGTCATATCAAGTCCTTTGGTGCTAAGTGGACTAGTTACCCCTATAGTTGGCATCTTGTTCCTGTCTAGATTGGGTTGAGATATGCCCTATAGAGTAGGGTCACAACCATATGACCTTGGGTCATGACATAGGTTGAGGTCGAGACACCCTTGAGGTCAAGACACCTTCTGGTTGAGATGTTTTGGTGAAACCCTAACCCTAGTGTCGCAAGCACGACATGACCTAGATGGTGGAGGTTGCGACATGTGATGGATGGACAAGACACATGAGGGTCACGGTCATGACATGGACCTTGATGGGTGGTCGGGACCTATGTGATCATGTGGTTAACATAGGGTGATGGTAGGTGGATGAGAAACACATGTGAACAATTAATGATAATCATATCTGAATGATACATAAGCCATACAAAGTGTTGTTTGGAATGTTATCTAATCATCCTTAATGTTGTCTCCTACTCCTCATACAATCCAAGATGATGGAGGGTGATCTTCCTAGGGTGGATAGACATACCTTGCCGTATAATCTCTAATAATTAAAAGGAAACCCTAACCCTAGTAGTGAACAATGAGCTTTCTTGTTTCCTTATTATTAAAAGATTATGATGTTGTGTGGTTATGTCTCTCTTGCTTATCAACTTCTAACTAAACATGTATTATAAGATTGATAATCATCTAGTGCATGTTATGGTGTGTATGATATAATACATGTTAAATGAACCTTGTGAAGCATGTTGAGGCACTAGTGATACATGAATGATGTGAATGGTCCTATGACCTAGAAGTGACATGTGGCCTTGTATGAGATAAGTTGAGGGATTGATATCCTATAGCATGTGGCATTGTTGATGATGTGGTGAATGACAATAATACATGCATCATGTAGTGATAGTATGACCAGTTCACACCTGATCTGATTATATCTTCTGGAAACGTGTTATGCCCTTAACATTGTAGGATCTATTATGATTTTATATGTTGTAACTTGATTGATGCTAAAAGAAACTTAATTGACTTAACTAATCAAGTAGAACCTAATCATGTAGTTTTATCCTATTCCTTAGATCCATCTCAGTGTCAGCACTTGCTAGATGGTGAAATGTGCTTTCCCTTAGAGGAAGCCTGGAGTCATATACTGTTGAGTATATGCATTTATAGGATTGGTTGTAGGACATATCCTGGAAGGAGTGTGGTTTCAGGCCATAGCTCAGTGATATGTTGCTTATGAGGTTTAACAGGATTGTCTATGGGCCATACCCTTGTAGGAGTGTGGCTGCGGGCCATAGCTCAGTTTCACTAGCACTGTGACCTATACGAAGGTGAGCTAGGACTTTCACTGTTGACTATATGTCACATGTTGCAGTTGACTGGTATGTATCTGTTGTGTACTTATGTACTGACCACGAGGTTTGGTGAGGTCACAGATTACAGCTCTTCCATATACCTTGTATGGCACCGATTTCTACTGAGCAGTGGTCAGTTGGATTTGGGTGGTATGACTCAAATCATCGGGGCATAATAAAATACATAACCAGCCCTATAGTACCTTGCTTAGGTGCAAACATAAAAACATTGGATGAGTCCTTGCTTGCTTTTGTATAGTATAGTTGGTAGTGAATATACATGTTCTTCATATTCCTTTAATGATGATAAGATGTCTCATAATACAATTGCAATAGCTTATGTTGTTAATGATGATTACCTGCTTATCATAGTTGTAGTTTTACTTCTATTCTTTAATTGCCTTATCTATGCTAATAATAGTGTTGGTGGAGAGTTATATCTCCCAGTGAGGTTTGGAATCTCACCCCATGGATTCCCCACATCTTTTTAGGTGGACATGCACAAGGAGGTAGAGATCGTGCAACGTAGGCTTAGCAATAGCAAGAAGGATAGTAGCTGACAAGATTGGAAGTGTTGCTTGTGATCCTTTTGTTGTTAGAGTCCTCGAGTCGTCCCTATACAGTTAGGTCTTTGGGATGATTTTTTTGGGTGTGCTTTGTAGACATGCTTTCAATACATGTTTTTGGCTTGTGTTCCCTTTTGATGTAAAGGTATAGTGGATATGTATATATGTTTGGAGCATGTTCTATTATAACAGGTTGATGGCATACGTGTTAATAACATGTTGATGTAAGTATCTTTGTGTCCTGTGAGGACTTATATGTAAGGGGTTTTGCTTCTTTGGTGCTTAATGAAAAAGGTTTTAATTTCCAGTGTTTTCTGGTAATCTATTTGTTTAGAGTTTTTTCCGCGATTAGTTTTGAGTTATCATGTGGTTGTGGCGCGGGGCTTTATAGATAGGGACTAGTTTCCCCTATGCACAACCTATGCCACCCCTAGACAACTAGTAGAATAGGACCCTTTATCCTCATTACTCTTTGTTGTTTGGTTTTATAGCATGCTTTTTGGACATGTTTGCATTAATATGACCCATAACATGGTTTGTGGTCACATATCCCCAAATGACCCACTACCCTTAATTTCTTTATAAAACACTAATTGCCTTCTTTCTAGTTAGTGTTAGTTAATTTATCTTCCTTTCCTATCTCCTTAGTCTACTTTGCATATTAGTGGTCAATTGATTGCTTAGTGTCTGTTAGTTCTTTCTTTTGCATTGTTTAGTATAAATTAGGGTTTCTTCTATTAGTGTAGTGTTGATTGCTTGTCTCTACTTGCTTCATCTAGTGTGGATGCTCCCTTAGTTTGCTAGTTAGGCTTATTTTTATAGGTTCAATCTATTTTGAATTCTTGATGCATTTAATTGATTCCCCCTTTAGATCAAATAACAAATCCCCAATTAAACCCTTAAAACCCTACACTATGTAGTTGGAACCTAGCTCTAGTGCCCCATCTCTCCATGTGGATTCAAGCCCATACTTGTTGCTCCTAGACAACATATTGAGCCCGTGCATATAAAGATCATTTGTATCAAGAGTTTTCATCATTTGGGACTTTGTTACCCGATGTCTCCCCAGGTGCATCAAGTTTTATGGTTTTGTTATTGGGAAGTGGTGATCGACCTAACTAGTTTGTTTTACTTTGAGATTTCCTACTTTCCTCACCATTGCGATTATTTATTCTTTGTGTTGTTCTTGCATTTGAGATTGCTAACTTTTCTCAATTGTCCCTCTATTTGTAAATAAATTTCTCATAGTGTCAAGTGACTTTTGATGTCACTTGTCTATATGTTAGTGTGTGGGCGTACAGATCTCCTGGGCTTACCATCCATACTATAAGATCTCCACCTAGGGAGGGCTTCCATGATTCTCCAAAAAAAAATCTTGATTTTGTGGCTTGCAAGTGGCAATGCACGTTAGAGAAGGAACAAAAGGATAATTTCAATGGAAAACCACCACATCCCATCCAGCCAGAGTAGCTCGAGTGGTAAGATCTTGGTCAGTCCCAATGAAGGACCCATGTTTGAACCACACTGAAGACACTATGTGAATGAAAACCCATGCTGATTTGGCACGGGAGGGGTGTGAATGGTCCACACCCTCTCATGCCTCAAGAGTTTACCATGTCGAGCTCACCCGGGTTGGGTTCTCTTGGTCACCAACAAAAACCACCACCTCCCACAATGGAGAGAACCAAGAAGATGAAAAAAATCTCCTCAAAGGCTTCTCCAAGACTACTTCTTTTGAAGAAACTAGACTTCTCCTGTTGCAACAATAATTGAGGCAATGGCTGGCCAAAACTTCTTAATCCCGCTAACCCTTGTGTAAATTCTTTCTATCTATTGTGGGTGAAAATCCTGATAAGCACGTGGGTGATTTCGTAGAGACTTTCTCAACCTTCTGCACTCTGGCAGCTACCCATAGGACTATCCATTTAACTATGCTTCCCTTCTCGCTAAAGTAAAAAGATAAGGAATGATTATGCACACATTATTATTTTTATTTCATATTCTATTTTATGTGACTGTTCATGATATTTGGTCTAAAAATATGTGTTTTTACTCATATTATGAAAATTTAGCATGTGAAACTCTTTTGCATCACTTTAACTATTTTATGCATTTTGCATGAAATGATCATTTTGTATCTCAACCTAATGAAAGCTCTTTGCATTTTAGGCTAATTGAGTATGTTTAGCAAACATTAGTACCACTGAAATCCATCTTAGTGCCACCAACTTGCACCAAAAATTGGAAAGCATAGGGGAAAGTCGAGAGCACCAAGATCCATCTCAATGTCATCCATTGGGCATCCTAAACATTGAAGTAAAAACCCAAATCCACATGTTGACTCAAGGTCTAAATTGAAATCCTTATTTAAATTGACTAAACCATTATTTTGATGATGATAACAGTTCCACTTATTTGTGTCTAATGCTTATACTTGAGCGATTTTAGATTAGGTATAGACACACTCCAAATTCCCAATCTTGTGCATCCTAACTTGAAGAAAGACAATTCAAAATCAATACAAGTGTACTTTTATAGAAAATGGTGTATATCCATTAGAATCACGTTGTAATTAAATCACTTGTAATGATTATTTGACTTGTAACTAATCTTAGAAAAATTAGGAGAAACTAAAGCTAATATTTAAGCACTCTAATGGAATTTTTTCCAAAATTCATTACAAAGACTTTTGTCAGCCAAGTTTGATCTAGGAGAAACTCGACTGATACCCTTGATGGGTTTCAGGAACTTCTAGGGTCAGGCGAGTTTTCCCAGGATAAACTTGACCAACACCCATGCAGAAGAAAAACAAATTTAATCCTTCGACTGAGTTTCATCTAGGATAAACTTGTCTGACACTTCAAATTTGATTCGTCTAATAGTTCTATCAGTCGAGTTTCCTAAAAGTAAACTCGACCGACGACACTATACAAAATGTGTAGAAAAAGTGTTTCTAACCGTTGGAGTGTTGAAAATCTTGAAAATATATCCATTGCAACACCCCATATGGCTAGAATTCGTTCCTAAGTGTTTCTACTGGTAGTAGGTATCCTCAACTATAAATATGACCCCTTAGGCTTCATGCCATGGTTAGCCAAGCACTATTAAGGTCACTGTATTATGTTGAGTGTCTCCAAGAGCCTACTTCCACTATATTGAGCTTAATCGCTTGCTACATTCATTAGAGTGAGTAGGAGATTTATAAGAGAGCTAGTCTTACATGTATATCTTGTGAGGCTCTCACTTCCACTACCTCCCAAATCTCTCTTTCTACCATGAAGATGAAGGTTCTCTCTCTTGGATAAGAGAGGTAAAGAAGAGTAAGGGAAGGAGTCCCTTGGTGAAAGCTTCTCCTTGGTGAAGGTGAAGTCAAAGGAGGAAGATCCAACTCAAGAGTGGGTAAATCCTCAAGGAAGAAGACTTGTTGCAAGAGTGGGTAAGTCCTTGGTGAAGGCAGAAGACTCAGTGTAAAAGTGGGTATGTCCTTGGTGAAGTAGAAGACTTTTGGTGATGGATAGGTAAGTCTCTTGGTGGGTTATTGGCTCCCTTATCCTTAAAGGGAATGATATTGATCCTTGTCCTAGAAAAGGAAGGTTATATGTTGTAACTCTTATAATGGAATATAAGGAGTGAGACATGGTTGAAAAATCCTAGAGTTTGACTTTTCTAGGTAGTGGATGTACACTCTCCTATTTTTGAGTTTGGAACCACTATACACAACTTGTGTTCTTGTGCTTGTTTAACCTCTCTCCCCCTTTCTATGCATGTTTAGTTTCACTCAAGATTCATATTTGCAAGCTTATATTGTGATATATCTTGAAGGTCTAACAAATTTGGTTTAATTATTTATAGCTTTATTCACCCCCACTCTAGATCCCATCATCCATGGATCCAACAAGTGACATCAGAGCGGGTATTCTCCAAGAAATAAATCCACAAGTAGGAGAATATGGGTGATTGTGAAGGTGGAAGATACCTTATCAACATTCCAATCTTTTATGGGAGAAATTTCCTCCATTGGAAGAGAAAGTTACAATTCTACATCCAAGGATGAAGTCTTGAGCTATGGAGAATGGGGTTCCATAAAAGCTACTGAAGACAAAGATAGAAGACTGGAATGAAGCTACTTTGAAGAAAGAAACCTTGAATGCAAGAACCATCAACATTCTCTATGCCTCTATTTCCCCTTCTGAGTTCAACCAGATCTCTTCATGTGAAACAACATATGAGATTTGGAGAAAGCTATGTCACTTATGAGGGGACAAAGAAAGTGAAGGAAAGCAAAGTCTATATGCTTAAAGGCCTCCTTGAAAAGTTCAATATGGGAAAGAAGGAGAGGGTATTCGACATGTACTCAATGCTCAACACCATTATGAATGGTTTTTACGTTCTGGGTCATCATATAGATCAAGGAGAGATAAATTCAAATATCCTTATAACTCTTCCAAAGAGGTGGCAATAAAAGGTGACTTCCATTGAAGAAAAAAAGACTCTTGGTGATGTTCCTATTGAAGAGTTCATAGGAAATCTACAAGCTCATAAAGTCAAACTTGACAAGAAAGAGGAAGATGAAAGAGAAGAAGAGAAAGAGCTCAAGAGAATGAAGAAGGCTGAAATCAAAGCCCAAATTGAAGCCATTTTTGGTCAAGCCTCTCCATCCTCTCAAGTTGAAGAAGGTGCTATGTACTCCAAAGGTAGACTTTACAAAGGCAAATCCTCCTCCTCCACCTGATGCTTCAAATGTGGAAAGAGGGGTCACTTCAAGGAAGATTTCCTACAAGTCAAATAGACCCAACATCGCAAGAGAAGCGAAGAGAAGCACAAAAAGATAGACAAATTGAACAAAAGCTCTAGTGACTCCTCCAACTCAAGCTCAAGTGAAGAATCTAGTGGAGAATCTAACTCAAGCTCTATTGAATATGGATAATGCCATTTTACTCACATTTAAAGTTTAAATGAAGACTCAAATGAGGTAAATCTAAAATTTTTAGATAAAGAATCTTTAATTTCCATTATTCATGCCACCGTATCTTTCTTAAGTCTACTACAAAGAAAAATAAAAATCTTGCTAAGATCATTGATAACTTGCATGAAGAAAAGAATGATCTTAAACTTGCTAATACTTGTTTTCAAGATGATGTTAATAATCTCAAGAAGTCTTTTCTAGAACTTGTTTTGAAATTCATTGTATTGAGATAAAAAACAATGCCTATCCTAGTCATGTAGACTCTCTTAAACTTGAAAATGTGAAATTGCTTGATAAGATTAGATTTCTAGAAGCTCAACCTCTTATGACTAGTTCTAATGAAAAACATACTAAAATTGTGAATTCTCTCATTCTTGATATTGATGTTCTTAAAACTAAAAATGAGGACAAAGATTTTGTTTTGCAAGGAATGGAATATGAAAATAATGTCTATATTTCTATGATTGTTTTTCTTGAAAAAGAAAATGCTTCCTTTCTTGCTAAGATCATTGTCCTTGTATCTTTATCTAGTTCTACTATTAGAAAGAATAATGTTACAAATCTCCATATTGAAAAATATTCTTATATAACTAAAGCTCTTTGCTTAGAAACCGATCTTTTGCATGCTAGAGATAATATCAATCAATTGTCTTCTACTTTTACTTCTCTTATGCATGACAATCATAGTTTAAAATCCCCTATGCAAAGATCCATATATGATAAAAATAATATTAACTAAATCCTAGATCACAATACCGAACAAATGGATAGAAATGATTTTGGACTTGACAGCAACCAAAGGAACAACAAAGATAAAGGACATTCAATTTTCAATGAAGAATCCTCTAGTTCCAAGGCTATCATATCATGTAATCCTTACAATGATATTGGTCATTACTCCACATATAGTCCCTTTAGGAAAGTACCCAACGACAATAGGACTTGGTTTGCTAAGCTAACCCTTTTGGACCCAAAAATATGATTGGGGACCATTTCATCTTTCTTCTTGTAGGCCACTTGAAATTGGAATGACATGAGCTATTGATTTGCTAATTGGTTTCTCAATCCACATAAAAGAAGAAAGGTGAGATGAGTAGGGGTTGGAAACAAGTGAAAAAGAAATGGTGTGAACATGGGTAATGTTATCCTTTCTCATAACCAATCATGTTTTGATTTTGCCAAGTTTGTATGCACTAGACATATAGTTTTTGAGTAAAAAAGGGGTATGTATATTCTCATCACTTTCTTTCTCAAAAGTTGTTCCTGATGCTTTTATAGTGAATTACTAAATTTCTTATTCATGTTTGGACATTGGTTATATTTTTATCATGCCTCTAAATATGTTCTCCTAAAATATATGTGTTTTTCCACTGTAGCTGTTGTTGTTCAAGTTTGTCCTAAGGAAACTCGATCA
This sequence comes from Alisma plantago-aquatica, assembly GCA_963693085.1. NCBI lineage: Eukaryota > Viridiplantae > Streptophyta > Magnoliopsida > Alismatales > Alismataceae > Alisma > Alisma plantago-aquatica. Next base: position 257,123,956 of record OY856413.1, read on the forward strand.
ACAAGCACCAATGGTGTTTCCAACAGTTGTTGTCGGTCGAGAAGTTCAACCCAGAAACTTGACTCATAACACTGTGTATAGAATACACATTTAGCTTTTTGGATGAGAATTTCCCTCTGAACTAGACTTTCTCAACCAATAGCCTTATTCTATGGAATTCCCCTTGGTACCTTTATATATGCATATTACCATGTTTTAAGATTGCTTTGCATACTACTCTACCTCTTTAATTGTTATAAATTGGTATATCCGTATCTTGCAATTAACTGTCTTGAGTTGTTATGTAGGTTTTGATGATGATCTCTTTGGATATCTTGGTTGTGTCTTAAATTGCTTCCATTGTGCTCTAACTTACTAAATTTATCTCTTTGTATATCTTGTTTTTGATACAACCTTGAGTTTATTAGTGGTAATCATCTCTTGGTAATAATGCATATTTTCTAGTGAGTAATATCCTTTCATGCTTCTGAAATTACATATCTTTCTGTTTGGATATTTCTCTACATCTACGTGTAGCTTGTTCTTTAACTTGTGCATCTTTTGCTATGATCTAGATCCTACTAGTAGTCATAACTTGTGATATGATGTACTAGTAGTTCAAATACATGTAGTTGTAGCCTTGTTAATCAATTGGTATCTAACTATATGCTATGATTGTATCTTGTTCCATACTCAAGCCTGTTCCTTAACTTGCATATGTACTATCTTGAGCTACTTGCTTCATAGACTTCTCTTGATTTTTTCTAGAATTACATCTGGAGTTGTTCAAATGTATGTTCTAAATTTCTTTATATACATTTCTTGGACAAGTACCTATCTTTTTCTCTTCTACTCTCCTTTGTAACATGTGGTATCTCCTTTTACTAACTAGTTGTGTTTTACCTCTTCACCCCCTCACTTTTTGAAATGACAAAGGGGGAGAATACATGTCTCTTATAAAAGGGGGGAAGTCTTTTGTAAGAGGGGAGAAGACATATATGTAGAACATATATGATAGAAGACATAGTTTCTATAAATGTTATGAAAGTTGACCATGCAGGGAGAAATAACATCAATTGAGGGGGAGTATGTAAACTCCATCAACATCAATTTAGGGGAGCATATGAACTAAATTCTATCAAAACACCTAGGTTTATCTAAAGGTATGATTTTAATTTAATGATTTCAATACATTTATGGAATGGTTTGTCATCTTCAAAAATGGGGAGAATGTTGACTTAAGGTCTAAATTGAAACCCTTATTTAAATTGACTAAACCCTTATTTTGATGATGACTAACCATTCCACTTATTTGTGTCTAATGCTTCTACTTGAGTGATTTTAGATTATGTATATACACACTCCAAATGCCCAATCGTGCACATCCTAACTTAGAAAAAGACAACTTAAAATTAGTGCAAGTGAACTTTTATGAAAAAGAGTGTATATCCATTAGAATCATGTTGCAAATCACTTGTAATGATTGTATGACTTATAATTAAGCTTAGAGAAAATTAGGATCACTTAAATGAATATTTAAGCCCTCTAATGGAATTTTCCAAAATTCATTATAGTAAATTTTGTCGGATGAGTTTCATCTATGATAAACTCGACTGAAACTCTTGATGGATTTTGGGAATTACTAGGGTTGGTTGATTTTTTCCAAGATAAACTCGACTGACACCCCTGCATAGGAAAAACAAATGTAAGTCAACGTCTGAGTTTCATCTAGGATAAAATAAATCGACACTTCCAATTTGATTTCTTGCATAGTGCTATCAGTCGAGTTTCCCAAAAGTAAACTTGATTGGTGCACTATACAGAATCTGTAGAAAAAGTGTTTCTAATCGTTGGAGTGTTGTAAAACTCAAAAATATATTAGTTATGACACCCCAAATGTCTAGAATTTGTTTCTAAGTGTTTCTACTCACTAGTAGGATCCTCAACTATGAATAAGACCCCTTGGGCTTCATCCCATGGTTAGCCAAGCATTGTGAAGGTCTCTATATTATAGTTGAGTGCCTCTGAGAGCTAACTTCCACTCTTAAGATTAATCACTTGATACACCATAAGAGTGAGTAGGAGATCTATAACAGAGCTAGTCCTACATGTATATCTTGTGAGGCTCTCACTTCCTCCACCTCCCAAATCTCGTTTTCTACCATGAAGATGAATCTTCTCTCTATTGGCTAAGAGAGGTAAGTCCTTTCGTAGGTTATTGGCTCCCTTCTCCTTAAAGGGAAGGCTAGATATCCTTATCTTGGAAAAGTAAGGTCATGTGATGTAGCTCTTATATTGGAATATAAGAAGTGAGACATGGTTGATAAAGCCTAGTGGTTGACTGCTCTACGTAGTGGATGTACACTCTATAAGGAAATATGGTGATAGAGCAGGTAGTAGAGACAAAAAATTAACTTCCATATTTCACTTACAATAACAGATCGTGTCAACAACTATATAATTGGAAGTATGGTTTATGAGGATATACCTGGTCCTATACTAGTGACAATTCCCTCATTGTAGAGTGTGCCTTTCTTAAAGTCACATCCGAACAATGTCTACAATAAATTCTGATTGATTACCATAGAAAACAACTTGGCATTGTCCTCCTAGTGGTAGACAACAATCTATTCAACTCTATAGTAGTCCACACACACCACTATAAACTCTAGTCATTCTAGACAAACAAACATGAAGGAGTTGTCCCCTTCTAGTTGGTTTACTAGCACCAACTTGCTCTCCCACAATTGTTCTCCCTTGCTATCCCTCCCTTTATAGGGTAGGACTTGCTCGGGTTCTCTTGGTTACCACAACCAGAGAAGACAATAATTGTCAGAGCAACTAATGTTGTGTCTCAGAAGCCCCCAATACCCCTCTATTTATAGAAGGGGTAGGGTTTCTAGTCCGTGTGAGAGTTGAAGGGCACGGGAATCCACAAATTTTCATAGAGTCTATGCGGGAGTTGAAGGGAATGGGAATCCATGAATTTTGGCAACCTGTGAATGACAAAATGATTGGTTCATAGGAGAACCGATCAGTTGGAAATTAAAATATGATCAATGCATAACAGGATGTTTGCACTAATCCTTGATCCAATCTTATCCATGAACTGTGTGGTTCATCATATGAAGCGGTCATTTCACAACCTTGAGCGGATTGGTTGACTCAAGGAACTGGTCGATTCATTCCCTAGTTCATCCAAAATTTAGCCAATACAATTTTCAATCAACATAACACTCCAACCAACCGATTCAACAGTTGAACTGGTCGGTTCAAAGTTTAGTCAGTCAATTGTTGTTTAAGTTGAATATCTAAACACTTTAGTAATCAATTCAAAATCATTCATGAATAAAATCTTATTCTAAGTGTATCATATGAGTGTGACCCTATAGGTTCCAAATTATGTTGGCAGTGAATGTCCATAACTAGTTTGTGACATCACAAGTAATGAGCGGTATCTAGCAACACATCATTGCTACCCAACTAATTGGAAAGTTAGAAAACAACTTCAACCTACAATATGTGGTTGATGTTACCTTATTTGTATAGTTCCTTTGTCACTGATATATAGATTGAACTTTAGGCATGAAATCATCATCCTCTTCAACGTTCAATCTCTATTCCTTGAACTAGTGTATATTGTATGAGATATATGTAAGCTCAATATCACATATGAACTCACATGATCATGACCATGTATTTCTCAGTATCGCTAATCAAGTGGACAAGATATCATACTCCTATAGGAGGGACAAATCTCATGTACATCACTAACAATCATCCCAATGTGTCACAGTGCACCCGAGCATCACCTTTATGGTAACACTTATTCAAGGTCATGTTGGATGATGTCAAAATACAATGTATGACATGTGGTGAATGTAGTGATTTTAGGTCAACACTATAAGAGATGATTTTGATAACCAATCATGATTTTCATGTATCACTCTTAAGGTCGGTCTGTATGGTACATTGTTCTCATATGAGATGGAACCTCCTTTATATATGCTTGAAACGTTGATGGAATCTAGATTGTGCAATAGCCTCATTGTTGTCACAATACAACTCAATTGCATCGATGATGCTTGAAACCACCCCAAGTTCTTAGATGAACTTATTGATCCAAACAACCTCCTTTTCTGCATTAGATGTAGAAATATACTCGTCCTTTATTGTAGAATATGCAACTGTCTCTTTCTTGGAACTCTTCCAACTCACAATTCCATTGTTGAGGCAAAATATGAATTTTGATTGCAGTCGATAATCATCTTTATCAGTTTGGAAGCTTGCATCGGTGCAACCCTTTACCACCAACTCTTACCACTGTAGACAAGGAACTGGTCCTTAATTTGTCTCAAGTACATAAAGATGTTCTTCCTGGCTGTCCACTGACTCTCATCAACATCTGACTAATATCTTCTCATCATGCTCAAGGCATACGAGACGTATGGATGAGTACATAACACTGTGTACATGATAGATCCAATTGAAGAAGCAATTATATATAACACTATGGATGCGTTTACCAAAATAAACGTGCAATAACGCCACCCATAAGTGGACGAGTCTTATCGCAGTATAATTAAGGATCGAACCCAGAGGATAATATTTTTAAGAATTAATTGATTGGTAATTAAACTAGGAATATTATTTAATACAAAAGTTGGATTTTGGTTGATTAAAACTAATATACAAGAATAACAGACTGAAATAAAATCTAAGATTATCAGATGGATGGATACACTAGGATGAGTAAGTTTCACCACCACTACTTATAATTATTCTCTCACTGCATCACAAAAAAATATGATGGAGGCCAAGTAAATCCCTCTTTCGGCGTTAGGATTAAGCCTAGATAAATATCCCTCTAGGCTCGCTGCCACGTTACCCAAAGATCAAGTATCTGTCACCTCAAAAAATACCTATCTGATGTCTCGTCAAGAGTCTAACAAAAATCAATCGATATCTTAGATTATGAGTTCGGACTTCTGTACACCCAAGATCATGATAAACATATAAACCTGCTAGTCAAATAAGAATACAAAAATAAAACGATTGATTTAACATGAAAAGAATTCATACATGCTTGGATGCAATAAAAGAACAAAATAAAGTAGTGGAGCTACTCCCCACGTCCTAGCTTAAGGAACTACTCAACTCATAGTGAGATCAAAATAAATAACAAGGAAAAGAAAAGAGATAGCCATCATCTTAACGGGTAGAAGAGATGTAGCGATAGAGTCACCCAAGACTGCCGTCGGATGACCCTTCTTCTTTGTCTTCCTCCTTTCTTGGATCTGGTCCGTCGATAAAGAAAGAGCAGGTGAACGGATGGAGGCGGAGGTGCCATCGACCTCCCTCTGTTGAGTAAGGAAGTCGGATCTTGGTGGAGCAGCAACCTATCGACTGAGGAAAGAGGGATGAAGCGGCAGAGCAGCAGCCTTTCAGCCAGAAAAAGAGATCATTTTTATTGATCCCATAGGGTCCTATTTATACTTTCTGTGAAAGAAGTCTAAGAAACACAAAATTAATGAGTTGCACCCGGCTGATCGACATGTGCATGTCGGTCGATGGCTATATCCAACCATGGTGGGCGAGTGATGATTGTCGGCTGTCGACATGGCTGTCGAGTTGTTGCTCAAAGGCCTTGTCGAGGTTGGTTGTCGGTCTTGATGGTGTTGTCGATCTGTGGAGGTGGATGGCTTCCGGAGGCGTCGACTCGTGTAAGACTGTTGAGCACTGATGTCGATAGCTGCCGGCCTGTCGACGTGGAGTGGATACTTCATGGTGGATTCCTATCCGGTTATCATGTGCTCGGTAGCATGTATTTTCCTTTTGGAAATTAATCGACAATATTTAATTTGCAAGAGTGTCGATTACTTTTGTTACTTGATGGTAGGGGTGAGCATTCAGTTAATTCAGTCAGTTACAGTTAATTCGGTTCGGTTGAATGGTTAATTTGTGGTTTGATATTTTAACCATTAACCTAACCAAATTGAGTCGGTTAATTCGGTTATTATCCAATCGGTTAATGGTTAATTCGGTCGGTTAATTTGGTTAACCAAATAACACCGTGTAATAATATTATTTAAAATACTCATAGAATTAGGGACAATTGTTATATTATAGTAGTATTGTTGTAAATTTAATTTTGAATGGCTCGTAAAAACTTGAGTACTATATATATGGGGAAGTATTTTGAAATAAAAGAACAACTATATATGTATATATGAATGCGTATGATATTATTTATTAATAAATTCTGACTATTCGGTTAATTCGGTTAACCAATCTAAAAATATCTTTAACCGTAAAATTAACAATTTCATCGATTGACCGAAATAAATTAACCAAATTAACCGAATTAACAAAATTGACCCAATAAAATTAACCATTTAGAATTAACCGTTTGGTTAATCGGTTATTAACCAAATTCTGCTCACCCCTACTTGGTGGGCAAGACGGTCGATACCTTGCATTGTCGAGCTGCTTTGTATAATTGCATCAATAGCCATGCAAAATAGATTGCACGCTGCGTTGGTTCTATGCAGCTGTCTTTGGTAAATGGCCTTTTGGAATAGCCAGAAGTCGATAGCTTTAAGTAGAAGATGCCATTCATTTGCTTTTCCTTAGACGGTTCAACATCTCTAATTGCTCTTCGTCGACAGATCAATGTGCGTGGCTTATGCTCGATACATCTCTGCTGTACAAGACAACTTATTTAATTGCCTTGCCTCGATAGCATTGGCAATTGCCTAAGTGCTCGATATATTATGTAATTCTTTTTGTTCAATTGTCCTTTCTGGTCACGATCAGGAGTAAACAAAAGTCATTGATGGCCATGCACCGTGCTGAATGTTCACGTTATCATTAATGGCTGTTCGGAAAGGTCAATTAGATTTATTTGGAAAATGCCCTTTTGCTCCGATCTTAACCGCAGCTCTCCTTCATAGCTTTTAATCTATTGCCTTGCGGATATGAAGGACAGGAATCCTTTGCTAACTGAAGGACTAATATGGAAAGCAATAATGTGACATTTTCATGCGAATCACGGATCACGGATTCCATATTTAGGAAACCATTTAATAGTTGCCTTGGCACCCGGTCAAAATAATGACTTCATGGCACATAAATGGATTTCTTTTCTTGATAAACGAAGGGATGACTTTACTTGTCCATAAATAAATCCTTGACATTAGAACACTATGTGCAAAATAAAAATAATATCATTAATAAAATCATTGTACTTGTTACAAAAGTAGTATAAATGTGGATATAACTAAAATAGTCCATAAATTGTCTAAAAAATGAAAAAGACCAAAATATTAACAATTATGGAGTGCAAGGCTGTATGAACTAATTTATTGGTAAAATGTTACTTTAGGATGCAAAAATAGTCTAACAAATTCAGTAAAAATGGGATATACTTAAACGTTGCTCGTCTTCGAGTAACACAAAATTTGAACATTCACCAAATTAATACTTTCATCCAATATGATTGTCTCATCCTTAGATTATGTAATTTTCCTTACCACCGAATATGACCAAGCTACCCCAAATTTCTGAGATCACATTACACATCTTTCCATATCTTCCTTTTTGAATTTTTTTCAACAACACTTCCTCGCTACCATCCCCAACATCAAGCATGTCTAAAAGTTTCATTAGAGTTTAAATAGATCCACATAACAATAAGTATGTACTTGATCTGACTGGTGTATGTCAAGAGAATGGTAAAAATTTAAGGCATTCATTTTCCCATAGGTAGAAAACGAATTGAATGGAGGTATGGAGGGAAACGATCTCTCCTCAATTCGACTCAATCTTTTTTTCTTCTTTGGGCGATCTCTCCTCTATTCAACTCAAGATCTTTTTTTTTGTTGCAGTTGCATTGACTAAATTTTATTTGTTTGTGTGCTTTGACATCTTTTCTTGGTGGTACACCCCTTTAAATTTGTGAGCGGTATGGAAGAAGCGGTAGGAGGGAAGATGGGGGGTGTGCCACCCCAAACTTAGAGTTTGACATATTTTTGTGGCTTTGTATTTCTTTTTTATAGAATTGAAGGTAAGAAGGTGGAGGAAGAAGTGTAGATGAGAGTTCGGATCAAAATACAACTTGATTTACACTTTAGTGCACCGGGTTGTTCTACTTATCACACTACACTTAAATAATGACCAAATGGGAGATTAAATAGAAATTTCATGCAATTGTGCCACTAGTCAGTAGGAAGCACGATGTGTTTGATCCCTCTTTTTTTTCTTTCTACTTGCCATATTTTCCAAGGAAACATAATATTCAGAGTCTTAGGCCACATAGGATAATTTCTAGTCATTGGTTAGTTTAAAAAATCAGTCATTTTGAGGATTTTCTTCAATTAAGTGGAGTTGAATGACACAAACATGTATGCAAACAAATTTTAAAATCTAAGCCGACTAGGTAAAGACTTTAATTATTCAAAAAAAATTGAAAAATTGTAGCTAAATGCAATGCATGTATGCAATGATATAGTCCTAAAAGTTAAAGTGCAAAAATTGAAAATAGAAGGGCATGAGTGAAGTAAAGTACGTAGAACCCAACCTCCACCCCAAACATAAATATTTGCTCATCCTGAAGCAATCATTGAGCTCGAAATGGAGGGGAAGAAATAAGCAACCAGGTAGTCTTGGCTCAAAGAAGGTCCAGCTGAAGGGAATGTTGACAAGAGCTGGAACTTTAATAGGAGGAGCATCATGAATCACCAATGATTGGGTGGTCTTGGAAGCTTGAAGGGGCTTTTTGGATGAGTAAAATGATGTTTCTTTTCACCTCACAACCCATCCAATAGGATCCACTTATCTTCCTCCATCAATAGAGGGAATGTTGTATCTGTGTGTAGATAAGCAAGAGGAGGCACACGATAAGATTGGTGTCTGTCTGGGGTCTTCAGGAGTGGTTCATCGAAGAAAATATGTGGTGGATTGGCCTTGAAGATGAAGGTAGAAGGTGATGAATCCACCATCTGTATTTGTGGTGGATCAGGCAGAGGATCTGGCTCTGGTTTTTTCTCGTTACCTAGATTTGCATGTAGGAGTGATTCCGACAAAGGAGGAATAATCTCAATAGTAAAATCAACATCAAAATTAACTTTATGTGGTTGTGCATCCTCCTAAAAAATCATGCAATTAATATTGGGGTCATTGGGGAGCGTGGGATCAACACGTTGCTCTAATTCCTCCATGCATTATGTTCTCAATTCATCAATGGACTCCAAAAAATCAACATTTTTGTCAAATAATGGCAGAGGCATATAAACTTATGTTGAGGTGGAGTCTTCTTATCTAGATCGTACTGATAAGGGATCATAGGTGGATGAGATGGAGTATAAAAATCTTTCTGAAATGACCCTTCTTCAGGTAAGACAACCGTATATCGAACTGGCATTGGTCGTTCTTCTTCTAGAATATTGTCAATCAAGGTTGGTTGATCATTGATAACATCTAGATCAGGGTGTGTAATAAGGACAGATAATGGAGTATTAGGCTCTACATCCATGAGGGGGCCTTCCTCTTGATGTGACTTTTCATACTGACGTACTAAAGTCTCAAACATAGAAAAGGATGGAGCATCACATTTTGGCTGCAGTTCCTCAATCTGTGCAGTTGTGGATGAGTTTGGAATTGTTGACACTAAGATGGTATCATCTTCATCATCGTCAATAGTCATTATCTTTGACTGCTCCATCTGTCATTGGTAACTTTCTTGCTGGGTCACTATCTCCTTAACTGATATGGCAAGTTGCACAAGCTCAGCCCATTGCCCAAGTAACCTTCAGCTTCAGGCATCTTCTTCGACAAGCATTTTTTCAATGGCGTCTAGTCTGTCAATCTAGTTGGGTGAAGGCAGGATTTCATAGTATTACTCGTCACGGTAGCTCCCACAATGTTGTTGATTGTAGTCTGCAACATAAGGGAATTGATCTTCAAAACATGGCGGATCATAAAAGTCTCCTGAATAATGTTGATTGAGGCTTCCTTCAATATATGATTGGCTTGTGTAGAAAGGTTCCTCATTGTAGACTTTTGAAAATTGTGGATTGGAATTGGCGTTGTATCCACATTGGTAAGTCTTGACTCTGTGTTGAATGCAAATCCTTTGGAGTGCTGCTTTAAATTGAGCGGAGGAGTTGCAACAGTTTATAGATGTATGGTCATAATAACCACACATAGGACATCGTATGCGTTGCGGCCTCGACCACCCCCATTTAATATGCTACCTGAAAAATATAGAAGTTGTGGTGGAAAGAATATTTTAATCAAGTAAATTTCAATAAAAAAATTGTTCAAGAAGATTTTTAATATTTTCAAAAGAAAAAGAAAGAAACAAAAAATCCTAACTGGTCTTAATTAAATTAAATTAATTAATAATTCCGTTGTCCCAAACAACGGTGCCAAAATTTGATGCAGATATTATCGCACTACAAATTCAGTAGGAATGAAAATCCTAGAGTTTACCAAAACAAACATGGTATAATACCACCCACAAATAGACGGGTCTTATCACAATATGATTCATGATCGAACTCAAAGGAAGATGTTTTTAAGAATTAATTTATTTTTAATTAAGCTACGAATATTATTTAATACAAAAGTTGGATTTTGATTTATTACAACTAATATACAAGAATAAAAGATTGAAATGAAATCTAAGATTATCAGTTGGATGGATACACTTGGATGAGTAAGTTTCACCACCACTACCTATAATTATTCTCGCACTATGTCACAAGCACGCATAAACAATATCATGGAGGCCAGGTAAATCTCCCTTTCGACGTTAAGATTAAGCCTGGACAGATATCCCTCTAGGCTCACTATCGCGTTACCCAAAGATTATGTATCTGTCGCCTAGAAAAATACCTATCCGAGCTCTCATCAAGAGTCTAACAAAACCCAATCGATGTCTTAGATCATGAGTTTGAAGTTCTCTACACTCAAAACTATGATAAACATGTAAACCTACTGGTCAAATAAGAATATAAGAAATAAAACGATTGATTTAACATAAAAATGTTTCATACATGTATGGATACAATAAAAGAACAAAAGAAAGTAGTGGGGCTACTCCCAATGTTCTAGCGTAAGGAACTACTCACAACTCATAACGAGATCAGAATAAACAACAAGAAAAAAGAAAGAGATACCCATCATCTTGACGGGTAGAAGAGATGTAGAAATAGAGTCACCCATGACTGTCGTCAGGTGACCCTTCTTTTTCTTCACCCTCCTTGCTTGGATCTGGTCTGCCGATAAGGAAAGAGTAGGTGAATGGATGGAGGTGGAGGCTCCGTCGACCTTCCTCTATTAAGAAAGTTGGGCCTTGGTGGAACGGTAGAGCAGCAACCTATCAGTTGGGGAAAGACAGATGGAGCGCTAGAGCAGCAACCTTTTGGCCAGAAAAAGCAATCCTTTTTAGTGATGCACTGGGGTCCTATTTATAGTTTCTGTGAAAGACGTCCAAAAGTCACAAAATTAATGAGTGAGACCCGGCTGGTCGACATGTGCATGTCGGTCGATGGCTCTGTCCAACCATGATTGTTGACTGATAATTGTCGATCTCTGACTGTCGACTTGATTGTTGAGTTGTTGCTCAGAGGCCCTATCGAGGTTGGTTGTCTCATGACAGTGTTGTCGATCTGTGGAGGTGGGTGTCGACTGGTGTAAGACTGTCAAGCATTGATGTCGATACCCGCCGGCCTGTCGACGTGGAGTCGATACTTCATGGTTGATTCCTTTCCAGTTATAACGTGCTCAGTAGCATGTATTTTCCTTTTGAAAACTGATATACATTATTTATTTTGCAAGAGTGTCCATTACTTTTGTTACTTGGTGGGCAAGACATGGTCGATACCTTGCATTGTCGAGCTGCTTTGTATAATTGCATCGATAGCCATGCAAAAGAGATTGCATGCTGCGTTGGTTCTATGCAGTTGTCTTTGGTCGATGGCCTTTTGGAATAGCCAGAAGTCGATAGCTTTAAGTATATGATGCCATTCATTTGCTTTTCCTTAGACGGTTCAACATCTCTAATTGCTCTTCGTCGACAGATCAATATGTGTGGCTTATATTCGATACATCTCTGCCGTACAAGACAACTTATTTAATTGCCTTGACTCGATAGCATATTAGCATTGGCAATTGCCTAAGTACTCAATATATTATGTAATGATTTTTGTTCAATTGTCCTTTCTAGTCACGATCAGGAGTAAACTAAAGCCATTGATAGCCACGCACCGTCGTGAATGTTCACGTTATCATTAATGGCCGTTCGGAAAGGGCAATTAGATTTATTTGGAAAATGCCCTTTTGCTCCAATCTTAACGGCATCTCTCCTTCATAACTTTTAATCTATTGCCTTGCGGATGAAGGAAAGGAATCCTTAGCTAACTAAAGGACTGATATGGAAAGCAATAATCTAACATTTTCATGCAAATCAAGGATCATGGATTACATATTTAGGAAACCATTTAGTAGTTGCCTTGGCACCCGGTCAAAACAATGACTTGATGGCACATAAATGAATTCTTTTTCTTGATAAACGAAGGGATGACTTTGATTGTCCATGAATAAATCCTTGACATCAGTACACTTTGCGCAAAATAAAAGTAATATCATTAATAAAATCATTGTACTAGTGACAAAAGTAGTATAAATTCGAATATAACTACAACAATCTATAAATTGTCTAAAAAGATAGGAAAGACCAAAATATTAACAATTATGGAGTGCAAGGCTGCATGAACTAATTTATTGGATAAATGTTACTTTAGGATGTAAAAATGGTCTAAAGAATGCAGTAAAAATGGGATGAATATTCATTCATCAACTTAGTCCAAAAAGCCTTCTAGATCTATCTCTATAGATCTTGATTCCCAAGATATAAGATGCTTCACCTAAGTCCTTCATAGAGAATGTACTTTCCATCCAATTCTTTACCATCTGTAAAGAAAGAATGTCATGCCCCACCAATAGTTTGTCATCCATATACACTATGAGGAATACTATTATGTTCTTACTAACGTTCTTGTATACACAAGACTCATCTTCATTTTAACTTTTTGACTGTCTTGTCAAAACAAAGATTCCAGCTCTTAGATGCTTGTTTCAATTCATAGATTGACCTTTGTAGATTGAAAACTTTCTTTGCATCTATTGGATTTATAAAACCCTCAAGTTGTGTCTTGTATACATCCTCAAGAAGATTCCAGTTAAGGAATGTGGTTTTAACATCCATCTACCGAATATCATAGTCATGATAAGCTACAATGGAAAACATGATGCTAATGGACTTAACCCTGACAATTGGAGAGGTTTTTATATAGTCCACACCTAGAACTTGTCTAAAACCTTTGCAACCAATCTACCCTTATAGGTTTGTACATTACCATTCATGTCAGTCTTCTTCTTGAAGACCCATTTTCACCCTATGGATTTTACCCTTTCAGGTGGATCCACCAAGGTCTATACCTTGTTGGTGTACATAGATTCCATCTTAGATCTCATGATTTCAAGCCATTTCTCAGACTCTGGTTCCTTAGAACTTCTAGATAGGTTGTTGGCTCATCATCTATGACCAACTCATACCCTTCTTGAGTCGTAAGATAACCAACTCATTCAGTCTCAAGGCATATCCTACTAGATCTATGAGTCTCTTGTGTTAACTGAGGAGCTTGAGATTCCACAACAATTTGTGTGTCTCCTTGTTCCTTTTGTACCTCTTCAGGGTCGATGTTTTAGTGTTGGTTTTGAACCTCTTTGAGTTCTACTTTCTTCCCACTGTTTCGTTTGGAAATAAAATTCCTTTTCTAGGAATGTAACATCTCTTGCAACAAACACTTTGTTGTTAGTTTGGTTATACAAGTAGTATCCCTTGGTTTCTTTGGGATATCCAATAAAATAACATTTATCAGATCTAGGGCAAAGATTTTTAGGAAGCATTTTCCTTACATAAGCTTCACATCCCCAAATCCTCATAAAAGACACATCGAGACATTTCCCAAATCATATCTCATATGGTGTCTTTTGAACTGATTATGGTATGTTGTTAAGTGTAAATGTTGTAGTTTCTAGAGCATAAACCCAGAAGGAAGTCAGAAGATCATTAAACTCATCATTGATCGCACCATATCTAGCAATGTGTGATTCCTTCCATCTGATACACCATTGTGTTGTGGTGTTCCAGGTGGAGTCCATTGTGATATGATTCCACAGGCTCATAGAATGTCCTCAAACTCTAGGCTTAAGTATTCCCCACCTCAATCAAAACAAAGTTCCTTAATACTTTTACCAAGTTAGTTCTCTACTTCATTCATGAAATCCTTGGACTTTTCAAGGGTTTCCGATTTATGTTTCATCAAGTAAACATAACCATACCTACTGAAGTCATCAGTAAAGGTAATGGAGTATTGATAACTACCTGTAGAATTTGTTTTAAAGGGCCATACACATATGTGCGTATGAGTCCTAATAGATCACTTCCCCTCTCAATTTTTCCAGTGAAGGGAGTCTCTGTCATCTTGCCCAACAAAAAAGACTCACGTGTCTCTTCTAATTTGAAATCAAAAGAGTCTAGATAACCATCTTTATGGAATCTAGAGATGTGTTTCCCATTTATGTACCCTATATGACATTGCCAAAGGTATATTTGGTTTGAGTTATTGAGTTGTTGTCTTTTGGTATTTATTTTGTACACACTTGTCTCTAGACCTATCAAGTATAGATCATAAGACATTGGGGCACTGCCATAAAAGATATTCTATTTACTAATAGAACATTGACTGTCCTTTATATGAAATTTGTATCCATTCTTGTCCAAAAAAGATATTGTTATGATGTTCCTATTAATGGAAGTTACATAATAGCAGTTCCCCAACTCTATTATAAGAACACTTGTTAGAGATAACTCATAGGTTCCAACTGCACTGGAAGCAACTCTTGCTCCATTAGAAACGTGTAATTCAACCTCACCTTTTGCTAAAGGTCTACTTATTTTCAGATCCTTCACATTTGAGGAAATGTGTGATCCACATCCGGTATCAAGTACCTAAGATGAAGAAGTAGTGAAGTTCATTTCAATTATGTATATTCCTAAATTAGATATCTCTATCCCTTGCTTCATCTTCCTAGGTTTCCTTATCCTTCTCCTTATTTTGAGTGCAGAAGACTTGGACTTCAGCTTAGCCTCATAACACTTCTTGGCCTTTCCTTTGTCCTTGGACTTTATTCTGCTGACCCCCATCACAAATTTGTCCTTGTTTATTTGTTCTTTGACATATATCAACATGTCAAGAAACTTAGACAACGATTTAGCCATGGTACTCAAGTGATAATACTCGACAAAATGGCTATATGATTTAGACAATGATTGCAAAATCATATCTACGACCAACTTTTAACCTAAAGGAAATACCATTCTTTCTAGATGTTCCACTTGTGCAATCATATTAAGCACATGGGACTTTACTGGGTCTCCCTCTTCAATTTGCACTCAAAAAACACCTTAGAGGCATTATACCTTCATGCTGCTCATGCAAATCATGGTTCATATAGCTCAACATAAGGTCTTTAATGTCCATGACATCATTGGCATGCTTCAAGTAAGCATCCATTTCATACTTAGGCACACATGGATTGGATTCCATTAGCACTGGTATTTCAAGAATACAAAGAACACTTCTCAAAGTCTTGAACTAGTTATGGAAGTATATCTCATTTAGACCATCCTTCATAAGGACCAATCACAATGATTGTGTGTTTTCCATTTATCTATAAGAGTAAAATTTTTATTTGTCAAAACACTTTTGATTTGATTTGATTTGAATAAAATTTGACAATATTTAATTAAGCCTTTAATTAATTATTACTCTCACTATTTTGTTCAAATTGATAGCCCACCCTACAAATTCAGAAGATTGCAACATACAATCTCCTAGTGAGCCAAGATCTATATTTCATCAAATCATGAGTCAGCTTTGGCTAATCACCCACAACTTGACTATTTAGGTAGGAAACTTTTGCTAATTGCAACTCTTGGATAGATGGTGTATACAACTCTTTGTCACTACCCATCTCTATGCTTCTAGGTACTTAATCTCATTTAGGTCACTTAGTTAAGCCTAACCCAAAAGCCAACACCATAGAATATGTACCATGCTTTGGCAGATCTACATATCTACCATCACACTTCCATGAGATAGAGGGTGCACCATACTTTGGCGTAACCAAGCTTGGTCGATCAAGCTTTTCATGTGTGCTTCTTATGGAGAGCACTTAGGCTTAATATATATTGAGGAATTTGTATCTATAAATACATATACATATCCAATCACCACATACTATAGTATGTATCATGTTCATACTATATCCCACAAACCAAAACATGCAATAAACAAAAGTGATGGTTATGGCCATTCTATTGTAATTCCTTGGAACCATAAGGAATTACCACCACCTAAGGTCTACATCACATACATCAACTTGTTGTTGATGAATATCTGTGCTTGAACTAGTTTGGGTTGGCCAATTCAAACCTTGAACTGATCAGCTCGCCTCCTGGTAGGTCAGTTGGTCATCTCCCCGATCATCTGGTCTCTGATCCACCATCTTCTGGATCCTTCAATGGATTAGTTGGGGCCACCAAATGATCGATTTGGCTCCACCTGTCATCTATTCATTTCATTCCTCCAACCAATCATCTCGTCTTCTTCATCATAAAAAGAATTAAACTATCATAATTCTATTACATGATAATAGAGAAACCTCGAGTTACATTTGAGGGGAGAAAAGGTAGGAGAGAATAATACTTTTACAATTGGGAGATGAGACAGAGGATCGACATGCAAACAGATTTAAAACAAGAATAAGCAATCACTACCACCATGCACAGATATTTAGGGTTACTAGCCATATCCACGATACACATCCATCATCAAAACTAGCTTTTAGGGCAACATGTGTAAATTGCATGCATATATATATCATATATATTAATTTGATATTGTATGTGGTATTTAATCCGATATACACATTAATCAATTTAAGTGTTCACATACTACGCTATAAATAAATAAAAACCCAAAATATGATCATATTGATTATCCCAAAACATAGTAAATTGGCATAACTCTGATACCACTATAGGGAAATATGGTGGCAGAGCAGGCAAAGGAAACAAAAGTTTAACTAGCATATTCCCATTATAACAATAGATCACATCAAAAATTATATAATGGGAAGCATGGTTTACGAGGATATACCTAGTCCTATAGAAAGTCTAGTGACAATTCCCTCATTGTAGTATGTGCCTTTCTTCAAGTTGCACCCGACAATGTTAGCAACAACTTCTAGTTGATCACCATGGACATCAACTTGACATTTTCCTCCTAGAAATAGTAAACAACCTCCTCCCCTCTATAGCAGTCCATACAGACCACCAAGAACTTCTATCATTCTAGACGAACAGATATGAAGGAGTTGTCCCCTTCTAGTTGGTTTACTAGCACCAACTTGCTCTCCTACAATTGTTGTCCCGTGCTATACCTCCCTTTATCGGGTAGGACTTGCTCGGGTTCTCTCGATTACCACAACCAAAGATGATACCAATTGTCAGAGCAACTGACGTTGTGTATAGCAAGCCCCTAGTACCCCTCTATTTATAGGAGGGTCAGTTTCAGGGTTCCCCATCAGTGAAGGAGTCGAAGGGTATGAGAATTCATGAATTTTTGCAACCTACAAATGGAGAAATGATTGGTTGGCATGCAAGTTGATCGAACCCTTGAACTGATCATTCCATCATGTTTCCCAATGACAATTGTATTGGCAATTAAAATCCAATAATGCATAACATAACATCAACACTAATCCTTGATCCAGTTGAATTGATCCATGAATCGGGTGGTTCATCACATGAGCTGGTCATTTGATGACCTTGAGCTAATTTTTTCATTCAATGATTAAGTCAGTTCATGCCCTGGTTCATCCATAATTCAGTCAATGTAATTTCCAATCAACCTGACACTCCAACCGATCAGTTCAACACTTGAACTACACGGTTTAGAGTTTTAGTCAGTCACCTTTTGTTTAAATTGAATACCTAAACACTTTAGTAATCAAGTTAAACATCATTCATGAATAAACTCCTATTCCAAGTGTATCCTATGTGTGACTCTATAAGTTCCCAGTTACGTTAAAAGTGAATGTCCATAACTAGTGTATGACATCACAAGCAATGAGCAGTATCTTGAAACACATCATTGCTACCCAAGTAATTGGAAAGTTGGAGAACAACTTCAACCTATAATCTGTGATTGGTGTCACAATGTTTGTATAGTTCCTTTTTCATTGATATCCAAATTGAAATTGAGGCATGGAATTGTCATCCTCTTCAATGTTTGATCTTTGTTCCTTGAACTAGAGCAGATTGTCTGAGATATTTGTAAGCTCAATATCACATATTGAGTCACATGAGAATGTTCATGCATATCTCAATCACACTAATCAAGTGTCTAGGATATCATACCACTGTAGGAGGGACATATCCCATATATATCACTCATAGTCATCCTCATGTGTCATAGTACACCCGAGAATCACCTTTATGGTAACTCTTATTCAAGGTCACATTGTATGATGTCAAAGTACACCGAACAACATGTGATGAGTGTAGTGATTTCATGTCTAAGAAGCACTCACCACCAATACTATAAGAGATGATTCTGACAACCAATCATGGTTTTAATGTATCAGTCTTAAGTTGGGTCTGTCAGGTACATTGTTTTCTAACAAGTATCTGTATTTTTGGTTTGATATCACATGTCATGACTATTGGGCACCTGTCATCGACCAACACACACTCTAGTCTTATGTATTACTATTTTCTATTTGTTTCCACAGTATTAACTAACTAGGGACATAACAGGAATGTATACATACTCTTGACATCCGTATGATCTCATTATCCAGGTCCTCAACCCAAAGACATACATCATTGCATAATATTATTCTTTAGACATTTATTATGTTACATCATTATCTCATAAATGAATAAAACAAAATAAGTTGAAAATAGCTTTTATTATTAATCAAATCATATACAAGTTATGCCATTACAATCATCATATGATTGGCTCTCTGGGCATAGATACCAACACACTCTCCTTGATTGGACTTTGGAACCACTATATATAGCTTGTATTCTTGTTCTTGTTTAATATCTCTCTCCCTTGTTATTTATGTTTAGTTGCACTCAAATTTAATATTAGCAACCTTATATTGTGATATATCTTGAAATTCTGTTGAATTTGATTTAAGTTTTTATAGATCTATTCACCCCCCTCTTGGGCCCATCATCTTACATGAATTGGAAATGTCTAATTGTGAGGATGATGATAACCATGCAAGGGAGAATGAGGAGTAGACCATATAAGAAATAATTAGAGGATGATGATCACCATGCAAGGGAGGATGAGGAGTAGACCATCTAAGAAATAATTAAAGCATCCCTCACTACTATGTCATTGGGTATAATTAAATAATAAGTTGTGAGTGTGGCAACTATAAGATAGATTCAAGCCTAGTACTCCATGATCACAATCATGAAGACATGATACAACACATCAAAAACTTTTTGGAAAGTTGTTATACTCTAAAGATCAACATGGTGACTCCAATAGTTATTTATCTAAAATTGTTTCTGATATCTCTTGTGGATAGGGAAAAGACATGGTCTAGAATTTTAGAGCCAGAATTTGTTGAGAAATGGAATGAAATGATAAATACATTTTTAGCCCTACTTTCTAGTATAGAATACTACTTAACTTGTGGGGAAGATTTATAGCTTCAAGCAACAATATGATTAATCATATTATTTGGCATGAGAATGCTAAGGTCCCCCAGCCATAATATTGATCTTTTACTGTGGTCTACAAAAAGGGCAGAGGACCATACTTGGTAGTTTGGGGACATGATTTTTCTCAACAAGGCCAGGAATCAGTCATGGGGTGAATATCATGAAAGAATGAGCTCAAAAGATATTGTCATGGATGCTTGAGAGGTAAAAGAGTTTAAGTCACAAATGAGCCATCTTAATACACAGTTGGGTGAAATAAACTATAACCAATCATAGGATTATGAGGAGTAGTGCGTCTATATGATGCCTCCCAATAACATGAGGAATGATCAATTTTAACAATCCAACATTTTCTTCAAAAGATCCCTACAATTTTCAACAAAATCCATCACAATCGTGGCCACATCCATAACAACAACAACATAACTTCCAACCACAACAGGAAAGAGGGTCAAGCCATATTTATGTATTAGATGATTTGTTTGGGAAATTCATGATTGCAAATGAATCCTATTGTGACCAAACACACATGAAGCATTAAAATCAAGGGTATCAATTAAGGAGCATTGAGAGACATATTTCTCAACTGGATACTGACAATGCAAATAAAAAATATCTAAAACACACGTTTCCTTTAATATTTATGTTTCACATAATCATCAATAGGAAAAAAATCATTTATATCTATAGTGAGAAGGAGTAGCCAAAAAATTCCACTTCCCGCTTGCCTACTCTACCAATTGAAGAGGAGAGATCCATGATAGACTCCACATCCACATAGAACCCAATAAAATAGGTGGTGGTTTTAGTTCAAGCTTAGGGGAAGAGACCCCCAAAGGATTCATATACACTTCCACATAGGCACAATTCTACACCAGCTCCGACCCTAAATTGTCTGAAGTTAGAAAGAACACAAAATTTAAAAAAAAATCTGGATACTTTTAGAACACTAAAGATTAATATACAATTGGTGGAGGTTATTCATGAGATCCCATGATATTGTAAGTTTCCTAAATGTTATTGTAAGGAGTGGAGGATCACCCCCTTACTAAAAAAATTGAATAATAAAACATCCATTCTCAAAGGTATGCTGGAATAGGTGCAAAATTTCCAAACTTCAATAAATGGTATTCAAAACAACCAAAGTGTAGCAGCGGAATAAAAATAATGATTATATTCAATTTTCATAAAAGATTACAAAAGTACATCATAATCTCCCACAAAGGGTTTACATGTATCACTCAACATAAGAATCTAGTAGAGGGAAATCTAAAGCATAACAACTTTGTTTCCAAGCTTTAACTCCTTAAGCTAATCCAGAACTTCATGCCTTATCATCCAAGTCCTTCACCTAGGGTTGGAAGCATACCCCAGCAAGAAGAGAAAATAGATGACATCAGTAAAGGCTGATATGTGCATACTAAATATGTTATGACCCGTTTTAAAGCCTATTGGTAAGTAGTATGATTTGAGCCTAATTAAAGTTATTTGAGTTAATTTATGTGCTCATGAGGTAGTTAGTGAATCATTAACTTGATTTAGTTGAAACAAGCACATAAGATCAATTGGTGCATAATTAAGATGATTAATTTGAGTAAAGTAATAATTGGATGCAATTGGAATGTTGAACCAGTAAAACAGTATAATTAGTATGTTTTCATGCCTTGGGTTTGTAGTGGGCCTCATTCTTGAAGCTTCGCAAAAAGAAATCATTCGAATCGGATATCCGAGGCAAGAGATACGAAGATTTTAAGTTTTAGGGTTGGAAATGTAATTTTTCCAAGTTTTTCTATTTATTTTCTTCCTTTCCTTTATCTCCTTCTTTAGCCGATTTTATAGAACGGGATAAGCGGACGTTTTCTTTAGGCGGTGCAGTAGCGACGCGATCTGCTGGAGCACAGGAGCTCCGATCTGCAGCCAACTTCCTTTCTTCTTCTACCTTTCTTCTTCTCCATTCTTCCACCTCTCTTCTTCTTCCTCAACCCACTCTTCTCTGCCTAGCTTGCTGCCCGCCCTAACTGCTTGGTCAGCGGCCAGCAGCAGCAGCTGCAGCTGCGCACGGCAGTAGCCAAGGGGCTGCTTTGGGCGCCTGGTGGCAGCAATAGGAGCTACCTTGAGCTTCGATTCAGAAGCTAGAGCTCGAAGCTGCAGTTCCTAGACAAATTCTAGCCTTGGATTCAAGTCTCCCTTCCGCCAATCTGCTGTAGCGTGAAGCTCTGGTTCCGTGAATAGGAACAATGAAGGATTTATTCAAAGGAAGAAGACAACCCAATTTCGCCCGGAATCAGGCCTTGGACGCATCTCCGAACGAATCCGGACAGTCCAAATCGCTGTGAGTGGGGTTTCATTTATTTATCATTAATAAACTCAGGCGTTTGAATATTTTCTGTTTTGTGCGCGAATTACGCTGATAACAGGCGTTATCAGGCGTCGGGCAGCGTTTGGCATCGCCCGACTTTTTATTTCATAAACTGCTTCTAGACGCTGTTATATGATTAAATTTAGCAATTGATCAGTGTGGATTGAATTGGTAGATTTATATGGTTCATTGGAACCTAAATTGCTTATTTGAATGTTGAAATTAGAAATTCATATCTGAAAATGGTATGGTTTGGGTATGAACCCAGACAATAGGGATTTCTGATAAATTATCAGATGTACGATTTCAAAGTTGATATGAATAAATAAAAATATGCAATAAAACCCTAATTGCATATATCTTTTGACGTTAATATGTGTAAATTGATATTTACATGAAATGGCACATTTCTCTGAATTATTCCAGAAATTCTCAAGTATTGTTATTAAATTGTGTTGTGATAGGTAATTAACTTTTAATTGAGTTAAGTGATGCACAAACCAAGATTTGGGTTAATGTGCACGTTTTTCGAGAATTTTAGAGAATTGACAAATGTTGAGTATGATTCTCGTATGTGAAGTAAATTTCCTTAATTTGTGTAATAAGATGTTCAATTGCGTATATTCTCTATGTATGTGCCAAATTGAAATAAGTTGGGTTATTTATGCATTTCTAATTTACCTGAATGCATGGTATGAGAATTTCTCAGAAATTACAATGATTTGAAATATATTGCTCTGTCAGTTTAGAATGACAGTGTATTGTGATCTGATATGAAATCAGTAAATGTGATTTTCCTATTTATATGTTAATCAGTTAATAGACTTAGGTGCCCTAACACCGTAGAACCCCTTTTGAGAGGTCTGCATCCAGGGGGGTGAAACTCGTGTTGCAACAATAACTGTGCGGAGTCACAGGCATGAGGATAAAGAGAGGCAGTGTTCAACAACAACGCGTGCGATGTCACGGTGGCACTGGAGTAATAGGGGTTATTCAACATTAATCTGTGCTTGTGTCACGGTGGTAACCCGGTAAGACTCTCCGCCTGTGTGCTCAGGTTTGAGGA
This sequence comes from Alisma plantago-aquatica, assembly GCA_963693085.1. Taxonomy (NCBI): domain Eukaryota; kingdom Viridiplantae; phylum Streptophyta; class Magnoliopsida; order Alismatales; family Alismataceae; genus Alisma; species Alisma plantago-aquatica. Next base: position 257,147,242 of record OY856413.1, read on the forward strand.
GGAGTCTAGAGTTCACTCTTTTGAGAGTGTAGTGAGGCCTTGTGAGCCTGAGAGTCCTGCAGCAGACCAGGGCTGGCAGTCAGACTTAGCATTTCCCGGGTGTGTCGCTAAGTCTTGTACGGTGGGATCGTAGTTCGCTATAGATCTTTATATGCAGAGTACACTGCATATATTTAGGGCATAAAATTAATAAATATGTAATCATATAGGATCATAGTAAATTAATATATCCGAACTTTTGTGCCAATTCTTTATATTTGTTTATTGGTTTAAATTATCGGTTGTTGCATAGAAATGCGATTATATTCTGTAATCTGCTATGTCATTTGAACTGCCTGCTTGTATAGTATTTATGTTTATTTCAATTTTATAAACCTGATGAGTTGTTTAGTGATAGCTAAGTGAAATGCTATTCACTGAGCGAGTAGGCTCATACCTCTACTCAAAACATTTTCAGGTCATCACCAGCAGCAGGAATCTAAAGGATCCTTTCATCCTAACGCTTAGTCTGTAGAAGGTATATGTAGTTAGTTTAGTTAGAGGTCTCTTAGTCCTTTCCCCTCGATCCTTGGGACATGGTGTGGGTGAGAGAGAGTGTGTATGTGGTATGTGTATAAAGATGTAAATTAATTGTTATGTTTACTTTCTGTTAAACAATGTTACATGTTGTAAACTCTGTTTACGTACTCTAGTCAGTTTAATACAAATGCTTCTGCAGTTTGTTTAGATTTAGTTTACAGCATAAATCAAATTATCTTTTAATGTCTTTAAAATGTTTTAAAAAGCTTTGTGTGGTTTGGCTTGTGTGTAAATCCCTCCGTCGCGCCCTAATCTCGTGATTAGTGGGTAATGCGAGATCGGGGTGTGACAGTCTTGGTATCAGAGCATAGGTTGAGTATATGAATACTCTAAGTCCAGGTCAGGGGACGATAAGAGACCAATAGGATTAAGTTTTAGGTGTCTTTCTTCTATCTGTAAGTTTTCTAACAGGAAATATTCTGTTATATCATTGCAGATGGCAGGAAGAGGTCATGATCATGATGACCAGGCCGAGAGTCATGTTGGCCCTGATCCTCTGTACTTGGGTCCAGGTGGTGGCGACCACGTGGATGAAGCATCCCAGATGTATAGGATGTTTCTGGAGACCAAAGAGAGGTACAAGGCTGATAGGCGAGCTTCTTCTTCTACCAGCAGTAAGGATCTGATGCGATCTTATGAGCTTGTGAAGAAGCTTGGTGGTACAGAATTCAATGGTACTACAGATCCTGCGGAGGCAGATGAGTGGTGGAGACAGATAGAGAAGGTCTTTCGCTTGATGGAGCTTCCAGAAGAGAAAAAGATTAATCACGCAGTTTATCTTTTGACAGGCGATGCAGAGTTGTGGTGGCATAGTGTGGAGGAAAAGAGGAGAGGTACAGAGCTTTCTTGGCAGGATTTCTCTGAAGAGTTCCATCTTAAGTTTTATCCACCTACCTTCCTTAATGAGAAAATCAGGCAGTTACAGAACATTAAGCAGGGGAACATGTCAGTTACTGAGTATGAAGCGCTTTTCACCCGGTTAGCGAACTTCTGCCCGCAACTTGTTCCCGACAACATAGAAAGATGCAGAAGGTTTCAAGAAGGGCTGAGGCCAGAGATTCGGCATACAATTTCTGCTATTAGTAAAAGGAACAGGGAGAACTTTGGTGAGTTTGTTGAGGCTGCTAGACAGGTTGAAGAATCTGTGAATGCTGACAAGGTGCCTGAGTCTAAGAAGAGATCTGCAGATTTCAGTAGAGGACAGTCCAGTAGTGGATACAGAGGTGGAGGTAGAGGTTTCTTTTCTAAACTCGGGCGTGGCTTGAGTTGTTTCAGTAGACAGAGATCTGAGGATGTTACTTCTTCTAGAGGCAGAGGGGGATACAACCCAGGAAGATGGGGCAGTGCCGCTAGTGGACAGTCATCTGGATCGTCAATGTCAGTGACAGGTCCCCAGAGACAAGAGATACCACCATGTAACAAGTGTGGAAGACCACATACTAGACAGTGTTGGGGTCCAAGTTGTTATGTCTGTGGACAAATAGGACACCTCAAAAGGGAATGTCCTCAGCTTCAACAAGCAGCATCACAAGCTTTCCAGCCTCAGTACCCTGATGTTCAGAGTTCTTCTGTGGCTTCTGGCTCCAGAGGTGGCGGAGTGCCTAGTGGCAGGAGTGGTCAGAGAGGACAGCGTGGCAGAGGGAGAGCTTCAACATGTTTCTTTTCTTTGACCCCTCAGGAAGGTATAATCTCTTCACAAGTTGTTACAGGAGAAATGCTTTTGTTTAATAGTATACCAGTCTCAGTTTTGATAGATCCAGGTGCTACTCACTCTTTCATACGACATTCTTTAGTTGGTAAACTTAATCTGTTAACTCAAGAGTTGGTAGATGAGTTAGTGTTGAGGGTTCCACTAGGTGGACCAACAGTTTTATCCGAGTTCTGTCCCGGATGCTTGTTATCTTTTGGAGGTTACACCTTTGCTGCTAATCTCATACCCTTGGATGTCAATACTTTTCAAGTCATCCTGGGTATGGATTGTCTTGAGACATATCGAGTGCAACTCGATTGTTGGAAAAAGGAAGCTACCTTTCAACTAGGTGAATTTTCTTATGTCTTCACTGGAGACAGGAAAGTTCTGCCTACGTGCATAGTATCAGCTGTTGTAGCTGATAAGATGTTACAGAAGGGATGTGAAGCGTTCCTTGCTCATGTGGTTGACACCAGAGCAGAGAAGAGCACCGCCAGTGTTTATGATGTGCCTGTGGTTCTTGAGTTTTCTGATGTTTTTCCAGAAGAGTTACCAGGCTTACCTCCTATCAGAGACATTGATTTTGAGATCCAGGTATATCCAGGTAGTCATCCAGTGGCACTGCCAGCCTATAGAATGGCACCTGCAGAGTTGAAGGAACTCAAGGTGCAGTTGCAAGAGTTACTGGATAAGGGTTTCATTAGACCCAGTTCTTCACCGTGGGGTGCTCCAGTCCTGTTTGTTAAGAAAAAGGATGGTACCATGCGTCTCTGTATAGATTACAGGCAATTGAACAAGATCACTATTAAGAATAAGTATCCATTGCCAAGAATAGATGATCTGTTTGATCAGTTGCGTGGAGCGACGATCTTCTCTAAAATAGATTTGAGATCTGGATATCATCAGCTCAGAATAAAGGCTTCTGATATTCCCAAGACAGCTTTCAGAACTAGGTATGGGCATTATGAGTTTTTGGTCATGTCGTTTGGGCTGACCAATGCCCCAGCAGCCTTTATGGATATGATGAATCGAATTTTCAAACCGTTCCTAGATCAGTTTATTGTAGTCTTTATAGATGATATATTGATCTACTCCAGAGATGATGTACAGCATGAGCAACACCTGAGAGTGGCGTTGCAGTTGTTGAGGCAACATCAGCTGTATGCTAAGTTTAGTAAGTGCGAGTTCTGGTTGGCTGAGGTAGCATTTCTTGGACATGTTATCTCAAGAGATGGAGTTAGTGTTGATCCTAAGAAAGTTGATTCTTTGCTTCAGTGGGAACGGCCTAAGACTCCTACTGAGATTAGAAGTTTCTTGGGATTAGCAGGCTATTACAGAAGGTTTATACAATACTTCAGTGTGTTAGCATCACCCTTGACACGCTTGACGAGGAAGGATGCACCGTTTGTTTGGTCTGATAACTGTGAGAAAAGTTTTCAGATCTTGAAGAGGAAGTTGACTTCAGCACCAGTGTTGGTTTTACCAGAAGTAGAAAAGGGTTATACAGTGTTTTGCGATGCTTCCAGGAGAGGTTTGGGTTGTGTGCTAATGCAGGAAGACAAAGTTGTGGCTTATGCATCTAGACAGCTTAAGAAGAACGAAGAGAATTACCCGACTCATGATCTGGAGTTGGCTGCCATAGTTCATGCTCTTAAGACATGGCGTCACTACCTGTATGGTGAGACATGTCAGGTGTTCACGGACCATAAGAGCTTGAAGTATATCTTCACTCAGAAGGATTTGAATTTGAGACAGCGCAGATGGCTTGAGATGATCAAAGACTATGATGTGACAATCGATTACCATCCTGGTAAAGCGAATGTTGTGGCAGATGCCTTGAGTAGAAAGTCAAGTTCAACAGCTGATGCATTTTCTATGGCATGTTTCAAGAGAGACTTGCTTGTAGATATGCGAAAGTTGAACTTAGACTTGGATGTGTCTGGACAGAGTGGGTTGATTGCTCAGATGCAGGTCAAACCTACTTTCTATGAACAGATTAAGGAGTTGCAACAGAATGATGACGAGTTGTGGCAGGTTATGCAGGATATGTCGGAAGGTAAAAGGTCAGAATTCAGGTTTTCTGACGATGGTGTGTTGTATCTTCATGACAGGTTGTGTGTACCTGGGAACAGTGAGCTGAAAGAGCAAATTCTTGAAGAAGCGCATGCTTCTATGTATGCTATGCATCCAGGTAACACAAAGATGTACAGGAACCTCAAGGGGCTGTACTGGTGGTCTGGTATGAAAAGAGATGTGGCTGAATACGTGGCTAAATGTGGAGTGTGTCAGCAGGTTAAAGCTGAGCATCAGAAACCTGCTGGTACTTTACAGTCGCTTCCTATACCTGAATGGAAATGGGAACACATCACGATGGATTTTGTGGTAGGGTTACCCAGAACGCCTCGGGGTTCGGACTCGATATGGGTGATTGTGGATAGACTAACTAAGTCTGCTCACTTTCTCCCTGTCAAGTCAACCTTTGATGTTCTAAAGCTAGCCAAGATTTATGTGGATGAGGTAATCAGATTACATGGGATTCTAGTTTCCATTATTTCTGACAGAGATCCTAAGTTTACATCTAGATTCTGGAATCAGTTACATCATGCGTTGGGCACAAAGCTGAGGTTTAGTACAGCGTTTCACCCGCAGACAGATGGTCAATCTGAGAGGACCATTCAGACTCTTGAAGACATGCTGAGAGCATGCATTCTGCAGTTCAGAGGTAACTGGGAAGAACACTTAAGCCTGATGGAGTTTGCATATAACAACAACTACCATTCTAGTCTTGGAATGGCCCCATATGAAGCTCTATATGGCAGGAAGTGTAGATCACCAGTTTGTTGGTCTGAGGTTGGTGAGAAGGAAATTCTTGGGCCTGAGATAGTTGATATAACTACAGAGAAGATATCTGTGATCAGGGAGTAGTTGAAAGCTGCTCAGGACAGGCAGAAAAGTTATGCAGAGAGACGACGTCGACCTCTTGAGTTTGAGGTTGGTGACGAGGTTTATCTGAAAGTTTCACCGTGGAAGGGAGTGTTGAGGTTTGGTAAGAGAGGCAAATTGACTCCTAGGTTTATGGGCCCATATCCTATCATTGAGAGGATTGGACCTGTAGCCTATAAGTTGGATTTTCCATCTGAGTTAGCTAATCTTCATGATGTGTTTCATGTGTCTATGCTTAAGAAATGTTACCCTGGTACGGAAAAGATAGTTGACCCAGAACCTGCACAGCTTAGATCAGATGTGTCCTATGTTGAGGGACCAATCCAGATAGTTGATCAGAGGATCAAGAAGCTTAAGAACCGTGAGATACCATTGGTGAAGGTTCTGTGGAGGAATCATAACCTTGAAGAAGCTACGTGGGAGCTTGAATCTGAGATGCGTAGCAAGTTTCCTTTTCTCTTTTAGGAATTTCGGGACGAAATTCTTATAAGGGAGGGAGATTGTTATGACCCGTTTTAAAGCCTATTGGTAAGCAGTATGATTTGAGCCTAATTAAAGTTATTTGAGTTAATTTATGTGCTCATGAGGTAGTTAGTGAATCGTTAACTTGATTTAGTTGAAACAAGCACATAAGATCAATTGGTGCATAATTAAGATGATTAATTTGAGTAAAGTAATAATTGGATGCAATTGGAATGTTGAACCAGTAAAACAGTATAATTAGCATGTTTTCATGCCTTGGGTTTGTAGTGGGCCTCATTCTTGAAGCTTCACAAAAAGAAATCATTCGAATCGGATATCCGAGGCAAGAGATACGAAGATTTCAAGTTTTAGGGTTGGAAATGTAATTTTTCCAAGTTTTTCTGTTTATTTTCTTCCTTTCCTTTATCTCCTTCTTTAGCCGATTTTATAGAACGGGATAAGCGGATGTTTTCTTTAGGCGGTGCAGTAGCGACACGATCTGCTGGAGCACAGGAGCTCCGATCCGCAGCCAACTTCCTTTCTTCTTCTACCTTTCTTCTTCTCCATTCTTCCACCTCTCTTCTTCTTCCTCAACCCACTCTTCTCTGCCTAGCTTGCTGCCCGCCCTAACTGCTTGGCCGGCGGCCAGCAGCAGCAGCTGCGGATGCGCACGGCAGCAGCCAAGGGGCTGCTTTGGGCGCCTGGTGGCAGCAATAGGAGCTACCTTGAGCTCCGATTCAGAAGCTAGAGCTCGAAGCTGCAGTTCCTAGACAAATTCTAGCCTTGGATTCAAGTCTCCCTTCCGCCAATCTACTGTAGCGTGAAGCTCTGGTTCCGTGAATAGGAACACTGAAGGATTTATTCAAAGGAAGAAAACAACCCAATTTCGCCCGGAATCAGGCCTTGGACGCATCTCCGGACGAATCCGGACAGTCCAAATCGCTGTGAGTGGGGTTTCATTTATTTATCATTAATAAACTCAGGCGTTTGAATATTTTCTGTTTTGTGCACGAATTACGCTGATAACAGGCGTTATCAGGCGTCGGGCAGCGTTTGGCGTCGCCCGACTTTTTATTTCATAAACTGCTTCTAGACGTTGTTATATGATTAAATTTAGCAATTGATCAGTGTGGATTGAATTGGTAGATTTATATGGTTCATTGGAACCTAAATTGCTTATTTGAATGTTGAAATTAGAAATTCATATCTAAAAATGGTATGGTTTGGGTATGAACCCAGACAATAGGGATTTCTGATAAATTATCAGATGTACGATTTCAAAGTTGATATGAATAAATAAAAATATGCAATAAAACCCTAATTGCATATATCTTTTGACGTTAATATGTGTAAATTGATATTTACATGAAATGGCACATTTCTCTGAATTATTCCAGAAATTCTCAAGTATTGTTATTAAATTGTGTTGTGATAGGTAATTAACTTTTAATTGATTTAAGTGATGCACAAACCAAGATTTGGGTTAATGTGCACGTTTTTCGAGAATTTTAGAGAATTGACAAATGTTGAGTATGATTCTCGTATGTGAAGTAAATTTCCTTAATTTGTGCAATAAGATGTTCAATTGCGTATATTCGCTATGTATGTGCCAAATTGAAATAAGTTGGGTTATTTATGCATTTCTAATTTACCTGAATGCATGGTATGAGAATTTCTCAGAAATTACAATGATTTGAAATATATTGCTCTGTCAGTTTAGAATGACAATGTATTGTGATCTGATATGAAATCAGTAAATGTGATTTTCCTGTTTAAATGTTTATATGTTAATCAGTTAATAGACTTAGGTGCCCTAACACCGTAGAACCCCTTTTGAGAGGTCTGCATCCAGGGGGGTGAAACTCGTGTTGCAACAATAACTATGCGGAGTCACAGGCACGAGGATAGAGAGAGGCAGTGTTCAACAACAACGTGTGCGATGTCACGGTGGCACTGGAGTAATAGGGGTTATTCAACATTAATCTGTGCTTGTGTCACGGTGGTAACCCGGTAAGACTCTCCGCCTGTGTGCTCAGGTTTGAGGAGGAGTCTAGAGTTCACTCTTTTGAGAGTGTAGTGAGGCCTTGTGAGCCTGAGGCCTTGTGAGCCTGAGAGTCCTGCAGCAGACCAGGGCTGGCAGTCAGACTTAGCATTTCTCGGGTGTGTCGCTAAGTCTTGTACGGTGGGATCGTAGTTCGCTACAGATCTTTATATGCAGAGTACACTGCATATATTTAGGGCATAAAATTAATAAATATGTAATCATATAGGATCATAGTAAATTAATATATCCAAACTTTTGTGCCAATTCTTTATATTTGTTTATTGGTTTAAATTATCGGTTGTTGCATAGAAATGCGATTATATTCTGTAATCTGCTATGTCATTTGAACTGCCCTGCTTGTATAGTATTTATGTTTATTTCAATTTTATAAACATGATGAGTTGTTTAGTGATAGCTAAGTGAAATGCTATTCACTGAGCGAGTAGGCTCATACCTCTACTCAAAACATTTTCAGGTCATCACCAGCAGCAGGAATCTAAAGGATCCTTTCATCCTAACGCTTAGTCTGTAGAAGGTATATGTGGTTAGATTAGTTAGAGGTCTCTTAGTCCTTTCCCCTCGATCCTTGGGACATGGTGTGGGTGAGAGAGAGTGTGTATGTGGTATGTGTATAAAGATGTAAATTAATTGTTATGTTTACTTTCTGTTAAACAATGTTACATGTTGTAAACTCTGTTTACGTACTCTAGTCAGTTTAATACAAATGCTTCCGCAGTTTGTTTAGATTTAGTTTACATCATAAATCAGATTATCTTTTAATGTCTTTAAAATGTTTTAAAAAGCTTTGTGTGGTTTGGCTTGTGTGTAAATCCCTCCGTCGCGCCCTAATCTCGTGATTAGTGGGTAATGCGAGATCGGGGTGTGACAAAATAGGAAATTGAGCAATATATGGAATATAGGACATCAAAGTGTAAAGGCTTCCCATGAAAAAGATAAGGACAACCCAAGTGGGCATTAAGAGAAATGATTTGCAATAACAAAAGAGATACATGCCATAATTAGAACAAAAGAGTGGTGCCACATAAGAACATATCATAACCATCATCCTGCATGCATGTAAGATAAACATATCCCTAGAACAATATAAACACAAAGGCTGCCAAGTCTCATAAATTTGAAACCTGATAGAGAAAGGAATACTACCAATCTCCCAAATATATAAAACATGGGCTAAGAATCACACATCTTGCCCTGGGTATGGGGTTCCTTTCCATCCCAAAAGAGTAGGAAATATCACATCTACTAGGTAGGAAATAACACATCTGCCACAAAAACCAATGCAATTACACTACTCTAGTGCTACTGAATCACATAACATGTTAAATATAGAGGCAAGTAGAAAGTATAGTCAGAATATATAAACTTGTCACCACATAAGTGACCAACATATACATCCACCTCATAAGTTGGCAAAAGACATCACATGTCATCTTTTAGAGTTCCATCATGAACAAAGCATAAGATAATAGTTCAAAAGAATATCCATGATCACATGATCAATATCAAATAAGGTAGTTCACATGAATCATGATTTTCAAAATAAAAGACATTGTATATAGGATAATGTCCATAGGACAAACAGAATGAATAGGCATAGGTGAATTTCTCAACATAGAAGAATAGGGGATACATCATACCTCAACTTTAGAGTCTAAACAGTCCAATTAGTCCTAGATCCAAGCCTAGGCCTCCAAAGAACCTCTAGGGTAGGTGGACGTGTCCAATACGTAAGGTTCCCAAGCTTAGAGACTGGTTTCTCCAACAAAGCTCCTATCTCGAGCAAGAAACACCTTCTCCACTTTAGAGGTGAAAAACCCTAACAAAAGAACATGAAGATGAGGTGTTTATGGGTTCTAGGTGGGGTTTCACCATGGAAGGCCATGGTTCTGACTGGAGGAAGGTGGAAGGAAGAATAACAACATGAAAATAGGGAAGGAAAGGAGGATACTTACTAGTTTTGGTCAAAATCACCAAGGAGGAGGAGCTTAAGAAATCCTAAATAGAGAAATTTGGAACCCTAGGAGCCTTATTTACCAAGGTAGGCAACTCCTTTTACCTTGGGACAACACCTTCATGGAAAAACAATGTAGGAATGATGCTCTAAGATAGAGTAAATAAAAGAGAGTAAGATTTTTTGAATTTGGAGTTGGGAAGGGGTAGATATGTCTATATAAAGAAAGAGGTCAAGCATGAGGTGTCTATGAGACTTTCCATGTGTCATGTATAAGGGTGTCCATGGACATGCAAGCCTTTATGGATAAGGAAGAAGTTAAGCATGAAGTGTCAAGTTTCTTTCCATGTATCCAATGCTAAGGGTGCCTATGGACATGCAAACCTTTATGGATAAGGAGGAAGTCAAGCATGAGGTGTCCATGAAGCTTACAATGTGTCCATAGCCTAAGGATTTCATGGCCATGCAAGAGGACAGCTCACAGAGGCTTCTTGAATATTAAATTTTGGTTTATGGACACTTACAGGCCATCCCAACCGACCTCCAATCAAAGAAATAACCTCATTTTTTTACCACACTTTTCAACTAATTCATCCAAAAGAGATTACAAAGAACAAGCTAAAGCAAAGGTAATAAAACATGGTATTATCAGTACCATTACAATTATTATTATCTTCTAAGCTAAGGATAGACTTTAGGTCTATCAGCCTCCCAGAAATCTGAGAGAGAAAATGTGTTTTAGGGTGATGATAAACCAAGCTCCTTTGAATTTGGATTGCTTCACGTTCCATTTGAGTCTTCAATGGCTTGAAAGGCCTAAATGACCGAATCAACAATCTGTATAGTCTAGTATAGACCTTAAACTGTATTAGTTGCAATATGAACCTCTTGATTAATTCTGCAACCATTTCTAAGGTTGTACAGGTCTGCATTTGTGTGGTTGAACTTGGATCCACTTCATAGGTCACTGCTAGACTCTGAATATCCTCATTGGTTGATAGCTTCTAAAGATAAGCTCATTTATAAAGAGAGGAATCCCTAAAATGCCCTTGGAAAGAAACATCTTCAAACCAAGGTGCAACTAGGTCCCTATGACTCAAGAATGGTAAGGGAATATATAAGTATTATAATTCATGTGACAATTTGCAAAGAAAACCTCCCAATTGGGTAAATTGTAGAAAAGTCTAGAATGTACCTAAAATTGCATAACTTACACAAACAACATCCAAATTGGACCAAACTTCATCCACAAGTTATCTTTGATGTGTTGAATATGAATTTGGCTTTATTCACATATTTTGAAGTTATATAATCACATTATTCATTACTTATGCTTTTTACTTTCTAGAGATTGATAAAGAGACTGAAGTGTCTGTCTCTTAGTGGCCCAAAAGCCACACACACCACACATGAAAATTAAATAAAATTTCACTTTATTTATTGTATAATTTATAGAGTTTTCAAGATGAAACTATACTTACCAAACTATGAAAATCCCTTTCTGAGATACTCCCTCATGATATGGTGAACCTTTCTAATTATTAGTCATAAGAGAAGTCAAGTGCAAAGGTGAATCTAGTTACATGATTATGCATTACCGTGTTTCTTAATAAAATCAAGACACACATTCAATGCAAATCATAGGTACATTGTCGGTGAAACATTAGAAATTGCATATTAGAATAGATTTCTTGAAATTTATAAAAACAAACAAGAGACAAAAATTCAAAAAATTCAAATTCTTCAAGAAGATACATGTATTTTATCATATTTTTTCATCAAACTATTTTTATGGCCATTGTCTCCTATACCGCCTAGATTTTAGGATATTCAAGGTATTGAACCCTTCCTACACCCAAAGGTGAGGGTTGAATCTCCACATTGGATCCATATACGACACCCATAGGTGTGGATATTTTTGCATTTGATGTACATTAGGCCCTTTCATCACCCCTATGTGCGGGCTTGTTTGTACCGATGCACTAAACCTTGGCTACACCAAAGGTTAACATTTATTTTCATGTTGTAATTATGTGTCAAAGTATTATGGATTTTTGTTTACTTTACATTCAAGGTTCTAATTATATATTTACAGTTGGAGAAATAGATCATCATATCATAAGAAGTCACTTATCTCAAATGAGTATTCCTATATGCCAATATAAGAGACTAAGTCATATCATACAGGAAAGACATATCATATGTAAGTCAATAGGAGGTTAACAAGCATACCTTGAAGGTTAGAATAAGATATCTTAGAAGTTAAAGTAGATTAGGTTCAAGGTCATGACACAAAGTTAGATACACATGAATCAATATACTAGGCCTCAATGTATAGGGGTCACAATGACCGAATTGAAGTTTTTAAGTGTCATTTATGATCTTATGTGTGGCAACTCATCCATGACTAAGATTTCACATTTTTCAGTTTTCTAGAGTAACATCATGATCTAATATCATTTTCATAATCAAAATCAAGTATTGGCCCACACTTAATTCACAGGGCACATAACCCTAAACTATTATCAAAGGTTCAAATATAGAAGTTCAAGATTCAAGTTTCATAATAGTTTCCAAAATTGGTCGATGTTAAGATAATAATATCCACAAATTTTCAATATGACTCCCAAGTTTAAAGAGGGGAGATAATAAGATTTGACAACCCTCTACATCAAATATCACAAACTTGGGGTTAGAACCCATCACCAAGACCCATCATAAATCCATGCACATAAAATATTTACTAGAGATGGTGGATTAACCATCAAAATAAAGTTTAATCCAATAATAAATCAATGTCATATCATTATGATTTTGAGTTTCAAAAGTAATAATCAGAGTCAACATGAAGGCTACAAATTTATAGTCATCATGATTGAGTCATCAGATAATTTTGATAATCATAAAGTTGAGTTTCATGGATACCAATGGGATATCAAATAGAATATGGCTTTGAAACCATTATTTAACAAATATTCATGATTCATTTGTTTAAATGGACTAATGGATCATAATATTTAAAGTCAGGAATTACAAGATATGAATTTTGGAAGATGATAGAAAATTTCTAGAATGTTAAATTGATGGGAGAAAATTACCCATGAAGGAAAAATAGACAACCTTAGATTGTTGGTCAATGATTGATTAGGTTGGAGATTGCATAGTATCTAGTTGTCTTCCCTCTTTACCAATGTGCACATGACCTGGATGATTCACAAATGCACAAAAAGAGGGTAGATAGAGAGAGAGGGGAAGAGAGGTAGGGTGAGGGTGCCACTAATGTTTGCGATGGATCAACAAAGTCATGGAGGTATTTATAGGGTAATGAGGGGACTAAGGTGAGGGTTTTTCAAGAGAGTTGGGCTAGGCAATGGTGGGGGTTGTTTAATTGGTGTCCAAGTTTTGGTTTTGAGCAATCTAAGGGGAAAGAAGGTTAGGTCTAGGGATAGGAGGAGAACTAGGGTGGAATGGGGGCATGAGAGGGGCTATCAGGTGCCCAATTCATGGCTAGGGTTAGTCATCTTACATATCACCCACCCATCTCCTACTCAAGGTATGAGATGACCCAAGTTTTATTGGATCTGGATCTGGGGGTCATTGGGTCGGGGGGTCAAGTGGCCAGTTCAATTCCAATATGGAGGGGGGATTCCCCAATTCATGGGTAGGAAACCCACCTTAGATGCTCACGACAAGATTGGGGTCAAATGAGTGATACCTATAAAGCATAAAAATGTCTTTATGCAATTCATGGTACAAAATCTTAAACAATTCATATCTTTGTGGAGGAAGGTCCATTTGGCTTCAAAATTTCATCATTAATTTATGATAAATGGTAGAATAGGTGTAAAAATATTGAATTCAAAAGAGTAATCTATAACAATATATTAATCAAAGGATTCAAGAGCATATAAAAGCTAAGGTTTCATTAATACATGTGTATATAATTGATACAAAACATGGAATTTGACTATAGTGACCACCATAGGGTCATTGATCATGGAATTTATTAGAAGTGAGAAAATCAAAGTAATTAAGGGTCAATAGAGAAATTAGCTTAATTTTGTGCTAAAACACACTCCATCACAAAACATGTGAACCTCAGTTATTGTTAGGGAGGACATATGATGCTACAATTCATGTAATCATTGTAATGATAATGGGATACCTCACACTAGGTATGGATGATGACAGGGTGGATTCATATTTTCGACTCATTTTTCATCAATCACCTAAGATAACCCATGACAGATATGCATCGTATGACTAGTAGGACATAAAACAAGGGAGCTTTGTGGGAGGGAACAAACTATTTAGGATTGATTAGGTTCAATTTGTTTTAATTTTGTTTTAGATGTTCTTCTCAAGATTCATTCATTTTGTTTCATAGTTAGTTAATTTTAGTTTTGAGGAAAGTAAAAAGGGTGTAATGATGGGGGGTTCTCGATGTGCAAGGAATGAATAGAACAATCTCGATGGAATCTACATACTTTCCAGTGGCATTGTAGGTTCCACCGAGATACTGCAGAAATTTGGTCGAGGAATTCACATTAAAATTTATGTGGTACCAACATACTAATTGGTACCACCAAGAGTTATTTTTGTCTAACAATGACAAATGTATAGACATGTTATAAGAAAATGTCAGTGGAACTAACATGCTATTGTTACCATCAAAATGAATGTGAGATGAATCTGTTTCCTATCATCCTATGACCACAAGCACAAGCATTGAATGGTTTTAAGTGTTGTTATGCAACTATCACTAAATGTTGGTACGACTAACACCAGTTGGTACCACTAGAACCTATATGCACCACTGACTTTGGCTATCCATGGGTCAGTGACATCAACATTTGAGGAATCTTGATGTGATGATTTTGAGTCGCATTTATAGACATGTTTTATATGTGGTTTATGCTTTAATTAGTCATTTCTATGGTTAATATCGCATAATTCATCCATTTTGGTCTTTGCCATCATTTTATGTCAAATCCCCTTAGTTTTATCATTTTGAGCATTAATTATCACATTATTATTATTTGTGTGGATTTATTTGATCTTGTCTTTGAATTTCAGGAAAAACAAGTATTTACTTCCATCGATACCATCGACGGAAGTCGATACCATCGACAAGACCGCAGGTTGCCAGCCGAAAGGAGCAGCAAAGAGTCGATACCATCGATGCTGATGTCGATGGTATCGAGACACCTTCAGGTTGCTGGGGAAGAAGCAGTCGATAGTATCGACGGAAGTCGATACCATCGACACATGGAGGCTACAGCGTCGCAAAACGACAGAACCGACGCCAAAAAGGAAGTTGATACCATCGACCCACGTCGATGGTATCGAGATGATGAAGGGCGCGATAAAGGAAGGATTTGCAGCCAACCGCTACTGTAGCGGGTCGATACCATCGACTCGCGTCGATGGTATCGACGCCGTCAGATATGCGTTGGATTCAGATTGATTTCAATCGGACGGCTGGAGTTAATTAACGACCTAATTAGGGACTTATACCTGATGACGGCCGCCCAGACAAGGGGATTTTGGCTTTTGCACAAGTGCCGAGGAGCGAGAAAGGAAAACGGAGGCCAGAAGTTCACACCTGTCGATCCGGACGCTGCCGAAGATGGATTTCACCACCGAGAGGTGGGAAAGCATGTGTTCTACGCAAAGGATCAATCAGTTCTTCTCCGTTCAGGGGTTTTCCCATTCAATTCACGTTTTTCATATGATTTCCCCTATTTCTACCATGTATTTGTGCGAGATGAACATGCGGGGCTAATCCCCTCCATCTTTAGGACCGGGAGTAGCCCGGGAATGCATTGTATGACAGTTTTATATTAATAATTCATATTTTCTCTCTTAAATCCGTGGTATAGTTTCATTTTCTCCATATATTGTTATGCTTGATCACCATGATAATAACCTAATGCCCTTAATCACTTCGACAAAAGGATTAATGGTTGAAAAGAGACGAAACCTACATTAATCGATAAATCCCTTGACAAAGGAGGTGTAAAATTAATGGTGGAAACTGAGAGATCGTTCGTAATGCACTTAGTTTAGGGAATAGATTACTACGACGGTGGAATCAACCTAAACCTAAGTAGTGAATTGCACCACGACAGTGGGTAATTCTATTTTCAGGCCACTACCCGGATAGAGAGAGAAGATTGCGGAGTTATATGAAACCTAATACAATGATAACCCGCGGTGAAACCGCAATCCTGAAGATACCCTTTTGAATTGATTAAATTAACCTTTAATCAATTGTTTGCTTTGTTTTATTTGTATTTTCTTTTAATTTTGACAACAAACCCTAATTTGTTATCCGGCTTAGCTGATCGAAAAGAGTTAGTAGGAGTCTCCAATAATTCTACGTATCCCTGTGTTCGACTCGGGCCTCACAAAGGCCTATATTACTTGACGCGTATACTTGCGTTTTTAGCGCGTAGTAAAATACATGTCAAGTTTTTGGCGTCGTTGCTGGGGATACGGCGGAATTGTTGGCACTTCGAGTGCTACGAGCGGCCACTGTAGGCCACAAATTTCTTTTTAATTTTCATTCAAATTCAAATATTTTTACATTGCACTATAATTGTTATACTCGTCTAAGCATAGTACTGAACTCGAATTTTTCTTATTTCAGGTACTGTGTATGGTGCATACACATAGTACAGACTACGACAATCGCACACCCGAGGTTCCGTTTTCGGGACCTGAGGACGAGGAGCATTCTGAGCAAGAGTACCAAGAAGAGGTAGATTCTGAATCTGAACCAGAAGAGATGGCCGAGGAACCAACAATATGGGCGAAGATCAAAGCTTCTTCCGCATCTGCCTCTAAAGGGCCGATAAAGAAGCAAGCAATCAATATACCAACGTATAAGATTGATCCAGCTCTTATTAATTTGGTTAAGTCCAATGCTTTCCACTGGTTGAAAAATGAGGATCCCGTTGCGCACCTGATTCAATTCGTGGAAAACTGCGATATGGTGAAAATTGACCGATTTCCACAGACTGCACTCTATTTGAAGCTCTTTCCGAGCTCGCTAGCGGGAATTGCATGAGAATGGCTACACAATCTAGACGATGAGTTCGTGGAGTCTTGGGACCATATGGTGGAGGTCTTCTTCGAGAGGTTCTTCCCTCCTGAGAAGACTAACGACATGATCAGGAAAATTCATAATTTCACTCAACAGGCTGGTGAGACATATTCGGAGACCTGGGAGAGATTTCAGGTCATGCTGAGGAGATGCCCACATCATGGGCTGGATAAGGAAACACAAGTTAAAATCTTCTATTTTTCTCTCTCCGAGCATGATAGGAGTAATCTGGATTCAGCCGGTTCGGGATTTTTTCTGAATAACACTGACACTAGATGCTGGGAAATACTCAAGAACATGGCGAGAAAGCAGTCCTGGGGAGAAAGAGAGAGAGGCCCAGTTGAGCAAGCATGAGTCGCCAGTGAATCAAAGTCAGTGAGAGAGCTAAACGATAAGTTAGATCTTCTAGCCAAGAATCTGTTATCTAAGGAAGATGCATCTGAGGATAAGGAAGCCCAAGTGAAATTCATGCAACAACAGGGTTACAGAAACAATGACTACGCATGGAGGAAGGATAAAAAATTCTCATGGAAGGATCCAAATAACTTTCTGCAGGATCCGAATGCCAAACCACAGCCTAGAGCTGAGGATAAGAACACTGAATTACTGAGTCAAATGGTACAGCAGAACCAGGAGATGATGGCCATGTTTGGTAAGAAATTGCAATCTCAAGGTGATATTCTTACCAAGTTTGGAAAGACGCTGTAAAGCCATGGAGCACAAATGCGGGCATTAGAAACCACCGTGGCACATATTTCTAGTGAAGTGGCATCCATCAAGCACGCCAATCAACAGAAACCGGCCGAGAATGAAAATGTGGCCCAAACACACCATCAGGTCAAGTATATTTATGTGGTAAGCAATGAGGAGGAATCTCAGGTGCAAGAAGCTAAAGAAGAAAGAAAAATGACTTTTAATACGCATGCGACACCGGCGATACCGTATCCACGCACTTACTATGGATTGCCGGGTGGAAACCCTTTCTTCAGAAAATCACAGCGAGTTCTGAATATTGTATCTCCATCTAGGCAAGAAGAACAATTGAAGGTTGTTTGTGCAAGTGTGGAGACATCGAATGCGAGAGAGGAACCACAACAAGCTGTTACTATTGATGATGTCTCGCCAAAGCCCACGTCTGAGGGAGTGATTGAATCAAGCTTAGGGGAGTTGACCCCGAAAAGCTCATATGTGCCACCTCACAGGCGTACTGATGCAGCAGATGTTTCAAAACTGGACAATCCGAAGTCAAAGAAAGAACATCGTCATTTTAGGAAATTCTTGGAAATATTCCAAAAACTCCACATCAATATTCCATTAGTGGAGATGATAGAGAAAGTGCCCGCCTATGGGAGGTTCATCAAGGAAATCATCAATAAGAAGAGGCGGATAAAAGACAGTGATATTTGTAGGATGAATGAGACGGTGAGCTCTATGATTCACGGGAGTTCACCAAAGAAGAGAAAAGACCCAGGGGGCTTCTACATTCCTTGCTCAATAGGTGGTCGACATTTTCCTAAAGCGCAATGTGATTCCGGCGCCAGCATAAATCTCATGCCGCTGGTGACATTTCAGAAACTTGGGTTAAAAGAGATAAAGAAGTCAGCCGCAACAATTGAATTGGCAGATGGGTCTTTAGTGAGACCATATGGAGTGTGTGAGGATGTTCTAGTCAAAGTGGACAGATTCATATTCCCGGTGGATTTTGTTGTCATTGATATGCCACCGCTCCAAAGCTGTGAAATTCTTCTAGGAAGACCGTTTCAAGCAACGGCGGATGTCGTGACTGCCGTAGGGAGAGGTACTTTGTCATTGGGAATTGGAGGAGATCTAGTTGAATTCAAACTCCCGCATGATGCTCTAAGCAAAATTCCCAAAGTGAAAAGATGATGAGCTTCATACCGTCTAGCCTAAGAGGTTAAATAAGGGCGCTTGTTGGGAGGCAACCCAACCATCGGTACATTAGGATAGTTTAATTATAATCATAGGTTGCTTTATTTTCGTTCAATTTTTAGTGTAAAGAAGATACCTTGATCCGTTTGTTCATTGTGCAGGCTGAGGCAGAGTCGATACCATCGACACACTGGTCGATGGTATCGACATAGGTTCAGGTTGACAACTGCAGAGTTCGTTCTGAGTCGATACTATCGACGGTCGCGTCGATGGTATCGACACACCTATAGGCAGGTCGCCCAACAACAGTCGATGGTATCGACACAGGCGTCGATACAATCGAGATCTCTGGAGAAGTTCAGATCGATTTGTCTCAGTCAACTCGATACCATCGACGGCCTCATCAATGGTATCGACATCG
Source organism: Alisma plantago-aquatica (assembly GCA_963693085.1). Taxonomy (NCBI): domain Eukaryota; kingdom Viridiplantae; phylum Streptophyta; class Magnoliopsida; order Alismatales; family Alismataceae; genus Alisma; species Alisma plantago-aquatica. The sequence goes on from OY856413.1 coordinate 257,166,351, forward strand.
TTACAAGTTGAAGTGCACGTGGCGGTGTCGCAATGAAGCCAAGTCGATACTATCGAAACCTGTCGATGGTATCGACCATCCATGTCACCGATCCGTGCAAAGAAATCGACGGTGATCGCGGCGTCCACGTCATCGATCCGGGTGCAGTGTCGATACCATCGACCCGCGTCGATGGTATCGACTCAAGAGCGATCCGGGTTACAAGATCAAGCAATCGTCAGCCGTCGATACTCGTGAGGGGGGTGGATAGCATCGAGACGTGTCGATACCATCGACCCGCATCGATGGTATCGACGGGTTAACAGTGGCGCCGACCAAGTCTATATAAGGAGAGTCATTACGTCATTTGACGTCACACCTTCAGAGTGATCTTCATCCTTTGCGCCGAGCACTCCCCCGAGCCATCTAAGATCGAAGAGCAGCAACACCGAGAGAAGATCTTCCCCGAGCTCTTCTTCTAATCCCGTTTCTCTCACAACAATGGTGCACATCGCTGGAGCATCATCCTCCCGCGCGAATCCTATGGATATCATGGATTTCGTGCCACCCCCTATGGCGTCAGTATCATGTCCGCGCCTGGTTCACCCATCCACGGAGGTGAAGAAGATCTATGAAGAGATCTTGAAGCGGAAGATAGAGCCTACCCGGTATGTGGACCGGGATATGATCCGCGATCTTGGATTCGAGGCCAACTTGGCCTATGTGCTGAAGGGTCAAGCACGCCACACCAGCAGAAGGCCAGACGAGCTGGAGTACCATGCGGATGGTCAACCATTCTTCGGCGAGTGGCCCACCTACAAAGAGTTGGTGGCGGAATTCATGGCATCCCTTGATGTCTGTGTCGTGCCCAACGACGTAGTTGCTACGGATCGTGAGTGGATCAAGGGTCAGGTGTCGTTCCGGCTGGTCAACATCGACTACAACATCACTCTTAGGCAGTTCAACAACATCTTCAACTGGAACCACTCCCAACACGATCACCGCCGACCGGACGCCCACACCGATTATGACAAAATTTTTGCCGAGCTAGTGATAGTGCCGGCGTGCAAGACAGTGAGCTACCACAATGCTGCGGAGCGGATTTCGAGCACCCATTTGTCCGGGTCCTACACCGGATGTTGAGTTTCACATTCTTTGCTCGTAGCGATCTGGCGCTGAGCAAATTTCAGGAGACTGATCTCTTCTTTCTCTACATGCTCCTGAAGCGACAACAATGCAACTGGGGTGCGTTTTTCCTGCAGCGAGTTCTGGCGGTTAAGAGGAGTACGAGGAAGGCTCCGATTCATTTCGGCGGGCTCATCACCAAGTTGGCGCACTACCTCGGGCTCAACTTCTCCACCATGACGTCGCTTTCCACGAGGAGTAAGGTGAATGTGCAACATCTGCACCGTTCAAACCTTATTCTTCTACGGGATGGTTTGGCGTACGCGCACTGCCACGTCAACCACGCTTACCAGGAGTGTGCTCTTCCGTATCGCGCCTTCCACATCGAGGGCGCACAGCATTTCAGATGGCCGATCATAGCCATCGACTCCGATGATGAAGAAGGCGGCGACGACGGACAGGACGACGAGGCTGAGGAGGAAGAAGAGGCCTTTACACCTCTTCGAGCACGAGTAGCACCCCAGAAGCGTCCTCGGATGCATTCGGGTGCGTCCTCATCATCAAAACCTTCGCCGCCATCACCACAGCCCTCACAGCCGAGCGAGGATGCCTACTCCATGCAAGGCATGTACACGATGCTGCAGGACATCCATCAGACACAGCAGCAACATCTAGAGATGTATACCGGTATTCAGGACACTACGAACCGGATACTTGACAACCAACGGGCGATGTTCGAGAATGAACGTCTCCTCCTCGACAACCAACAGCAGATACACAATCGGTTGCAACGGATGGAGATGCAGCATGAGCCCTTCTACGACCACTACTGGAGTCAGAGTTACTTTGGAGGCTATCCACAGCCTCCGCCGAGGACCCATTATGATCCGAGCTTCCAGGGGGAGTATCCGTCTTGGGATCCTACGGCCCCACAGTACCCACCTCCACCTCCACAAGAGTGATCTGGTATCTCTGTTCCAACCTGTAAGTTTGTTTTTGACTATGAGGCCATATTCGAATTCAAGCTTAGGGGGGTAGTTGGAACAACTCTATCTTTTATTGTTTTTAGTTTTTAGCATTGTTATTTGTTTCTTGCATCTTTAGCTTTTGTAGGATTCACGTGCTATCTAGTGTAATTGTGGATGTCGTAAAAGTGTGTCATCTTGTTTGTTAGTGCATGGGGAATTTAAGGGAAATTTGAAAATTTTGTGTCTTTGGACAGCTTGTTTTGTTTTGACCTTGGGAACACATCCTACGAAAATGATTGATTATGTCAACTTTAAAACAACATTTCATACCTGTACTCCTAATGATTCATGAAAGTGGACGGAAATGGTTGTTTGAGCCTAACCTAACCAAATGGTAATGAGACCTTAATTGGATGTAAGAGAGAGAACCCTCTAAACTACTACACAGGTCAGTAAGGAGGGACACATGATATTTTTCTAAGGTTCAGTCATCTAGTCTTGTGATCGTTCCACTTCATTTTTCCATAATCCACCTAAGAATTGGAAGTAAAGTGCAGTTTTAATTCCTTTTGTGTGCATAGCATTTAGATAGGACTTGCATGGGTATTTTCGATATGTTTGCATAAAAAGAAGAAAAAATATAGGAATTCATGCACATTACTTTTAGGTGCATGCCATGTAGTTGCATTCATGATCTTCATGCATAAAGTATATCATGTATCTCAAATTTTTCCTCAATGGTGAATTAAACTGTTCCATACCTTCTAAATATTGCAAAAATTTCTGAGCATGAAGAAAATAGCCCAATAAACTTATCTTTAAGCAATTATGGATATGTGGGCAAAAGAAAGAAAAAAATCTGAAAATATGCAATATTTAAAAAAAAAATAGAGGAAAGTGAAATAAGAAGGAGAAAGGAACATGATATCACCTACATTTCAGGATAATTGAGTACATGATGTAGTTTGACTAGATATCCATCTCATTTTGAGGCGGATGGTTAGAGCATGCATTATTTCACCCAATTTTAGGCATTAGGGCATTTCTAATGTGCATTTACATTATATAGGACATTTTTTGTATTATGCATGTTGAAACTGTACAATACTTCCATTTTCTTCCATGAGCCACCCATTTTCATCCACATGTTGCTCGGATTGGTAGGCCACCGTGAATTTCTCCTCACTAATGAATATCAGGAGAACTGCTTCCATGTAGATGGTAGTTAGGGCGAGCAACGTAGTATAGGCGATCACAAGATGCACCAATGCTGAATCAGCGAATTTTATTATGTTAACTGCCTTATGTGATAGTGTTCATCGGTTTGGAGGTTAATTTCTTTTATTGATGATTACTGTCGCCTTTAGGGTAATTACCGTTCTGTGGTTAGGAAAGGCCGGTTTGTGAATGTTCAGTGGGAGTCATATGGGATGTTGGGTTGGTGTGTTGTTTTTCAGTTTATGTGATAGTGTTCATCGGTTTGGAGGTTAATTTCTTTTATTGATGATTACTGTCGCCTTTAGGGTAATTATCGTTCTGTGGTTAGGAAAGGCCGGTTTGTGAATGTTCAGTGGGAGTCATATGGGATGTTGGGTTGGTGTGTTGTTTTTCAGTTGACATTTGCAATTCTATTATAAGGATTAGTTGCTCGAGGGCAAGAAACGTTCAAGCTTAGGGGAGTTTGATGCGATGATTTTGAGTCACATTTATAGACCTATTTTATATGTGGTTTATGCTTTAATTAGTCATTTCTATGGTTAATATCGCATAATTCATCCATTTTGGTCTTTGCCATCATTTTATGTCAAATCCCCTTAGTTTTATCATTTTGAGCATTAATTATCACATTATTATTATTTGTGTGGATTTATTTGATCTTGTCTTTGAATTTCAGGAAAAACAAGTATTTACTTTCGTCGATACCATCGACGGAAATCGATACCATCGACAAGACCGCAGGTTGCCAGCCGAAAGGAGCAGCAAAGAGTCGATACCATCGACGCTGATGTCGATGGTATCGAGACACCTTCAGGTTGCTAGGGAAGAAGCAGTCGATAGTATCGACAGAAGTCGATACCATCGACACATGGAGGCTATAGCATCGCAAAACGACAGAACCGACGCCAAAAAGGAAGTCGATACCATCGACCCGCGTCGATGGTATCGAGATGATGAAGGGCGCTATAAAGGAAGGATTTGCAGCCAGCCGCTACTGTAGCAGGTCGATACCATCGACTCGTGTCGATGGTATCGACGCCGTCAGATATGCGTTGGATTCAGATTGATTTCAATTGGACGGATGGAGTTAATTAACGACCTAATTAGGGACTTATACCTGATGACGGCTGCCCAGACAAGGGGATTTTGGCTTTTGCACAAGTGCCGAGGAGTGAGAAAGGAAAACGGAGGCCAGAAGTTCACACCTATCGATCTGGACGCTGCCGAAGACGGATTTCACCACTGAGAGGCGGGAAAGCACGTGTTCTACGCAAAGGATCAATCGGTTCTTCTCCGTTCAGGGGTTTTCCCATTCAATTTACATTTTTCATATGATTTCCCCTATTTCTACCATGTATTTGTGCGAGATGAACATGCGGGGCTAATCCCCTCCATCTTTAGGACCGGGAGTAGCCCGAGAATGCATTGTATGACAGTTTTATATTAATAATTCATATTTTCTCTCTTAAATCCGTGGTATAGTTTCATTTTCTCCATATATTGTTATGCTTGATCACCATGATAATAACCTAATGCCCTTAATCACTTCGACAGAAGGATTAATGGTTGAAAAGAGACGAAACCTACATTAATCGATAAATCCCTTGACAAAGGAGGTGTAAAATTAATGGTGGAAACTGAGAGATCGTTCGTAATGCACTTAGTTTAGGGAATAGATTACTACGACAGTGGAATTAACCTAAACCTAAGTAGTGAATTGCACCACGACAGTGGGTAATTCTGTTTTCAGGCCACTACCTGGATAGAGAGAGAAGATTGAGGAGTTATATGAAACCTAATACAATGATAACCCGCGGTGAAACCGCAATCCTGAAGATACCCTTTTGAATTGATTAAATTAACCTTTAATCGATTGTTTGCTTTATTTTATTTGTATTTTCTTTTAATTTTGACAACAAACCCTAATTTGTTATCCGGCTTAGCTGATCACAAATAGTTAGTAGGAGTCTCCAATAATTCTACGTATCCCTGTGTTCGACTCGGGCCTCACAAAGGCCTATATTACTCGACGCGTATACTTGCATTTTTAGCGCGTAGTAAAATACACGTCAAATATCAATACCAATAGTGGATACCGAGGGTAAGTAGCTAGGTGTTGATTTCATTACTACAAACTTTAACTAAGGGATTGCTTCACTTCTATATAAAGAATGATGATTCTTTGACCATATCCACACCAAAGTAACTAAGTCTCAGTATTACTTTGAGAGAACCTCTAAGCAATCATCTTTGACAATCAGGCAACACAACTACAACAAGATTCTTCTCTCTATATCTCTTCTCATGGAAAGTAAGTTCCCCTACCAAGAAGGTTCCTCCCCCACCCTTTTCCTTCATCAAATCATCCCCAATAAAACTCACATCCCACATGTCTATGATAAGAAAAAGAAGTGCAACATCAAGCCTAAAAAACATGCACTTGAGGTCATGAGGTATGATCGTTGGGCCTTCATTGAGGGATATGCTTCATTGGTAACATGCAAAATGTGAGACCATGACCCTAGATCTATATAATTTCCATCTACACTTGTTTTATTATCCTAATCATAAAATTAATTGTGTTTTAATATCAATTAATCAATAGACATATCTAATATTGTCCAATTCACCCTTAATATTTACCAAATCCAAGTTTCTTAGAAAGATTTTGATTTAATTTTAAACTCAAAATATCATGAGTACCAAATTTCAAATTTTATGAAACTATCTAATCTTGTAATTGTCTTCCAACTCGTACTTGTTCAGACACAAACTCAATCGGTTAAGAGATGACTCTAATTTAAACTTCATTGTACTTTACTTGCCTTGAAATGCAACATTCTATACAATTGTTGACCAATACGCAATTTCATTTTAATTAGGAACCTAAGTGAACAATTTTGTGCATAATATCCAATTGCATTAGCATATTGATATATTTATATCATTTGATTCTTTTGACCTTAGTTGGATTGGGGATTTCACCCTAGCTAGTATGGTGGTGGTGGTTGTTGATGGCCAATGGAGCTTCTTGTAAACTATCAATTGACTTTTTGCCTTATGGAAGTAACAAACCACATACAACCTAATTTAGGATGTTGATAGTGGTTTAGAAACACATAGAATTCTAGGAGAGTCCATGAGAATGATTCTTTGGCCAAGGGATGACATTTGTTTACCAAGGGTAATTATAAATAGTAGATATGCACAATTTCCACTTTTATACCTATCCCCACATTATAAAACCCACTGCCATTGGCTTAGAGACTATTTTATCACCCCATAAGCTTATGGAATTGTGTAGAGAGCCATGGATGCCAAAATAATATCTAAGGAGGGGATGAACATGGATGGAGCCTTGCATGTTGATGCAGGTAGAAGCTTGTTGTAGATCTAGGTTCTTCAGGTTGCTTCCCAATTTGGCAAGTTCGTTTCAGCCCTAATCATTTAAAATATATCATATAGAATATCTTTTCTTTCTATTCCTCACCTTGTATTCCTCCCTTGGTCATGCCCTATGGACTTCCCTGGTGAAAACTACTCCATCTATCTAAATAACCTTCTTTTTTCGTCTTTTTGATCTAAGGAGTGTTAGGTCTTGCTTGGAGCATAGATTTTGGAACTTTTCGAGGTCTGATCTAGGATCCGAAATCTAGTTCATGGCCATTATGAATGGACCTTGTTATTACCACCATAAGAGGTGAGTGATATAGAATTGTTAGCATTCTTTTGCCTACTTCTTCGTGAAAATCCCTAAAACTTGTTCTAGACTTGATTAACATGCCTAAAGATTGAATCTTTGTGGTTCTTTTGCTGCCATGTGATATGATTTTAAATTTTGTTTATATTCCTCTATAAGTATTAATTTATGATGAAATGGACCTTCCCTCTTTGGTTTAAGGTCTGAAATCCGAAATTTGTGCATCAATAGTTTATGTTGTTCTAAATCTTATTTTATGACCTCCTAATCCGCTAAAAGATGATGCCTTGAGAAATGTTTTGGACAAGTGGACTATATTAACGAAATTTTATGTTCTTCCAAAACATCTGGAGTTACACCCTGATGTCATTTATATGATCAAATCATGATGTACTTGTTGAATTCCAAAATTTAAGTGAAATTGTTACCAAATATGTCATCCTTGTGGTGTATTAGTATCCTATGAAAGGAAAATGTATATGAATGCTATTCTTAGTGACTAGGAGTTGATATAGAACGTTTATAAGGCCTTAAATATAAATTTTATAATGTTGTAAGTTCCTTTGTAATAGATTTAAAATCCCAAAGTAGGCCATCAATGCATGGAAGTAGCAATTTACAATAATGTTTTCAATGAAACTCCCTCATGCTTTTGAATTTTAAACTGAGATTAGGTGTGGTGTTGTGTAACTATAAATTGAACTTTAATACATAATTTCAAAAGGTTACAATGTTCTTAAATGATATTGAACTTAGTGTGAATTTATATGGTGATATTACCCTTTTATGTCTAGTATTAGGATTGTATGTCCTAACGAGTACACGAGACTACATTATGAACCATATTATACTCCCAAAGATGTTTTCCTAATTTATGTACTTGGATAAGGTGAAAATAATTTCATAATCAATAAATATATTTATACTAATGAGAAAGATATGTATCATAAAAGAAATTATCAAACAACCACAAAATAACTTAAGGGGGTTTCTAAATTGTTTATGAGTAGTAACAAAGGATGGAAGTACTTTATTATAAATAACCTTAATAATGTGACTCTATACCTCACTTGATGACTATGTGTTTCTATATATTATCTTTTCACAATGTTAAGGGTTGTCTAAATGAGGCATAAAACATGACATCATTCGTATATCATGGATATGGGTTAAATGTAAACACTTTAGAATTGGTGCCTTGAGGTTGATTACTCAAGAACAATGAAATACGTGTCACCATTAGGATGTCGGATGGAACCAATGGTTAAGTACCATGCATTATTGAATATGATTAAAGCATAACATGAGGATGAGTTATGTGACGTTATGAGTTTTACAACCTTACCTCCAAATAATTATGAATACTTTATTATAACCAAGTATTAGTTGAGGTATGAAATGGTGATTTGGATTGAGCTAGAAGTTCATATAAGGTAATAGTTACCCAAGAGTAACCTTGCATTAAAATGGTGATGATTAATCTCATTACATCATTATAGTTGTTCAAAAAAGTGAATACATTCTCTTTTTAGGTATGCGATAATGGTTGATGTTTTATTATTCTAATTGAATATTCAAAATGACTTTGATGCCTTCCTTAAGTATCATGTGTTATGACCTGATGTTATGGACCTTCTTTTGGATGATGATGATATCTTGCACTATGGTGTGGCCAAGGATGATGCATGGATCCTTATTGGATTGTTTTAAATATATTTTTGGATATGTTTTATATCTTTGAAAGTTTCTATGCTTTATTTAATTTCTAGGACATGTGTGTGACTTGATTTATGTATTCTAAAAATGATTTAAGTGGACTAATTAAATAAGTGTAAGCATAATCATGTAGTTCCCTGAGTTTGTAAACCTATTTCACTAGGCCAATGAGAGAAATAGTGAAAAAGTATCCTTGTAGCAACTTGAGGGAGGTGCCCGTAGTCCTACATTGTTGAGTATACACGGGTGCATAGAGTGTACATATCTGTCATCCTGATTCCAAGGTTGTATGAGTACGGTCAAGGCTATATAATATGTGATATGTCATATGTGAAAAGTGATACGTGAAAAGTAATATATGGTATATGATTGATAAATATTTCATACCTTTATGATAGGTTCTGTGGCTTGTGTACCCATGAAATATTTAGTTTGTTGTGGACCTGCCTTTGATCTCTCAACTAGTAGTTTGGTCTTCATGCTAGTACGATGTTTTGCCTCACTCTGACCGAGGTGTGAGTGACATTTAGGAGTCGAGAAATCCTAAGATCTAGTACATGTATGATTGTGACTTTGCATTGGTCTAGTAGTTGTTTGAGTGGTATGCCCTCAAACTATCTAGGGATATAATAAAACATGTAACCCATCTATCTAGTATATCTATTTAGGTTTAATTGGTGAATCACATGGAAGCACAATTTTAGTCCTTTACTTAATGTAGAGTATTTTACATGTTCCTACTTTGTACAGGTAAGAGTATGGCTCAGATACATACATGGTATAGCCTTTTTTACTTACTTGCTATACATCCATATGAAGAGATTTCATATTTTCTCAATATACCCATCTAATTATTACTTGATGCATATATCTTGTGTAATGGTATTTAACTATGTATTAATATACCTCTAAATGTGATGATTTTAATAAACTTGTAAGAAACAAGATGTTAGCTTTGTCATGTCATATCGCTACGACCAGGGATCCCACTTGTGGTTTTCCACATCTTTTTTAGGTGTGTTGGAGTAGTGGAAAGAAAGTATTGATCAAGATGTATAAGAAATAATATATTTAAGTCTAGACTGTATACTCTCACTTTCATGAGTGATGCATGGGTAGTTGATGTGATACATAATAGGTTTCTTTCCGTGATGTTTTCTTTCAAATACGAGTTGTAAGTGGATCTAGTGATTTAATGATGTTGTATCTGTATGAATATATCTCATATTGTAATATTACTTTGTCAAATTTAATAAAGGGATTTAAATTTGTGCTCTTATCATATCCTCTCTAGGAATGGGTCTAATGTGAGGAAACACATTTACTTTAGATGTCATGTGAAGTTTTATGACGGTGTTTGTAATCAAATCTTTATGTAAATCACCACATTCAAAAAATTGCAGCTCAATTTTTTTATATATTGTTGGGTTTTGACTAAGGATCTATCCTAGTGGTCAATCAAGGTTTGATAATCGGGATGGGTCCTTACAAGTTTGATATCAAATATTAGGTTAATCAAGTCTACATGGATAATAGAAATTATGACTAAAATGATAACTACACGAGGAACATGTCACAAGCATAATGCATACTACTGAACTAAATATTTTGGTGCTCTGGTCAAGTATTCAAGTATTACAGGAAGGGCAAGTGTGGAACTCTTTGATTGTTATCATGTTGAGTACTCTGACCAAGTATTTAGTTGCAAACAAAACAATGAGCATAATAAATATGAATTCATGATTAAACGATTGATATGAAATTTAATGAGATATACATAAATTGGATTAAGTTTAGATGTTTGAATAAGGACCATGTATAAAATATATGCTATTATAGAGCTTGGTGATTAAATAAAAAGATATGAAATTTCACCATGAGGTGCTAATGTCACCACTTGAGAAAGATAAAAATCATATTTTGACTAACCAAAACATGAGAATTTGGAGATTAAAAAAATGACATTACAAAGCTTAATTTGAATATAAATAATGTAAAAAGGAGTTCCTGAAACTTGAAAGGATAATATGCTCGGGTGAGAATCCAATGTTTGAAGCTGATATTCTAGAAAATTTTGAGATAAAGGAGAGATGAATCTATGTATGGAGCTTTAGTTATGTGTATCAAGACAAAGGAATCATAAAGTAGTTTATGGAATGTACATATGAGTACAAGGAACTTGATGGTGCATATGTTTTATGATAAGGATTTAAGGTGTAAAATTTATATAAGAAAAGAATAATTCAAATTTTAGTGTGGTATAAGATTATATATAGTAAGAATAATGGATAAATAGAGTGGAACCTGAGCTAATCTCAAACAAACCCATGCATTTTACGAAAGCATTTAGGCATAATAATCATGATAATAAAGAAAGATTAAATGTATTATTTAGAAAATGATATTTATTGAATGAAAAATGTGAATAATCATGAAGAATTGAAGTGAATTTGAATAAATATGATGGGTCATAAACTCTAACCCGATACAAGATTTGATTGTTGTCAAGAATGTGCAGTAATAATTGAGATGAGTATTGAGGTTGATTGACATAACATGTGCTACTATAACTTCTAATGTAACAACAATGAAATCAATAGTTTGATACCATGATAGAATAAGGATGAGTGATGGCCTACTGATTGAATATGCTATTTTATCATCCATTTTGTCTGATTAGAGGATGATATTTTTATAAGTCATATGTTTTGAGTGGAAGGCTTGTCCGGAAAGAAGTGTTTCAGCAATAGAACAAAGCCAAGATGGTGATAAATAAGAGTAAAATAATAGTATGTGATGTATATCCATATGATTATGATTTGTCTACGAATCTATATCAAGCCAAGAGTTTTTAACTAGATAAAGATAATGGATAGTTCATGGATGTATCCATTATGTGGACCATTTTTAGGAGCACACAAACTAATATCATTAATATAAAGGAAACCTAAATATGAAAATATATAAGGAATATAATAAACTAAGGATGAATCTGACTTGGGACAAACCTACCCTCCATAGGTGAACGTAAAACAAGATAATATGATAATATACACAAGTATGATAGTCAGTAATAAAGAGCAATAGGGTATGACAATAATACTAATTCCTAAGCATATGCCAATGAATTTATATAAGTTAATGAATGATGCATAGATAGTTGTAACTTGGAATTACCTATAAAGAGTGTACTTGATGATCTATAAGAGAACTTCATAATAATCTTGCACTAATGATTATGTAGAAGTATAAGTTGTACATAAGTGTGTTTGACATGGAGTTGTTGGTTGTTTCTTTGTTTTTCTCTGCCCTAACCTTGAGATTTTGGGGTTCAAAACCTTTTGAGGGGTTTACAGCTGCAAGAGCATGATGCTAGATCAATATCAATTTCCATGTAATCTTGTTTTATTATCCTAATCATGAAATTGATTGAGTTTTGATATCAATTGATCAAGAGATATATCTAATTTGGTTCAATTTACCTTTTGTTTGACCAAGTTTCTCAATATGATGTGGATTTGATTTTAAATTCAACATAGTATGGGAACCAAATTTCCAATTATGTGAAAAATATATAACATTGTACCTTTCTTCCTACTTGTACTTTCTTGAGACTTAAACTCAATTTCTCAAGATATCACTGTAATGCATACTTCATTGCACTTTATTGGATTGAAATGCAATATCTTTTCCATTTGTGGACTAGTATGCAATTTCATCTTAATTGGGAACCTAAGTGCAATATTGAGTGCATAATATCCAAATACATGATATCAATTAGTATATGAATAGACTTCTTTGGTTTGATTCTTTTTACCTTAGTTGGATCATGGCTTCAACCCAAGGTAGTACGGTGGTGGTTGTTGTTGATGGTCGATGGAGTTTCTTGTGCACTATGAATGGACTTTTTGTATTAGGAAGTTATATACCAAATAAAACATGACATAAGACAATGAGAATGTTTGGAAAACACATAAAATTCTAGGAGTGTGGATGAGAATGATTCTTTGGTCAATGTATAGCATTCTTTAACTAATGGTAATTTATACACTAGTTGTGGGTAGTTTGGAATTTTGTACCTATCCATATTTTATAAAACCCACCCCAAGTATCTATACGCTTTTAGCACCCCATAAGATTCTGGAATTGTGAAAGGATCAATGGAAGCCTGAGATACATCCATGGAAGGGATGAACATGGATGGAGCCTTGAATGTTGATGCATGTGGATGCTTGTTGTAGATTTTGAATCTTCAAGATGCTTCCAAGCCTGGAAAGTTTGTTTAAGACCTAATCACATAATATTGATCTTATAGAATCTCTATAATTTCTTTTCCTCACCCCATCTTCCTCCCTTGGTTGTTCCCCATGGACTCCCATGGTGGAAACCACTACATCTATCTAAAGAACCTTCCTTTTTCCTCTTTGTGATTTAAAAATCCATGATATCATAATTCATATAATCATTCTCAATATCATTATTATTATTTCACTAAATTTATAGTCACACAAATGAGAATTCAAGTTCAGTAGAGATGATCAATCTAGTCCAAAAATGCATTAATTTTCAAATCCAATTACATGATAAATTTTGAGTCATAGATAAAAGTAGAAGGTGAAATACAATTGTAAAGAGTGGAACTCAAGCAGGGATCCACTCAAATGATATGATGCATAGAGCCATGTAATTTAAGTAGAGGAAAAACAATTATTACAAAGTTACATGATAAATTATATGCAATCATTCCTCATCATGACATGTAATAATGCAGAAAATGGGTGCAACTACCAGTATACGAACCCACTTGCAGAGAACAACCCGACTGTTCGAAGCTATCCTCATCTTCAAATCCTATAAGCAATCTTTTTGAGTTAGTGTGATTTATTATTCCTTAGCACAGCTGGTTTTATGAATGACACCCAGTAAAAGGAAACAAAAGGTATACATTAGAACACTTCTGAGTAGGTGGATAATAAAAATGTATTTAGGGATTTTAGATCAGAAGATTGCAATAAAAAGGTTTCCCATTCAAGAAGGGGATATAAGAAAATAGGATAGTTTAATAAAATTAATTAAAGGGATGAGGCATACGAACACTGGAGCCATAAAGCACATACAAATTTGTGCAATTTCACAATTTACATTACCACAAAATAAATACTCACATGTAAAATTAGAATATAGCTACCTAAGGTAGGGCCAATACACCACTAAGTCATTCTCCAAAGTAAAATGGGTGGAAAGGTGAACCTGGGTGGAAGGACACCTCATTGTATATATAAAAGAGGTAGAAAGACACACCCCAGGTAGAAAGATGTGCCCTAATGGTTATGCACAAGCATCTTCATTAGTTATTTTAGTCTAGTATCACCTAAAATAATAGAGGGAAAGACTTCGTTCATTAATTACATCAAAAAGATTAAATAACATGACAGGTGAGGTTAAAACCCAATATAATATGAATATATAGAGTATCAAAATAATTTAAAACAATTCTAAGGGCATGAAATTTCAAATAAGGAGTAAAGATATCAAGAAGTGCCTCATTATGGGAAAATGTATGTAGAAGTCAAATAGACTCTAAATATAAAATAGAGACTGCACATACCTAGTCTTCATGACTAATCCTATCTCTAATGGTGAAATTTATCATTCACCTCCTCAGCCTATAAGTATTTTATATCCAAACTAATCCACAACCACTTGGTCACAATTAAGAGAAATCCAAATATAGTATTGTTTCTTAATGTTGAATTAGGGTTTATTAATCCTTAAATACCCATACACGATGTGAAGGAAACAATTAGCTTCTATGTATCAAACTACCCTTTCTAGGGATTCCTAGTAATAAACAAACATATATATAAGTATATATATAAATATATATATATAAATATATATTTGTGTGTGTATAGTTAGGCTAGAATACACTCAAGTAGTTTTTCATGATGCAATATTTTTTTCAAAAATATAATCCATTGATCTTCTTAAATATCTTGTGAATAGCTCATACATAAAATTTGAGCACATTTAGACATTTATAGGTCACATTATAAAGAGCACACAAATTTTGCATTTCAAATTTGTTTCGTGCGTCGATTTTGTTGCCCTTGGATGAGTGACTTACACATCCAAATGGGCTCAAAATTTGTATGTAACCTAGTTATAGTATGACGGTGAAGATCACTGATTTACATTTTGCTAAAAATAGTCTTGATATGCAAGCACACTTGAGTGTATTCGTGCGATCTGTACACTCGAGTGTATTCTAGCCTCTCTCTCTCTCTCTCTCTCTCTCTCTATATATATATATATATATATATGTATGTATTGGTCATACATTAAAACTTAGGTCTACATATGTATATGAATAAAAATAATATGGTTATACAAGAATATAGTATATACATATATGTCCAACTAACATGTCATCTAATGTTAGTCAATGTATAAAGTAATCTAAAAATATCTTAAACAAAGTACACTCTTATTTTTGTTCTTGATTTTAGAAAAGAAGTACGTTTTGTGGAGATGAATTGTAGTTTATACTATTGTATTATAGGCCATCATAGTATATTAATCCATGTCACATTAGTGAATTATCTATAACTATAGATTAACAATATATATCAATACCTACGAGTAGTCTATAAATTATGTTGGAAAAATAAATTTTGAATTATTATTACAGAATTATTGAGTATCTTGTGAATATGAAAGCATATGCATACCAATGTATATATTTATATAGTTATTCCTAGCATACTTAATACCATGATCATTGTTTTACTTCTTTTTTATTGTGCATACATTCACTATTCATGTATCTAAGAAACTAAATGGGTTGACAAAGACATATTTGTAAATAATACAAGGTACACTAACATGAATATGTAGATATATATCAATACATTGTGAACATATGTGGTTTTTGTTATGC
Organism: Alisma plantago-aquatica; assembly: GCA_963693085.1. NCBI lineage: Eukaryota > Viridiplantae > Streptophyta > Magnoliopsida > Alismatales > Alismataceae > Alisma > Alisma plantago-aquatica. Next base: position 257,181,997 of record OY856413.1, read on the forward strand.
CTAGTTTCCTCTTAGCATCAAGTTAGGGTTTACATGGGTAATTACATGGTAAACTACTGAAATATTTATTTAATCCTGATAAATGAAGAGATTTAAGAGTGATGTTTTAAACCTAATGAAAAATTAAGCTTTCTTTCATTTTGAATAATTAGGGTTTGAGAAGTATAGACTCTAGTAAGCTAGAATTAGGGTTTTTGCCCACCACAATCATGTTGAGCAACATGGACGTGGTACATCAGGGCACAATGACCGTGTTGGAGTGGAATGAGAGAGAAAAGATAAGGGACAATGACTTTCGAGTTTGAGGCTGGGGTAGAATGACCATGGAAGGTACCATGACCGTGTAGGGTTGATGGTGGCATAATCATTCTAGGCCATACGACCCTTTTTTTGGTATGTATGCCCAGAGACACAATCATATGGTGATTGTACTAAGGCATTGTGTTATTGATTTAATAATAATAAAGCTAATTCCATGTATTATGTTCTTCCCAGTCATTAGATGATGAAACAAACATGGTCGATGTATAAAAAATGATGTTACACGATGACATATGTCTTCAGATTGAGGTCCTGAACAATGAAATCATATGTATGATAAGATCATATACATTTTTGTTATGTCTGTTGTTATATATTATTGTGTAAGAAAAATAGACAACAATAATACATAAGACTATAATGTGTGTTGGATGATGAAAAAATCTCATTAGTCATGATATATGATATCAAGCCAAACACATAGGCACTTGTTAGAGAATATTGTATCAGACAAACCCACCTTCTGAGAGATACATGGAAACCCTTGAATGGTAGTCAGAATCAACTCTCAAAGTGATAGTGGTGCTTGTGGTTATTGGACCTAAAGTCATTATGCTCATCACATGTTGTTCAATGGACTTTGACACAATCAAACATGAGCTTGAACATGAGTTGCCATAAAGGTGGTGCTTGGGTATGTTGTGAGACATGGTGATCGACTATGAGTGATGTAGATGGGGTTTGTCCCTCCTATAAGAGTTGATATCTTGGCCACTTGATAAGTGAGACTGATAAACATATGGACATACTCATGAGAGTCAATATATGACATGTAAAATCACATGCATCTCATATAGTCTGATGTAGTTTCAGGAACATGAATTGAATGTTATGAGGATGATGATTCCATGCCTCATTTTTTATCTGGATATCATAGAAAAAGGAACTCTATGATTCCAATAACACTTATGACAAATTTGGGTTGAAATTGTTCTCCAACTTTCTAGTTACTTGGGTAGCAATGAAGTGTTTCTAGATACCACTCATTGCTTGTGATGTGATCATCTAGTTGTGGACAATCATTGTTATATCCTCAATTTTGGTAAAGTTAAATGATATAAATATTAAACATGATTTGATAAATAATTTTCTCCAACTGTAGTATAGGTGGAATAACAATAATCACCTTTGTGGCATGGGTGCTTGTGACACAGGATAAATAAATAGAAGAGGAAATTAGAAATTGTAGGAAAAGAATAATTCATGAGTTAATTGATTGTTTAAAACAATGTTTAAAAGAGAAAGTTTTGTATGTCAAAGACATCTAAAGAAACCCCAAATGATTAGATATAAAGTGAAAAATGGCAAGGGTGGGTTTCCATGAAATAAATGCGATGAAGTATTTAAGTAAAGGAATATTCAAAGGATAGGTACGGATATATATATGTATGTATATATATGTATATATATGTATTTGTATATATATACACATATATATACGTATATGTATATATATGTATGTATATATACATATATGTATATATATATATCTGTGTGTGTGTGTGTCCATCTAATGCATATTTTTCTCCTTGGCAATTATACATGCCTTTCCATGTGTGTTTTATCATAACCATGGGAAAGAAAGAGATTTGTGGAGGAATATACTCTCTTTCCTAGACGGTTTGAAGTATTGAATAAAGGGGATATCTTGGGAAAGGATTAATACTATTTGATGGCTTTCATATTAAGAAAATAATCATGACATACGGGGGGATGTAGGGTGTGGGAGTTGATGGTCAAATGCTTTCTTCTCCTTCCATATTAGAGAATCATAACCTACAACTTTCTCCCTCGTGTCTGTGGTTACTTAAGTAGGGAAAACCACAGTGGTCCCCTGGCCTTGTGACCAAAAAGGAAGAAGAACATGGTCTGCCACCTTTCCCCTCCTTTTCACCTTTCATGGAAGCCATTAGGGTTTCCCCTAGGAGGCATATATATATATATATATATATATATATATATATATATATATATATATATATATACCACATGGAACCCTCTCTAGGAGGAGAATAAGGCTCTAGCCTTAGTAGAACGTGGTCGTCTATGAGCCTAGAAGAACGACTCTCCTCATAGACCAACTACTCGTGAGAAGGACGCAATAGCTAGAGGTCTCTCCTTCTTCATGTTGCCATTGGAAGTCCACAGAAAAGATAGGACCACACTCTATGACTGACTCTATGAGAACTCCTTGAAACTTCCCTCAACCTTCCATGTGAGAGAGGGTGGGGGGCTCCTCCTCATGCCATCATGCTTTCTATGCAAGGGGCTGGAGGGCGACCTAGGCACCGCCGTAGTCTGACGATGTAGACACATGGAGGGGAAGTTCCAACCTCAAAGGGGAGATGAATTATTTGAAATGACTAGAAGGAAGGAGGAGGAAGGAGGTCATAGGTGCTAGAGGAGAGTTGGGTCAGTAGGGATGTAGCAAGAAGAGAACTTTGATGGCATCATTCTCGGCAGAGAATCCCTACATCGTAAAATCTCCACAGCACTGGAGTCATCATCCGTGCTGTGTGTCAGAGTCGTGGGAGGCGCATGAGGGGTTGCCATACCTTGCGCCAGCCTAGGGTGTCATGCATTGGTGCCGGCAGAACTCCCCACCATGGTAGCAGCGGCTGCGAACGTACGTGTCCCGGGCGGGCGTTGTGCTTGCATGAGGGAGAGAACTATAAGAGTAAAAAGACTCTTTTTCCCAAGCTTGGGTGTTTGAGGATTAGGGGTAACTAAAAATTTTCTCAACCAAATTCTAGTAAGTTATTATTAGTAAATGTTTAATGCTGACATGACACAGTCCCAATGGCCAATTAATGCTTATCTTATAAAATTGATAGAATATAATTGATAGATCAGATTGAAACATGTTATATATGAAAATTGATCAATAGAACACACAAACTACAAATAAAATATTATGGGGACGTAGTTATGATTTTAATTCTGAAAGTAGTGCAATATGCATTTCAATGATGATTAAAGCATAAAAACCCTAGTTTTGGTGATGATGTTTATATCAGTAAATCTGGTTAATTTGAGATGTTATCTATTATTGATCAACATAATGTGTATCTAAGATAACCAAGATGATAATCTGGATATATAAAATAGAAAATCATGCATATCGGGAATCAAGTTTAAAAATCATAACTTGTGTTATGTTGTTAATAAGTTTAATGTAATTCGAATGTTTGTAATAAAAGGATACGATGAGTATAAAGATTATGGTTTAGAACCTAATCCCCTAATTCATTAAGATCTTAAGGTATCATAATTTCACATAGTTTCCCTAATGGCATAAAAGGAATTACTTTATAATTAGGGTAACACACACTTCCCTAATGGCATAAAAGGAATAACTTTATAATTAGGGTAACACGCTAATTAAAGTGGAGTAATAAACTATTATGAGAGAGAAACAAGGTTTGTAACCTTACTCTATAGCATAAAACCTAGAATAGGACTGAGTAGAGTTTAATCTATTTAACATGATGGTGTCACTTTAGGATTTATTTACATGCAAATATAATATTATTGCCTGGATTCATCTTTGTTGATTGGATTGCTTGAATGTAATTGAAGCATAATCTGCATAATATCTGCTTGGTTCACCACTGAGGTATGTGGTTATGCTTATGATTACATGTATCGACTTCTGACATTTGCTTAGGTTTCTTGAAGATTGAATGAATGATATATGTTGGATGTTTATTTGCTTCATGCAAATTATAAAGCCCCTTATGAGTATCACATAAAGTAAATAATGATCTTCTAAACCCTAGGTACCACTGATCAATGGGTAATGCACATGAGTCCAATGATGGATAGTGGTTACACTTGAGAGAGTATACCAAGTATGGTTCAAAATATAAAAGAAAATACAAGTTCTTATGTGCAAGTAAATGATGATTGAATATATGTAATTTTGATTATTGGATGAACCCACATACCAGTATAGAAATATGCTGACTTTGTTTTGTTTGCTGGCATTTTAGGTATTCGGCACACAAGAAACAAACATGAAGATACGGATGAAATCCACCAAAGGTATTAAAGCTATGTAGAAGGATTAGATAGATAAGTATTTCTTTTTGAATATAATGTTTTGAGGATATAAAGTTCATTTAAGCATTTTGTAAACAATATTTTTGAATTCATGGAAGTTATTTACTATTTTGTATTCTTTGCTAAATCTAGATCTTGGGTAATTTTTGTAGGCAATGGCTCTCATCTTTTTGGCCTTCCTAAATTGGGGGTTGTTGAAAAGTGAGGTCATTACATTCATTACGAATGTAATTTGGGACCTATAGAGTCACACTCGTAAGATTCAATGGAAGAGAAGTTTACTCATGGATAATATTTAACTTGGTTAGTAAAATGTTTAGGCAATAAACTTATTCAACACTGGTTGTCAGTTGGCTGACTGGAGTGTCTAGTCGACTGACTTTTGTAACAGTCGATCGACTGGATAGTCCATTTGACCAACTGGATGACCAATAGGACTGGGTCAAGGAATTTATGTTGATGTAATGACTTGCATTAATCATCACATTAAAATCAAGTATACTTGTAGATAGGAAAACAAGCCAATCAACCGACTGGGTGGTCAAGTCGATTGACTAGTGATTCGTAACAGCCATCAAATCTTGAGATCTAATCCTTCGTATCCATAGGATTTGTGAAACCCTATCCCATACACTCATATATAAAGGGGGAGGTGTCCAAGGCTCTCAACACTCTTGTATGAAAAGTCTCCTCTATGTGAGAGCCAGATGCATCATACATGTCGAAGGGAGAGATAACCAATGGGAGAAAAGTCGATGCTAGCACATAGACAAAATTAAGGGAGAACACCTTCCTACTAGCTCTCAAAGTGTGATGTAAAGTTAAAGGTTGTCCATGTGGACTACATAGAGGTATGGAGGCCATCTCCACAATGCTAGGAAGATGCGGTCAACTACCATCCATGGCGCTACACTATGAGGCTACCACCAATTTTTGTCCATGTGAATCTTAAGAAAAAAGTACAACTCCACAAGGATTGTTGCTATACTTTCTCCAAGACCAAGTAAATTCCTTGAACCCTCCTTCTAGTTTCATGGTTATTGACACAATCTCCTAGTTATGGACAATATGGCAAGAACTTGTTTTGTTTCTATTGCTATCTCAGATGCCATATTTCCCTACAAGGGTACTAGATCCACACCGATTTACTATGTTTTGGGATTTAAACAATATGATCGATTTTGGTTTAACATTTATTTTGTTGCATGAAATGTGAATATTTAAATGATTAATGTGCATATCCTATTAAAACCAAATACACTAGGCATTGTCCCGTAGATCATATATATGTGATATGAAATATATGCAATTTATACGCATTGTGTTAAGATATTTTGATGGTGTATGTATGCTTGTTGTGGACAAACCCCTTGGATTATCTATGCAATTGTGTGGTTTATTTCTCCATATGTCAGTACTGCTTAACCCCCTATGATTCCCTATAATGTAGCTCGAGGTATTCTCCTTATACAAATGTAATATATAGATATGATTAGCATTAGTTTTGTCTTTGGGAAGAAGAGCATTCTGACCAGGTGAGTCGACCGAATGGGAGTCGATTTGATCGAATGAAGGACAAGAAGATCCAGCCAAGCAGAGGATTGAATTGATCGATTGGATATCCAACTTATCAGCTAGAGGAGTCCAACCATGCACTTGAGACAAAAGCTAGCCAACTGACCAATGGAGAACCAACTGACCGACATGAGACTGATAGATCGACTAAAGGGTCTAGTTGATTGACTGGCTTGTTCCTATCATAGAAGTTTTCTAGTGTAGTTTGCTATATGTGATGCACGACCTTAGGTTGATAGAATTTATTTGTAGACCCAAAGAATTCCATTAGTGTGGCCATAATCATCACTCACATAATTGTGATTGCATGTTTCATTTCTGGATATAGTATGTATATGATACATATTATAAGTATGTGGTGACTGGATATGTATATGTATTTATAAACAAAACCCTCGATAGATATTGAGTCGTAGATGATTTCTATAAACAACACACATGAAAATTTTGATCGACTAAACGCCAAAGTGTGGTGCTCCATCTATCTCGTGGAAGTGTGATGGTAGTCATGTCGATCTGCCAAACAAGGATGCACTTGTATCACATTGGCTTATGGGTCAGGCTTAACTAGGTGACTTTAATAGGATTAGGAACCTAGAAGCATACAGATGGAGCATGACAAGGAGTTGTGCATACCATCTATCCAAGAAGTGCATTAGATGCTATTAGAAATCATTGCCTACCTTAATAATTGTTTATGGACGCTGGCGTTGGCTGGGTAATAACTTAATTATATTAGATCTTGGCTCGCTAGAAGGTTTTACACTATAATATTTGGAATTGACAGTGAGGGCCAGTGTTTAGGAAATCGGTCCGTGCGGCCGCATATGCGGTCGCTTAAGCGGTTCAGACAGGGGACCGCACCGCATATGTCAAAGCGGACCAATAATCGGTCCAGGCCCGATTATGCTGCCGATTACCCGCTTATGCGGCCGCTTAATCACCGCTTTTCCAAACACACATACATGGACTTGAAGAAATGAAATTTATATGATATTTTTGTTGTTTCTAATTAAATATTTATATGATATTGCTGCTCCCTTTCTTCTAATCAATCATTCTATGTTGTCCTTGTATGTAATTGTTCAATGTGATATATAATTCTATATGACATATATATAAATATACATAAATATATTAATTTATTAAAAAAAATCCAAAACTGTATATACTCCCGCATATACTCCCGCATACCGTATATACTCTATTCAGTGCCCCATCCGTCGGTACACCGAATAGTGCTTTTCTAAACACTGGTAAGGGCTATCAATTTGAATAAAATAGTGGGAGTGATAATTAATTAAAGACCTAATTAATATCATCAAATTTTGTTTTAACTAAAACAAAGCTAAAGGGTTTTGAGAAAATGCATATTTTGACAAAATGCATATTTTCTTTTGTAGAAACAAATGGCAAACACCAATATATTTTCCTTGTGATTAGTCCATGAGAAGGAAAAACTGAAAGGGAACAATTTCCATGACCGGTTCACGACTTTGAGAAACATTCTCACTCTTGAGAACAAGCTCTATTTTCTTGAGAAACTAGTGCTAGAAGAACCCACTCCCAATGCGCCTAAGGCTGAAATGCATGCTTACTTGAATCATGCCAATGATGCTGAAGACATTAGAAACTTTATGCTATGCTATATGAACTATGAGTTGTAGAAGAAACATTAAAACATGAATGTTCTCGAGATGGTCATACATCTTAAGAATATGTACTAGAATCATCCAAAGCAGGAAAGGTATAATGTCACCAAGGTGCTTTTTGAGTGCACGTTGACAGAGGGAGATCTAGTAGGACCCCATGAGCTCAAGATTATTGGGCATGTGGAAAACCTAGAGAAATTGGGATTTCCTTTATGCCAAGAGTTGGTCACATAGATAATTTTGCAATCCTTGCCTAAATTATAGCTAGTTCATCAAGTGTTATTACATGAACAACTTGGATAAGCCATTTTGTAATTAACTTGGTATGTTGATAAATGTCGAAGCAAGAATGAAGAAGGACAAACTCAAATCCAAGATGGATATCAACAAAAGGGACTCCCAGGTTGAAGACAAAGCCAAGAAACATTCTGAGGCTAATCTAAAACCCAGTTATTTTGCACTCAAGATGAGGAGAAGGATAATTGTAAAAGGAATTTGTCTTTTTCACTTAAAGGTACTCAAGAATAAGAAGTAGGAAATAGATATCTGAGACATATAATGATTTGCATGATCCAAGAACAAGTAAACAAGACAAGGCGGAATCACACCGAGCATGACTTCTTGCCGCTATAGTTGGTTTTTGTCATTTATCTTAGCCTATCATGCATGCAATAGAATTAGTGAGTTGCTATTATGTACTTGCCATTAATAGAAACATCATTTCTATATATTGTGTGGACAAGAGCATAATCAAATCTTATATGATGAATGGTCGGTGCTTTGTTCTATAGATGAGATGTTCTATGATAGTAACCCAACATCTCATAGTCTATACTCATTAGTTCTAGAGGCAAGTGTATATAATGTAAATATTGAGAGACTCAATGAGAACATACCTACACTATTCTCATTTAGGGCACATAAATAGGAAACAAATTTCTAAACTCCATAAAGATGGTTATCTCTAATCTTTTGGTTTTAAACAAATAAACACATGCAAGTTTTGTTTGTTGGGAAGGATGACAAAAGTTCATTTCATTGGAAATATTGAGAGAGCAAGTGATCTATTAAAATTCTTACATATTGATGTATGTAAAATTTTTATAACAAATTCTAGAGATGGTACTAGTATAAAACACTTTGATATGATAGATGTGAAAAATACTTGAACCACGAGTTTGAGGATGTTTAGAAAAACTGTGATATTGTATCACAATTGACTCCACCTGGAACATGGATGTATCAAAAAGAAGGAATCACACCCTATTTTTCATGGTGAGATCAATCATGAGTCTGGATGATCTTTCAACTTTCTTTGATGGATATTCTTTATAAATCACAATGTTTACACTTTATCTCATACCATCTAAATCAGTTCAAAAGACACCATATGAGATATGGTATGGGAAGCATCCCAATGTGTCCTTTACGAAGATTTGGATATGTGAATCTTATGTGAGAAAATAGTTTCCTGAAAAACTTCAATCCAAATGGAATAGATGTTATTTTATTGGATATCCTAAGGAAACCAAGGGATACTACTTCTATACTTCATCTGACAACAAAGTGTTTGTTTCCAGGATAGTTGTATTCCTAGAAAAGGAATTTATTTCCATATCAATCATAGGGAGAAAAGTAGAACTCCAAAAGTTTGAGACCAACATGAAAACATTGAACTTTTAGTGGTACAATAGGAATAAGGAGAATCACAAACTATTGTGGAATCTCAAGTTTCTCATCTAACACATGTACCTTGTAGATCTAGTAGGACACGCCTTGAACCTAAAATATGTGGATATCTTGTGACTCAAGAAGGTGATGAGTTGGACATAGATGATGAGCCAACAACCTACCTAGAAGCTATGGAGGGACCAAAATATGAGAAATGACTTAACGCCATGAGATTTGAGATGGAATCCATGTAACCAACAAGGTATGGACCTTATCAGATCTACGTGAAGGGGTAAAACACAAAGGGTGCAAGTGGGTATTCAAGAAGAAGATCAACATGGAAAGTCGATTGGTTGCGAAGGTTTTCAAACAAGTTCAAGGTGTTGAACATGATATAATATTTTCACCAGTTCCCATGGTTAAATGTATTAGGATCATGCATGCCAAAGCATCTGAGCTACAAAGGTCAATCCATGGATTGAAGCAAGCATATGAGAGATACAATCATCAATTTGATGAGACGGTCAATGTTTGATTTTAGTCAAAATGAACAAGAACCCTCTATTTACAACAAGGTTAGTGGGATAATGATTGTTTTCTCATATTGTATTTAGATGACATAATATTGATGGGAAATGACATCTCTACCCTATAGATGTTAAAAACCTGGTTGGAAATACATTTTCTATGAAGGATTTAGGTGAAGCATCTGATGTCTTAGGAATTTAGATTTATAGAGATAGATCTAGAAGACTTCTTGGTCTAAGCCAGAGTACATACATTGACAAAGTATTCTTGAGGTTCATCCTGAATCAAAGAGAGGAAATTTTCCCATGTCTCACCGAATTAGTCTGTCTAGAGCCCAACATCACGGATTTTGTGAAGAATGGGAGCACATGAGTAAGATGCCATATGCATCCATTGTTGGATCTATCATGTATGAAATATTGTGCACTCATCCTGTTGTCTCCAATGTTATGGACATGATGAGTAGATATCAGTCAGATCATGGTGAAGGTCACTGGATTGCAGTAAAGAACATCCTTAAGTACTTCAGAAGCACAAAGGACCAATTCATTGTTTATGGTGATAAGAAATAGTTGGGTGTAAATCGTTACATGAGGCAAGCTTCCAAACTGAAAAAGATAATTATCAATTGTAATCTGAATTTCTACTTTGCTTTAATATAGAACTATAAGCTGGAAAAGTTGTGAGAAAGAAACAATTATTGATTCTACAATATAAGTCAAGTACCTTGTTGTTATGAACACAATTGGGAATATTGTGGTTCAAGAAGTTCTTTCAGATGAACTTGGTGAGGCTACAACCATTGATGACGTAGGAGATATACTATCACAAAAATAGGCTAAGAAACCCATATAACATACTACAAAATTTTCCATATCATATGAGAGAACATACAATGAGGAGATGTGAAGAATTGCAATGTACCAAAAAGAATTAAATATTTCTAACCCATTGACAAAAGCACTTGCACAGCAAAAACATGATGGGCATGTTAAGATCACTTGGAATAAGATTTCTGGGTGATTGGATCTAAGTGCAAGTGGAAGTTTGTTGGTATGTATGCCCAGAGAGCCAATCATATGATGATCATCATGTACTTGATTTATCACAATGAAGGTAATTCCACATATTATGTTTGTCTCAGTCATGATATATGATGACAAAAACATGGTGGATGTATAAAGAATGTTGTTACTCGTTGACATATGTCTCAAGTTGATGACTTAAAGAATGAAATCATATGGATGATAAGAGTATATACATTCTTGTTATGTCCCTAGTTATATATTATTGTGGAAGTAGAATAGAAAAAATATTACATAAGACTACAATGTGTGTCCGATGATGACATATTCTCATTATTCATGATATATGATATCAGGACAAGCACATGGGTACTTGTTAGAGAACAATGTACCAGACAAACCCACCTTGAGAGGGATTCATGGAAACCATTGAATGGTAGTTAAAATTAGCTCTCAAAGTGATAGTGGTGATTGTGGTTTTTAGACATGAAGTCAATATGTTCATCGTATGTTGGTCAATGAACTTTGACACCATCCAATGTGACCTTGAATAAAGGCTTCCACAAAGGTGGTGCTCAGGTACATTGAGACATACATGGATTGACTATGAGTGATGTAGATGGGATTTGTCCCTCCTATAAGAGTTGATGTCCTGGCCACTTGATAAGAGAGACTGAGAAACATATGGACATACTCATGAGAGTCAATATATGATATGTGAACTCACATGAATGGCAATACTCATGAGAGTCAATATATGATATGTCAACTGACATGCATCTCATACAATCTGCTCTAGTTGAAGAAACATGGATTGAATGTTAAGATGATGATGATTCCATGCCTCGTGTTCAATCCAGATATCAAAGATAAAGGAACTATATGATCACAGTAATAATGATCATAGATATATGTTATAGTTGTTCTCCAACTTTGCAATTACTTGGGTAGTAATGAAGTGATTCTAGATACCGCTCATTACTTGTGATGTCATAATCTGGTTATGGACATTCACTACCAATATAATTTGGGAACTATAGATTTATACACATAGCATGCACTTGGAATAGAAGTTCACTCATGGATAAGGTTTAGCTTGGTTATTAAATTGTTTAGGTAATCAATGTAAAAAACACTGGTTGTCAGTTGGCTGACTGACGTGTCCAATTGACTGACTGGAAGGGATATAAGACTAGGTCAAGTGATTGATGATAACATAATTATGTGAATTAATCATCACATTCAAATAATGTATGTTTGTTAATAGGAAAAAAAGGTAATTGACCGATTAGATGTTCCACTCAATTGACTATCATGTTATTCGACCAACTGAGTGGTATGATCGACTGATTGGGTGGTACGGTCTACTGACTGGGTGATCCACTCGACTAACTAGTGACTCACAACATTCGTCAAACCATGAAACCTAATCCTTCTTATCCCCAGGGTTTGTTAAACCATATCTCATCCACTCCTATATAGAGGAGGAGGTGGTCAAGTCACTCAACAATCTTGTATGACAAGACTCCTTAGCTAATAGTTGTGGTAACATGAGATCCAGACATATCTTACCCATAAAAGGGATATATAGTCAAGGGGAGAAAAATTGATGCTAACAAGTTGGAAAAACAAAGAGACAACTACTTCCTTCTGACTCTGAATGTGTGATGTGGGGTTCTCGGTGATCCATGTGGACTAGACAGAGGAATGGATGCTTTCGCCACTACGCTAGGAGAATGTTGACAACTACCATTGGTGCTACACCGGGAGGCTATTGAGAATCTTTATCCAAGTGTTGCTTGAGAAAGAAGCACAAGTATGCAAGGATGGTTGCTGGAATTGCTACATGACCATGTATATGACTTGCACCCTCCTTCCCATTTCATAATTATTGACGTGATCTGTTGGTTACGGGGAAATGGCAAGAATTTTTTTTTGTTTCCATATCTGATGCCATATTTCCCTATAGTTTTGGAGGAGTAAAGCCATTTTTTATGCTCAAGCCTGATGAACTCAAGACACCAAGACCATGGTAGGTAGCACATCCATGCTGGATCCTTCTTAGAATAGTTGCGTAGCTTCCACGACCATCATGAGGGTCTCTTTTAGGGTTTTTTTTCTCTTCAACTGACCACTATTGTAGACTATAGTACAATATTGTAGTGTTTGATTATTAATTGTTTATTGGTAACTCAAAATGCTTTGAAACATTTAATATAGATATGAAACTTTGTGTTTGACAACATGCTAATTGTTCACAGATTTTGGAGGATCTTTGACCTATTAAGTAAATAATTTTTAGTAACATTTTTTTTGTAACAAAAGATTATGCTAAAATAAAAGAAAATAAAAGGTAGAGTTAATTTCCTATTAACCCAAGCACTGTAATTTCTCTATATGAGTAACCTAGAACAATAGGAGCTCCCATATTTTGTGATTCATTTTAGAGAAACGTTATCCTATTGATTGATGGAGATTTAGGGTTTGGATGGAGAAAGTGGTGAAGATGGTGATATCGAGTTTTTTCTTCCTAGAGTTTGAAATCAAGTAAAATGGTAGTAGTTAGATAGATTTTCTTGGTGATTCTTCTCTCACATGTCAAGATTCTATTGTTCCTCTAATTTGATTTAGTATGATTGTCAACCGTTTGTTACCCTCCTACCCCCACTGACTACAGAGTCAGTGGCAGTAGGGACTGGGTGCCCGTCCATAGAATGGCACATAATTTCACACAAGCAATATGTATGAAAAGGCAATAATAGACTAAAGATATGACAATATACTAAACATGGAGATAAGAGACATTTACCCATTTATTTATTCAAGTACCCCTTAGTGTTTCATTTCATAGAGTAGATCCTTGAGTGCACAGATCTTCAAATGGCAACTAAAAATTCGATTAACAAAACATATTAATGCTAGAGCATTAAGTACGCTATGAAAAGGCATGTAAATAGTTTAAGAATATATAAATATGTGCTAGGATAAAATGAGTACCAAGTAAGAACAAGAAACAAGGTGAGGAAACTTGGTGACATTCTCTTATTTAAAGAATGTTTTAGGTTTCTTTATCCATTATATTGAAATGGATTTCTTTATATATTCTTCAAGGTTTGTCAACATATGATAACCAAACATGAACGTAGTATTCATAGGAGCAATAGTTCAACCAAGTAAGTAAATAGCCAAGCATTAATATGAGCATACATACAAGCAAGCAAATATCATAGTAGGGTCAAGAGGAAAATGTACCATTATTGAAGCACGAGATTAAGATACTTGATTTCAAAAATCCTTAAATAGAAAGCTTAACTAGATCTTGGAAAAAGAGTCCAAAATGAGATCCTGAGATTACACATAAGTATAATTGGACTAATGATCAACAAGATTAGGTTTTGTTAATCATAATCATGGTGGTCGGATGTGTCACCTAGATCTAGGTATCGAAACTTTCTATCATTGATTTCAAGATTACAACTTGTCATGCATGTTCATTATCAAGTTACATCATACATTGTAGATTTATCTAGAACTTAGGGTGACACATCACAACTAGCATTACGGATCATAGGATTATAGTTTCATGATTTTAGATGGAGTGATCATAAGATTCAAGCAATTTAGGCATTAACATAGTCAAAGTAGTCATATTGAGTCATGATCATGCAAGAGGTCACTATTAAAGTATATATGGGGTTTGTATGACTTAAGTGTTGTAAACATCATCAAGCTATTGATTTGGGATCATTATGTAACATGGATGATTAAAAGATCATGGTTTAGACAAGATTAGAGACTTGGTTATCAACATTCATACTATATCACATTTCAAGTCAATATTAAGGCATGTAGTCACATTAGAGAACATGAATGATTCATAAAGAAGTTAGGAGTATAAGAATGAGAAGTTACTAATTTCAGGTCCCTATAAACATCATTTAGTAGCTTTAGATCAATAAAAGCACAAAGTTTAACATTCATCACATAGGGACATATTAAGACACATGAAGTGTCACGAGACCACCACTAGGGTCCAAGAAAGATCATGATGGAAAAGGATTGCATTTTAGGTTGAATCTACTAATTTAGAGAAATCATAGATATTTTAAGCACACTTGAATAAGTTATAATATAAAAGAAGGAGTCTTTTACATATAGGTCCATACTAGGCCATTTAGGCAACATTAACTCATTTTAGGGTTCAAGGGTAAACAAAGTTCGAATCATGATGCATATATATGGTCATTAGGAAACAAACTTGGGCATTAAAAAGAAAAAGACATAAAGAAAGAGATCCAAAGCTACTATTTTTAGCATATTAGACAAACAACAAGAAAAACCAGGTCATGAAACTAGTCCCATTGAAACAATCTTGATCTCTAGATGTAAAATCATATACTATATGACCAAAATGGCCCAAGGAATGAGGTGATATGATATTTACAAGATCAAGCATGAAACTAAGAAGAAAGGAAGGAAGGCTACCTTGAACAATGGTGATCTGGGCTGATCCTGGCCTTTAATCATTGATCGATTAGTTACTGGGCACCAATCAGTATGAGAGAGGAAGGGAGAGGCTGACCACGCGACATGTCGATAGACGCCCCCACAAAACATTAACCCGGTCAAACGACATAGAAAGGGGGGATGTACAGTGATCCGGGCCATCGGTTTCGACTCACCCTAGATCGTAAGGTCCACAGCTCACCACCCACCTGGGGTTAGACTTTCTTGATGTGGGAGCCACTATGTCAGTAGGCTACTGTTTCTCCATGGATGACCAACTGGTGTGCATACAAGGGCCAACAAAGTGGCTGGTTGGATTCAGCAGAGCATCACGAGGCTGCTCATAGTCTCATAGTGAGCTTTGGTCCCCTGATGGCGAAACGCCCAAACAGGGGCTCAATCTGCTTCGAAAACAAGGGAAAAAAGGAAGCAGAGGGTAGGAGAGCCCTTTAGTGGAACCAATTGGACACAAGAAGGAAGGAACATTTGGGATTGGCCGACACAAAGCAACTGCCTCTGTGCATTGCACAGTGTACGCCCAAAGGTGGATGATGACCTTTCTGTTGTTAGATCAAGAAGGCTGATCTGTGGGACATAGATCAAGGAACAAGAGTCATCAAAATCTAACCCATGTAGATTTCTAACTTGGCAAGAGCAGGGGGCACCTACCTAGATGGTCCACGCACCCAATTTGGGCCCAATTAGGGCCGAAAACATGATAAATCATTGGTAAAAAAGAAGAATAAATTGTAAATTTCAAAAGGTCATATCTTGGGCTATGATGGTCCGATTGAAGTGATTTTTGTACTGTTGAAAAGATAAGAAGAATCTATACAACTTGTGAACATTAGGGATTATATTTTTTACCTTAATTATATTAAAACTAATTTGTAAGATGATAACAAGTTAAGCATTTAAACTTAGGTCTAGAAGCAAATTGAGTGTCACTACATGATACATGTACATAAGACACACTAATATATAAATCAAAACATCTTTAATAATGAAATTATTAAATAAATTGATTCAAAATAGGCACATTTCTAGTGGTATAATGATCGAACATTCTCATTAACGATCAAGATAATGATAACAATTATATGACATCTAAGAAGAATACCTAATATCATGATCTGGTTATATACAAGTCGAAGGAGTCAACTTTAAGCTGAAAAGATGAAAGCAGACTCGAAAGAGACCCAATTCACTACGTATCGGGTGACTAGGAGTAATTCTACCTCAACTGAATCAAATATCACAGTACAAAACCTAATATTGGTAATTTGGCTTTTTATGTGGGTAGAACAAATTAGTGGTTGGTAACTTTTCTAAAACTTTTAGAATCTTGAATTCTTATCTCTCGATGCTCAAAACAATATTGATAAAAATCCTTTTGATTAGTCTTTACATATTGACATTTAATGTAGAAAGGAAGTCCACAATGCCATGCTTTTGGAAGAATATTTTTTTCATGTAAGAGTTGAGAATCAAATGTGTTACAACTGCCTCCCCCTATTATCCCCTAAAAAGGAGGACCGAGAGGGCAAGGGACATAATCATATTTCTCAGATCAAGATTAGTAAGTAACCATTAATAATCGACAAATATCATTATATGGAAAAGAGTTTGAATATAACCTCTCCTCAAGGGAGTTACATGCAATGTGAATCTAATAGTTGCAACAGGAAGAAATTCTATCTAACAATAATCCTCTATTTTTAATTTATATTAAACCTTTTCTTTTGGTTCCTTCTTCTCTGGATGTCCATCTTCCATCATTCATTGCAGGTTACTAGCATTTTATCCTAAAATGTAGTGAGTCAAAACATGGTCAGTATAAAAAGTTATATTAGTATGTGGGGGAAGAAAAATGTGCACATGTATGAGTAACAACATAGTTAGTGATGTTTGTAATTAACAAAATAACCAAAACACTTTTTTTATGTCTTTAACTTATCAACCCTTAGTTTTTAACTATCGTATTCCCCTTAAAACAGTAGATTGTGTCAACTACTATGTAATGGGAAGGATGATTTCAAGGTAATACTTGGTCCTGGAGCATGTCCAACAATAATTCCTTTGATATAGTATGCATCTTTCTTCAAGTCACACCCAAACAACATCTACAACAACTCATGGTCAATCACTATGGGCAGCAGCTTGACGTTGTCCTCCTAGCCACAGGGAACAGCCTCCACACCTCTATAGTAGTCCACATGGACTACTGGGAACTTCTATCATTCTAGATGAATAGATAGGACGGATTTGTCCTCTTCTAGTTGGTGTACTAGTAGCAACTTGCTCATTGAAAATTGTTCTCCCTTTTTATCCCTCCCTTTTATCGTGTAGGACTTGCTCAACCTCTCTCAATTACCCCAACTAGAGAAGACAACAATTTTCAAAGAAACTGATGTTGTGTCTAGGAAGACCCCAATACCCCTCTATATATATGAGGGCCAGGGTCAGGGTCCCAGTCTGTGCGGGAGTCAAAGTGTACAAGATTTCACAAAATTTCACATCTTGCGAGTGGAAAAATGATTATTTCATAGGTGAACCAATTGGTTGGCATGCGAGCCGATCCGTTAAACCCTTGAATCAGTCATTTCGTCATGTTTCTCAACTACAATTGCATTGACAATTAATATTCAATTAATGCATAACATGGTGTCAACATTAATCCTTGATACAATAGAATTGATCCATGAACAGGTCGTTTAACCCACCTTGAGTTGATCAATTCATGCCCTAGTTCAAGCAATATTCTGCCAATGCAATCTCCAAGCAACCTAACACTCCAACAGATCGGTTCAGCACTTGAATCTTTCAGTTCAGAGTTCAACCAGTCAATTATTCTTTAAATAGAATACATAAACACTTTAGTAATCATGTTAAACATATTTAATGAACAAACTCCTTTTCCAAGTGTATCCTATGTATGTGACCCTACAGGTTCCAAGTTACCTTGGCAGTGAATGTCCATAACTAGTTTATGACATCACAAGTATCTAGAAACACATCAATGCTACCCAAGTAATTGGAAAGTTGGAGAACAACTTCAACCTACAATCTATGATTGGTGTTACAATGTTTGTATAGTTCCTTTGTCACTAATATCCAAATTGAACATGAGGCATGGAATCTTCATCCTCTTCAATGCCCATACTTTTTTCCTTGAACTACAATAGACTGTCTGACAAATATGTAAGTTCAATATCACATATTGACTCACATCAGGCTATATATGGATTTCTTAGTCTCACTTATCAAGTGGCCAGGATATCATACTCCTTTAGGAGGGACAAATCCCATTTACATCACTCATAGTCATACCCATGTGTCACAGTGCACCCAATCATCACCTTTATGGAAACCCTTATTTAAGGTCACAGTGGATGATGTCAAAGTACACCGTACAGAATGTGACGAGTGTAGTGACATCAGGTCTAAGAACCAAAATCACACCAACACTATAAGAGATGATCATGACTACCAATCATGGTTTCCATGTATCACTCTTATGGAGGGTCTGTCTGATACACTATTCTCTAACAAGTATCTATGTGTTTGGTTTGATATCACAAATCATGACTAATGAGACTCTGTCATCAACCAACACACACTCTAGTCTTGTGTGTTATTGCTATCTATCAACTTTCCATAATAATAACAGAGTACATACATAACAAGATGTATATACTCTTGGCATCAATATGATCTCATTGTTTACATCATCAACCTAAAGACATACATCATTGAGTAATATCATTTTTTAGGCATTTTTATGTTACATCATTATCTCATAACTGAATAAAATAGAATAAATTGTAAGTTTTCCTTAATTATTAATCAAATCATTTGCAAAACATGCCATTAAAATCAACATATAATTGTCTCTCTAAGCATACATACCAACACTAATAACAACAATCTCATTCATAAAGATTGTTTTATATGAAAGGATGCTAATTTCTCCTTAAAGGAGTTTCGTAATTTTTCAATATGAAGACACTACAAGAGATGAAACATTATCCCTATAATGAAGAGGATATTAGGAATTATTATCTAATTAATCGTAATTATGAGTTTACTTTGTGATCTTTGATCCATCCATCTAAATCTTCAAATCTTCACATATTATTATACTCTAGCTACCTAAGCGACTGAAAAACAATATGAATAAGTATGTTGCAATATTGTTTACGTGGATGCATAAAAAAGTCTGCATGTACATATGTCAACATATATTCCTCATCAATCATATACTTCCACATATGAATTTGTATATCCATTTATATAATATAACCGATGCTTCTCATGCCACCTTGGGTGCAGTCACTTCTTTGTCCATCTTTGGATTCATATGAACTATGGGTTTGTAGGTCTACTAACTGTGGGTTCATAATATCCCATTGTTTCCTTATGTGATACACATAGGAACTATATTGAAATGGAATGAAATGAAGATCCAGGGAGTTCATCATGGGATCAAACACTTCAAAAATTATCAAGAAATCTATGGACAACATATATGTTTGAGTATTCATTAAATAACCACATGCATTCAATAATGAACACTTACAATTATTAACCACGTACTTTAGGTTGCATGTCCCAGTAATAAATCAATTGTAGATCCTAGCAATCAACATCATCTAAAATTATATATAACCTAAAAGTGTCACTATGCATCCATATGATACTAATCATGATTGAATGTAGGTCTTAGGTCTAGGGTTGATATTACAGTTATGCTTCCAAACACTAATTCTCATGTACATGGATCTCGTGATTTAGAAATCCTAAGTGAACATCCTTATCATCCTAATATGATTAAGATGTTGGGATATCATTATATTTCATTACTATTAAATTATATCAAAAAATCTACGCATTTAACATATCCAACATCCTATTTGTTGAATCTAGTAAGTACATGCATAATCACCTTATATTTATGTATATACTATACTTTTTGAACTCATATCAAAATTAGGCATTCCATATATTTATTTAGATTATATATATATATATATATATAAAGAATTTGATATATATTTTAACTAGTATCTGATTTACCCATTAATTTCTAAAATTAATGCAAGTTTTAATATATCGACCAATCAACTTAAGAACATCATCAAGAAAACCATATCTATAATAACCAAGGCCTGATTTCCATCCAATTGGCTTACGCCACATTATCCCCATGTTCTAGGTGTGATAGGCTTTGCAGAGGGACTAAATGACCCTATTACCTTGGTACAGTGAACTTGATGTGTCACACACTTGAGGAAACTTTGGTATTTCCCACCAGGGATTGTTTCCCTTATTATGACACGTACGGGCTACTACCAAACAACCATGAAGGGGGTAAATTGGATAGTTGAATCTTGCCTCCAAGTGGGCAACTTCATCCAAGGTTGTGGTTGGTTTAGGTAGCCTCAACCAAAATTGAAGAGCCCTTTGGCTTGCTTCTCGATAGTCAGAGGAGGAAGAATCTAGGTCTCACCGTGAACTAATAGATTGGAGATACGAGAAAGTAAAATTACCTAATCCCACGGAAATCCATGAGTGCGAGAAGATTTTAGGTGATCGTAGGAAGGTGTGTGACCAGTTGTGATGACTTGAGAGTGGCCAAAGAGGGTGCTCTGATGGAAAGTTGTACTGAGGTATGCGTTGGAGATTGGGGGTGGAGAAAGAACATTCATCAGCACTGCAAACAACTCGTATACATTCATAGACTTTGTATGGTGTTTCCCAACAAGTGAATTTGTTGGAGACGATCTAACTTGGAGGAAAGATTTTAGGGTTTTTGGAGTTGAATGTGGAGATCAACCACAAGTGATAGTGGTTTTCAGAAGCAATTGGAGGAAGGTTTAAAGTCTCTCTACCACATCAATTATATCTATGGACTTATATAGTCATGAGCTTGAGGAGGGAGGAAATGGTTACCAGCCCTAGAGATTAAAATAACTAGATATTTTAGGGCTATTATCCACTCAGGGAGGTAGTAGTAAGCATGGGTTCGTTGGACTCATTTCTGTCGCCTGAAACCAATGGGACTGAAATTAGGGACAAATGTGGCATGTAGAGAGAGAGAAAGAGATATTAAGGTCATTGCTGAAGTCCATCTCTCATAGGTCCCATGTCATGAGGTGCAAGATGGGTAGGGAGAAACTCAAAACCTAGATCTTGATTGGCATTAGGAGTCATATACCATTTCACACCCCAATTTCCTAACTTAATCAAACTTTGAGTGTGAAATTGATAAATCTATAAATCTTTCCAACTTTAATATTATCACAAATCTTCAAAAAATGCTATAGGACTATAGTATTATCCAATCAATCCAAAAATGAGGTTTACCTGCATATTATCGTTATCTCAAATCTGGCCCTTTTGTGCTCTAAGGGGATACGACACAAACCCTATCATTTCTCTTCAAGTATTTACTCAATTTAACCATCTTGGTCACAAATAATCATATTATTATCTCACAACATGGATTTATTCTCATTTGACCACTAAATCCTATTGGACCAAGTATAAAATCAAACTAGGTTTATGAAATACTCACAACTTGAAATTCATACAAAACTAGATAATTACATATATAAATTAGCTAGAGTTATAAGTTACTTAATATTTTTTTATAATTAGGTTATGGCTCATAATATCTTTATCATTGAAATAAAATACATTAGGATATACATAATTATCTATTGTTGTATCCCAAGGACCCATATCTAATATGAAAGATTTCCAGTTGGGGCTAAATTGGGTTCTTAGGCCCATGCTTCATACCTTGGCCTTTTAACAGTCCACGTGTTTTATTGTAATATGAAATTATGATACTAAGGATTGGGACACCATATTATCTCAATTGAAGTATTTTATTTATACCTTTTGTGATTCTTTTATTATTTACTAAAGTTGAAGACTCAATCTACCATTACAACTCAATTTTTGTAAACTAGAGTCATACCATCTAGCATTATTTGACTTTTATCTTTACATCATATCCTTTATTAAATATAAAATTTCAAATTTTAATGACATTGCCATCACCCCACCTTAAAAGCAAATTTGTCCCTCAAAATTCGAATCTAATCCTATCAAGGTGAATGACAACTCACTTTAGTCTCATGGACTAGGTCTAGAAACCTTCCTTGGACAAGTTATAGCTTGGACATCATTAACAGTTTTCATTGGGATGAGAAACCACATGTATTATAGATGTGGTAACTCAATTTTTTATGAAGGGTAGTTACCATCCTCATTTGTATCATTACATTGTCACTTGGTGAATTTATGTTCACTTAGTTCTCAACCTACTAATCATTATTCAGGTATTCCCATGAGATGGTGAGGTAACACTCTGTCCCCTAGATTATGTCATAAACTTGAACTTAAGATATTCATTCTCACATGCCAATTATATGTCACAGAACTGTTCTTACCCCAATCCCAATCCCATTGCCTAGATAGTAGTAAAAGGATTGAAGCGCTCGTCCCTGAGTGGCCCAATAGGATCTAACACACTGGCATATACAATAAGAAATAAATAACTCAAAAACTGGATAAATAACGAACAAACTAACCCAATATGGAGATATATCTGATTCATTTTTGTCATCAGAGTGTATGAGTGCGGAAGCGATCTTATTCAATATTCTATTTGTTTTGCCTAAAATCAAGAAAATCAAGACACAATCATGCAATTGCACGGTACGCTATCAAAATCAAGTAAAACATTTTATAAGAAAATAAGTATACTTGGCAAGACTTATATTCAAAAGAATAACAAACAATTTGCAAATCCTACATTTATTCGACAAGTTTTTCAAGCAATTCAACTTTTATTGTGAGTTCCCATTATGATGTAATTCGAGAAGCATGCTTATATATTTTGTGTGACACTATTACCCCAACACGACGAGGAAGGTCACTAGGCTCCTTCTCACCATAGGAACATAGGAGGCCAATGTGCAAGTCCCACCTCCAAATGAGGGGGTTGTTGCACTCAATATGAACATTATCTACATTATCAATATCATCATCATTATCAATATACGGGCAGTCATAATGGGCATCCAATTTATGTTTTCATGTTTTTCAAAATATAGTATAGAAAAATAGAAGACTAATCATAGGGAACAATAGCTCATCCAAGTAAAAAGCCAAGCATACGGTCAAGAGATACATAAAAGTATCTTCAATAAAATCAAGGAGGAGTTATATAATAGCGTACCTTTCACCAATATTTTGAGTATAGATCATGACTAATAGGTCGACCCTTCGAGTCAGATCCAAAAACACAATGTTTAGATCAAGGGTCAAGATCATGATATTTGCAAATCAAGTTTCAATATTCGAGATTAGGGTTACATTTTTCCTAGGTCAACCTTAGGGTTGGGTCATTCACTTATAATCAATCAATATTTCAATATGTCCAACATTATTTCAATTATAAAGTATTTTCAAGTGTGAATGACTTTCCAAGGTTTCTAGAATCATATGTGTTAACCCTAATATTATGATCATTATTCAAGTCATCATCAATTTCTAGATTATCATCATGGTACTTAGCATCATTGGTGTTCAAGATTAGATCAAGTTCTGATTAGCATTATGAGTAAATCAAAGATCAACTTTTAGGTCAATAGATAAAGATATGCCACAAGATTTAGATCAATATCAAGGTTGTTCATTATTCATAAAGATTATGGTCAAGATTGAACCAAGTAAAAAGATCTAGATCACTAATGATTCATTTTTAAGAGTAGATGATTCAAATATATCATATCTAGGTTACAAGATAATCATTAGAGTCCAAATCTAAGGTTTACAAAGATTAATCATGATTATGAGTCATTTGACAATTTAAATATGCAAAGGATCAAAGATCTAGATATATCAGTGAGAAACATTCATAATCTGGTCTCAAAAGTATTTTTAAATGATCCGGGTACAATAAAGAGAGATCCCGAGTCTAGTTCAGGATAGAATGGAGATGAAGATGACAAACTTTCTTTAGACAGGTGTGTACTATCCTATTAGGTATGCACGAATGGATCTTCCCAAAGATGAAGGAGGCATGGATTTGAAAGCACTAAGGGACATAACAAAGTGGGAGACAATGAGAAGAATCGTTACCTACTAGGAAGGAACCACAAATTGGGGGAAATGGATGAGAGAAAGATATCAAAGAGGGTTAGATTTTGTACCAAAAACAAGAGAAGGATACCCACACACTATCAGTGTCAAGACAGAGATGAGGAAACATGTTAGGCATTTGTTTGATCCTCATGAATAGGGGAGATGGAGACTTAAAGACATGAAGATCGACCCCTAGGAAGTGACGAGATCAAGAGTTGCAAAAGACAAACACATGGAGTAGGTATGGGTCAGAGTACATGTACCAAAATGGAGTATGTGTTTTTATAAAATTATACACAATGCTCTAGCCATCGTGGACAAAATATTGATGATTTCATTTTATCAAGGGTTATATCGCCTCTTTCTGGCCCAGTTTTGCCTTGCTTTTTCACATTTATTATCTACACCTTCTATTATGCGAGTAATTGGGCTTAATGGAATCATCACGATTTAATTAGATTTTTACATCATTTTTTATAGCAGTTTAGGGAGCCTTCCCTCCCGCTCAAGACCTCGTGCTCAAGCAGGCATCTGCGGCATACTGGTTCATCAGAGCTACAAAGGGTTTAGCTAAGGAGGGGCCGAAGCTAGCAGCGATCATGCCACCCAGATTTGTTGTGACCTCGCGAAGCTCATGCTGGCCAAAGGAAACGGTCTGGCGGTGCAAGGGAGGAACGTCCAACAGGGCTGGGCGGCGGCACTATTTGTAGCAGCAGGGGATCAAAGCAAGAGAAGGGGCGTTTTATGTTGAGATGGCATATGAGGCTAAGATCTGAGCGAGGTGCACTTGATGCGGATTGTAGAGGTCCTTTTATAGGTGAATCGAGGCTAGAATTAGGGATACATGACTAGACCAACAGCCATGGCCACTGTGATGAGAATGGGAGGTGAGGGGGTCATTTTAGCAGTGCAACAGAGCACTAACGTTGGTCAAACTAGGTTTGGTTGAGTAAGAAATCACGAGGGGAGCATTTTGGCTCGCTTAGATTTTCAAAACGGAGTCAAGAGCGGGAGATTGACCATCAAGGCTGACTTGTCTCCTCCCCGCAATCAACAGGAGGTTGAAGACAGACCCACGACTGCTGGATCCAGTCGGAATCCACTAGGGATAGATCCAAGGGCTGGGATTGCCCCCGAATCCTTGCCTTGGATCGCTGACATGGAAAAAGGTCAAATAAAAGACAAAATAATGGTTTTCAACACATTATCTTCAAGAAATCATAGTAAATTGTAGGAATCTCCAACTATTCTAAAATTTCGACCACATCTTCATAATAAAGTGTAGAATATTCAATAAAATTTGAGAACCATATTATGAAGTTTGATGGATCAATTTGACTCTTTAAACAAAGTGATCAATTAATTAAATTTAAGGTGTTATAATGTGTATAAAATCCACATTGCTCACCATATTTAAAATTTGATTACCAATATCGATTATGAAACCAAGAAAAATGGTTTTGCACCATGAGTAAGTATAATGATGTCAAAAGATTAATTACTTTATTATAATACCAACATCCACTTTGTCACATCCTTTCCTCCTTAAAAAAGAATTTTGTCCCCAAAATTCAAAAATTCCTCAAAATTGGGATCATTCAACCTAAGTCATATCCTCAAATACGAGAGTTTCCTCAACTATGTAATCAAAATCATGTCCTCAAACTTCAACTAGTCCAATAGTCATAATTGGGATTCCATGTTCCATATAATAATCAATTTGGTACTAACATCATTTCATCATCGAGAAATTGAGTATCGAGATCAGCGCATATATTGTCCAAAGTCATTATATGAGTCACAATTCTATAATCAATATCAAGAGTTGAGATTTTAGACACCAAAAGTCATAGATCAAAAATTTGATCATATGCATATATATCTGAAAGCTAGGATTTATATTCCTGTTTAGACCTTAGGGAAGATCACTCATCTATATTCAATTTCTAGCAATAATATTCAAGCAATATTTGATCAACATGTCAATATTTCATTATCATGGTTTCCAAGGTTGATGAATGATCTAGACCTAAGTCTATCTAGGAAGTCAACCTCAAGCTATAGTCAATATTTCCATATGTCAATGTCATTATCAAACCAATATTCGAGATTGAGTATCAACCATGGTTTTAACCTATTAGGCTTAGGTCAACCAATCCAAAATTGGGTGAAAGGAGATACCTTTCCAAACTCTAAATAATCAACAATATGAAAATTTCGTCAAAATAGGGATGTGACCTAGATTAGGGGAGTCATGAGTCAACTACTACCCTAACCTAGCACATTACTTATATTGGTCACGATCCACTGATCTTATTCAAATAGGGAGAGTATCAATCATTAAATCATATATATCAAGGTCATAAGATCAAAATTCAAGATAATAGGTCGTCAAGATTTGCAATTCTTTCATTTCATGATCAAGGTAGTGATATAATTTGGAAATTGAGGATTTGAATTTGACATTCGAGGAATTAGAGCATAATAGTGCAAAATCTCATCCCATAATCATCATATCTAAATCAAGATTGCAAAAGGCATAAATAGTCAATAGGAAAACTGCTTTTTGCATCATAGTCTTATATCATGATTTTGTGAGTCTTAGACTTAGTCATTTGATATCATGGTCAAGGTGTGTATAAAATAAGATACAAGTTTGCTTAACTAGATTTGAGGTTTAATAAAAAATAGGGCAACATGGATTTAATCAAATAGGGACCTCATCAACAATGAGGCATAAGGTACAAGTCATCCTTGTTTCACCAAATCAAGATTTACCAACATAGGAAGCATATAGTCAAGTTTTGGCTAATTTGAGTGTTCATGATATTAGGGATCATACATGAGTATTTGGTTTCAAAATTAATTGATCAAAATCGAGTTTTCAAATTAAGGTCAAATCATACTATCAACTTTCAAAAATTTAGTGATATTCATTTTTCCCATGCATAAGCTACCCATAATCGAGACATCATGTGGCAAAAGGTAATGAGAAGGACCACATGATGGGATGAGAAGACTACCTAATCTTCATCTATATGGGTGGTTTGGGTAGTCCTTAAAGAAGAGATGAGATGCTAGAAGACTCTCTAGGGATTCACAAGAGAACCTTTAGGTCCAATTTTGGATCAATTAAGGCCAGGTAGAGCGGGGGATCTCAGCCACTGTGAAGACGGATAGGAGAAATTATGCCAGAACCCCGAGCCTAGACACCTCAATTTTCACCATTATGGAGTGTAGGGTTTCTTGGGTGTAAGAGACTTGAGAAATTATTTACTTAAAGTATATGGGAGTGTGTAACTCTGATACCAACTGTCACAGAACTGTTCTTACCCCAATCCCAATCCCACTCCCTAGACAATAGTAAAAGGATTGAAGCGCCCGTCCCTGAGTGGCCCAATAGGATCTAACACACTGGCATATACAATAAGAAATAAATAACTCAAAAACTGGATAAATAACGAACAAACTAATCCAATATGGAGATATATCTGATTCATTTTGTCATCAGAGTGTATGAGTGCGGAAGCGATCTTATTCATTATTCCATTTGTATTGCCTAAAATCAAGAAAATCAAGACACAATTATGCAATTGCACAATATGCTACCAAAATCAAGTAAAACACTTTATAAGAAAATAAGTATACTTGGCAGGACTTATATTCAAAATAATAACAAACAATTTGCAAATCCAACATTTATTCGACAAGTTTTTCAAGCAATTCAACTTTTATTGCGAGTTCCCATTATGCTGTAATTCGAGAAGCATTCTTATATATTTTGTGTGACTCTATTACCCCAACGCGATGGGGAAGGTCACTAGGCTCCTTCTCACCATAGGAACATTGGAGGCCAATGTCCAAGTCCCACCTCCAAATGAGGGGGTTGTTGCACTCAATATGAACATTATCAACATTATCAATATCATCATCATTATCAATATACGGGTAGTCATAATGGGCATGCAATTTATGTTTTCATGTTTTTCAAAATATAGTATAGAAAAACAGAAGTTTAATCATAGGGAACAGTAGCTCATCCAAGTAAAAAGCCAAGCATATGGTCAAGAGATACATAAAAGTATCTTCAATAAAATCAAGGAGGAGTTATATAATAGCGTACCTTTCACTGATATTTCAAGTATAGATCATGACTAATAGGTCGACCCTTCGAGTTAGATCCTAAAACACAATGTTTGGATCAAGGGTCAAGATCATGATATTTGCAAATCAAGTTTCAATATTCAAGATTAGGGTTACATTTTTCCTAGGTCAACCTTAGCGTTGGGTCATTCACTTATAATCAATCAATATTTCAATATGTCCAACATTATTTCAATTATCAAGAATTTTCAAGTGTGAATGACTTTCCAAGGTTTCTAGAATCATATGTGTTAACCCTAATATTATGATCACTATTCAAGTCATCATCAATTTCTAGATTATCATCATGGTACTTAGCATAATTGGTGTTCAAGATTAGATCAAGTTCTGATCAGCAGCATTATGAGTAAATCAAAGATCAACTTTTAGGTCAATAGATCAAGATATGCCACAAGATTTAGATCAATATCAAAGTTACTAATTATTCATAAAGATTATAGTCAAGATGGAACCAAGTAAAAAGGTCTATATCACTAATGATTCATTTTTAAGAGTAGATGATTCAAATATATCATATCTAGGTTACAAGATAATCATTAGAGTTCAAATCTAAGGTTTTCAAAGATTAATCATGATTATGAGTCATTTGACAATTTAAATATACAAAGGATCAAAGATCTAGAGATATCAGTGAGAAACATTCATAATCTGGTCTCAAAAGTATTTTAAATGATCCATTGGATTTTTCTAATAAAAATGGACTACTTATTCGTAGTATTTGGAGCCAGGATGTATTTTCTAAAATTAAAACAAGATTTGATCCTTTGTTGCAATTTCGAGCAGAGAGGAGGCAAAAATACCTTTAATTGGGAAAAACCAGGACCGTTCGATTCAAGATGAGTGGTCCGGATCATGCCACGTACAGCTAGCTCAGACCAGGTTCTGGTTTGAACTCTTGATTTCATCAGTTCAAAGCATGATTGAGTGGTTTAAAAGTTGGTTTGTTGGGTCACTACGATCGGGCCGAACCCTCCTTGCTCCAGCGGTTCTGGGAGCCTTCCCTCCCGCTCAAGACCTCACGCTCAAGCAGGCATTTGTGGCGTACTGGTTCATCGGAGCTACAAAGAGTTTAGCTAAGGAGGGCCCAAAGCTAGCAGTGATCATGCCGCACATATTTGTTGTGACCTCGCGAAGCTCGTGGTGGCCAAAGGAAGCGGCCTGGCGGTGCAAGGGAGGAACACCCAACAGCGCTGGGCGGTGGCACCGTTTGTAGCAGTAGGGGATCAGAGCAAGAAAAGGGGCATTTTATGCTGAGATGGCATGTGAGGTTATGATCTGAGCAAGGTGCACTTGCTGCGGATTGCAGAGGTCCTTTCATAGGTGAATCGAGGCTAGAATTAGGGCTAGAGGACTAGACCAACAACCATAGCCGTTGTGATGAGAATGGGAGGTGAGGGGGTCATTTTAGTGGTGCAACAGAGCACTAACGTTGGTCAAAGTAGGTTTGGTTGAGTACAAAATCGCGAGGGGAGCATTTTGGCTCGCTTAGATTTTCAAAACAGAGTCAAGAGCGGGAGATTGACCATCAAGGCCGACTTGTCTCCTCCTCGCAATCAAAGGGAGGTAGAAGACAGACCCACAGCCACTGGATCCAGCTGGAATCCACTAGGGACAGATCCAAGGTATGGGATCACCCTCGGATCCTTGCCTTGGATTGCTGACATGGAAAAAGGTCAAATAAAAGACAAAATAATGGTTTTCAACACATTATCTTCAAGAAATCATAGTAAATTGTAGGAATGTCCAATTGTTCTCAAATTTGGACCACAACTTCTTAATAAAGTGCAGAATATTCAATAAAAGTTTGAGAACAATATGATGAATTTTTATGGATCAATTTGACTCTTTAAAAAAAGTGATCAATTAATTAAATTTAAGGTGTTATAATGTGTATAAAATCCACATTGCTCACCATATTTCAAATTTGAGTACCAATATTGATTATGAAACCAAGAAAAATGTTTTGGAACCATGAGTGAGTATAATGATGTCAAAAGATTAATTACTTTATTATAATGCCAAAATCCACTTTGTCACATTATATGTGTCACATGTGGCTACCCAATCTCTCACACTCATATTAGAATGTAATAAACATTTGTCTACGGTCCAAACACAAAGACCACCTTATTTCATGTGCAGCTCCACACGTTAACTTACAATATTAGTATTTGGTTGAGTCTATATCAAAATGACTATAAACCATGGGTATATTTTAACTTCATGAGCTTGCTTACATTTCTTGAACC
The DNA here is from genome assembly GCA_963693085.1 of Alisma plantago-aquatica. Lineage (NCBI taxonomy): Eukaryota > Viridiplantae > Streptophyta > Magnoliopsida > Alismatales > Alismataceae > Alisma > Alisma plantago-aquatica. The sequence goes on from OY856413.1 coordinate 257,212,909, forward strand.
CAAGGGGAATGCTGTTTTATCATAATTTTTATGTGTATGCACAACTCCCTTCAGGATTATATTTCAACCACTACCGAATAAATTCTTGTATTCCTTATATCTATCAATCATGTATCATTCGACTTATCCATTCCCTTGAGATCTTTAGGGGTATAAGTACCTTTTGAGTGATCTCCTATTGACCCCAAGGGACTTATGGACTTATGATATGCCATTACCTCGACCCATCAAGCCTCATGTACTATAGAGTGGACACTCTATTGACCCCATGTGTCTTATGTATACATGGATGGATTTCTCCTGACCCCACATGTAACACCTGGGCCCACTGCCCAAGGCTCTAGTAGAGTTTCAGGAATGACGACTGGCCCCACAGACCACCACTAGCCTTAACTGCACACTTTTTCCTCACTCACGCACAAGTCGGGGTCAACTTCCCAACTGCTCACCCATCCTAGTACTACTCCAAGATGAGAACGCTTAACTATGAAGTTCTTTAGTGATGGTTTCTCGGAAAAGGAGGTACACCATGGTGATATGGGTAGTCCAATCATTCCTTTTAAGATCTTTTTATCCGATGCCTCAAATCCTGGGATGTTACAATCTCTCCCACTTAGACTCTTGACGTCCTCATTAAGACTCAACTATAATGCCTCATAATCTCTTCCCCAATTTAGTGCAGACCCACAATGGCCCATGGACACCCAACTCCCGATCACAGAATACCAGCGCAAGGGTGGCTACGTCAACCATGGACAACCCTTTCCTACATGCCTGGACCGCACGGCTCAAGACTGGCATTCCATGCCCATGTGGGACCCACCTACTAGAGGGGTTTGGGCTCTGATACCATTTGTAACACTCGGGCCCACTGCCCAAGGCTCTAGTAGAGTTTCAGGAATGACGACTGGCCCCACAGACCACCACTAGCCTTAACTGCATGCTTTTTCCTCACTCACGCGCAAGCCGGGGTCAACTTCTCGACTGGTCACCCATCCTAGTACTACTCCAAGATGAGTACGCTTAACTATGAAGTTCTTTAGTGATGGGTTCCCAGAAAAGGAGGTGCACCATGGTGATATGGGTAGTCCAATCATTCCTTTTAAGATCTTTTTATCTGATGCCTCAAATCCTGGGATGTTACACCACATGCATCATGTGCTCAGAGCATGATCGTCTCTTGAATGATATAGCCTTATGCACCTTTAAGCATCCCTACATGACCCTAGGGTTGACTGGGGATCTACCTTGCCTAGGGTTAACTGAGATGTTGTCACTTTATTTTGTCTCTTATTACTTGAACCTTGGTTTAGGTTAAGGGTCTCTAATATCACCACATTTCTATCTCCCATGACTCAGAGTCTATATATTAGATTACATGTCATAGTTTTCCTTTCAATGTGTTAACTTCCGTTACACATTTTCTGTGGGATTTCTCTAACTAAATATTTCATATAAAAAGTTTGTAATTACTTTTGGGCCATCAAAGTCAACTTATTAGGACTAGGTCATGGTAAGGGTTTTACTACCTCTTACCCATACCATCCCATCATTCCCCATCTCTTTAAGTTTAGGCCCTTTTAAGATGTCAAATGTTACCTCAGATCTAAAAAATAATTTGGTCAACTCACCCTTATAGGGAACAACCTAACCTAGGGTGCCTTCTTGGCTTTGATTAAGAGGATAGGATTTCTAGCCAAAACCTGACCACATGTGTTTAAGGTTATCCTTCCTTAATATGTCTTTTCCCTTTGTCGGGTTGACCCACCCAAGCATTAACTCCATCCCTAAAAGGTGAATTGTAGGTCTTATGTTTTTCCTTAGGTGACTATTGATTTCCTATTTTTCGTGCACATACAAAGCCCTTTATGCATATCACATATGCATGACCTCCTGTCCCTACTTACTTGCATGAATGGGAAACTATGGTATCTAATTTGTGGTACCCAACCTGAATTACCCAAACTCATTTGGATTTTCTCTTTCCTTTATCATTACTTATGGTTTGTTAGGTAGGTTTCTTATTTACTTCACTCTTTGTAAGTATATACCCAAAATTATGGCTGTTATCAGGGTTTAGAATTAACCCCAACACCATTGTGTTTTATCTTTTCTTTAAACCACTTGCATTTCCATAACCGATTGGGTTATGCCAATCCTAGTCCTTCATGGGTGGTTGGGGGATCCTAAACAATCCCTAAGTGTTATAACCTCATTTTCCAAAACATGTAATGAGATTTGTGAATCTCTTTTAAATGTATAAATAAGATCAATGTTTGATTTCATGGTTTGATCTGAATGAATTTTGTGAATAATAAGCCTTGCATGCTTTCTGGATGGGCCTTATTGGCCATTAAGCCCAACTGAAAGAAAAAGAAAAAGAAATGAAAAAGGAATTCAATGGGATAATGGGATATAAAAGAAAATGAATAAATGATGATTAAAAGGTTAACATATATTTTCCCAAAATAGTATTTCGAGTTATAAAGGTTCCTTGGGGTTCAAGGAGCTCAGGATAATTATATAATAGTAAGGGAAATAAAGAATATGTGGAAAATGTGAATAAAAGGGTGTTTTCTTGCAACTAAAGAAAAGGAACTGTTTAATTGAGATAATGATCCTAATTTTTTCAGGATGAAAGATAAAAACATAAAAGAGTTTCCCTTAAAATTTGAGACAAAAAGGAATTAAGAGTTGAGAGTTATCGATTTTTTACGATTATCTTCAAAAAAGGATTTCCCTTGAAATTTAGGAAATCGACTTTCCTTTTTGCAAGAACAGGCGTGATGAGGGCTGTTGGATTTTAATCCAACGCGTGCCTCTCATCTCCATTATCCCAAATAGGACACATACTTGGACGAGTTACAGGGGAACTTTCCCCTTTTGATTTTGATCGTTTCAATGCATGTGCACACATGGGAAGAGTCCCATCGAGTTCAGGATAAGGAGACGAATCTTCCAGGCCCTAGTTTGATGACCTTACAGCGTGTCCTTGCAAAACGCCCCATTGGGCTGTGATCCGAGGTGGCAGCAGGGTTGGGGGAACCCTAGAGAGGCATCCACACCCTATAAATAGGGTCCCTCTTGGTTCCTAGCTCCTTCACGAATCTGTACGGCTACTCCTTTAGCACCTAAACCCTCCCTTGCGCTCGATTGATTTTGCCCCGATGAGCTCCAGCCGCGGTGCCGCTGTGAGATCAAAGAAAGAAGAAGAGAGGGGATGACGAGTAGAAACCCTTGGATCCCGAACCATCGTAGACCGAGGCGCGATCCGACGGTCCCTGTATGACAAGCCTATCTTAGCCGCGAGGGGAGAAGATCAACGCGGAGCGTTGGATCGAGATCTGACGGATCGACCGAAGAAAGGCACGCACGATCCTATTAGTGGGAACGATCGACGATGTGTGTTGGATCGAGACGAGGACCAGCGGCGCACTGATCAAACGGCCGTAAAATTTCAGTAAACCTCTCTCTCTACCAGATAATCAAGAAAATAGCTTTTCCTTGCAAAATTAATAGAAAACGCTAGGATTATTCAATGGAGAAACTTTATATATGAAAGTTGTGTAGAAAAATTCAAGGAATATGATAAAAATGATTTAAGAACCTGATTCTAGTTCGTTTTGCAAAAGTACTTTAATTTTATAGTAAAATGCATTTCAAGTTAATTAGAAACCCTAATGGTACATAAAGGATGATTCTTTGTAACTTAATAGGTTAATTTGAGGATTTTCCCTTGGATATTAGGAGCCCTTGGATATGTCTGCTCCGCTAGGGTTTTCCCGTGGTGGTGGCGCATCCCATGGCCATGGAGGTCGAGGAAGCAGTAGAGGTGGTCGTGGGCATGGGACACCGGAGGCCGAGGACAACTCCCATGACCAGCCCCTCGTTGATGTCAAGGAAAACACAACCGTCACTGAGGAAATCTCTCCAAGGCCTATCATCCGTAGCTTCAAGGATGCAACGATCGAGAAGAAAGTCTCTGAAAGTCTCCCGCTGGTCTCTCTGGACACACTAAAGATCACGGACATTGCTATAGATAAGAATGGTGCTCTACCAGCCATTACCATCAATCCTGCCTCTCTTCCACCGTTGCTTGAGCCGTGGAAATATGTTGTCATCGTCAAACTCCTAGCCGGCAATATTGGCTTCCATTCCCTAGTCAACTGGTTATCTGTGCTATGGTCGCCAATGGATACCTTCCGCGCCATAGACCTTGAGAAAGGATACTACATCATACAACTCAGCAATCAAGTGGATTTCATCAAGGCCATTACGGGAGGACCCTGGGTAATCTTTGGAAATTATCTCTTGGTTCAGTCATGGTCACCGGATTTCTTCCCCTCCAATCCGATCCCGCGCAAGATCATCATTTGGTTGCGGGTAGAAGATCTACCAGTTTTCCTCTATCAAAACCAACTCCTTACAAGTATTGGCGATCTCGTTGGCAAGACCATAAAGATCGACACGACGACTACAACAGGCGACCGAGGGAAATTTTCCTGATTAGCTGTGGAAGTCGACACCACGGTACCACTTCTACCAGCGATCTTCCTGAACGGTGAACACTACCGTCTAGAGTATGAAAACATGTCGTCCATCTGTACGTGATGCGGCAGGCTTGGTCACGTGGAGGCAGACTGTACGTTCGCCAAGCCTTTTGTTCCCCAAGAACCTTCGGCATCCACGGCTATGCCCAATGCACCCGTCACCTATACCGAAGCAATACATGCACCTAAGCCCATACGACACACACAGACTAAGAAAGATGTACCCCCAACTACCAAGCAGGGTAAACCGGCGGGTGAAGCAGACAACAAAACTGAAAAGTCTACTCCTGCCGCCGACGCTGGTGGAGACGACTCGGACTGGGAGACAGTCGTGAGCCGCAAGAACAAAAAGAAAAACCAAGCGACCAAAAAGAGTACGTTAAGTACCAATAACAATGCGCAAGCTTCCGCTGTGACCCTCTATGACAACCAAATCTCTGAAGGAAGACAGGTTGTCCCTAATAGTGGAGAGACTTTCTGCTTCCAAGGTACCCAAACGCCTGAAGGACGGCAGGTTGTCCCTAATAATGGTGAGACCTTCCGCTTCCAAGGTGGCCAAATGTCTGTAAACCCGAATCAACCTCCTGAAAGCTTCCAGTGGGGAAGCAACGAGGCAGGACACGATGTAATCCTACACAATAGAAGGATTATCTACCAAAATGTCATGGTTAGCCCGGGCAGGGAAAGGAAAAAAGGGGAGTTGGCTCAATTGGTTGTGAATCTGGACACTTCTCAATCAAAGAAACATCTGACCTTTGATGATGGAAATGAAGTCATGGAGGACATAGCCGACAACCAGACCGTTGCCACTGCAGAACCAGATGACAACGGTCAGGCAGTGGGTCTCTGTGCGAATATCTTATGCTGGAATGTCCAAGGAGCCCTCTCCAAGGACGAAGCTCGTCTTCTTTCTGAATATAAATGACTCCACAAGCTCCACATTCTGGTCCTGATTGAAACTAGATGCAGTGGAACCTCCGCTGAAAACATAATAAAGAGACTCGGCTATCCGGCCTCCCATAGGGTCGAGGCCCTCGGTTTCTTGGGGGGCATCTGGATTCTATGGAATGACAGTAGTTGCTCTGTTGATATCATCCTTAACCACCGAAAATACATTCACTGCAAAATCAATGGTTCTTGGCATATAACCTTTATCTACGGCAACCCCAACCCTACTAAATGTCATTTCCTATGGAAGAGACTGCTGGAGATCGCCCCCACAGTCCCTAATGCCTGGGCGTTAGTAGGAGATTTTAATACTATGCTGGATACTTCCGAGAAGAAAGGCGGCAAGCACTTCGACCACCGCAATAGCACCTTATTTAAAGACTTCCTAATAAAATCTGGGCTATCTGAAGTCCGTATGAATGGTCAATTCTATACTTTCAAGTGGCGCAATCTACTGGAGAAGTTGGATAGAGTCATTGCTAATGATGACTGGCTCTCAACTGACGGCAGGTACAAATGTGTTGTGTTACCTCGTTTGTACTCAGATCATAATTCGATCCTTTTGTCGAGCTCAAATCCTCAAAGATGAAAGACGGAGGTCTTCAAAACTAAAGCCAGTTGGGCTTCCAACAAAGAGTTATGTATGAAGATTCTTCCACGTTGGGATGACACATTAGCCTTCACTGAGGCTCTACCCCTTTTCCAAAACACTGCCATCAAATGGGAGAAATCAAAAACTAAAACTACGCACAAAGAGAAATCACAGCTTCTGGCCCGACTCAACAAATGCCAGGTAAACAATACTTTCAATCCCTGTATTGCTAATGAACTTCTTTCCATATCCCTGCAAGAGCAATATGGCCAGCTGCTCCTCCGTGAAGAATAAGAATGGCACCAAAAATCTCATATCCAGTGGTTACAATCTGGCGATGCAAATACCAAATTTTTCCAGTCTTATATCAAAGCCCGACGACACTTCACAAAGATCAGCAGGTTGTGCGACAACAACAACGAATGGGTGGACGATCTAGTCGCACTTCAACGTCTTGTTCGTGACTTCTTCATCGATCTAATGACAACTGACGGCGCATCGTCTGGAACATCAGATGCAACCAGGGATTATATCGGTCACTTTTACCGCATCCAACCTCAAAGTCTGAATTTCATTGCTCGGACGCCAAGCCCAAAAGAAATTTTCAACACGCTGCATCTTATGCCACCATCCAAGGCGCCGGGACCCGATGGTGTCTACAACGACTTTCTACTGTCACACTGGAGCAAAGTAGGTAAATTTTTTATCAAAACTGTGCAACATTTCTTTAATACTGGTCACATTGACGCCAAGCTTGCATACTCCTATATGGTTCTCATTCCAAAGACAAGGCAGCCTCAGTGCTGCTCTGATTTGCGGCCAATTTCCCTCAGTAATAACTGCTTTAAACTAATGTCAAAAATTATTGTTGAACGTCTCAAGCCATACCTTAATAATTGGGTATCAGTCATGCAGACCAGCTTTATACTAGGCAGGAAGATCAGTGACAACATTCTACTTGTCCAAGAAGTCATTCATTCTATGAAGCAGAAATCAGGGCGGAAAAAATGGGTCTGCATCAAATTGGACCTAGCCAAAGCTTTTGACAGGATGTGATGGTCTTTTATCCAAGACACCCTGTTCAAGCTGGGACTCCCATAGTTAACTATCAAGCTGATTATGAAGATCATAATGAGTGGAAGCACCTCCATCCTCTGGGAAGGAATCCCTCTCAAAGACTTCAAGCCCAACCAAGGTGTAAGGCAAGGAGACCCACTAAGTCCCTATACGTTCATCCTATGCATGGAACCACTTTCACATGCCATTAATCAGGAAATGCACGAAAAAATTTGGAACTCCATCCTCCTCACCCGCAAAGGTCTTCCGCTCTCCCATATTATGTTCGTGGATGACATACTCCTCATGGCCGAGGCGGACGCTACTCAAGCTGATGTCATCTTGAAAATTCTAAGTGACTTTGCTACTGTTTCTGGGCAAATTATTTCTAAGTCCAAATCCAGATGCTTCTTCTCTACAAACACCACGTGAGCTGATAAATGAGATTTCTGCAGATGTCTAGGCATTGAACATACTGATGTCTTGGGCCGATACCTCGGTGTGCCAATCCTCCACCATCGCATCAACAAAGCCACCCATCAACAAATCACCACGACCATCAAAGATCGCATGACCAGTTGGTCCGCCCGCCATCTCTCGCTTGCAGGGAGGATAACGATGGCCAAGTCTACACTACAAGCGATTCCATCATATGCCATGCAAACAACCCGGTTATCGCCCTCGCTTTGCGATGATATCAACAGACATATAAAGAACTTCATCTGGTCGGGAGGCAAAGATAAACATAAGTTATCCCTAGTGTCCTGGAAGAAGATCACAACACCTAAGGAGAATGGAGGGTTGGGAATCAGGGATGCTCGAGACCATAATACCACCCTAATGATGAAGAATGTTTGGTCCTTTATCAATTGGGATTCCGCCCTTTGGATCCAGGTAATGAGGGACAAGTATATGGCTGGGGACAGAATCAGCACAAAGCCTTGTTCTTCGGCATGGGCTTTCATCAAAAGGAACATTCAAAGTCTCACTGATTCATGCAGATGGATCATCCAGTCCGGCGCCAACACCAATGTGTGGACAGACAAATGGATTCTTGGTAAATCGATTCTCGAATACGACCCCTCCTGGTCGATACCAGCTGAGCTCACTGACCTCAAGGTCATCTCTATGAGACTTGAGGATGGTGAATGGGATATGAGCTTCGTACACTCCTACTTACCGCCCGAGGTGTGGCATCTCATCCAATTCATACCTGCTCCTGACGACTCGGCTACACCGGATACGTGGGCCTGGCCGCACGAAGCTAATGGAAACTTTTCAGTTAAATCAACCTATGCTCTCACTCGCGATGGTAAATCAATTCTTGTTCCAGGAGAGTGGTCCCAAATCTGGAGTTTACGGCTCCCTGAACACATCCACATTTTCCTCTAGTTACTTCAGCACCGCGCTCTTCTCACCAATGCTGAAAAGGTGTGACGTCATCTGAACGTAGATATTGAATGTCCGCTATGCAACAATGGCCCGAAGACCCTACTGCACTGTCTCCGGGACTGCCCACATGTCAACAACATCTGGAATGGTCTTAATGTCCCTGCTCGCTTCCACGATCTAAATGAGGATGAGTGGATTCGGACTATCATCCAGGCCTGCAGCAGCCCCGTGAATGATCTTCATCTGGCGATCGCATGCTGGCACATATGGCATTTACGTAATGACAAGGTGCATAATAACTCTCGGCCCAATGTTCAACTGGGTATCGCTTTCATCAAAGAAAGAGAAAATTCTATCAGGAATCTCAGAGCTACAGAGACTCGAAGCAAGAAAACAACCCAACCAGGCTATCCCATGACCAGCAATCATGAAGTGGTTATCTTCGTAGATGCTTCATTTCATGTCGCTTCCCGCAAAGCAGCCGCTGGCATCCATATAGTAGATAGCTCGGGTCACTGTCTCCATGGACAAGGAATCCCATTTCACGTTGTTTCAGTACTCGAGGCTGAAACACAAGCATTGCTTACTGCATGCAAATTGGCCAAGAACATGAAACTAAACAATGTGCTTCTTCTTTCTGACTCCAAACAGGTGGTCGAGCTCCTGAATAATGAATGTTCTACTCCGGCTCTGCTCCTTCCCCATTGGAGAAAATTTCAACACCTCAGACCCCACAATAAATCAGCTCCTTGTACTCTATGTACCTAGGAATCTGAACCTTGTGGCTGATGGTATCGCAAAACACACCATCCGCAACTTCATTCCCTATAATTTTGTTTCACATAAACCTAGCTGGCTTAGTATAGAAGTCAATGTAAAATTGGACCTCATTTGGCCTGCACTAGAGAGCGGGATGAATTAAACTTTCTCTAGTCCCACAAAAAAAAGGTTAATTTGAGGATTATCAAACTGTTAATTGATAACATGGAGTTTTCATCCGTTTTGAGTACAAAGATGGTTAATTTAGGGTTTATGTCTATAAATGAAAGATAAGGTACATGGAAACCCTAATTTAGGGAAAAGGAAAAAGAAACCCATGCTATTTTTTAATTAAAGAAGTAAATTGCTAAATAATGATCCTAAAACGGTTAGGAATATTAAAAGGAGAGAATTTAAAGATTTTAAGTGGATTTGATGAATTAGGGTTCATAATACCTATGAATGAAAGAAAAACCCTAATTTTCAAAAAAAAACCTAAAATTGGAATAGAAACCTTGAGGAATAAGATGGAATTGGATAAATTTTGATAAAATGAAGTTGGAATATTTATTTCAAGGTTTCTGTGCAATTTGCTTGCTTACTTGGATATTCTCTCTCTTCATATTTTATTTTGTATCTGAAACTGCAATAAGAGGTATGTGGTTACGCTTATGACTATATCGATTAGTTTTCCGAGGATTTTATCGACATTTCCCTCAACGCTTGAAATAACTGTTGGATGTTTTAATTCATGCAACTATAAAGTGACTATGACTATCACTATGAGTATACATGTATAACTAGCTAGATCCGATTCCACCCCTATGGCTATGCAAAGGCTTAGGATAACCTAGAGCAAGGTCTAGGGTATCATGAGTTAGAAACTGGGCTACACATCTGTAGTGCCATGAGACTCTTAGCATACCATGAGTTAAGGAGTGGGCTACCTACGGGTAGTGCCATGCGACTTAGCCCTAGAAATTGATTCACCTGTTAGGTGAAGTCATGAGGGGTATAATGGGAATCTACCATAAGCGAGGTAGTATCTAGGTCCACTGCAGGGACATCACAGGGTATAGGGTACACATGGATCGCGTAGTTATACTTAAAATGTAAAATTGTTTGTTTAATGATAATTGAATGCAATACATTGTTATAGATAATTGCATGATTAGTGAATCCCCCACATACTAGATTTGGTTGACCGACGTTTTGTTTGTCGACGTTTTAGGTACAAAACAAAAAGGACAAACAGTAAATCGTCATATTGTGAAATACACAAATTAAAGTCCCAGGAGGATTAGTGAGTTAGTCCCAGTTTTGGATAGAAGTTTAGAAATCCAAAATTTTCAAAGGTATGCAAAAATTTTATTTATTACAGCTTTTCAGTTTAGTCTAGTAGAATTTAATAATTGTTATCAATTAATTGTTGAACCTTGATCCGGAAATTGGATAACGGCACCGACCTCTCGGTCTCCCTTAATTGGGGGTTACCGGAAGGAGAGGTCGTTACTGTTGACCTAGGTGTCGCACATTGCCCATATTTTGATAATGACTTAACCATTCCATTCATATGTATCTAACAAATCTATTTGAGATTGTTTCAGACATTAGGTACAAGAAAAGAATCTCATTCCACTCCAAAGCTACTCATCCAGCACATGCAAAACATGTGACTTTTGATCGTTTTGTAATATAGCCCTTAGAGGCTTAGAACATTTGATGTAATCACTTATACTCATGTTTTGTATTGTAACTAAGATGGATAAATTGATTGGGACTCAAAAATCCATCGTTTGTACAGTTTATGAAAATTCCAAAATACCCATAACAGGGATTTTGTCGGCCGAATTCCAAACTCGGCCGATCCATATATTCTGGAATTTTCTGGGCTGTCGGCCGAGTTACCAACTCAGTCGATTCCTGTTCGGTCGAGTTTCTATGGTGGGAAACTCGGCCGATCCACTGATCGGTCCAAGTTGAAAGTAGACCAATCGGCCGAGTTTCTCCAAGGAAACTCGGCCGACAGTCTATCTTTCAGACTTGTCGCTTAGTTGTTCGGCCGAGTTGCCTTTATTGAAACTCGGCCGATCGAACTGTACTGGAATGCAGAAAAAGAAATTCCAACCGTTGGAGGAGTAGGTAGGACTCAAAATAGATCCGTTGCAAGTTGTAAAACGGCTAGTTTGTGCCACTTAACTCTCCCAACCTCAAAGGGACACCCTCAACTATAAATAGGACCTCTTGGACTTCATTCCAAGGTTGCTCATTCACATATGCTTGGTCCTAGCCTTAGTTGAGTGGTTTCTAATCCTTTGAGCCCCTTTCTCTCTCTACCTTCAAAGCAAATTCGTGAGTATGAGTGAGTTAGGATCCCATGTATGAGAGCTATCATTTGTAATCTTGTAAAGCTCTCCTTTCCACTTCTCCCATCTCCATTCTCTATGAAGATTGATTGAAGTTTCTTCTCCGAGTGAAAGAGAAGAAGGTTGCTGTTCTTCCCCGAGTGAAGGAGAAGAAGGCTAGCTGCTCCAGGACTCCAAGTGAAGGAGGAAGGTGCTAAAGCTCTCCAAGTGAAGGAGAGGTGCAAGGCAAAGCTCAAGCAAGATAGGTAAATCCTGCAAGGCCGAAGACTAGAGCAAGAGTGGGTAAGTCCTTTGAAGAAGGTGGAAGACTACTTGCTTGGTGGGTAAGTCCTTGGTGAGGTAGAAGATCTTGGCTTGATATATAAGTCCTTGGATGGTTGGTAGTTGTAGCTTGTAATCTTATTGTGTGATATATATAAGAGAACCAAGTTACAAATCCTAGAGCCTAACCAACTCTAGGTAGTGGACTGACATTGCTCCTAAGTTTAGGACATGGAACCACTCTAAACCACCTGTCCAAGTGCATGCTTTCCTTGTCTCTTATCCTTGCTTTGTATTCTAGTTTAGGACATCAAATTGCTGTTTTGAATTAAGTTCTGTACTTAATATAATTTGGTGGTCTAATCACTTTTGTGAAGTTTGTGAAGCTTTATTCAACCCCCCCTTCTAGAGCCCATTGATCCAACAAGTGGTATCAGAGCAGGTCTTCTCCAAGCTACTTCAACAAGTAGGAGAAGATGGGCGATTCAGCTCTTGGGTCACTCAATCTTGAAGGAAGCTTCTCCATGAGACCCCTGGTCTTCGACGGCACAAACTTCCTATATTGGAAGAGAAGGATGCAATTCTACATCCAAGGCGTGAGCTACGAGATGTGGAATATAGTCCATCTCAAGTATGAAGAGCCGAAGGGGAACATCACCACGTGGACGGAAGATGAGATGAAGCGTGCTCAACTCAATGCTAAAGTTGTGAGCATCATCTACGCCGCCCTTTCACCATCAAAGTTCAACCGCATCTCTTCTTGGGACACGGCGCATGAGATTTGGCATAAGTTGTGTGTCACCTATGAAGGGACGGAGCAAGTCAAGGAGGCCAAGGTCTATATGCTCGGCGGCCTACTTGAGAACTTCAAGATGGGGAAGAATGAAAGAGTTGCGGACATGTACACAAGGTTGAATGTCATCTTGAACAGCCTTGCAGCCCTTGGGAGTGTCATGGATAGAGGTACCATCAATGCAAAGATCTTGAGATCTCTTCCAAAGAGATGGGAGCCAAAGGTCACTTCAATTGAAGAAGTCTACAAGCTGAGCGAGTTGTCAACCGAGGAGCTGGTTGGTAATCTCCAAGCACATGAACCAAGGCTCGACAAGCAAGAGGAAGAGGAGAAAAGAGAAGAGAAGGAGTCCAAGAAGATGAAGGACACAGCCTTCAAAGCTCAAGTTGAAGAAATGATGCGGCAACAACAACTTGCCATGAAGTCTCCCTGCCCTTCCTCAAGCGAAGATGAAGGTGCAAATGATCATGAAGCCAACTATTCAAAAGGAAGACACTTCAAGGGCAAGCCATCCTCCTCCACTCCTAGGTGCTACGAGTGTGGTCAAAAGGGCCACTACAAGAATGACTGCCCAAAAGCCAAGAAGGGCTATCATAAGAGCAGCCACAAGAAGGATGACAAATACAAAAGAGAAGCCAAGTACAAGAAGAAGAACAAGAAGGAGAGACGACCCAAAGATGCAGCTCATGCGGCATGGGAGGAGTCTTCTACTTCAAGTTCCTCAAGCTCCGAGGATGGTGAATGTCACCTTGCACTCATGGCTTCTACTAGTGAAGAAGTAATTGAGGTAAGTGAGGTAAGCAAGGTAAGTGATGAAAGTTTACTTGATTTATCTAAGGAAACCCTCATTGAAATGCTTAATGATTGTCAATCATCTTTTGCTAAATGTAAAGCTAAAAGAAAAAGATTAGGAAAGATAGTTGATGATCTCTATGCCAAGATTGATATTCTAGATCAAAATGAGAAATTACATCTTGATAGCATAGATTCCTTACAAGGGCAATTTCTAGACCTTGAACTTCAATATAATGGAGTAGAGGTTGAGAATGGTACTTATCTTAAAACTATTGAAAATCTTAAGATAGAGAACCAAAATTGCCTAGATGAGCTAGATGTTCTAAAAACTGAAAATGTTGAACTTAAGCTTATTGATGATGCTAGGAGAGATGAAGTGTATTCTTATCAAAGAGAAATTGTTGTCCTTAAATCTGAAAATGCTAAACTTCTTGCACAAACAAATGATTTATCTTCTAGACCTATCTTGCCTAGAAATGAAGTTGCAAACTTAACTCTTGAAAAAGATTCTCTTCTTACTAAAGCCCTCTGTCTTGAGGCCGACCTTTTGCATGCTAGAGAAGATCTTGCTAGTTTATCTACTACCATTACAAATCTTAGTGATGATAATGCTAAATTAAGATCTACTTTGCAAAGGTTTCTTTCGGGTAAGAAGTCTCTAAATGATGTTCTAGAGCACTCTACCAAACAAGTTGGTACTAGTGGTCTAGGATACAATGCAACTACTCCTAAAGGTAAGAAGAAGAAGAAGAAGGGTAAGAAAAAGAGTGTGGAAACTCCAATTTTCAATGGAGAGTCTTCCGGCTCTAAAAACCCCATGGTATGTATGCATTGCAAATGTGATGATCATTATTCTACCTATTGTCCTTACAAGCCTAAGGGGACCAACCCAAATATGAAATGGGTCCCCAAGCTAACCCCGGACCCCAAAGTTTGAGTTGGGTTCCGACATCCTCTTTTCTTGCAGGTCACAAAGAAATGGATTGTTGATAGTGGCTGCTCTAAGCACATGACTGGAGAAATCAGCCATTTCAACAAATTTGTGAAGAAGAAAGGAGGATCGGTAACCTTTGGGGACAACAAAAAGGGTAAGGTTATAGGTGAGGGTGATGTAGGTAATGATTTGTGCATTAAAAATGTTTTGCTTGTTGAGGGTCTACATCACAACTTAATTAGTGTTAGCCAATTATGTGATAATGGTTATCTTGTGCTCTTTACTTCCTTAGAATGCTTGCTTCTAGATTCCCTGTCCTATAATGTTATATATAAGGGAACTAGAAATGGTAATCTATATGTGATTGTTCTTGATGCTTTAAAGCCCATAATAAATAGGTGCTTAGTCGTGGATAAAAACGATCTTTCGCTTTGGCATCGACGTTTGGGTCATGTGAACTTGCATCAAATGAAGAAACTGAACAAAAAGGACTTGGTTCGAGGACTTCCTAAATTGGATTTTGAAAAGGATGAGGAATGTCAACCTTGTACACAAGGGAAACAAACCAAATCCTCCTTCAAATCCAAAGGAGTCATGAGTACCAAGAGAGTTCTAGAGCTTCTTCATATTGATCTCTTCGGACCTATGAGAACACAAACGCTTCGCGGCTCCAAGTATTGTCTTGTTATTGTCGATGATTTTTCTAGATATACTTGGACTTTCTTTCTCGTTTCTAAAAGCGATACACTCAATGTTTTCTCGAGCTTTTGTAAACGAGTTGAAAACGAAGCTTCTTGTCATGTTGTTTCCATCCGTAGTGATCATGGGGGAGAGTTTGAAAATGATCTTTTTGAATGTTTTTGTGAAAAATCGGGTTATTCGCACAATTTCTCTTCTCCTCGCACACCCCAACAAAATGGAGTTGTTGAGAGGAAGAATAGATCGCTACAAGAGATGGCTAGAACCATGCTTCTTGAGTATGACACTCCTAAGAAGTTTTGGGCTGAAGCTGTTAGCACCTCATGTTTTGTGCAAAACCGAGTTTTCACTCATCCGACTTTTAAGAAAACCCCCTATGAACTATGGCGTGGTAGGAAGCCGTCAATTGATTTCTTTCATGTGTTTGGATGTCCTTGTTTTGTTTTGAACACCAAGGATTCTCTCGACAAGTTTGATCCGAAATCGTACAAGGCTTTCTTCCTAAGCTATAGCACTACTAGCAGGGCTTTTAGAGTATTTAACATTGAACTATCTAAAATAGAAGAATCTATAAATGTTAAATTCATTGAAACTAACCCTGTTATTGGCAAGCATTATAATCCAATATTGCATAGTAGAGCTAAACACATAGAAGTTCGCCATCATTTTCTCCGTGACCACATTGTCAAAAAGGATATTTATATCACACATGTGGATACGGAAAATCAGTTGGCCGACATTTTGACTAAACCGCTTGCTAGAGAACAATTTAATTTTATTAGATCAAAATTGCTCATAATTTCTCTTGATGATGTTGAATTTCTCTCTAATTAGTTGGTTACATCTTATATGTGTAGCTCTTGCTTATAAATGCTTTGTTTGCTAAAAAATGCTTGTTTTTGCATATTTTTTCTCTAGTTTCTATCTCTTTTTCGGGCTTTTCTCACAAATCGGGTTTTAATCGACAAATAGTACCCAATGATGATGGGAATGTGCCTAAATATGCTTAATATACAATCTAGACCAAAAAGAAAAATTGCATTCGGTCATTTGAGGCTAGGGCTAGATATTAGGTTTTTCCACATCAGGGTTTTGGTCGGCCGAGTTTCCAACTCGGCCGAACGGTCGGGTACAGGGCACCTGTGCGCTCGATCGGCCGAGTTTCCATTTCCCAAACTCGACTGATCGGCGGCAGACTGGTTTTATTTTAATAGGAATCGGCCGACTTGCTCCCTCTCAACTAGAGCAAAGTCGACCGAACCCTAGCCGTTTACCCCGACCCTTCCTAACCCTGGTCCTCTCTTCCCTCATTCCGGCCTTTTTCTCCTCCAATCGACCTTGTGCTTTCGTTCTTGCTGTTCTAGGAGCGTCTCCTGCTCTCTCTCTCTCCACGCGGATCGGCTCTTTTCCTTCTTTCTCCTCTCCATGAGGTCACAATGCCGGAAACGCGCCGTTCCTGCCCCTTCCATGGCGACTCCTCTTGCTCCTAGGTATATAACGTTCGATAATCTCTCGTTTGTTGACAATGCTGCTGTTTCTCGTTTCAAAGAGCTCCTTCCTCGCTCTCCCTTCCCTTTTCGAGCTCTACATCAACCCAATAGATTTCACGCTGACCTCTTGGAAGCTTATCAAATCTTTCGTACCCATCATCTTGAGGCGTTTTGCATAGAGGATGCCCGCTTCTATAACTTGAAATACAGTACCAAAGCCGTCCGTGAGTTCTACGCAAATTTGCGGTGGAACTACGACTCTTTGGTCCCCTCCGCAGACACCTCCATTGTTTTGACGTCCATGATCGCCGGACAACCTTTCCATATTACTGAACGCTCGTTCAATCTCTATCTAAATGGCAATGTTGGCACGGCTGCTTGGATCACCGACTACCCTCTTTATCTTGATCTTTTGTCTCCCGAGGATGTCTATAAGACAATTGAGGTTGACTTGACCGATATCCACAAGTTTCTCAAGCAACCCAACTTTCCTTATAGAAAAAAGGGTACTTTGCCTTCCTCCGCCCTTTCCTCTCCTCGCCGCGTTTTGGCGTTTATTCTCAGTTGCAATGTCCATCCAAAGAAGAATCAAACGGACATCGCCGAGAATACGGCTATGATGATGTATCTTCTGTTGAACAACCAAGGAGTCAAATGGGCCCGTTACATCCTTCACCATATGACCTGTTTTGACTCGGGAAAGAACACCAAGGGCACACATCTTCCATATCCTGCCCTAATTTGTGGTCTTTTCCAGCATGCCACTGGAAAATCCCTCTTTACCGATTTTCTCTACCGCCCTGATCATAAAGGAGTTTATATCAGTGAGACCACTCTTCAAAAGAGTGTGCCTACCCCTGGTGCATCATCTTCCTCAGCTCCACCTCCACCTCCATCTTCCTCAGCTGCACCTCCTCCTCCACCCTCCACATCTGCCCCTCCTCCTCCTGAGCCATCCTTCCAGCCTCCTCCGCAGCCTGCCTTTGCTGACTTCCACGTTTCAAATGAGGCCCTCATGGGGTATCTCATGCACCAGCAGGCTTACAACATGCAGGTCCAGCAACATCACCATCAGGATCTGTGCCACATCATGTCTTCCATGTCGTTATCTTGCCCTCAGCCCTACCCCACCTACGAGCCCTACCCCGGTGGTGACTACGCTTCTTACGCGTATAGCCAGTTTTACCCTGCTCCACCCTTTACTGCTTCCGCTGAACCCTCTGCAGGTGGATGCCCTTCTCCAGTTCTGGCGCTCCCAGGTGGTCGTCTGTCCGAGCTCCTGGCCCAGTACACTTCTTCTGCTCCCCCCATTGAGGTTGCCTATGAGTTACATGCTCTAGGCATGTCTTGGGCCGAGCAGAGTGCGAGGTGGCCCGGGCGTGCTTCTGGTCCTCCAGACGAGGATATGGCTGACCAGGAGGATGCTGAGACTGACACTGATGAGGCTACTGCGACGGATGCTGAAGACGAGGATGAGGATGACGATGCTAATCATGGTGTCGAGGCTACACCGGCTGCTGCTCCTCCTTCTGATGATGGCGATGAGGACTACCAGCCCGACGAGGACATGGATGCTGCTGTTGATGATATCGACATAGAGTAGTTTAGCTTAGGAGTTGATGTGTCTAGTTTTAGTCTCAGATGACCATGTTACATCTCTTTGGACTATGATTGTATTATCTACATTAGGCACATCATCTGAGTTGTACTATTTCTACTCTATGATATCCTTGTAGTTTTTGTTTTATGGTTTATGGAAACGCTTCGTATGGTTTATCTTGTAGTGTTTTCCATATTTTGATTAATGACAATGCATTGCTTTCATGGTTTATCTTGATGTTAATCTGTTTTTCTGTGGAAATGTTTGATTGAGTGTTTTTTTTTTTGGAGAAGACCTTGCTTTTATGCTCTTCCCCCCCTGCCTTTTTGAGATGACAAAGGGGGAGAAATAGCTCAATCATATTGTTTTTATTGCTTGTATGGTTCCTTTCTTGTCTAATTAACTGAAATACATCTAGACTTGCTTAGAATCATATAATATACATATGTGATGTGGTTGCTTGTTTTTTTAACTAACCATGCAGGGATGAGTAAGCATGAATTGAGGGGGAGCATTACAAATTGATCATCTTTGCATCCCCTTGCAATTCCCTAAGAAAAGGTATAATTTTCACATTCTTTTCAATATGTTGAGGAATGGTTTGTCATTGTCAAAAAGAGGGAGAATGTTGACCTAGGTGTCGCACATTGCCCATATTTTGATAATGACTTAACCATTCCATTCATATGTATCTAAAAAATCTATTTGAGATTGTTTCAGACATTAGGTACAAGAAAAGAATCTCATTCCACTCCAAAGCTACGCATCCAGCACATGCAAAACATGTGACTTTTGATCATTTTGTAATATAGCCCTTAGAGGCTTAGAACATTTGATGTAATCACTTATACTCATGTTTTGTATTGTAACTAAGATGGATAAATTGATTGGGACTCAAAAATCCATCGTTTGTACAGTTTATGAAAATTCCAAAATACCCATAACACGGATTTTGTCGGCCGAATTCCAAACTCGGCCGATCCATATATTCTGGAATTTTCTGGGCTGTCGGCCGAGTTACCAACTCAGCCGATCCCTGTTCGGTCGAGTTTCTATGGTGGGAAACTCGGCCGATCCACTGATCGGTCCAAGTTGAAAGTAGACCGATCGGCCGAGTTTCTCCAAGGAAACTCGGCCGACAGTCTATCTTTCAGACTTGTCGCTTAGTGGTTCGGCCGAGTTGCCTTTATTGAAACTCGGCCGATCGAACTGTACTGGAATGCAGAAAAAGAAATTCCAACCGTTGGAGGAGTAGGTGGGACTCAAAATAGATCCGTTGCAAGTTGTAAAACGGCTAGTTTGTGCCACTTAACTCTCCCAACCTCAAAGGGACACCCTCAACTATAAATAGGACCTCTTGGACTTCATTCCAAGGTTGCTCATTCACATATGCTTGGTCCTAGCCTTAGTTGAGTGGTTTCTAATCCTTTGAGCCCCTTTCTCTCTCTACCTTCAAAGCAAATTCGTGAGTATGAGTGAGTTAGGATCCCATGTATGAGAGCTATCATTTGTAATCTTGTAAAGCTCTCCTTTCCACTTCTCCCATCTCCATTCTCTATGAAGATTGATTGAAGTTTCTTCTCCGAGTGAAAGAGAAGAAGGTTGATGTTCTTCCCCGAGTGAAGGAGAAGAAGACTAGCTGCTCCAGGCCTCCAAGTGAAGGAGGAAGGTGCTAAAGCTCTCCAAGTGAAGGAGAGGTGCAAGGCAAAGCTCAAGCAAGATAGGTAAATCCTGCAAGGCCGAAGACTAGAGCAAGAGTGGGTAAGTCCTTTGAAGAAGGTGGAAGACTACTTGCTTGGTGGGTAAGTCCTTGGTGAGGTAGAAGATCTTGGCTTGATATATAAGTCCTTGGATGGTTGGTAGTTGTAGCTTGTAATCTTATTGTGTGATATATATAAGAGAACCAAGTTACAAATCCTAGAGCCTAACCAACTCTAGGTAGTGGACTGACATTGCTCCTAAGTTTAGGACATGGAACCACTCTAAACCACCTGTCCAAGTGCATGCTTTCCTTGTCTCTTATCCTTGCTTTGTATGCTAGTTTAGGACATCAAATTGCTATTTTGAATTAAGTTCTGCACTTAATATAATTTGGTGGTCTAATCACTTTTGTGAAGTTTGTGAAGCTCTATTCAACCCCCTCTTCTAGAGCCCATTGATCCAACAGTTACATTTGGTATCAGAGCCAAGGTTCTCCACTTAATTGTTAATAATTATTAAATTTTACAAACTATGTAGAACCCAAGGGAGTTATTAGAGGATTTTCCGAAAGACAGAGGTGTCTATAAAAGGATCACTTCCGGGGGCTGGAAAAATTTTCCTCCGCACCGCTAGTCGAAATACGATGACTCCCAGAATGTGTGACTTCCTGGCCGATGTCCTAGGAATTGAATCAAAATAAGATACCTTTAGGATTTCCTCATCTTATTCATCCCTTCTCATCACAGATTCTATTAAGTATTTTAAGAGTTAGGGTTTTCTCTCTCTTTTCCCCACCCTCATGTGATATGGGCAAATAAATTAAGGATTAAGGAATCTTACATCAAATTAATAAAAGATGTGTAGTGAAACGTCACTGATATAAGTATAATTAGTTTGATGATAAACTAAATGGTATATTTGTTATGCTTATGTAGATGGCTCATACAAAGACAGTTGCTATCCCCGAGGGTACTGGGAACCCATCTAGGGGTGCATGGACTCCCCGCAAAGGAAAGGGGTCTTCAGAGAAGAGGAAGAAGAACCATGATGGTGAATCCACTAAGAAGAGAAAGATGCCTGAAGAGACCACTCATGAGGCCCCTAAACCTGACCAAATACCCTTCGGCAACCTTGATCAAGAGTAGGACCAAGAATATGAAGAGCAACATGTGTACGAGGAAGTAGACCAGATGGAGGTCCAGAACTGAACATGTTGATCCACACCCCTGAGGCCTTGTGGATGGAGCAGCAGAAGAAGCTGACAGAGGCAATTAATGCCTTGGCCCTCTGAGACCTAACCAAAGCTGAGAATGGTGAGCCGCTTCCGGTTTGTCCTAGACTGGGGGCCACCATCCTGGACTTCGTCAAGTTGAATATCGAGAAGTTCTAGGGAGAGGACAAGACAGAGGTAGTCGACAAAGCGGAAGCTTGGCTGCTTGCAGTCGAGAATGGATTCCGCATGCTTGAGGTACAGCCGAGCAAGAAGGTCCTCTTTGCTGCTCACCTACTGGAAGGAGCAACTAAGATATGGTGGGAGACCCACATCACAGGAAGAGATTTGACAGAGGAACCCATGGCATGGGCTGATTTCAAGACAATCTTCACAGCCAGATTTGTCCCAGTCTCAACTAAGAAGGAAAAGGAAAGGGAGTTCACCAACATGACCCAAGGAAACTCTTCTGTGGCGGACTTCGGGCATAAGTTCCGAATCTTGGAGCATTTTGGGTACAAAATGGATGAGGAAAGAAGGGTGTACCACTTCATAGAGCGTCTTCACCCTGCCATCAGGCCCCATGTGATGGCAAGCAAGCCTAAAATGTTCATCGAAGCCTACAACACTACTTTAGACATGGACAGGACTGTGATGCCTGCCCAGTTTCCACCTAAGGGGTACTTGGGTTTCACTGAAGGAGCCCAAGGCCCGAGAAACAACCACAAGAAGGGTCCAGGACGTCATCAAGCTAAAGGAAAACATGGAGGAAAAGGGAAACCCCGTCAAGAGAACAACCGACCTCCTTGCCGCACCTGCGGAAAGGGGTACGCTGGTGAATGCCGCTACAAGAAGAAGACGTGCTTTCGATGCCACCAAGAAGGACATTTGCAATCTGTCTGTCCTATGCCAGATCCCAGGGGACCAGGACAAGTGGTAGCTCCACCAGTAGTAGCCCCACCTATAGCTATAGCCCCACCTGCTAGAGAGAGAAGACAAGCTCAGGTGTTTGCCATTGACAATGAGGAGGCTCAAGTTAATGCCAATCGGTTGATTGAGAGTAATAACCCTTAGAGTTTTCTTTTATGTTTTAAGATAAGCATGTAATGGTCTAATGCATGATGAACAATAATGTAGGCATGCTTGAAGTCATGGGACATAATGTAAAAGCTTTGTTTGACTCTGGATCTACTAATACTTTCATTTTGAGAAATCTTGCAACTATGCTTTGTTTGGATATCAAGGATTTAGGGTATGTCTTAGATGTTACAACCCCGAGTGGTCGAATCTTTACTTCCCTTTTGAAAACTCTGGTGATATCTGTGAAATGTTGAGATCATGAGTTTCCTATAGACTTTATCCTTCTTGACATGAATGATTTTGATGTAATCATTGGCATGCATTGGTTTTATACCTATAGGGCCAACATTGATTGTAGGGAGAAGAAAGTGATCATTAAAAGACCAGGTCACCCACCTTTTATCATTAGGGGTAGGAAGGATGCCACCACCAGCCTGTATGTGTCAGCCGTGAAAGCAGAGCAGATGATGTGTAAAGGATGTCGAGCTTTCCAAGCAGTAGTCACCGAGCCAGAACCCAAGGTGCAACCCTTAGAAGAAATAGAGGTAGTTAGGGGCTATGCAGATGTTTTCCCAGATGATCCACCTGGGATTCCTCCCGAAAGAGAGGTAGATTTTTCGATAGAGCTAGCTCCTAGTACAAACCCTATTTCCCGAGCACCTTATAGAATGGCCCCTGCTGAGTTGCTTGAGTTAAAGAAGCAATTGCAGGAATTGTTGGATAAGGGTTTTATCCGCCCTAGCACATCACCATGGGGAGCGTCGGTTCTTTTTGTAAAGAAAAAGGATGGTTCGCTCTGAATGTGCATAGACTACCGGATGATCAACCAGGCTACCATTAAGAACAAATACCCTTTACCCCAGATAGATGACTTGTTTGACCAATTGAAGTCGGCTCGAGTCTTTTCCAAGATCGACTTGAGATCGGGTTACCATCAGTTGAGAGTCAAGGGTGAGGACATCTCAAAAACAGCTTTCAGGACCCGGTATGGCCACTATGAGTTTGTGGTTATGCCTTTTGGGTTGTCCAATGCACCCAGTGTGTTCATGAACCTTATGAATAGTGTGTTTCAACCCTTCCTTGACTCATTTTTCATAGTGTTCATAGATGACATACTAGTTTATTCGGATGATTTAGATCAACACTGAGACCACCTAAGTAAAGTCCTTGATATCTTAAGAAAGCAGAAGTTCTATGGGAAGCTCTCTAAATGCGAGTTTTGGATAGACCGAGTCATGTTCCTTGGACACATCATCTCAGGAGGAACGATCGTCGTAGATCCAGCTAAGGTGTTAGCGGTTCGAGATTGGTCAGCACCAAAGAACCCCTCCGAGATTCGAAGCTTCTTGGGGTTAGCAGGATATTATCGGCGCTTCATCGCGGATTTCACAAAGACCGCCTTGCCTTTGACCATGTTGACTCGGAAAGATGTGAAGTTTATGTGGTCTGATGTTTGCGAGGCTCGTTTCCAGGAGCTAAAAGAGAAGCTAACCACAGCACCAGTTTTGACTCTACCATCAGGAAATGAGGGTTTCATGATTTTCACTGATCCATCAAAGATGGGACTTGGTTGTGTGTTGGAACAGAATCGGCATGTGGTTGCATATGCCTCCCGAAAACTCAAGCCCAACGAGGTGAATTACCCGACACACGACCTGGAGTTATCTACTATCATCCATGCCCTGAAGATTTGGCGGCATTACCTGTATGGTGCCACTTTTAAGATCTTCACCGACCATAAGAGCCTGAAGTATCTACTGACACAGAAAGACTTGAACCTACAACAACGACGATGGATGGAGTATATGAAGGATTATGACTTCACCATTGCCTATCATCCAGGGAAGGTGAATGTCGTAGCTGATGCTTTGAGTCAGAAATAGCTCAGGTGTGCAGTTGTGTTGTCCAGTCAGTGGAAGAGCTTAGAAGAGCTGGTGGAATGGTCACCTCAACCGTTAGATGATCGAGTTCGATTGGCCAACATCCAGATACAATCCAAATTGTTGAGTGAGATTGTCGCAGCACAATTGGCTAGTGGCGAACTTGACAAGATGAAGGATTTGATGAAGAAGCCTCAGACCCATCTTTCTTTGGGAATAGATGGAGGAATACGATTTGAGAATCACATATGGGTTCCCTAAGATTCACCATTGAAGGAACATATCCTACAAGAGGCTCATGGTTCTAAGTACACGGTACACCCAGGAAATACGAAGATGTTTAAGGACATGCAGAGGTTTTTCTGGTAGCCAGGAATGATGAGAGACATTGCAGCTTATGTAGCCAGTTGTCTTACGTGCCAAATGGTGAAGGCTGAACACCAGCGACCTGGCGGACTTTTATAGTCTATAGAGATCCTAGAGTGGAAATGGGAGCAGATCACCATGGATTTCATGGTGGGTCTACCCCAGACCAAGAAAGGTCATGATGCGATATGGGTTATGGTAGATCGCCTTACCAAGTCAGCACACTTCCTTTCCCTGAAAACCACTGCCAAGGTGTCAGATTTAGTTGAGTTGTATATCAGAGAGATAGTGTGCTTGCATGGCGTACCCGGTTCCATCATCTCAGATAGAGACCCAAAGTTTACTTCCAAGTTGTGGAAGCAGGTTCAAGAGGAACTAGGTACACAATTGAAGTTTAGTACTGCCTATCACCCCCAGACAGATGGTCAATCAGAAAGGACAATTCAGACCTTAGAGAATCTGTTGCGAGCATGTGTGCTCGACTGGGGTGGATCATAGGAGCAGTACCTACCTTTAGCTGATTTTTCCTACAACAATAGTTACCAAGCCAGTATCGGGATGCCTCCATATGAAGCTCTATATGGGAGACTGTGTCGGTCACCACTTCACTGGGATGATGTTGGTGAAAGGACCTTATTGAGGTCAGATGAACTCCAAGTGTATGTTGATAAAGTCTCTGTGATCAGGCAAAGGCTAAAGAGAGCCCAGGACTGACAGAAGTCATATGATGATGTGAAGCAGACTGGTGTACATTTCACTGTGGGAGAACATGTTTTTTTGAAAATCCGACTGCTCCGAGCTATAGCTAAGAATAGAGGAAAGTTGAGTCCCCGATATGTGGGTATGTTTGAAGTGTTAGAACGAATTGGTGAGGTCGCATATCATTTGGCGTTACCCCCTCAATACAATATGATGCATGATGTGTTTCGCATGTCCAATCTGAAGCAATATGTGCAGGATCCAAGCCATGTGTTGAGCATTGAAACTATTGAGCTTCAAGGAAAGTTGTCTTATCCTGAGTTGCCTTTGCAGATTCTAGATACCAAGGTAAAAGAGCTCAGAATTAAGAATATTGAGATGGTAAAGGTTTTTTGGAAGCACCATGGAGAGGATGAGGCCACATGGGAGCTGAAGACGGACATGGAAAAAGCATATCCTAATTTGTTTTCTTGATTGTTGAATTTTGAGGGAAAAATTCCTATAAGGGGGGAGGATGTTATAACCTCATTTTCCAAAACATGTAATGATATTTGTGAATCTCTTTTAAATGTATAAATAAGATCAATGTTTGATTTCATGGTTTGATCTGAATGAATTTCTTGAATAATAAGCCTTGCATGCTTTCTGGATGGGCCTTATTGGCCATTAAGCCCAATTGAAAGAAAAAGAAAAAGAAATGAAAAAGGAATTCAATGGGATAATGGGATATAAAAGAAAATGAATAAATGACGATTAAA
Organism: Alisma plantago-aquatica; assembly: GCA_963693085.1. Taxonomy (NCBI): domain Eukaryota; kingdom Viridiplantae; phylum Streptophyta; class Magnoliopsida; order Alismatales; family Alismataceae; genus Alisma; species Alisma plantago-aquatica. The sequence continues at coordinate 257,238,838 of OY856413.1, forward strand.
AGGCTAAAAGATATTTTCCCAAAATACGATTTCGAGTTATAAAGGTTCCTTGGGGTTCAAGGAACTCATGATAATTATATAATAGTAAGGGAAATAAAGAATATGTGGAAAATGTGAATAAAAAGGTGTTTTCTTGCAACTAAAGAAAAGGAACTGTTTAATTGAGATAATGATCCCAATTTTTGTAGGATGAAAGATAAAAAATAAAAGAGTTTCCCTTAAAATTTGAGGCAAAAAGGATTTAAGAGTTGAGAGTTATCGATTTTTCAAGATTATCTTCAAAAAAGGATTTCCCTAGGAATTTAGGAAATCGACTTTCCTTTTTGCAAGAACATGCGCGGTGAGGGCCATTAGATTTTAATCCAATGCGTGCCGCTCATCGCCATTGTCCCAAATAGGACACGGACTTGAACGAGTTATAGGGGAACTTTCCCCTTTTGATTCTGATCGTTTCAGTGCATGTGTACACATGGGAAGAGTCCCATCGAGTTCGGGATAAGGAGACGAATCTTCCAGACCCTAGTTTGATGACCTTCTAGCGTGTCCTTGCAAAACGCCCAATTGGGCTGTGATCTGAGGCAACAGAAGGGTTGGGGGAACCCTAGAGAGGCCTCCACACCCTATAAATCGGGCCCCTCTTGGTTCCTTGCTCCTTCACGAATCTGTACGGCTACTCCTTTAGCACCTAAACCCTCCCTTGCGCTCGATTGATGTTGCCCCGACGAGCTCCAGCCGCGGCGCCGCCGTGAGATCAAAGCATGAAGAAGAGAGGGGATCACGAGCAGAAACCCTTGGATCCCGGACCATCGTAGACTGAGGCACGATCCGACGGTCCCTGGACGACAAGCCTATCTTAGCCGCGAGGGGAGAACGATCAATGTGGAGCGTTGGATCGAGATCTTACGGATCGACCGAAGAAAGGCATGCACAATCCTATTAGTGCGAACGATCGACGACGTGCATTGGATCGAGACGAGGACCAGCGGTTCACTGATCAAACGACCATGAAATTTTGGTAAACCTCTCTCTCTCTCTGCCAGATAATCAAGAAAATAGCTTTTCCTTGCAAAATTAATAGAAAACGCTAGGATTATCCAATGGAGAAACTTTATATATGAAAGTTGTGTAGAAAAATGCAAGGAATCTAATAAAAATGATTTACGAACCTGATTCTAGTTCGTTTTGCAAAAGTACTTTAATTTTCCAGTAAAATGCATTTCAAGTTAATTAGAAACCCTAATGGTACATAAAGGATGATTCTTTGTAACTTAATAGGTTAATTTGAGGATTATCAACCTATTAATTGATAAAATGGAGTTTTCATCCGTTTTGAGTACAAAGATGGTTAATTTTGGGTTTATGTCTATAAATGAAAGATAAGGTACATGGAAACCCTAATTTAGGGAAAAGGAAAAAGAAAACCATGTTATTTTTTAATTAAGGAAGTAAATTGCTAAATAATGATCCTAAAACTATTAGGAATATTAAAAGGAGAGAATTTAAATATTTTAAGTGGATTTGATGAATTAGGGTTCATTATACCTAAGAATGAAAGCAAAACCCTAATTTTCAAGGAAACCCTAAAATTGGAATAGAAACCCTAAGGAATAAGATGGAATTGGATAAATTTTGATAAAATGAAGTTGGAACGTTTATTTCAGGGTTTCTGTGAAATTTGCTTGCTTACTTGGATTTTCTCTCTCTTCATATTTTATTCTATATCCGAAACTACAATAATAGGTATGTGGTTACGCTTATGACTATACCGATTAGTTTTCTGAGGATTTTATCGATGTTTCCCTCAATGCTTGAAATAACTATTGGATGTTTTAATTCATGCAACTATAAAGTGACTATGACTATCACTATGAGTATACATGTATAACTAGATAGATTTGAGTCCACCTCTGTGGCTATGCAAAGGCTAAGGATAACCTAGAGCAAGGTCTAGGGTATCATGATTTAGAAACTGGGCTACACATGTGTAGTGCCATGAGACTCTTAGCATACCATGAGTTAAGGAGTGGGCTACCTTAGGGGTAGTGCCATGTGACTTAGCTCTAGAAATTGATTCACCTGTTAGGTGAAGTCATGAGGAGTATAATGGGAATCTACCATAAGGGAGGTAGTATCTAGGTCCACTACAGGGAAAGCGTAGGGGATAGGGTACACATGGATCGCATAGTTATACTTCAAACGTAAAATTGTTTGTTAAATGATAATTGAATGCAATACATTGTTATAGATAATTGCATGATTAGTGAATCCCCCACATACTAGCTTTGGTTGACCGACGTTTTGTTTGTCGGCGTTTTAGGTATAAAACAAAAAGGACAAACAGTAAATCGTCATATTGTGAAATACACAAATTAAAGTCCAAGGAGGATTAGTTAGTTAGTCCCAGTTCTGGATAGAAGTTTAGAAATCCAAAATTTTCAAAGGTATGCAAAATTTTTATTTATTACAGCTTTTCAGTTTAGTCTAATACAATTTAATAATTGTTATCAATTAATTGCTGAACCTTGATCTGGAAATTGGATAACGGCACTGACCTCTCGGTCTCCCTTAATTGGAGGTTACCAGAAGGAGGGGTAGTTACACTAAGTCTTTCTATGGTTTACCCTCACTAGAGGGACATAAGTTTCACATCACATCTTCAGTATCTATTTCTCTAACTAACATTATATGTACCTTCAATGGAGGAGGGTTCCTTGATCTGATTTCTACCTAAAACCCTAACTCAAGATGAGGATAGAAGTGAACTATAGGGTTTAGGAAAAGTAAATAGATGAGAAGGGGGTGAAATTTAATATGAGAAGACCTAGAGGTATAAATTTGTGTAAAAACCTCAGACTTTGGCTGAGTGACATTCATAGGGGCCCGAGACTCCTTGTTTACCAACTAGTGATGTAGAGGAAAAGCTTTCCAGCCCCTTGAGTATGATCCTTTTTAGACACCATTGTCTTTTAAATTTCCATAATATCCCCTTATGGCTCTATGGAATAATTGAAACTATTAATTATTATAAGTTATTTAATAAGTCTGAGCTATTATACAAAATATTATGCCCCCTTCCCCAATTAAACATCACTAAAGGCAAACCATAGGGACAAGGATCCGATTTTTTCATGATCAAGACTTAAGAAATAACAAATAATAACAAATACTTTCATTCATAAACATTGTTTGATAGAAAAGGATGCTAATTTCTCCTCAAAGGAGTTCTCATAATATTCAGTATGAACACACAACATGTGAGGAAAGATGATCACTATAATGAAGAAGATATTATGAAATATTATCTTGTCAGTCCTCCTAATCAATTTACTTTGTGACCTTTTATTCATTCATATGAATCTAAAAAACTTCATGTCTTTATGTAAGTCAACTTCCTAATATAGATATAAACAATACAAATCAATATATTGCTATATTGTGTACGTGAATGCGTGCAAAAGTTTGTATGTACATATATCAACATCTATTGCTCATCAATCATATATTTGCACATATGAACTTGTATATTCATTTATATAATGTAACTCATGCTATTCATCCCACCTTAGGTGTAGTCACTTCTCTATCTAACATTTGACTCATATGAACTACCCCTTAGTAGGTCTAACCTTAGGTTTAAAATATCCTATAGTTTCCTCAATGATACTCATAGGAATTATATTGAAATGGAATAACATAAAAATAGAAGTATGTAGTTCATCATGATATCAAACACTTCAAATTATCTAGAAATCCATCCACAATCGATATATTCATATATTCATAATGTAACCACATACCTTCAATGAAGAACACATGCAATTATGTCGACATACTTTAAGTTTCATGTCCAATAAATCACTCGAATGCAGATCCAAAATTTCATATTAATGTGAAATCATATAAAGTCTTAAAGTGTCACCATGTATTCATATGATACTAACCAAGGCTGAATCTAGGTCTTAGGTCTAGGGTTGATGCTAGGGTTTTATCTCAAAACCCTGATTCTCATGTACATGGATCTAATGATTTAGAAACCCTAATTGAACATCATTATCATCCTAATTTGATTCTTGGGATATAATTATCTTTCAACAATATCTGAATATATCAAACAATGAACATATTTAATGTGTTCAACACATATTTGTCAAATTTGGGTTTGCAAATAGTAATAACCTTATATCTATGCCTACACTATACATTTTAAAATCCGATTAGAATTACTCATAGAATATTTTATTTAGATTCTACATATTTTTTGAATAAATGACATATACTTCAAATGGTATCTATTTTACTAATAACTTTCTAGAATTATTGCAAGTAAATTGTATACGGGCCAGTCCAATTAAGACATGGCAGGAAAAAAACCCTAACTATACTATCCATGAAACCGGGTCCAAACCAATGGGCTTATGCCACATCAGCGCCATGCTCCATGCATGTTGGGATATTGATAGGGGCTAAATGAGCCTATTACCATGGTGTAGTGAACTTGATGTGGCACACACTCCATGGAACTTCAGTATTTTTACCCTATGGATTTGTCTCCCTACATTTTCCCCACATGAGCTCTATTGATCAGCTAGGGAGGAAGTCAACTAGAGAGTTTGATCTCACTTCCAAGGTGAAACAACTTTCCAAGGCCACAGTTAGTTTCAGAAGCCATTGTCATACTTGAAAAGTCCTTTAGCTTGTTGCACCCAATTCTCGGAGGAGAAGGAAGCTATTTTCATCATGAACCATAAAATTAGAGATAGGAGGAAGGAAAATTACCTTATTTTAGTGGAACCCAGGAGTGGGAGAAGCTTGTAGATGATCAGAGGAAGGTGACTGACTAGTTGTTACACCTCGGTCTCACAATTACCATTAATCATGAGATTAGGGCATAAATTGAGGATTTAACATAATACGAAGATCACCCTTAACTTTTTGTTCTTTTTCAAACTCTTTGTTTTCTTGCATTGAACCACATATACTAACTTTACAAGGGAATCTAAGCATTGATTTCTCTAATATGATCTCAACATCAATTATACACATCCATACATTCATTATGTTTCTCACACTTCCATGTACATAGGACATGATAATCAAATGCATTCTCTCTTATTAAGGAAACGAAGATACAAACATCATTTACTACTCTCTCACATCTATACAAGGATCGACTGAACTTAACTATACTGAGACTTAACTCTTGTGTAGATCTACTCTGATGCAATGACCTTCTTCAAATCCATGTGATATCCCTAAAAATTGTGAGTAGAGGGGTGAGCCTACTCGCTAAGTGAATGAGTACTTCAAAGAAACAGTCTAAAGCATTGATATAATTACAGATATACTTTTGAGCAACAGATATCAATTATAACAACAGTAAGCTTTAAAGAGATTGATCATTGACAATCATAAATATGGCAGGATACTCTAGATATCAACAAGAGCAAATCAATATATGAGCATGCTTGATTAATTTCAAAGAGAACTATTAATTCAAAAACATACAAAGAATAATTGCTCGGAAACTGTACTCAAATCTTTCTTAGCCTTTCTTACTTATAAGAAACTCTTTAAACCTATATGAACATATTTTAGTTTATGCCCTGATCATATGCAGTATACTCTACATATGAAGACTCGTAGCGAACTACGATCTCTCCGTATAAGACTTAGCTGACACACCCAGTAATGCTAAGCCTGACTACGTCACTGGTCTGCAATAGGAAAATAGCTCTCTGGCCTCGGTACACCTATTATGCCGTAAAAACTAGACTCCTCATCTAACCTGAGCACACAGGCGGAGAGTCAAGCCACCTATTGGCTTTATTGTACTATAGTGCCACTAGGATCTCTAGTTGATGTTGGACACTACATTTTATATTTTAAGGAGACTTCCACTAGGGCTTCGTCCCCCGTACCACCTGTTAGTATGTTCCGACCCCCGTATACTAGACACTGCCAGGGTTAGGTCGTTTCATCCCTACAGCGCAGACCTCTCATAGGGAATCTACGGTGTTCAGGGCCCCTAAGTCTATTATTTTACTATTCTAGGAAAGCTCTTACTATATTGTATCTTTTCCTTACTTATACTTGACTCTAGTATCTCTATGGTACCACGTCTATTTATTTGAAATTTATAATACAACATGTATATCATTCTAAACTTGGCAGAGTAGTATATTCAAAATACTGTGATATTCTGAGTAATCATCATACTATACATACAGGCAGACTAAAATTCTTAAACAAATAGAATACATGTCAACTTGGCACTTTATGCACTAGAATCATGCAATTGAACTTCTTAATACGCTGATAAGAGTTAATTACTTGACATACGAGAAATCGTCATTTGCACTTGTAAATTCTTTGTACTTTCTTGGAAAACGTGCACCTCAACCCAAATCTTGAGTTGTGCATCACCACATCTCATACTGAGAACATTGATAGCAAAATACTTGATTCATTGAACACCCAATCCTTAGGGTTTCATTTACCTCATTCACTTATCACATGGCTCTCATAAGGATTTCATGTGATATAAACATTCACTGAATAAAGACTACAATCAACAAATCATATAAAATCAATATATGTATGAAACCTTGGAACTGAGCTAAATTTGGGTTTCCATGCCATTCACTGAGATAACACGCATCAATAATAAAATTGAATAAATAAAGCCTATCATGTCAAGAAAATCCGTTCAAATGGATTTCACGATATCTATTCGCAAATATCCAACTTTCCTAGCATCTAGGGTTTCACCCTCTTTACTGAGATATCAACTGTTCACCTTAAATAAAATCCAAGATAGTATCTGACATATATGTATTATGAATTTAGATAAACAATCATTCATAACCAAGGGAATCCAGATAAACAAATTTCTCTATTTAATTATACAACAAATTTCAGTCATAGACAAATTCCCTATATTTTAGTTTACTCTTATAACCTCTATGAATACTTAGGGAATTCTCATTAGGATGTATTGTATACATTTATAATATGATTTTATCATCTGAAATTCATCCAAACAGAGGAAGAATCCATTTCATATCATTTTGCAACAACTTAGATCAAACACACAATTCAGGGTTTGTAGTCGCATACTAAGCAATTAAAGATTATGGATGATTTAACCAATTTTCGTGCAATATACTATTTAAAGGAAGTTCCCACTCACCCTAAGGTGTGAAAACACCTTAAAAATGCAGTTCATCCTTGAAAATCTCGATCTCATATCAAATACCTATCAATTCACCTGATTCTTCTTCCTTTCAACTCGGAAACCCTAAAAATGAGGGATTATTAAGAAAGAGTGAGAAAAGGAGAAGTTTTGATACCATTTTGGATCAAATCAGAGGAGGGAAGGAATCTTGACATGTGAGAGAAGATTCACCATTAAAGTCTATGCAAAGAAACTAAACTTACATGATTTCATCATTCCTCGGACCGCAAAACCCTAGGTCAGCATCTCCATCACTTTCTCCTCTCAAACCCTAACTCTCCCTCTCTCTCTAGGATTTCATTTCTCTAGATTGAATCATGAATTATGAGAGATCCTTGTGTGTTAGGTTGACCATATAGAGCAATTGAGCTGCTTGGGTCAATTGCACATTGACCCCTCACTATACTTTCTCTTATTTCAGCAAAATTTTCTGTCATAAAAATATTATTGTAATTTGTCTACTAATTAGGTCTAAATGGATCCAAAATTATGAAAATTTTACATATTGTTTATGATTGTGTTTTAGATCTCCATTTAAAAATTCAAATCATTTGGAGATACCAATAAATAATGAAAAATAAAACACTACACTACTAAAAAGCACTTTATCAGCATTTTGGTCAAAGTATAGTTTGATCAAGAACCACATTAAAAGAACACTCAAATATTTTGAAATTTTTCTCCAATATGCATGATTGAGTTATACATATCATATCCAAAATTGAATTAAATACAAAATTTGTAGAAAATATAAAAAATCATTTACCACACTTCTATCCTGATCAAATTCCATATTCATGTACTATCAAAACCCTAATTTTTGCCGATTAGGGTTTACATTTCTCAAACCCTAATTATTCAAACTAAAATCATAGTTAGAGTTTCTTCTTAGGTTTGAAACATCACAATTGATCTACTATCATTAATCAAGTCTAAACAATGTTCAATCTAATCAAGCATGTAATCATTCAGGTAAACCCTAGTTTACCAATTAAGTACAAATGTGGTCATTACACTAGTTGTAATGGCCCTGGAGTGGTTGGAGAGGGTACTCTTGTAGCAAATTGTATTGAGGTAGGTGATAGATATTGGGGTAAACAAGAGCCTTCCTCACATGTTCCAAACAATTTAGAGACATACTAAGACCCTGTTTGGTGCACCCCACCAAGTGAATTGGTTGGAAAGGCTCTAACTCATAGGAAGGAGATTGAGGTTTCCACAGTTGAAGGTGGAGATCCATCACGTGTTACAAAGATTTTAGAAACAATTGGAGGCAGAGTTGAAGTCTCTCTCCCATAGCGGTTCTATCTATGTCCTACCCTAGAGATCATGTTAAATAGAGATTTTGAGGTTGAGGAGGGAAGCAACAATGGCCTACCCTAGAGATCATGTTAAGTAGATATTTCGAGGCCGATCACCATCTAGGGAGATAGCAGCAAGTTAGGGGTTCATTGGACTTGTATCTCTCCCCCAAAGCCAACATGACTAATATTAGGGCCAATGGTGGCCTATAGAGACAGAGAAAGGGATATTAGGGTCATGGTTGGCGTCTAGCTATTGTGACTCTTATATCGTGAGGTGGAGGATGGGTTGGGAGCCTTCGATCTCCATATCATGGATGGAATTAGGAGTTGTATCTCGTGTCACACCCCAATGTCTTGATTTATCTGGGATTTGGTTGTGACATTTATAAATTTAATAATAAGCAGCATCAACTGTTGAACTCTAATAGACTATCACAAATCATCTCCTATAGAATCTATATTATTATCCAATCAAAATCAAATTTTAGGATTATCTCCATATCATCCTTATCTTAGATTCGGCCATGTTTGGTCTCAAAAGGGAGTTGATAATAATCCTCCAATATTTACTTAATTTAACCACCTAGGTCACAAATAATCATATTATTTATCTCACAACTTAGATTTATCCCATTTAACTATTATCTCGTGTTGGACCAAGTAGTAGATCAAATTGGATTTATTTAATACTGTCAACTTGGAATATTAACAAAAACTAGATAGTTAGATATAAAATTACTTAAATCCCAATATAACTTAATATATCTTGAAATTTTGGTTGTAGTCTCTTAATATCTTTATCCTTCAACTGTAGTTATCCTTCACATGTAATATCATGAGAGGTTAGGTTTCCTAATTTTGAATTCCAAGGACCCATATGTAATCTAAAACAGGTCCAATTAGGCCGGAATTGGATTCTAGGGTCCATGGTTCATACGTTCCCCTCCCAAGAGTCCACAAATTTCATTATAATCTTAATTTAGAAAACATAAAACTTGAGATACATAGTATTCCAATTAAAATATCTTATTAATACATTTTTCATTCTTTCTTTATTTACTGAAAATGAAGACTCAATCTAAGCCAAGGGTTGAAATTCATTAATCAGATTCATAACATCTAACTCGTTATTCCACTTTGATCTTTACATCATATCTGGGGTGATGCTGCTCCTGGTGTCGATGTCCAAGAAGTAGGGCTTGTTTGCCATCGTCACCTCCGCGTACGAGATATAAATACCAGTTCTTGTTAGGTTTTTATAAATAGTAGACCTATATATAGCAACATAGTACTGATCCTACACGAGAACAAATGGAACGTATAAAATGGGACGTTCTGGTCAACTCTCGGCATCTTTCCTTCGCCTTCCTTCCTTTGGTAGGCGATGTTGTCGACGTCAATCTGTCGCCGTTGTCTTTGTTTCAGCGGTGTGAACTCGCGCTCGTAGTAGAGGGTAAAAAGCTGGAGTGGGTGGTTTGTGCTAGGATGAAATTCATGAGTTTGCTGCCGAAGGCTAGCGTCGAGTATTCATTGGTCTCTCCTTTCCAGTCAACTCGGAATGTGGTAGCTACGTGAATCTGGGAAGTAGGATCATGACGTGTAACTGGCAGTGGCTGTGCGTGGAAGGTGCAGGAAGTTAATAGATGAACAGTACACCGGCTTCGATATCAGTCAGTCCTGGGCACACATAGCAGCTACAGCATGATTTTCCTTTTTCCAACTTGAAAGGTATTCGTTTGCCGGAAAAGGATATAGCGTGAATGTTCTTACTACTCAGTAATCAGTATATAAAAAGATGATACGACACTGGTTCCCCTAAGCAAAGATAATACCGCAACAATCGTGCATGCGGTGTTGTCGCAGTTGGGTGTTCATTTCAGTCGAAGTGCTACTGGTCTGCCCCAATAACCACAAAGAACATGTACGGTAGGGCTATAATTAGACATTGGTGTAAAATTGGAATCAGCGTGTGCAAAATTAGTGTTTATCTCGTTTACATTTGTTATGTTGAAAAACATGAAAAGTAACACTTCTTTTCTCCTTAAATTTTACTCTTTTAAATCTCGCGTGGAATATATCTGACCTCCGAGTTAAATATATCCATGGTGTGTATGTAGTGAGAGCCATATGACGACACTACTATATATGCTACTCTTTTGTCACTCTTAATACATCATTGCCATGTTATTTACATAAAAAAAGGAGATCACAAACCATCAAACTTATGGTCCGCGATATACACCACACACATAAAACCCTCTACAACCCCAATTTCGCGCGCAGCGTTCCGTGTCCTTTCGTATCTTCTTTTCCGGGTTCCACTTCTCCCAGCCACGACGCTCCGTGCTCCTCTTCCTCACCAAATTTTTCTCCCTCTTCCCTCGCTTCCAACCACCACAATGTGGATCATCTCAAACACTAAAACACATCTTATGTTGGAAAGGTTGTGCCGATGATTTCGATTGAAGCGATGCAAAATGTAATAGTGACATCGGCATCATCATTAGGTGGTATTTAGTGTAGTTTCCATACCCAGGGTGAAATCCAATAATAGAGACAAGCTAGCTGGTGCAATGCTAGTTATGCAAGCGGAGACAGCGACTTAGGTTATGTTTATTGGCGAATACTTCCGCTTCCACCGTTACTTAATTGAAACTCCTTCCCGACTGTTGCATTTGTTGAGAATTGGAAGACATGAATGTGAGTTAGGTGGGAATACAGAAACAACTTCTTCGTGGTGGTAGAAAAATATACACTTTTTTTTAAAGTCCAGATTTGAACATCTGTTTTTCTTTTTAATTATTCGACTTCAAAAATTTGTATTGTATCTAAATTTTGGTTGATTTGATGATGCTACAATGCTAGATGTCTATTTAACAAATGTGCTGATACAAATTTGTCTCCTTACATGGTGTCTTGAGTAAAAAGGGTATTGATCAAGTAATTGGTCTTGCGGCCTCCTTTATATCTTAGCATATAACCATCAAAGAAACTACTCTATATTTGATGAACTCCTATACACAAATTTTATAAATTAATTACAACATAACATGTTTGTTCTTAATTTAATTCAATACTACTATGTCATCCCTCCTATATTTTTCTCAACATACATTCTTCATGCTTCTCATTTTAATAGTTGTAAATAAGATAAAGTATTGTTGCATTTTGATGTAACCAAAGGATAATTTATACTAAAGGTCATTGTAAAGCAACTAAAAGGAGCTAACTTGGTGTAAGATGACCCTTTTAGACTAAACTTCCACAATTTTTTCCTAAACAAACCATAATGAAACTATGTCGATTAACTAAGACTCCTTTTGGTCAAATTTGTAATTAGTTAGCTTAATCAAACCACATTCAGTCTATATATGACATGTTTTAAAATGAAAATTTACTTATTTGGTATTGTTTTACCTCATTAGTGCCCATATCAAACAATTTCAGCTTGAAAGTGGGTTAAAGTGGGTTGACCTCAGTTGACATAAAGCAAATATAAAATGACCTAAATAAACCAAAGTTATCTTAATTGACCTACTTGACATATATCTTATCTAAAATACAAATAATTGGAACACGTTGAATATGGTGTATGATAACCCTTTTAGACCTACAATACCCAAATTTACTCTAAACTAACTTGAAGCATAGGTAAGTTACCATCCTCATTTGTGTCATTACTTTGTCACTTGGTGATTTTATTTTTAGGTCTCAACCTAATAGTCATTATTCAACTATTCTCATGAGATGGTGAGGTAACACATCTAACCGTAGATTATGTCATAATCTTTAACTTAGGATATTCATTTTCCATGCCAATTATGTGGATCACATGTGGCTACCCAATACTTCACACTCATATTAAGATGAAATAAACATTTGGCTACAATACAAATACAAAGATCATCTTATTTCATGTGCAGAGATAGTGTATCTACATATTATCTTATAAATTTTAGAATTATGTCGAGTCAGTCTCAAAATGACTCCAAACCATGGGTACATTTCAAATCCATGAGCTTCCTTAAATTTCATGAACCCAAGGGAAATGTGCTTTTCTTAGAATTCTTGAGTGTATGTGCAACTCCCTTTAAGATTCTATTTCAACCATTAATTCATTACTTCTTGTACTCTTTGTATCTACATCTAATGTATCATTAGCCTTAGCCATCCCCTTAAGATATCTAGGGGCATATGTATCTTTAGAGTGATCTCCTCTTGACCCAAAGGGCCTTATCTACTTATGGGGTGCCTCTCACTTGACCCCTCAACCTCATGTACTATGGAGTAGTCACTCTCTTGACCCCATATGTCTTATGTACACATGGATGGATTTTCCTGACCTCACAGGAGTCATGTACATAGATCATGATTACTTTTTGACCCCTTGGGCCTTATTAACATTTAAGCATCCCTACTTGACCATATGGTTGACTTAGGGCTCTACCCAACCTAAGGTTCACTGAGAGGTTGTCACTTTATTTTACCTCTTATTACTTATAACTTGGTTTAGGTTAAGGGTCTGTAACATCATGATAGGATTATGTCCCATGACTCATCCCAAACCAAGAAGGTCTATATATTAGATGTATGACATAATTTTCCTATCAATATGTTTACTTTCGTGACATATTATACTTGGAATTTATCTAGGTAACATTTCCATACTTAATTCATTTTATAATTAGTATTTAATTATGAAGGACAACTTATTAGGACTGGGTAATTATAAGGGCTTTACTGCCTCATACACATACCATCCCATCATATCCCATTTTGTAAGTTAAGGTCATTTTCAGATGTCCAAAGTTACCTCAAATATCAAATAGAGGTCGGTCAACTCACCCTTTTAAGTAATGAACATCAAGATGGATAGGTGGTATCCACACACAAGGATGCCTAGGGATCCTAGGCGCATAGGATTTTCTAGATATTTTTTATAGGTATTTACTAAATGTTACATATACAACATTTATTGACATTTAAATTTTTAGCATGTAGGTCGAATTTTGGGAACCTAGGTCAGAGTCTTAGCATTTGTAGTCATTTTTTTCAAAGTGATATATATATATGGGCCCATCTTTATTTCCCGTGCGGGTAGCTACCCGCCCACCCTTCCGATCACTTTTTTTCAAAAAAAAATTTCGAAATTGTAGAGGACTATTTTTTCTAGATCTCCAAAAAATTTGAGACAAAAATAATATCATTTGCCCCTCCAAAATAAAAAAACCCGTCCTTATATATATCTGATGTATATTTTGTACAGAGTTACTTTTTTTGCCAGCAGAGTAACTTTTTTGACACCATAGTTACTTTTTTTACAGCAGAGTTACTTTCTTAGCTAGGAGAGTTACTTTTTTGACTACAGGGTAGCGAAAATCCATGCTACCCGCACGGGCAATGAATGAACACCCTATATATATATATATATATATATATATATATATATATATATATATATATATATATATATATATATATATATATATATATATATATATATATATCTGTGTGTGTGTGTGTATATATATATATATATGGTTAGTCCTATAGACATGCATTTATTGAGATTCAAATGTATATTACAATGTCCATGTATACTTGTTATCTCCAAGCTTGATAAATCCAAAGTTGACATAAAGCACACATAACATGACCTAAATAAGACCAAATTGATCCTGATTCAACCCATTTGGCCTATATATGAAATTACCAAGAAATAACCTGCCCTTATTTTTCCTAGAGACATTATTTGGTGTAAGATACCTTTAGATGACCTAAAGTACCAAAATTTTCCCTAAACTAGAAAAAATCAAAACAAAGTTGGTAAAATCAAACTTGCGGGAAAACCATATTTTAGACCTTATTTCACCGAAAAGGGAATAATTTGGTGTATTATGACACTTTTAGACCAAACTTTCTTAAATTTGTCCTACATAAACCAAAATGAAACCTATGTTGGTTGAACCATACATGTTTAGTCAAACTAGGCATTATTTGCCCTTAATAATACCTCATTTGGCCTTAAATAGACATGTTTCAAAATGAAACTATGCTTAGTTGGTCGAATATTCTATGCCATGCCCAAATTACACTGAATGAGAAGCAAAGTAGCTTGGATTAGGACTTAAAGGGCTTTGGTGCCCGCCTAGGTCATCCAAGGATCTAGGCACCTAGAGTTTTAGGCCCAACACAAAGTGTACTTTGGTGATGCCTGGGTGGGAACCTTGATGACGAAAGATATAATAATGATAATTGTATTTATGTCTTCATTCCTTATTTTGGAATTTCATTCTTTGATCAAAGTTCATGTTTACATTTGCACTAAAAAATAAAAGGTAAACTCATGAGTGTGTATGTAATTTATATGTGTTAATGACTACTCGTATATGTTGTCAAGAGTTATTACCTACATAAATGGGAAGCTTCCTACTCAGAATAGGTTTTGAATGAGTAGGTTGTGCTTATTCTTGATAGGGATTTCAAAAATGTCAACTACCTACCTAGGGTAGGGCTTTTACAAAATGTCAAGTGGCTAGTCATGATAAGGCTTAAGATGATGACTGGTGGTCTTAGTTTAAGGTCATAAACCATGACCCAAAAGATTTCATGAGAGGGTCTCAGATGGTGGTCCAACATACGGTGTTAGTTCTTGACTCAAAGAAGTTTTTTATCGGAGATGGTCTCATTTATGGTCATAGTCTAGGACCCTACAAGATTGGAGGATTACAAATATTGAGGTCTACTTAGGAAAGGGATTTGTCTAGTTTGAGGTCTTGGTTTAGGACCCACTAAAGATGAAAATTCAAGTTGGATTATTTCAAATCATAGTCCAGGGCCGAATGAGATAGGAAAATGAATCTAGATTAATTCAAGGTTGTAGTCTAGGACCCAAAGGTTGGAAGAGTCGATTCGTATATGTTGTTGTAGTTGAGGATTCCAAGAAAAGTATAGCACTTTCTTAAATCGGAGAAAATTTTTAGTAGGTGTGCTCCCATTGATCTTGTGGTTGATGACTTAGATTCATGCTATCTATGAAATCTAACACAAGTTGTATTGACTTCTGAACTCCTTAGTTCAAACTATTGTAGAGGTAAGGAATCTCATTGTGAAGGATCTGGTGTCAGTAGAGGTATGGAATTATGTTCTAACATATCAATTATTATGATCTAGTGATATAGTACCAACACTACATTTATAACAGGTCTCAAATGGCCTTGTGAAAATTGATCAATGCTTGGAAGGTAGAGGCTTGAAGTCTCTTTGTGGCTATCATCAATGGATGTTGTATCATGATGGTTCTATTGTGAGAGAAGTGTTAAGCGGAGTTATCCTTTTGTAGTGTGTTTCGATTGGATGTTCTTTTCTAATTTAATATCTATTGTGTGAAGATCCTATCACATGCGTCCATGCAAGTGTTGTGTTTGTTTATTAGGTGAGGCCACTTTAATTGATAAGAGGTAAATTCATGGGGTTCTAGATCTATCTCTTAATGCAAGTGATGTCTTCAATATCTCATGAGATGATGTGTTTTGTTGGACTCTTTGTCTAGAGATGTTTGCACGTGTTAATGGATCTAGATACATGTTAGACTTTGTGTGTGTACTAAATAGTTCAACCATTTATCATGTGTCTTTGATACATAAAATCTAATGTACTTCTACTAGTGAAGATATGGTGTCATCGTTGAAGGAGGCCTTCTTGATGTTTAAATGATCTATGCACCAACCATAGTGGACCACTATCATTTAAGACTTCCCTCTCTCCTTCATCTCTATTATGGTAGGGGATTATCATGTTTTGAATTATTGTGGTAGAATGTTTCCCATTTTTTGTTTCAGAAACTTTGTAATCTTCTTTTGACATTAATGTCATCACATTAGTTTGTAAGAAGTTGATTATAGGAATCTTTTAGTTGCTACACCCCATGGTAGATGTTAGAAAGTCGAACCTTGGAGTTTTTTTGGAATAGGCCATGGGTCAATATCAAAGTATTCTAGATTGGGACATACTGAATTGATGGTAACCCATATTACATGTTTATGTAATCATTGCATCTTATTAGGTGATAAATGAAAACTACCATGCTCACCATATCTTCCACTTTGTAATAATATATTTTAAGGCAAATTTAACCACAAGCATGTAAAATCTCTATCATCATCTACTATGATCATAGATAGATTTACCACTAGAGGCACATTTGTTAAGAGTGGATTTTATGCTCCAATAGATCTTGATTTCATGTTGTACAAATTAAGTTGTGGCATGTCATGAGTTTTTTAGTGTGAATTCCCTACCCAGTTGAATTGAGGTTCCAGACATCAAAGACACCCATATGGGCTCTATCTTTGACACTTTTTGGTGTATGCTTTTCACAAGCATGTATACACATTTTCTAGTGTCCTTTGAACTTTTTCTGAGAACAAGTTTCATTTTTTTCATTCTTATTATCCTCTAAGTTTGTCCAATCCATCTTTCAGTTTGTTGCCTTCATGTTTCTTGAATTTGATGACCCATGTATGGTCTTTAGATTTCCATATTCATGAAGTTACACAGAGTGCCATATCTTCCCCACTCCACTCTAGTTCTTTGAAGTAGATTACAAGCTACTTTAAAATAAGATTGGTATGTTCAATGGTAGTTGTTGAATGCATGTGTTATTCTGATGCCCTATATTATGGCTTTGAGTTCTCCAATAACTTTTTCCTTTTCAATACCTCTTTGGTATGATGCCATCAACTAGTTACCTTGGCAATCTCCAGAAATGCCAATATCCACTCGTGTTTTGTGTTTCTTATCCTATGCCATATCCACATTGATCATAATGTTACCTCCTCACCTCCCATATTCACTAATTACACTTGACTTGTGTTTGTGTCTCCATGTATTTTGTTATTCAAAAGCTTTATCACATTCTACTTGTTGCTTTATAGTGCTTAAGGACAATTATTTTGATGGTTGTTTTCTACCTTTAAACACCATAGTATTCCTCACCTTAGATATCTATCAACATGTGAAAATAAACTTGGTGTGACATTCTTAGTTAGTTTTTCTTCCATGATTACTGCAACAAACTAGCTCGGGAAAGCATCATGTAAAAAAAACTAAGAATCTAGGTTATGGTCAATGGATATACACACTTCTTTAGCAGGTTAACATTCCCTTAATGCATGGATTGTTGTTACATCATAATGTTGTCATGTCAACCATATTGGGTGTTCTACCATATTTTTTAGGTGTCTACAAGCATTAGCCACAGTGCTATCCAACATAATCTATCGCATGAAAAGTTTCATTTTATCTAGTATTCATACTTCCCAAAAAGTGTTCCATTTACTCTGAGTTAGTATGCAAACCTTCTTTAATCTCTCTTTGTGACATAGAGGCAAGTGTCATCAGAAGAGAATTGTGATATTTAAGGGTAAATCCATTGAAGAAATGATCAAGGAGGTGTTTAAACAGAGCCACTACAAAACAACATTGCCCTATCATGTTCAGCAAAAACATTGCTCTATCATAAGTGCTCTTAATCCCAAAATTGATAATCCTACAACATGTAGCCAACTAAGACACATTTTATTTAAAAATATCAATGCTAAATTTACATCAAATATCAAAGTGGAATGTTTCAATATGTTAAGTCAGGTTGGGTTTCACATTACAAAACAAATTTTGGCCCAAGAAGGAAAACTATAGATAACATTATTTTGTCTCAAGAAATCATCCATTCTATGAACCATAAATTAGGTAAGAGGATGTTTATGTAACCTAACATGACTTATAAAAAACAAGTGAAGGATAAGCTAGCCTTTCTTTGAAGACACTATGTCATACGAGCATTCCAAGTAAACCTATCAGTATAAACATGCAACTTATTAGACAAGGAAAATGAAGAACTATATTGAGTGGGGTGCTATCAAATCTAATAAAATCTAACTGTGGGATGAGGCAAGATGATCAAATGTTGTCATAGACAATATTTATGTGTCTTGATCGATTTTTCTAATCAGTTGATGAAGTTGTGACAAACGGCCAATAAAACCCCTTATATGTGGAAGGAAAAGTGCAACTATTTCACGTCTATGTTTTGCAGGTGATATAAAGTTCTTCAAAGAGGCTAACACTGTAAAATTGAAATTTATTCTCAACTATGTAAAGGAGGCATCATGGTAGCAATTATCTAAGGGAAAAATCATCTATATCATCCTCCAAGAATACGTATAATCACATAAAGATGAGAATTGTAGAATATCAAGATCCCTTCCACTAGTAACATGGGAAAGTATCTCGGGGTACCCATCACACATTGAAGAATGAAAAGAAACACTTATGCTAGAGTAATTGTAAAATGCAAGATAGACTCCCATTATGGAATGTTTGAACCCTATCCATTGTGAGGGTAGCAATATCTTGAGTTATTCGACAACATTATTAATGTGTATGATGCAGAGTGCCAAAAATCCTAGTAACATGGGAAAGTCATGGGAAAGTATCTTGTGGTACCCATCACACATTGAAGAATTAAAAGAAACACTTATGATATAGTAATTGTAAAATGCAAGATAGACTCCCATTATGTAAAATGTTTTAACCCTTATACTAGTAGCATGGGAAAGTATCTCGGGGTAATCATCACACATTGAAGAATTAAAAGAAACACTTATTCTAGAGTAATTGTAAAATGCAAGATAGACTCTCATTATGGAAAGTTTGAACCCTATCCATTGTGAGAGTAGCAATAGCTCGTCTACTTCGACAACATTGTCAATGTGTACGATGCATATTGCCAAAAATCCAAGTGTAGTTTGTGATGAGATTGATTATCTAATTAACCTATTTGTATGGAATGGGAATGTGGACAAAAAGGCTTAAATAATGTTTTACTAGAAAAAGGTGATTTCTAATAAGGAAGAAGTAGGATTAGGAGTCATGTTAGTCGTGACTATGAATGACTCCTTGCTGACAAAGATTACATGTGACTGTATGAAGAGACATGACTTCTCATGAAAAAGGGTCGTGGAAGGGAAGTATCTATAATAACAAATCCAATAAATGGTGGATCTATCATGTGGATAACCTTCAAGATATTAGTACATAAAGTCATGTGCAATTTCATTATATCTATCATTATTGGATGTCAAACATTAATATGGAATGGGAATTACATTGAAAGAATGGCTAACACAAAGATCTTTCCAAGAAAAATGATACCTATAACATTGAAGATCTTACTAGTGGCACCAATGTGCAAGGAATATTCATAGTGGTATCAGGAGTTTGCAGTGGAATGATCAATGATGACACAATACCTACAAGCATAGCCATAAAAATTCCAAACCCTCTAGAAGGCGACGACTAATGAATATGGAATAAGAACCATGAAGGTGATATAACTCTTTCATTTAGTCTTTATTATTTAGTTTTTTTGTCATTTTGCATTAAAATTCTTAGGAATGGATGACTAGAACAGTGTGATGGTAGTTTTTGACTCATAAAAGAGAGTTCCTATGCTCCACTTGGTCCTAGATGTCATGATTTTTTATCTTCATCTTCACATAGAGAGTATTCAAGCAAAAATTCTCTCACTTATTTGAGTTAGGGAGATAGGTGTCTGAGACACCCTCTTGGGTTCTATAATTTACACTTAATAGCATAACAGTATTACCAAAAGCAATTCTAAAAGTTCAGTTGTGCATTGAGCTTCACAATGAATGTATATTCAAATAATAATTGCTAGTTGTAGAAATGGATGCTCATAGACTTATTATGGTAACTAGAGTTTTGAACAATGGATTTTCCTAGCACAGATTCCCTATTATTGGTCCCCTTGCTAGATCACATGGAAGATTTCCATACATGAACAATGTTGTAAGGAATTTGAATCTCCTTATTCTCCATTCCACATGTTTTTTTCGTGCCTTGTGAGTAGGCTTTTTGTCATGTTAAAACACAAAAGTTCTTTAGGGGGTCACCCCTAAATTTGTTTCCAAAATGTCCTCACTTTGTGGGTATGTACAAATCACGTTTGACGCTCACTATTTAGTAAGACCTAGAGGAAGTTACATCGTGATTCTTTCAAATGTAATTTCATTGTATGATTTTAACTTAGATTTCATTGACTCAGTGATTTTTATGGGTGAGATTAGGTTTGTGAAATTTAGGCCTTAGGATAACATTCACGGTCCTTGTATCATTGACCCATTAGTTCTAGTGTTCCATGACTCCAGGGTTCACAAAGAACATAGTGGAATATCAAGTGAATTAAGTGTTTTTTCATTTTTTTTACATTTTTTATTTTCATTTTGTTTTTTTTTTTTGCAAAGTAAAGAAAACAAAATTTCATAGATAATTCATGATCCCTATGATCTTCTGGGTGTCTCATGATTACTCCATATGTCGGTGGTGTTCATGATGTGCTCTGACTCAAGCATCGATTCAATTAATTTAGAGGTTATAGATAACCCTTTGACCATAGGCTCCAAAGTGACTTCTGAAAAGAGTCTAGTTGGACAAAATCAGCATCAATTAGGCCTTATATGATGTGTTGGTGTGTCGAGACTCTCTTTTTATCATCATAACTAAAAACCATTAAAGATAAACCCTAAAATAATCTCAATCATGTAACAAAACAATGAATTCTCAACAAAGGTTATTAAAACAATATATGAAAATCATAGATAAATTTTTCATGTCTCTTTCTTCACAATTTTCATAAACCAATGTCACATAAAGGACATCACATTAAGATATCACAAATCATACTAAACTATATCAAAACCAGATTCAAATCTTACTTCTCACATATAGTTTAGTTTACATCAGATACAAGTAAAATCATGAAAAACTCAATATATACTACCCATCTCGGGGAAGACAGTGTATATGGACAATCTAATCTATCTAGATTATTCTATTTTTGTCTTCTTTTTCACAACCTCTCACTGGATATCATTATACCTAAAAACAATTGAAACAACCTCAAGACACTCATATAGATCCCCAGTGAGTGGATACCTTCCACTCGAGATGGATACAAGTAGCAACATCAGATTAAGCATAATGAACTTAAAAGAAACATGTAGATATTTTTAAGTCTACCAGATAGTTCTAGCCTCTAGTTAAATCTAGCTTACAATCATAATCTGATCAAATAAATAAGGTAATTACTTAGACCAAATCTGACTTTGAAACATATTTTAGAGAATGTCTACAAACACAAGAGTAGATGCTACTTAATTTAGAATGACAATACTTTAGTGTGAACAACAAGTCAAGATCTAAACATCTATATCAATATACAATAGTAACATCTTCTTTGTGACACTCCACCAGCCAGACCAGGAACACATCTAGTAGTCCTGAAGCTAAAGGACACATAAGACATGTCTACAAATAATACTATCAAATGACAAGCAATCCAAAACATAATCAGGATAGATATAAATCCTAACATTTACTACTTGTCAACAAGATTGATCATAATATGAAATAGATTATCCTTATAATAGAATGATTATTTTCCACAATAAGAAAAACAATAAACAATGACAAATCATTAGCTAGAAGTATAAGAAATGTAGCAAACACTTAAGTCATATTCTACATGGCTTGTCATCTTTTATTCATTTGCCCTAAAACTACTTGGATTGTACCTCACCAAGTAGAAGTTGCCACACCTGATTCTCATGTCAGTGACTCTCTATCACTATCTTAGGGTTTATCCAACCACCCTATGATATAAACAATAGACCTTGCCACCTTAGGGTTGCACATCCTCATCTCGAGTTCACGAGATAGGAACCAATAAAACAATATATCACATAACATTTCTCATATTTCACATATTTCATTTCCTCAAAATCTATTACTCATGGAAATATACTTTCACAGAAAGGATTTAGGTGGTCTAACCTTTAAGGTCTCAATCCACACCCCAGAAATCCTTGTCATAATTCATCAATTACTACAAGGAAATCTATTTGTATCCCCAATGTGGACCTCGGGGAAAACTCACGGTGTTCAAGGCACCTAACTAGATGTGTCATCATTTCACTTGTTATTAATATCTTTTACTCATCTAAAAAGAATTCAAAACATAATGTATCATATGTGTGTATTCTCATGTACCTAGAATAACATGAAATGGATTAGGCTTACCAAAATAACAATGTTTAAAGCAAGAAGCAAAACAAATCTATAGTTTGCAACACGTATGATGCTTTCCATTTTATACATCATCACATAGAAGCCATCATCAGTGGGCTTTCAGCCCAAGACATAATCTCATTATCCAACATTTACCCAATTATGGTTTTTTCACCATTAGTGGGATTTTATCCTGAGACATAATCTCATTGTCTAGCATTTACCCTCTTCAAGGTTTTCAAATGTAATAAGTGCATGTTAAATTCAATTTCTACATATTTCTTATCAAACCATTCCATATCACAATTCTCAAATAATATTCACATAGACATTAAAACTAGCAATGGTATGAGCATATAAACATCTTGTGTCATTCATCATACCTAGAACAGGTTCATCATGCAACATATACTTATTCCATTTAATTCCTATACGTATAAATAAATCTCAAAGCATGAATGTGCATAACACATTTAATATTCCTCACTTACCATATACCACTCCTCAGTTAGGGCTAATATTCAATGCATAGGTGATCTCATTATAAATTAATCAGAGAAGGTCATTCTCAAAATACAAGTATCCTAATATGAAATTACAATCCAAGAGAACATTCTCATAAACCATTTTGTAACCTTGTACCTCATCTTATAATTTATTTAAACCATACTCATATGCATTCTTTAATCCCTCATTTGAGATCAACATTCATTATCATCACAAAGCTCATCATTTTAGGGTTATGTTTAGGTTCTTAGATCCATACACTAATTTCATCATTTCTCTTTCATTTCATATTCATCACTTTTTAACTTCTTTCATATGATTCTTACCACTATTCTTAAAATCAATCATTCTAAATTTACATAATATATAAAGTTTCTCTCTCATTTAAATCCTTCATATCTGATTTTAATATATTTCATTCAATTTAGGTCAACACACATGTAATCAATATATATATACTATATAATTCATCATACATGTTTCATTAATTTCATTTGTAACATGTCATCACCATTCAATTATTTTTATCCTTCTCCTTTCTTGTAATTAGTTGAGTGTACAACATCATTGACTTCTAATGGCATTCTTATAATTAACAAAGATAATTTCATCCCTTATAATAGTACTCTCTTTATCTTAAAATAATGGATTAGGTTACATCTTCTTACATCATTATCTCTAATCATCCTTACCAATTCATTATTATGTAGCTTGTATAAAAGGACCCACATTCATGTGAGGGCTACTCATTATTCCACAAGTTATACTAAAGTAGATGCATTAGGATTAGATTATATTAGTAGGACTCATCATCTTCAATTGAAGTATTAATGCCTATAGCATTTCATCACATTTACAACATTATATACAAGTTCTATCTTTATCACTCATACTTGTCTTAATACTAAACATATAGGGTTTTCAAGAATTCATCCTTAGTTAAACACATCATAACAATCATATCATCTAGTAACCTCATCATGGGTCATAGGGGTTCACTAGGGATATTCACACATCAAAACCCTACTTTCCATTTTAACATATTTCATTCATCAATCATAAGTATACCTTGATAATTAACTCATTTGATTCAATCCCGCTACACAAACCCTATATAGGGAATATCGCCACATGGCATTGATACTTATGTACATATCATATTCAGTTTCATTAAGATTCAATGATACACTTATATAATTCATTCTAATACAATTCAAGTATGATTTTATACATGTCAATTCAATTCCCAAGCATATCGGGCATTAGGCTGATTTTTAGGCAATATTCACAAGAAATAACATAGTCCTCTATCCATAAAATTTTTGATTGAACTTCAACTATTATATTAGGAACTAATCATGTTCAATTAAATGAGAAATAATCAAAATCAATAAAATTTGATTCCCTAACATCTTTCCAAATCAATACCCAATCACATATAGATACAACCAAGGTTTCTAATTATTTTACCCAGACATAATTAGACTTTCAACATGAATAAAGAGCTTAAGAGGGAGATAAACACTCACCTAAGGTGACAAGCATCTTAAATACGTAGGTAATATACTAAATTTCTAGAAATCCAATCAAACTCTAGCAATTGAATCCATTTCTTCCTCCTCTCAACTTGGAATCCCTAGAAACGGAGATTAGGAAATAAACAATGAGAAAAGAGGAAGATTTGATATCATTTCAAATAAAATCAGATAGGGGACAGAATCTTGACATGTGAGGGAAGGTTCACCATGAAAGTTTAAGCACAGAAGCTAAACTTACTTGATTTCATCATATCTTAGATAGTGAAACCCTAGGTCAACATCTCTCCACCACTTTCTCCTCTCAAAACCCTACCTCTCCTATCTCTGTAGAATTTTGTTTCTATGGAATGGATCACAAAAGATGTGAGCACCTTGGCTGCTTGGTTACTTATATAGTTCATTTTAGGTGCTTGGGTAAATTGCAAATTGACCCAATTTTACACTTTCTTTTATTTCAGTAGAATTTTCTGTCATACAAATGTTATAGGAGAACATTTATTTAACAACTCAGACCTCCTCCAATAATTATGAAAATTTATCATTTATGGGAGAGATAATTTTAGAGATCCAACTAAAATTTTAGATCATTTAGTCATACTAACAAATAAATAAAAATCAAATATTACAATGATATACTGCAATCTAGAACATGGCCAGTTGAGTTGTTTCCAATAATAAGCTCAACCGATACCACACTCTGTAGAACTCAAACATTATCCAAAAATTATGAAAATTTAACAAGATGTTTGAAATCGGGTTTAAATATACAATTCAGATTCCAAATCAATTGGATGTACAAATTAAAAGATAAAATTCAAATACTAGAATGCTATATTTCATCCTAAATGCAAAGTAGGCTAAGTTTATCCTGGGAAAAATTGGCCAACAAATAGGTCAAAAAATTCTTAAACAATTCTGATATTTTAAAAAGACACTAATAATTGAGTTACTCAAACAATATCAAAATTTCAACTAAATTAGAGTTGTATATAAAATACCAAAAATCATATAATGAACCACTATACTTATCAAATTCGGCATTCATATGCCACCAAAACCCTAGTTTTGACTATTAGGATTTTCAATTATCAAACCCAAATTATTCATTGTTAAAGCATGATTAGAGTATTAAATTAGGTTTAAGGAATCATAATTACACTACCATCCTTAACTAAAGCTTAAAGAATGATCAATTTAGTTAGCATGCAATCATCCAAGTAAACCCTAATTAGATTATTAATCTGAAAATAGGTTGTTACATGGAGGATCAGGAATGAGGCAATTTTGTGTCGGATTTGCGATGAGAATTACACTGACTGTTGGGATTGTACTTCCTTGTAAATGGATTACGAGGCTCACCTATCATTGGAATCTTACAAGGTGCTTGACCAATGTGAGAGCCTTACTAAAAGGGACCCCTAAGGACATGAATCTTATTCTTGGTTTCTAGGTTGGTGTCTTCACTTTGATGATGTTTGGAGAAGAAGTTATGTTTGACAATCATATCTTCTTACATCATGATTTGGCAATCAATCATTGTGATTTTTTGACAACAACCTCTAGTTCTTTTGGTTTCTGTAGGATTTCTCTCATAATGGGATTATTAGTATGTTATACCTTTGAGTGACCTATAGACTATCCATTTGTGACCCAATCTAGATGAGGTGCGTACACATATGGACTTGGAAATTATATGGTGGTTATGAAGGGTACATCATGGGAATGAATGTGTGAGACCTCTTTTTTTGCACTAGAGTTGTAGTCTTTTGAACTTTTGTCCTTTGTATAGATGAATAATGATATATGACTCTTGATTAGATTATAAAATTTGATCATCAGCTTGTCTTCTCAATGAAGTGAATACTTGTGTCTTACATTTTTTGCTATAAATGCTCATGTATCCTATCCTTTGTTGGTATGTATGACCAAAGAGATAATCATATGATGATTGTAATGGCATAACTTGCAAATGATTTGATTACTAATAAAGGCAATCTTCCAATTTATTCTATTTTATTCATTTATGAGATAATGAAGTAACATAATAAATGTGTAGAAAATCATATTAGTCAATGATGTATGTCTTCAGGTTTGTGACCTAAACAATGAAATCATCTAGATGTTAAGAGTATATACGTTCTTGTTATGTGTCACGGAACCGTTCTTACCCCAATCTCAATCCTACTGCCTAGACAGTAGAAAAAAGATTGAAGCGCCCGTCCCTGAGTGGCCCCATAAGATCAATCACACTGGCATATACAATAAGAAATAAATAACTCAAAAACTGGATAATTAAAGAACAAACTAACCCAATATGGAGATTTCACCAATATATCTTTGTCATCAGAGTGTATGTAGAGTGTGGAAGCGATCAGTGTTCCAATTATATTGCCTAAAATCAAGAAAATTGAGACACAATCATGCAATTGCACGGTACGCTATCAAAAACAAGCAAAGCGATTTATAACAAAATAGTATACTTGGCAGGACCTTTATTCAAAAGAATAATAAGCAATTTGCAAAACCAACGTTTATTCGAAAAGTTTTTCAAGCAATTCAACTTTTATTATGAGTTCCCATTATGCTGTAATTCAAGAAGCATGCTTATATATTTTGTATGAATCTATTACCCCAACGCGATGGGGAAGGTCACTAGGCCCCTTTTCACCATAGGAACATAGGAAGCCAATGTACAAGTCCCACCTCCAAATGAGGGGGTTGTTGTACTCAATATCAACATTATCAACATTATCAATATCATCATCATCATCAATATACGGGCAGTCATAATGGGCATTCAATTTATGTTTTCATGTTTTTCAAAATATAATATAGAAAAACAGAAGACTAATCATAGGGAACAATAGCTCATCCAAATAACTAGCCAAGCATACGGTCAAGAGATACATAAAAGTATCTTCAATACAATCAAGGAGGAGTTATATAAATAGCGTACCTTTCTAAAAGGGTATTTGGAGTATAGATCCCAAGAGAGAGAAAAGATCAACCCTTTGAGTCAGATCCTAGATCAAAATATTGGATCAAGGGTCAAGATCATAGTTTAAAAAGATCATGCTTTGTTATTCGAGATTAGGGTTACATTTTCCTATTTCTACCTTAGGTTTAGGTCATCAACAATATTTCCAAAAGTCCAACAAATATTCAAGTATCAAACATGTTTCATGAATGGATGACCTTCCTAGGTATATTTAGGAATACTTGTCAACCCTAATTATCAATATCATTATCCAAATCTCTAGATCATTTCCAATATGGGAACAAAATATTATTATTCGGATCAAGTTAGATCAGGGATCATATGATCAAGAGGCCTTTCTAGATTAAGGTAGATCACCATCATATCATTAACAACCCTTGTTTCAAGGTATATGATTCATATTTTAGGGCAAAGAGTTAAGAAGATTAGATATAACCTTAATCTTGTCAAAAGTGATTTGATGTCTCAAAAGGACTATTATAATCCGAAATAGGGATTCCACAAAAGTTAAACATCATGGTTGAATCATTAAACAAATTAAATCATTAAAGGAACAAGATTTAGGGTTATCAGTGATAAACATCGATAATTAGGCTTCACAAGTATTTTTAAAAGATTAGTTGGATTTTTCTGATCAATTTTGACTACTTGCTCATAATTTTCCGAGTTAGGAATCTCAAGATATCCTTTTTGCAAGATTTAGGCTATTAAATGGAATTTAGGGCAGAGAGCAGCAAAATACCGAAAAAGAGGAACCGTCGATCGTCGATCTACCGTGGGCACGCGAAGCCGATCAGCGGTGGAAGGAAACCGTGCTCCCAGGCACGTGCATTCACGGAGAAGGAAAAGAGGAGGGGCTCGCACAGGGATCGTGGCCGTTCGATCTCAGCCGGGAGTAGCGTGGACCCCGATCGGGTGGCTGCTGCTGTTCGTCCTAACAAAAGGACCAGCCCGCGAGCAGAGTTTCTCTGCGGCAGTGCGGTGGCCGGAGACAAAGGGAGCGGGAGAGAGATAGCTTGGAGTGGGAAGTGAGGGCGCCGTTTGACTTCGTGGGGGCAGGACGAATTCAAGGGAGGGTTTATATAGATCTTTGGGGCTAGGGTTAGGGTTGCCATAGGGGCGGCGCACCCCATGTGTCGGCAAGCATTGCTTGACCCTCAAGCCGCGATTTCACAACTCGGACCCTTGCAGAAGATTCGAGAAGGAGCTGCGGATCTATTGGTTGAGTTATTGGGGCGCAACCGGTCAGGTTTGCTCGATCGGGGTTGGGAGCCATGGTGGCTAGTCCACCGTGGACCTGCCATACTGGGCACAAGGTAGGGGATGACCCCAGCGCCGTTGGATTAAGATCCAAGGCTGCTGGGTCACCCACCTTGCCCAGCGGCGCCCAAAGCAGCTGATGGGCCGGGCCCAACAAGAAAAAGGGAGAAAAAAGGTGGAAAAAGGCAAGGAAAACTAGGAGAAGGTGAAATTCTTAGAAAAATCGTATAAAATCATAGGAAGGTCCAAATTTTCTCAAATTTGGACCATAACTTTACAAAAACGTGGAGAACCTTTAGGAAACGTTTGAGGACAAGAAGATGAACTTTGATGGGTCAATTTCTTTATTTGTACAAAGTGATGAATTAATCAAATATAAGGTGTTATAATGTGTTTAAAGTTCACATTGTTCACCATATTTTGTATTTGAGTCTCAACTTTGCTTATGTAGATAAGAAAATTAATTTAGGACCATTAATGGATATAATGAGGTCAAAAGAGTAATTATTTTATTATAATTCTAAAATCCACTTTGTCACATTCTTCCCTCCTTAAAAGAATTTTGTCCCCAAAATTCAAAATATCCTCAAAAATTGATATTATTCAACCTAAGTCATTTCCTCAAATACTGGGGTATCCTCAAGTATAAAATCAAAATCATGTCCTCAACTTCAATTAGTTCCAAAAATCACAATTGAGTTTCCATGTTCCATATCATAATCAACTCGGTACTAACATTATTTCATCATCGAGCAATTGAGTATCAAAATCAGCACATATATTATCCAAAGTCATCATATAAGTCACAAATATGGAAAGCATCCTATTGTTCAAAAATTTGGACATATTATCTTTTAGGTCAAACAAAAAGAGTCCTTGGATCAAGTGTGCAAGGTGACTTTCAATCCCAAAATCTCAGGGTCTTAGCTTCTACGTTGGCCTAGGTGGGGTCATACATCCATGATTCGAGATTTCATATTTCAACAATTTGAGACAACATCATACTTTCAATATCATTATTGTGAGCTCAAAATAACTGGGAAGGTCCCACCCTAGTCCTTATGAGAGCTAAACCCTATTTCATATATCGAGAGAGTCAATATAGTCATCATTTTGAAAATTTCAACATTTGGGATTTTGAATTCATTAGTCATACATCTTAATGTCCAAATAGTGTGATCATAAGATTTGTACCATTATTGAGATTTGATAATCATGAGTCGCAATATTATATATCAATATCAAGAGTCGAGATCAAAAGTCATAGGTCCAAAATTTTGAAGCTAGGGTTTAGATTCCTATTTATACCTTAGGGGGTATCATTCATATATATCCAATTTCGAGCAACATTATTCAACCAATATTCGAGCAACATATCATAATTTCATTATCATGTTTCCAAGGTTGATGAATGATGTAGACCTAGGTCTATCTAGGAAATAAACCACAAGCTATAGTCAACATTGCCATATTTCAAGATCATTATCAAGTCAATTATTCAAGATCAAGTATCAACCATGGGTTCAACCTATTAGGCTTAGATCAACCTGTCTAAATCGGGTGAAAGGGTATACCTTTCCAGACTCTAAATAATCAACAAGGTGAAAATTTAGAGGTAGTCAAAATCGGGATGTTACCTAGGTTAGGGGAGTCATGAGTCAACTACTACATTAGTCATTATCAATCGAGCTTATTCAAAAAGGGAGAGTATCCATGATTAGATCGTATATATCCAGGTCATAAGATCAAAATTCAAGATAATAGGTCAATAATGTCAAGATTTGCAATTCTTTCTTTCATGATCAAGGTAGTGATATAATTTGGAAATTGAGGATCTTAATTTGACATTCGAGGAATTAGAGCATAATAGTGCAAAATCTAGGTCCATAATCATCATATCACAATCGAGATTGCAAAAGGCATCAATAGTCAATAGAGAAATTCCTTTTGCATCATGGTCTTACATCATGATTTTGTGAGTCCTAAAATTAGTCAATTTGATAGCATAGTCATGATGGGCATCCATTTGGGAAAAAGAGTTTGCTTAACTATGTTTGAGGTTTAATAAACAATAGGCAACATGGATATTAATCAAATCAAGACCTCATCAGCAATGAGGTATAAAGTTAAAGTCACCCTTATTTCACCAAATCATTTTTTTTACAGTTTACCTCAAACATAGGGAGCATGTAGTCTAATTTTGATTAAATTGGGTTTTTCATGAAGGGTCAATCATGAGTATTCCATTTCAAAGTTTTCATTGATCAAAATTGAGTTTTCATACTAAGGTCAGATCATGGTATCAACTTTCAAGATTTAGAGATTCCCATTCTTAAGCTACCCATAATCGAGCCATCATGTGGTATAAGGTCACAAGGACGGACCACATGAGGAGATGAGAATTCTACATGGGTGGCTTAGGATTGTCCTTAAAGAAGAGATGAGATGCTAGAAGACCCTCTAAGGTTTCACAAGAGAACCTTTAGGTCCAGTTCTGGATCAATTGAGGCCAGGTAGAGCGGGGGATCTCAGCCACCGTGAAAACGGATAGGAGAAATTATGTCAGGACCCCGAGCCTAGACACCTCAATTTTCACCATTATGGACTTTAGAGTTTCTTGGGTGTAAGAGACTTGAGAAATTATTTACTTAAAGTATATGAGAGTGTGAAAGCTCTGATACCAACTGTCACGGAACCGTTCTTACCCCAATCTCAATCCTACTGCCTAGACAGTAGAAAAAGGATTGAAGCGCCCGTCCCTGAGTGGCCCCATAAGATCAATCACACTGGCATATACAATAAGAAATAAATAACTCAAAAATTGGATAATTAAAGAACAAACTAACCCAATATGGAGATTTCACCAATATATCTTTGTCATCAGAGTGTATGTAGAGTTTGGAAGCGATAAGTGTTCCAATTATATTGCCTAAAATCAAGAAAATCGAGACACAATCATGCAATTGCACGGTACGCTATCAAAAACAAGCAAAGCGATTTATAACAAAATAGTATACTTGGCAGGACTTATATTCAAAAGAATAATAAGCAATTTGCAAAACCAACGTTTATTCGACAAGTTTTTCAAGAAATTCAACTTTTATTACGAGTTCCCATTATGCTGTAATTCAAGAAGCATGCTTATATATTTTGTATGAATCTATTACCCCAACACGATGGGGAAGGTCACTAGGCCCCTTTTCACCATAGGAACATAGGAAGCCAATGTACAAGTCCCACCTCCAAATGAGGGGGTTGTTGTACTCAATATCAACATTATCAACATTATCAATATCATCATCATCATCAATATACGGGCAGTCATAATGGGCATTCAATTTATGTTTTCATGTTTTTCAAAATATAATATAGAAAAATAGAAGACTAATCATAGGGAACAATAGCTCATCCAAATAACTAGCCAAGCATACGGTCAAGAGATACATAAAAGTATCTTCAATACAATCAAGGAGGAGTTATATAAATAGTGTACCTTTCTAAAAGGGTATTTGGAGTACAGATCCCAAGAGAGAGAAAAGATCAACCATTTGAGTCAGATCCTAGATCAAAATATTGGATCAAGGGTCAAGATCATAGTTTAAAAAGATCATGCTTTGTTATTCGAGATTAGGGTTACATTTTCCTTTTTCTACCTTAGGTTTAGGTCATCAACAATATTTCCAAAAGTCCAACAAATATTCAAGTATCAAACATGTTTCATGAATGGATGACCTTCCTAGGTATATTTAGGAATACTTGTCAACCCTAATTATCAATATCATTATCCAAATCTCTAGATCATTTCCAATATGGGAACAAAATATTATTATTCGGATCAAGTTAGATCAGGGATCATATGATCAAGAGGCCTTTCTAGATTAAGGTAGATCACCATCATATCATTAACAACCCTTGTTTCAAGGTATATGATTCATATTTTAGGGCAAAGAGTTAAGAAGATTAGATATAACCTTAATCTTGTCAAAAGTGATTTGATGTCTCAAAAGGACTATTATAATCCGAAATAGGGATTCCACAAAGGTTAAACATCATGGTTGAATCATTAAACAAATTAAATCATTAAAGGAACAATATTTAGGGTTATCAGTGATAAACATCGATAATTAGGCTTCACAAGTATTTTTAACAGATCAGTTGGATTTTTTTGATCAATTTTGACTACTTGCTCATAATTTTCCGAGTTAGGAATCTCAAGATATTCTTTTTGCAAGATTTAGGCTATTAAATGGAATTTAGGGCAGAGAGCAGCAAAATACCGAAAAAGAGGAGCCGTCGATCGTCGATCTACCGTGGGCACGCGAAGCCGATCAGTGGTGGAAGGAAACCGTGCTCCCAGGCACGTGCATTCACGGAGAAGGAAAAGAGGAGGGGCTCGCGCAGGGATCGTGGCCGTTCGATCTCAGCCGGGAGTAACGTGGACCCCGATCGGGTGGCTGCTGTTGTTCGTCCTAACAAAAGGACCAGCCCGCGAGCAGAGTTTCTCCGCAGCAGTGTGGCGGCCGGAGACAAAGGGAGCGGGAGCGAGAGAGCTCGGAGTGGGAAGTGAGGGCGTCGTTTGACTTCGTGGGGGCAGGACGAATTCATGGGAGGGTTTATATAGATCTTTGGGGCTAGGGTTAGGGTTGCCATAGGGGTGGCGCACCCCATGTGTCGGCAAGCATTGCTTGACCCTCAAGCCGCGATTTCACAACACGGACCCTTGCGGAAGATTCGAGAAGGAGTTGTGGATCTATTGGTTGAGTTATTGGGGCGCAACCGGTCAGGTTTGCTCGATCGGGGTTGGGAGCCATGGTGGCTAGTCCACCGTGGACCTACCATACTGGGCGCAAGGTAGGGGATGACCCCAGCACCGTTGGATTAAGATCCAAGGCTGCTGGGTCACCCACCTTGCCCAGCGGCGCCCAAAGCAGCTGATGGTCCGGGCCCAACAAGAAAAAGGGAGAAAAAAGGTGGAAAAAGGCAAGGAAAACTAGGAGAAGGTGAAATTCTTAGAAAAATCGTATAAAATCATAGGAAGGTCCAAATGATCTCAAATTTGGACCATAACTTTACAAAAACGTGGAGAACCTTTAGGAAAAGTTTGAGGACAAGAAGATGAACTTTGATGGGTCAATTTCTTTATTTGTACAAAGTGATGAATTAATCAAATATAAGGTGTTATAATGTGTTTAAAGTTCACATTGTTCACCATATTTTGTATTTGAGTCTCAACTTTGCTTATGTAGATAAGAAAATTAATTTAGGACCATTAATGGATATAATGAGGTCAAAAGAGTAATTATTTTATTATAATTCTAAAATCCACTTTGTCACATTATGTCTCTAGTTGTACTTTATTGTGGAAGGCTGATTGACAACAATAACACATGAGACTAGAGTGTGTGTTGGTTGATGATAGAATCTCATCAGTCATGATATGTGATATCAAACCAAGCACATAGATACATGTTAGATAACAGTGTATCAAATAGAGACACCATAAGAGTGATACATGGAAACCATAATTGATAGTTAGAATCATCTCTTATAGTGTTGGTGGTGATTGTAATTCTTAGATCTGAAGTCACTACACTCATCACATGTCATTTGGTGTACTTTGACATCATCCACTAAGATTCTGAATAAGGGTTGCCATAAAGGTGATGATTGGATACACTGTGACACATGGGGATGAGTGTGAGTGATGTAGATGGGATTTGTCCCTCCTACAAGAGTATGATATCTTGGTCACTTGATAAGCAAGACTGAAAAATGCATGGTTGTGCACATATGATTCAGTATGTGATACTGAGCTTACACATATCTCAAACAGTCTACTCTGGTTCAAGGAACATGGATTGAATGATTGAATAGGATGATGATTCCATGCCTCAAGTTCAATATCGAATATCAGTGACAGAGGAACTATACAAACACTATAAAACCAATCATAGATTGTAGGTTGAAGTTGTTCTCCAACTTTCCATTTACTTGGGTAGCAATGTTGTGACTAGGCACCCCTTTGTGCTTATGATATCATAAGGTAGTCATGTACATTCACTGCCAACATAATATGGAACCTATAGGCACACACACATAGGATTCACTTGGAATAGTAATTTAATCATGAATGATAATTGAAATTTATTACTAAAGTGTTAAGGTACTCAATTTAAGCAATTGACTGACTGGATTCTGAAATGACCGATTCAAGTGTTGAACCAATTGGTTGGAGTGTTAGGTTAATTGGATATTGTATTGGCAATTCTAATCCAAATAATGCTAATGAAACAAGATATCCAAATCTTTCAGGTTTAAGGCTTTCCCTACTAGATCTATGAGGTACATGTGTTACTTGAGAAATTTGAGATCTAAGATGGAATCCATGTATGCCAACAATGTATGGACCTTGGTGGATCCACCTGAAGGAGTAAAACCCATAGGGTGAAGTGGGTCTTCAAGAAGAAGACTGACATGGATGGTAAAGTACAAACCTACAAGGGCATATTGGTTTCAAAGAGTTTCAGACAAGTTCAAGGTGTTGACTATGATGAAACATTTTCTCCAGTTACCATGGTTAAGTCCATCAGGATCATGCTTGGTATTACAGCTTATGATGACTATGAGATTTGGCAGATGGATGTTAAAACTGCATTCCTTAATAGGAATCTTCTTGAGGATGTGTACATGACACAGCCTGAGGGTTTTATAAATCCAAATGATGCAAATAAAGTCTGTAAGCTACAAAGGTCAATCTATGGATTGAGGGATGCATCTCAGAGTTGTAATCTTCATTTTGATGAGACAATCAAAGAGTTTGGTTTTACTCAAAATGAAGATGAACCTTGTGTGTACAAGAAGGTTAGTGCGAGTAGGATTATATCCCTCAAATTGTATGTGAATGACATACTATTGATGGGGAATGTCATCCCTACTTTGAAAATGGTAAAAGCATGTCTAAGAAATACAATTTTTATGAAAGACTTGGGTGAAGCATCCTACCCATATGTTGTACTAAGGCGGAGCACATGGGTAGGATGCTTCATTACATTGCAAAAGGTAAAGACATAGCTAGAAAATACAATTTCTATGAGAGACTGGGATGAAATCCTACCCATATGTTGGACTAAGTCAGAGCACATTCATTGGCAAAGTGTTGAAAAAGTTTATCATGGAGAGATCAAAGAGAGGAAACTTGTCGATGTGTCATGGAATTACCAATTCTTAATCTCAATGTTCCAATACTTGTAAAGAAAGGGAACACATGAGTATGACTCTATATGCATAAATAATTGGATCCATCATGTATGCAATGTTGTGTACTCGTCCCAATGGATCATATGCCTTGAGCATGATGAGCAAATATCATTTAGATCTAGCTGATGATCACTGGACAACTATGAAGAACATCCTTAAGTATTTGAGAATAACTAAGGATTAGTTCCTTGTCTACGATGGAGATCAAGAGTTGATGGCAAAGAGTTACAGCGATGCAAGCATCCAACCTAACAAAGATGATTACAGATTGCAATTTAGATTCATGTTTTTCCTCAACAATGGAGTTGTAAGTTGGAAGAGTTCCAAGCAAGAGAAAATTGTTGATTCTATGATAGAGGATGAGTATATTGTTGCACTGAATGCAACAACAAAGGCTGTTTGGATCAAGAAGTTCATCTCTAAACTTGGGGTAGTTCTAAGAATCAAAGACAAAATTGAGATATATTGTGACAACATGGAGCTATTGCACAAGATAAGGATCACATATTGCATCAACATTCCAAGAACATACAAAGGCATTTCCATCTCATACGAGAGATCATACAGTGAGGAGATGCCAAGATTTGTAGAGTACAAACTGAGAACAATATTGTTGACCCCTTAACAAAAGCACTTTCGCAGCAGAAGCATAATGGTCATGTTAGATCACATGGAATAAGATTCATGTGTGATTGGCTCTAAGTGTAAGTGGGAGTTTGTTGGTATGTACTCCCAAAGAGCAAATTATATGATGATCATAATGGAATAATTTGTAAATGATTTGATTAATAAAGGCAAGCTTCCAATTTATTCAGTTTTATTCAGTTATGAGATAATGAAGTAACATAATAAATGTCTATAGAATGATATTACTCACTAACGTATCTCTTTAGGTGTGTGACCTGAAGAATGAGATCATACATATGTTAAGAGTATATACATTCTTTGTATGTCCCTAGTCTGATGTTATTGTGGAAAGCTAATAGACAACAATAACACATAAAACTAGAGTGTGTGTTGGTTGATGACAAAATCTCATCAGTCATGATATGTGATATCAAACCAAGAACATAGATACTAGTTAGAAAGCATTGTATCAAACAGACCCACCATAAGAGTGATACATTCAAACCATAATTAGTAGTCAGAATCATCTATTATAGTGTTGGTAGTGATTGTGGGTCTTAGACTTAAAGTCACTACACTCATCACATGTCAATTAGTGTACTTTTATATCATCTAGTATGGTACTATATAAGGGTTTGCACAAAGGTGATGATCGGGTAAGGTGTGACACATGGGGATGATTGTGAGTGATATAGATGGGATTTGTCCCTCCTATAGGTGTATGGTATCATGAACACTTGATAAGTGAGATTGAGAAATGCATGGCCATGCACATGTGAGTCAATATGTGATATTGACCTTACATATATCTTAGATAGTCTACTATGGTTCAAGGAACATGGATTGAATGATTGAAGAGGATTATGATTCCATGCCTTGAGTTCAATATTGGATATCAGTGACAAATGAACTATGCAAACACTGTAACACCAATCACAAATTGTAAGTTGAAGTTGTTCTCCAAATTTATATTTACTTGGGTAGAAATGATGTGTGACTAGGCATCACTCTTTGTTTGTGATGTCATAAAGTAGTTGTGGACATTCACTGCCAATGAAATATGGAACCTATAGGGTCACACACATAGGATTCACTTGGAATAGGAATTTAATCATGAATCATAATTGAATTGATTACTAAAGTGTTTATGTACTCAATCTAAACAACAGTTGACTAACTCAACTCTAAACAGACCGGTTCAAGTGTTGAACTGACCAGTTGGAGTGTCAGATTAATTGGATATTGCATTGGCTGAATTCTAGATGAACCAGGGCATGAATCGATCAGTTCAATGAGTGAAACGATCAGCTCAAGGTCACCAGACGACCAATTCATGAGATGAACCACCCAGTTCACAAGAGAAATTTGATTGCATCAAGGGTTAGTGTTGAGTCATGTCGTGCATTAATTGTATTATAATTGCTAATACAATTATGATTGAGAAACATGATGAAATGGTTTGCTCACTGGGTGAACCGTTCATCTCACATGCCAACCGATCAGTTCACCTATCAAGCGATCATTTTGCCACTCACATTGTGGAAATTCATGAAATTTTGGTCCCTTCCACTCCCACACAGATTGGGAACCCTGAACCTAGCCCTCCTATAAATAGAGGGGTATTAGGGGTTTTCGAGAGACACAACTCAATTGCTTTTGACAATTTTTTGTCTTCTCTAGTTGTGGGAGCCAAGAGAAACTGAGCAAGTCCTACCTAATAAAGGGAGGGATAGCAAGGGAGAACAATTGTGGCAGAGCAAGTTGGTGACTAGTACACCAATATGAAGGGACAAGTCCTTTTTCATTCTACTAGAATGACAAGAGTTCATGGTGGTCTGTGTGGACTACTCTAGAGGTATGGAGCTTTTCCCTCTAGGAGGAAACATCAACCTACTGTCCATGGTGATCAACCAAAAGGCTGACACAGATGCTATTCGAGTGTGACTTGAAGAAAGGGTGCACACCATGACGAGGAAATTATCATTGGACATGCTCTAGGATCAGGTACATCCTCTAAATCATTCTTCCCATTATATAGTTATTTATGTATTTCATTGGTTTAAGGGTAGTAGGTAGTTAAACTTTTATTTCCGTTACCCATTCTTTCGCCATATTTCCCTGCATCCTTATCGTGGTATACCTTTGGCTAGAGTCACCCATGATGGTGTAGATGTTCACCTTGTATGTTGTAATACAATCATAATTTTGCATGACCTACAAAGGAGAACACATGTCCTTGCAATTTCGGGATGACCCCTCTTAGCTTTGATTGTCTATCTACTGTCAAACTCAAGGGTTGCTTCTATGGTCTATGGTTCTTCATACTATCATGATTTCATGATGGACCCTAGTACATCCTTAATTCTTAGCTCATCATGAGTTTTTATAACAAGTGTCTTCATCACCTCACCAATGTTCGACTGTTTGTTGGTGTTTTTCATAATAAGAAGCTCTTTAAAAAACTAGAAATAGGTGTTTTGCTTCGTGAGACTTTTTTAGTGTGATTTCTTGTTGAGAGGGTAGGATGATTGAGTATTAGGCTCAATATACCAACTAAGAAGGTTCCCCTTGTGTAGAAAGGGGTCAAACTGTGAAAAGGGGAAAAACATGGTGGTACACAATTTGCCCCTTTCCTTAGGCAAGATAGCATACGTAAAACCAAAATGTGGAGTTCATGTTCCACAATGTTCTAGGTAGGGTTCAAAAGAGATTGCCCCTCACATAGAATAGGGTGCCAAAATTTGTGATAGAGAAAGTTATCATGCCCTTGCATATAAAAAGGTGCAACTTTCATGTCAAGATTGAAAACTTTGCACACTTTTGTGCATAAAGGTATTGTTCATGTATTAGCACATGATGTAAGATCCTAATGATAGGAAGTTATACATGACCCTATATTTAATGATATGAAAGGATGCTTCCAAGCTTGTGATGAGATATGTTCCGTAGCACCATGATAGAGCATACAATTTCCAATGGTGGTTGTGGAGGGGATGTTAGGATTGTGTCTAGGGACAAGGTGACGAATCAGGGCCAAAGACTATGAATGGATTATGGGTGCCTGCGATTGTTATCTCCTCAAGGGAGAATTTGTGTTGGAAATACTCACCAAAAAGAGTATCAAGGGACATAGTGACCTAGATGGAAACAAATTTTGTGGCTTGATATCTATATGTATTTTGGGGTGTGAGATTCATCTCTTCATAGGGGAAATTCTTTAAGGAAATAATCACAAGAAATGGTATCTAGGTACAAGGTGATCCACTCTAGGCCAGACTATGGATGCATTTTGGTTTGTGCAATTCGTCTCTCCTTATGGGAGATCTTTTGGGAGAGATGCTCACAAAAAAGGGTATACAACAACAAGGTGACCTCCTCAAAGCTACAAACTATGGTTGAATTTTAGTGTGTGGTATACCTCTCTCCTTAGGGGAGATCTTATGAAAGATATACTCACAAAATAAGGTATCCAGGGAAAAGGTGACCCACTAGGGGCTAGGAATTGTGATTGGATTTTAGCGTGCAAGATTACTCTCTCCTTAGTAGAGATCGTATGAGAAATATCCAAAAAAAGGAGGGATCGAGGGACAGGGCAACCTCTAGGGGATATAGACTGTGGCTGAATATTCATATGTGTTTTGCTATGTGAGATTCCTCTCTCCTCAAGGGAGATTTTTATGCAAGAGATACTCACAAAAATTAGGGATCTAGGTATAACGTGACCTACTCAGTGTCGAAGACTGTTGATAAATTTATATCTATGTCTCCATTTTCAATATTTCTCTTTCTATTGGGGAGATATTGTAACGACCCCACTTCCCAGTAACCCCTAATTAAGGAAGACCAAGAAGTCAGAGCCTCTATCCCAAAACAGGATCACTGGTTTTGCAAATAATAAAAAATAATTAATAAATTCTACCAAAGACTAAGCTTAAAATAAGATAAAAATTTTCACGTACCTTTCAAAATAGGAATCAGGAGTATCTACCCATTGTATAGTTTTGCTTAAAATCCTCCTTTATGGATTAACTTTATTCTTCACAAATGCCTCTTTACTATTTATCCACTTTCAGATATTCTTAAAACACTGACAAATAAAATGTCAGTCATTATAAATGAATATACCGGTATGTGGTGACAAGCAAAATATTGCACATATATTGTAACAACTTAATCACATCAAATAGTTATTAATAATGCAAGATTATGTTTTTCAATACGACTTCCCATCTGCTTTTACTCATACTCTAGGATACCCTCTCTTAGGGTTTAGTCCTTGCAAGTGACTTTAAGGCTACCTTCTCCATCCTGAGCTTGGTACTTGGGGTCACCTCTATGGGTGCCCAGTGGTTTTCCCTTTGGGGCTTGACCATCTCTGACCTTCCCTGTGGGGCTTGGTCTCTTATCTTACATCCAGAGATGGTATGTAGGGGGGCAAGTCATATATATATATATATATATATATATATACATTAAAATTGTGATAATCATATTCACTTTAAAGATTGTAGAAATAAAAGCATTCAAATAGTTTATTTCCATGCGATCAATAAAATTTTGGGAAGCACAGAGAAACTCAAAGTGTGTACTCATAATTAACCACATATCTGATTTGGAGATCTCATAGGAAATAATCACAATCCAATCCAATCAGATAATCCAAGCAATCAATCAAGCCAATCACACAAGCACAAAAGAATCTTGAAAAGCATGTACAACCTATTTACCACACACTCATCAAGAGCTTAATTTATTGACTTGAGATTACTTCCTAGGGTTTCTAATCTGAATTAGGGTTTCCTTAGGGTTATTTTGATCTATTTCTCAACTTTCCCTTTTTGTGTCAACAAAACCCTAAAACAACAATGATAGGTTCAAAACCCTAATTACTCACTTGATCATATTAAAACCTTCTTTATCATCAATTTGGCTTAGGATCATCCTAATATCATCTCATGCAAAGGATCTTGAAAAGTAACTCATTATAGCCATTAACACCTAGATTAGGGTTTCTAAGCCCAATAATGCACTTTATCCATGTGAAACCCTAAGTTAGCCAATTAAGCACATGGATCATCCTTTTCAATTCAAAACATACATTTTAATAACAACAGGATAATATTCTCATAAAACATCCATATGACCTTTCCCAATTTCACTAATCATCAAATTAGGGTTTTTACTCATGAAAGCATTAAAGATAGCCACTTTGGGTACTTTTTGGATTCCAAGAAGATCTAGGTTTTAATTTTATTTTTATTGAATTCCTTGCATTTTTCTAGTCAAAAACCACATCTTATTTTCCTAGTTCTGAGTTATGGTTTATTTACTATGTTATTTGCAAGTTAAATACTAAGAGACCAATCATAGGTTGACACATCACTCTTAGTGTATATTTCATTTATCAGCGTGCCAGCTATATAAAAGAACCATTTTGTCTTTTTGCCCTTATGGGTAATGCACACCCCTAGGGCCCATCTTTTTGCTCCTATTCATCCCCTTCCTCACGATCGCCTAGTTCTAGTGACATTCGTCGCACGCGAGCCTCCATTCTTTGGGGTGCTAGCATCGCGAGGCAGTAAGAGGGTAGCTGCACCTCCATAGATCCCTGTCGGACCTAGCCCGACCCTCGACGGTGGTGTTCTCTGATAGGAGATGGGGTGAGATAGCCTCCCTCCACTCCATTGTCTCTTCTGTTGAAGCAGGGTCGAAGGTCTAGGGTAAGTCTTCGGTGGCAATCATGTGACATGGATGGTCAAACAAGATCCATCCCACGGTTTTGCACTTCCTCACTACATCACCAGATGACCTCGGCCACCAAACCAGACATCTACCTTGTTTGGGGATGGCTGAAGAAGGAGGAGGGGCGTCGAGGTCTTAGTTATGGGGTGCAGATTTGCATCGGGTGTGGGATCGTGAAGTCTGCTACACAACGCAACCCCATCTAACCCCCTTTTACAGCCTGCACTTGGCCTTCTCTTGATACACATCCTATACGAGCAGGAGACCATGGGTCTTCGATCACCACTAGGAAATAAGAAAGAAAGTTTCCTTTTCCTTTTGATTAAACCCCAGAATAGAAAAGTTATTACATCTTTTCCTCCATAGCCTCTTTTCACACCAAAAATTAGGAGAATTCGAATCATTCTATTTCCTTTCATGGGAACCAAATGTTAACTTAAATAACCCCCATATCTATATGATTCTTGATTTCCAAGATAAAACCAAATATTTATCAAATAAGTTACTTAAGCCACAAGGTATCTTGGAACCGCCAATATTTTCTCCCACAATCTTATATTGGGGTTATCTCTTATCTAAAATTATCTAGGACATCAAACTTGGGCACGAGATTCCCTTTTTTATATTTTGTTTCTCAAGGAATTATATGTGAACTTTTAAATAAATACCACATCTTTTTCTCCTTTGATCATTTTAATTCCAAACTTTAAGAGAAAGTCCAATGGCTTAAACTTATTGTGTGCCAACTTTGGGACTCAAATTCAAAAGTATGAAAGATTTTTCTTCATATGCAAGTTATCACTTTAAAAGGCATATTTTATACATATTTTCTCTCTCTTACTCTTTTATATTCTTTATTTGGATTCCTTTTACCATTAGAAACCTTGTGGATTCGAAATCTCATCCATTATGATTCAATCATACATCTTTCCACATATTTCTCATATTTCCATTATTATCTCAATTTCTTTTCTTATTTATGCATTATTTGATTTCCTTAAATTTTCTTTCTCTTTTTATCATCTTGGACTCAGTAACTTAATAGGGTCCACGAAATCATATATTTAAAGGATATATTATCAAATAAATCCAGACATAAATCATACAATTTCATTATTATACATTTAGTGGAGAAATTGCATTTCAACCATTCAAGCCCAAAAAATGGGGTTATAACATCCTTCCCCTCTTATAGGAATTTTTGCCCTCAAAATTCCACCAAACATGCAAACAATCAGGATAAGACTTTCTCATGTCCATTATCAGCTCCCATGCGGCTTCATCCTCTCCATGGTGCTTCTAAAAAACCTTTATCAACTTATATTCTTACATCTGAGTTCTTTCACCTAGGTATCTAGAATCCTCATAGGTGACTCAGGGTATGTCAGCCTCCCTTGAAGCTCAATAAGTTCAATGCTCAACACATGGCTCGGTACATCACATAGTGCTCTAGATCAGACACACAGAACACATCATACTTCATCTTATCCTGAGGGGTAAGGCTAAACATAAGCAACTCCACCAATCCATCTCCAATGGACCCATGTATCAGGGACTCAGCTTTCTTAGCTATAGCTCAGAGGGGTCAGGTTTCATAACACATATTCACTCACAGTGAACTACATATTAGTCTGCTTTGCATCAGCATGTGACTCCTATTGATCCTAGGCTTTCTCAGCCATTGCTCGATTAAAGTGAATTCATCTACATACATTGTGGTTTCTCTGACCTTCACAAGGTCCCCTCACTGACATCACCCTAGTGAAGCGATGACCAACATGGCCTCCCTTACAAATCTTCTTACATCCTGATACTGGCTATGGTGGCTATCATAATAAGAAAACTCTACTAGGGGCAGGAACTGCTCCCACAATTCACCCTGAATGAGCACACATGCTCTCATCAGACCCTCTAAAGTCTAGATCGTACTCTCTTAACTGTCCATCAGTCAGGAGTGATATGTTGTACTAAACTTCCATCTAGCATTGAGTTCTTCATGTACCTACTTCCTCAATATGGAAGTGAACTTGAGGTCATGCTTAAGATATTGAACTCGGATCACTATGCAATTAAACCATCTATATATATATATATATATATATATATATATATAGAGAGAGAGAGAGAGAGAGAGAGAAAGAGAGAGAGAGTCAGGCTGGAATACACTCGAGTGTACAGATCACACGCTACACTCAAGTTGTGTTTTCATATCAAGACTATTGTTTTATAAAATGTAAACCATTGATCTTCATTGTCATACTATAATTAGGCTACATACGAATTTTGAGTCCATTTGGATGAGTG
The DNA here is from genome assembly GCA_963693085.1 of Alisma plantago-aquatica. NCBI lineage: Eukaryota > Viridiplantae > Streptophyta > Magnoliopsida > Alismatales > Alismataceae > Alisma > Alisma plantago-aquatica. Next base: position 257,283,757 of record OY856413.1, read on the forward strand.
TAAGTCACTCATCCGAGGGAAACAAAATCGACACATGAAACTAATTTGAAATGCATAATTATTGTGGTCTTCATAACATGACCTATAAATGTCCAAGTGGGCTCAAATTTTGTATATGAGCTATTCACAAGATGTTTGAGAAGATCAATGGATTATATTTTTAAAAAACATATTGCATCATGAAAAACTACTTGAGTGTATTCTACTCTGAATACACTCGAGTGTATTCCAGCCTGACTCTCTTTCTCTCTCTCTTTGTGTATGTATGTATGTATATATATATATATATATATATAGTTCAACTAGATCTATCACATTGATAGTGCTCTCTCTTAGGCAAGGAACTAGGTCAACTTGATAAAGTGATCTACCATAACCCATTTTTCATCATAACCTCTCTTGGTCTAGGGGAGACCCACCACAATGTCCATGGTGCTCTGATCCCATTCCCTCTTGGGGACTCCTCATTATCTGTAGCAACTCACTGGGTTACTGGTGTTCGGCCTTCACCCTCTATCATGTCTGGCAACAGGTCACATGCAACTCTATATACTTTGTCATCCCAGGTCTTCACAGTACCACTGCAAACCTAATCATCCCGGTAGTACCACGGTGGACAGTGTACTTAAAATCATGAGCTTCTTACATGACATGATTCCTCTAGGGTGACTCCTCAGAAACCCTAAAACACTCTAGTAGGAGGCTTCACCACCTTCTAATCATGAGAGGTGTGTCTGAGGTTCTCACAACCATCATTTTATCTCATCAAGCTCTATAATGGCTAACTGAGCAACCACCAACTTGACCAACAGGTCTGGTTGTATCCATCTAGCAACCTCTTCCAGTCTCTCTACTGGCTATACAAGACAGTTGTATACCTGAGTTGTATTCAATTGAGAGCATCTTGTTACCACCTAAGCTTCCTTATGTGCTAGGTGATGGTGAAGACATAAACCCTCATATACTCCACTCATCATCCTCATCTTGGGTTTAGGTCTAACTGAGTCAAGAAAACTTTGAACTCATCATATCAGTTATCAAACCTAAACTTATGACTCATAGATTCCAAACTACTTCCAGAGAGGTACATCCTCATATTACCTTGTTCTCTTTGTGCTTTCAAACCATCTATCCAATGTACTCTCAAAAGGGTGTGGTACTTCCTTTATCCTCAACATCAAAGGGATGTTTTGACTCATATCACCTTTATCCTTAGCATATGGCATGCATTTTACCCTATATCTCACACTCATAATGAGAGGAAATAAGCATTTGGCTGCAGTCCAAATACAGAGTTCATCCTGTTCCAAGAGTAGAGATGGTGCATCACACATAGCCATTACACTTTCCAATCTAAGTTGAAACATACATTACATGTCTCCACACCATGAAAATCTTGAATCCATGTTTTCATCCATGAAAAGTCTATTCCCAAACACTCCTGGGTCTTCATATTACTCATATACCCAATCCTTAGTCATCTCCTCAAGGTCTCCAGGCTTCTGGTACTTTCGAGGTCGTCCCTCTTGTTGGTATGCATGCCCTGAGAGCTAATCATATGATGATTGGATTGGCATACATCATGATTGATTTGATAAATATCAAAGGCAAGCTTCCAATTTATTCTAGCTCAATCGATTATGAGATAAATGATGGAGCAGAATGAATGTCTAAAGAATGATAATACTTAATGATGTATGTCTTCAGGTTGAGGACCTGAACAATGAGATCATACAGATGCTAAGAGTATGTACATTCTTATTATGTCCATAGTCGGATGTCATTATGGAAGGTTGATAGATAACAATGACACATCAAGACTAGAGTGTGTGTTGGTTGATGACAATGTCTCATTAGTCATGATATATGATATCAAACCAAGAACATAGATACATGTTAGAGAATAGTGTATCAGACAGACCCACCATGAGAGTGACACATGGAACCATGAAATGGTAGTAAGAATCATCTCTCATAGTGATGGTAGTGATAGTGATTCTTAGACTTGAAATCACTGCACTTGTTGAATGTGATTGGGTATACTTTGACATCATCAAACGCAGTCCTGAAACATGGGTTGTTATAACAGGTGATGATTGGGTGGCTTTGACGCATGAGATAGACTGTGAGTGGTAGATATGGGATTTGTCCCTCCTAAGGGAGTATGATGTCCAGGCCACTTGATAAGCGAGACTGAGAAAGGCATGTGCATGCACATGTGAATCAATATAAGATATTGATGTCACACATATCTCTGACAGTCTACTCTAGTTCAAGAAACTTGAATGAACATTGAAAGGATGACAACTACATGCCTTGAGTTCATTCAGGATATCAGAGATAAAGGAATTATAAATTCACTAGAAAACCAATCACAGATTGTAGGTTGAAAGTTGTTCTCCAACTTTCCTTTTCACTTGGGTAGCACTGATGTGTGATTAGGCACCATTCTTTGCTTGTAATGTCATAAGTTAGTTATGGACATTCACTGCCAATGTGAAATGGGACCTATAGGGTCACACACAAAGGATTAACCTAGAAGAGGAGTTTATCCATGAATGATGTTTGGATTGATTACTAAAGTGTTTAGGTACTCAATCAAACATTCAATCAATAGACTTGACTCAGAATCATCAAGTTCAAGTGTTGAACCAACTGATTTGAGTGTTAGATTGATTGAGAACTGAATTGACTATGTTCAGCACAATCTAGACCACCAACCAACCGGTTCACTGGGTGAACCAATCAGCTCATGGTCAGTGAAACGACCGGTTCACTCCAGTGAATCAATCGGTTCACTTGTCCAAATAAGCAGTGTTGGTTTGTCCCGATTTGTGAGAAACATTTTCCATTTGACTTGTTCAATTCGATTGGGACAAGAATTAATCTTTGTATTAATTAGAAACGAATAAGGAAAGTCAATTGTAGGTAGGTCTGGGAAGTGAAATGATCGGTTCACTAAGTGAACTAACCGGTTCACACTCCCAATCGACTAGTTCAATCGATCGGCTCACCTTGACAAATGACCGTTTTAGTTATAAATGATCAGCTCGCCTGTCAAATTGCAAATTGTTCATGGAAATTCCGAACCCTTCTACTCCTGCACAGATTAGGAACCCTGACCCTACCCTTTACTATAAATAGAGGGGTATAGGGGGCTTCTCTAGAGACACAACTCAGAACATCAGTTTCTCTACAAAGTTGTTATCCTCTCTAGTTGTGGTAACCGAGAGAGCCCAAGCAAGTTCTACCCGTCCAGGGAGGAACAGTGAGGGAAAGACAACTGTAGAGAAGAAACTAGTTGTGGGAGAGTGTGTCGGTGACTAGTATGCTGACAGAAGAGGACAAATCTTTCTAGTTCATCCTTTAGGATGACTAGAGTTCCCGGTAGTTTGTGTGGACTGTCTATGGAGGTGGGAGACTTCTGTTGCTCAGGAGGACGACAGTCAAACACAGTCTGGGTCAAGACCAGGAGCTGCACAGACACCGTCGAAGATAGGTGGTTGAAGACCACACTTGCTATGAGGTATAGTCACTAAGCAAGCCTCAGGACCAGGTATATCTCGCCAAAACCATCCTTCCCATTACATAGATATTGATGCGATCTATTGGTTATGGGTTTATGGTCAAGTAAAATTTTTGTTTCCGCTACCTACTCTGACCACGTAAAACCCAACAGTGGTACTAGAGCCACGTCAATACTCTATGTTTTAGGATAATCGATATGATTGGATTTTGGTTTTTATCATCTTTTATTTATTGCATACAATGTGAATATTTGATTAATACCATATGATCCCAAACTAATATATACACATATGATATGGTATATATGCAATCGATATGCATCACCCTAAATGGTTTTGATGGTGGATGTGTAGCATGGTTATGATCTATAAACCCTACGTGCATGTGTGTGGTTGGCTATGGTTGTTTGCATCTCGGTCTGCACACCGAGCCCTCTTCTTCTATTCTAAATGTAACTCGAGATAACTCGAGATTCTTTTCTACCTTTTCTCCCCTCGAATGTAACTTGAGGTTTCACAAAGATTATGTAAAATAGGATTAGCTTTATTTCTTGTTATGACAAAGACTGAAGATGACCTCTTGATCGATGGAGACGACCGACTGAGGAGTAGTTGGTGGACCAATGAGAAACCCAGATGACCAGATGAGCCAACCATTTGGAGGAGCCAAGATGACCGGCTGGAGGAGACCAACCAACCTCCAGACCAACCAACCGGCCAAGAGGTGAGTCGACCAGTTCAAAGGTTGAACTAGTCAACCCTGATTGGCAAGCACATATATTCATTAATAACAAGTTGCATGTGATGTAGACCTTAGATGACCTTAGTTCCTTGTGGCTCCAAGGAACTACAATAGGATGGCCATAATCATCACTTTATCATTATTGTATGTTTTGTTTGTGGGATATAGCATGCATATGATATGTACTATATATGTGGTGACTGGATACACATATGCATATATAAGCATATTAAAACCCCTCAGTATAATATTAAGTCTTAGATGCCTTCCATAAGTAGCTCACATGAAAATCTTGATCGACAAGTGTGGGCATCCCAAGGGTGGTGTGCTTTTTATCTCATAGAAGTGTGATGCTAGTTGTGTGGGTCCGCCAAGCGGGGTGCACTCCTATCATGTTGACTTTTGGGTCAAGCTTAACTAAGTGGTCTTAATGAGATTAAGCACTTAGAGGCACACAAATGACTATGACAAAGAGTTATGCATATCATCTATCCAAGAATTGCATATGATGCAATTGGTAAATGTGACCTACCTTAATAATTGATTATGGACGCTAGCGTTGACCGGGTAATAACACAATTGTTTTGGATCTTAGCTCACTAGAAGGTTGTACACTACAATCTTCTGAATTGATGGAGAGTTCTATCAGTTTGATCAATATAGTGGGAGCGATAATTAATTAAAGACCTAATTAATATCGTCAATTTTCAAATCAAATCAAATAAAAAGAGTTTTGGACTAAATTTGAAAATTTCCTTTTTTGTAGAATACATGGCTACCAACAACAATCATTTTTTGTTGTGGTCAGTCCTTGAGAAGGACAAGTTGAATGGGAACAACTTCCACGACTGGTTTAGGATGTTGTGAATTATTCTCACTCAAGAGCAAAAGCTCTATGTCCTAGATACACCAGAGCCAGAAGAACCCGGTCCCACCGCACCAAAGGCTGAAAGGGATGCTTACAGGAAGCATACTGAGGATGCCATTGATGTGAAGTGTTTGATGTTGTGCTCAATGAACTATGAGTTGCAGAGACAACATGAGAACATGGATGTCATTGAGATGGTTCAACATAACAAGAACATGTATCAAGATCAAGCACGACAAGAGAGATATGATGTCTCCAAGGCATTGTTCAAGTGCATCATGATAGAAGGAAATCTAGTAGGCCCTCACACACTCAAGATGATTGGGTATGTGGAGAACCTAACTCGACTTGGATTCCCTCTGAGCCAAGAGTTGGCTACTGATGTGATACTGCAATCGTCGCTAGAATCCTACAATTAGTTTGTGATGAACTACAATATGAACAACTTTGACATGTCACTGACAGAGTTGTTGGGCATGTTGAGGACAGCCGAGGCATAGATGAAGAAAGACAAACCCAAATGTGTGATGATAATCAGTAGAAAGAAGGGAAAGTCTAAAGGCAAGGGTAAGGGCAAAGTAAAGAAAGGTTCTGATGCTAGCCAGCAGCCCAGGTCATTTTCAACTCTCAAAGCCAAGGGAGGGGTGAACAAGGGAGGAAAATTTCACCATTGTCATGAGCCAGGATATTGGAAGAGAAATTACCCTCTCTACATAGATGAACTAAAGAAGAAGAAGGAGAGGATGGAAGCCTCCACCTCAAGTATCATGAATAAACTTAAAATACTTCTTTATCTTAGGTATATGATACCAAGATATAGATCTTACATATATGATGTGCATCATCTAAAAAGAAGTGATGGCCTTTATGAAAGGACCAAGAATTAATACTCATCAACATTGGAGCAAGTATTGCCTACATAGATAGTAGTATCTTTTAGTTTATTTCAGCACAAAGGGCATGTAATAGAGTTATGAATTGCTATTTCATTTTTCCAATAAATAGAAACATTTTGTTTCTGCATCTTGTAATGACAAGGATGTCTATTAATAAAGATTCATGTTTCAATTTCAAAGATATGATCTTTAATGGCAATGCCTTATTTATCTTGTGGTACTTGATATGCATGAGATAAAATAAATAATACCTAAAAGTTATTGTTGACTCAAACAATTAATTAGCATTATCATCTAAACAAATGAATGAGAAATTCATATCTAGGTTCCATGCTGATTGATAAACTATACTCTCTTGGTTAATGAACCATTAAGAGATATGAATATCTTATTTATTGAGCATGATGATAAGTCAATCTTCACTCGGAGAATGACTATTCTATTAGGTATAATACATATTGATGTATATACATACCTATTGGAATAAATGCTAATACTTCAGATATGGTACTTAATGAAATACCAATATGAATATCTTGAAATGTTCAAGAATATCATAAATGAAGAAAAAACTTGGTAAAAGTATTAACTCTTTGATATGATCAAAGAATGAGATACTTAAACCAAATGTTTGAGGACCTTGTGAGTAACTATGATAGTGTATCATAGAGAACTCATGATTAAGGAATAATGATGTCTAAATCAAAGAAGGAATCATACTTTAATTAGTAAGAGCATGATCATCAAACAAATAACTAATCTTCTAGAATTCTTCTAAAGAACATGCTTTACACTAAATAAAGGTATAAAAGGAGATTAAGAATCACAAATGTTGTGGAATCTCAAATTCCTTATGTAACAGATGCACCTCATATATCTAGTAGAAAACACCTTGAGCTTGATGGATAATGATGTCCTACAAACTCAAAAGTGATTAATTGGTTATATGTTGATGAGCCAATAATCCATCTAGATGATGTTGAGGAACCATATTTTGAGTTATGGCTTGAAGCCATAAGATCCAAATGACTTCCATGTGAACCAAATAAGGTATGACCTTAATGGTAGCACTTATAGGGATAAAACCCATAAGTGCAATTGGGTCCTAAGAGTTAAGACTAACATGGATGACATTTGAAGAGCTGATAGATTGAGATAAAGTCAAGTGAGTTCAAGGTGTTGAACCTGGTGATTTTATTTAACCAATTGCAGTGGCTATAGGCCATATAGGATCATGCTTGCTATTGGAACTTGAAGACTATGAAATTTTTCATATGGATATTTAAACCGCATTCCAAGTCAAAATAACATGACGATGTGTACGTGACACAACCTAAAGGGTTTTATAATTCCGTTAATGCAAATGTAATCTACAAGTTACAAGAGATTAATCAATATGATTGATTAAATACAAGAACCTCATAACTGGAGTCTTTACTTTGATAATATAGTCAAAAGGATTATTTGATATGTCAAAATAAAGAAAGGATCTGTGACAACCTCGATTTTCTCTCTCCTTTATTGTACTCTTCCTCTCTCATCAAGTGACTTATACTCAATTGAATATCAATTACATAGTTTGAGTATGGTTATACTTCCTTTTAGTCGCACCAATGATCATTTGAGATGTTTGACATTAATTGACCTTTTCGAGCTAAGTTCCACACTTCAATGTGTCACCATATTATTATATATGTAGAACCTACTTCAATAAACTCTCCTTGACAAAAATTGTGTATCATGTTCTAGAGGACTCGAATACAAATCTAGTAGCCCAAAAATCACCTAAATTAGGATTATAAATCATTAGATATTACTATTTGAATGCCTCCATCTAATGTATTATGTTATTTGGATTTTGGAACCTTTTTGGGCCCAAATACAAATCAGGGCCTAGTTGTTTTCCCTCCTCCCCTCTTCTGTTTTGGGAAAGATCGCTGGACTAGGAAGAGCGCCTGCCGCCTTCAGCCAAATCGGGCAACGAGGAAAGCTCTTAATTGCTTGGAATCCAAACCCTAGTGCTCTTGATCTGATTAAAACCCCTCTCATCAAGCCTTTGTTCATATTATTGGTTTCTTCTTTCCTTTAGCCGCGTTTCCCCTCTCCTCCCTTCCTGGCGGCAAGGGCTGCTCCGCAGGTGGAAAGGGGCTACCAAGGTGGCTGCCCCTCCCGATATATGCCTGGAGGCCAGCACGGTGGCGAACCCTGGTGGCCAATGTACCCAGATCCACAACCCCCGCCTCGAGCCTCTTGCCGCTGCGGAAGGTGCCGATGATGAAAGGCTAGAGCAAAAGTCGTCGACCTGCCAAGCCGGTGGCCAAATCCCCCACGGCAGGGTCTTGTCCTTGAAGATGAAAATGGGCCGCAATAGCGCACCCAAGACCATGCATACCCCGACCTTGCCTTGCCTCGAGCTTCTGGAGGTGTCGTGGTTGTTGAGGGAGACCTGAGCGTCGTCCCCTGTTTCCACTCTATTCCTGCGCAAGAACAGGGGTTACGCGATTGGGGAAGATGATCAGCAACCGCCCGAGGCATGGGTCAAGAGAGGAGTCTGGATCGGATGTCCATGGGCCATGGAGTGGCCGGCCCAACTGCGACTCACACCCTGGGAGGGTGCAGATGATGCCCAGACAGGCCGCCCGATCTTACATCAACGGCCAGGATCCTCTACGTAATCATGGTAACGTTATCAATCAGAATCCATATGGTTTCGATGTGGAATTTACAAAAATCATAACTTCCTCATTTTAAGGCCAAATATAGCAGAATTATATATCAAATCGATCAAATCGAAAAGACCTACAACATGAGCTTATTTCTAAAACCTGAATCTTCTTCTAGTTTCCTTATATTACTAAAGATGTAACCTTTGACTACTTTGAATATGCTTAACACATGATTATGATTAATGATTGGATCTTGATGCTCAGTTTACCCCCGATCCTTAAATCAGTACTCGTGATATATACTTGAACTAAATGAAGGTCCTACTCTCACTATTGTTCATCATGACCCTTTTTGTACATATGTGCCTATTTTGGACTATAATGTTGAACCCTAGATGTCCTATGAAAATATTTAACCCTAGAGAAAGGAGGCAATTGAATATTTGATTCTTGATATATAGGTGAGGGAGATGTCCCAGGAACCAAGATTATGTGTGATATCCATGATGAGCCTCATACTCGGGTTAGTAGTTACATATAAAGGAATCTAGTGGTTGCCCTTGTTTCTCGAAAGGTGGGTAGAAATTTTTGTTATGGGTAGATGGTTGTGGTTAACATGTCTTGTTGGACACATATACATCTTAGCTTGAGTGTCTTGAAGCTCTTTCTAGATACAAGTGAGAAAGATTACAAAACCTCAAGGTTGATGACAATGTTGTTCCTCGAATGATGCTTGATACATGAAATATCTCACTTATGTTTAAAAACTGATATATGCTAGATGAGCCACTCTCATGAGATAGACCTAGTATGAAATCATACTATACGTAAAAGATGTAGCCTTGAAATCATGATTTGGATATGATGATGTCTAGAGATTTTACCTTGCATAATCAGGAGTACCATGCCTAATATCATACCCCCAAAAAAAGGGGGGGGGATTAACTCGAGATGTCGATGCTCTTGGATCATAAATAAACATGATGAATAAATTGTTTAATTCTCATTTTGAAATTAAAAGTAATGAATGTAATCGATTAGAGTTGGTAGAAATTGTGGACTAAAAATATGTATAAAATATAGTATAATGATGAAGTCTACACGTCCTGTGGTTATCACTTTTAGAAGTCATGATCGTGAACATGTCCACTAAGAATTGATAAACATAGATTTTGATAATATACCCTGGTTGTGTATGAAGATTAGTACAAAAACCCTGATATATGGATACTAAAGGATGGGTAAACCCTAATTCCATGATGACGTCACATTACGATGGAACAATAAGTAATATGTATATAGCTGAGATGAGTACACCCTTGATGAGGATAATCTAGTGTGCCTCCATCATGCGAAATGCCTTGATGACCATGGTTGGATACCTAGACTCGATGGATATTGGCTTGACTCTTAACTATGATCTTGGTTGAATTTTGGGGACAAAATTCCTTGTAAGGAGGGAAGGATGTGACAACCTCGATTTTCTCTCTCCTTTATTGTACTCTTCCTCTCTCATCAAGTGACTTATACTCAATTGAATATAAATTACATAGTTTGAGTATGGTTATACTTTCTTTTAGTCACACCAATGATCATTTGAGATGTTTGACATTAATTGACCTTTTCGAGCTAAGTTCCACACTTCAATGTGTCACCATATTATTATATATGTAGAACCTACTCCAATAAACTCTCCTCGACAAAAATTGTGTATCATGTTCTAGAGGACTCGAATACAAATCTAGTAGCCCAAAAATCGCCTAAATCAGGATTATAAATCATTAGATATGACTATTTGAATGCCTCCATCTAATGTATTATGTTATTTGGATTTTGGAACCTTTTTGGGCCCAAATACAAATCAGGATCCAATTGTTTGCCCTCCTCCCCTCTTCTATTTTGGGAAAGATCGCTGGACTAGGAAGAGCGCCTGCCGCCTTCAGCCAAATCGAGCAACGAGGAAAGCTCTTAATTGCTTGGAATCCAAACCCTAGTGCTCTTGATCTGATTATAAACCCCTCTCATCAAGCCTTTGTTCATATTATTGGTTTCTTCTTCCCTTTAGCCACGTTTCCCCTCTCCTCCCTGCTTGGCGGCAAGGGTTGCGCCGCAGGTGGCAAGGGGCTACCAAGGTGGCTGCCCCTCCCGATCTATGCCTGGAGGCCAGCACGGTGGTGAACCCTGGTGGCCGATGTACCCAGATCCACAACCCCCGCCTCGAGCCTCTTGTCGCTGTGGAAGGTGCCAATGAGGCAAGGCTAGAGCAGAAGTCGTCGACCTGCCAAGCCGGTGGCCAAATCCCCCACGGCAGGGTCTTGTCCTTGAAGATGAAAACGGGTCGTAACAGTGCGCCCAAGACCATGCCTACCCCGATCTTGCCTTGCCTCGAGCTTCTTGAGGTGTCGTGGTTGCTGAGGGAGACCTGAGCGTCGTCCCCTGTTTCCACTCTGTTCCTGCGCAAGAACAGGGGTCACGAGATTGGGGAAGATGAACAGCAACCGCCCGAGGCCTGGGTCAAGAGAGGAGTTTGGATCGGATGTCCATGGGCCATGGAGTGGCCGGACCAACTACGACTCACACCCTGGGAGGGTGCAGATGATGCCCAGGCAGGCCGCCCGATCTTGCATCAACGGCCAGGATCCTCTACATAATCATGGTAATGCTATCAATCAGAATCCATATGGTTTCGCTGTGGAATTTACAAAAATCATAACTTCCTCATTTTAAGGCCAAATATAGCAGAATTATATATCAAATCGATCAACTCAAAAATACCTACAACATGAGCTTATTTCCAAAACCTAAATCTTCTTCTAGTTTCCTTATATTGCTAAAGATGTAACCTTTGACTACTTTGAATATGCTTAACACATGATTATGATTAATGATTGGATCTTGATACTCAGTTTACCCCCGATCCTTAAATCAGTGCTCATGATATATACTTGAACTAAATGAAGGTCCTGCTCTCACTATTGTTCATCATGACCCTTTTTGTACATATGTGCCTATTTTGGACTATAATGTTGAACTTTGCCTAGATTGCTAATCTTGCTTCTAATGGAAAAACACCTATTTTGGAATATATTTCTTATGACCTTATGTTGCTGATCTAAACCATCCCTTATGCTTGGCTCTTTTTGATTGGTGATCTTTGACCTTGTTTGCTCTATTGTGAGTCTTTTGACCCTAGAATGCATGTAAATACCTTAAACCTTGTTATGATTATAGAAAGTGCATGGAACGTCATAATGGCATGAAACTTGAACCACACCATCATGATGACCTCTAGATCAGCACAATATCATATAATGAACCAATAAGTAACATGGAACCCACCTTGGCCAAAACCCTAAAATGCACCTAATTAGGGTAATGATGAGAATCTAATGTATATATGTAATCTTGTTGTTAATCAGGTTTGGCATATGGCTAGATGGTGAAGGATATGTTAGGTTGTGAAATCTCTGAATCAGGTATGGGCCTTATCTAGTTATATGACTACCGCTTTCTTGCTTGAAAAGACATATATTATATGCTTGTTTGTCTATTTTCTCAAATATTGCCATGTAGTATTGCTATGTCATACTCGATGTTTGCTTCGTCTGTTTTATAACTTGAACACATATATAAATGGAACTCCATTATAATATTGTTGATAAAGGGCTCTTGGTTACGACCTTGAGGTCCCTCTCGTATAAAAGGGTTAGCTAAGCTTGAGCACCCTTACGGACCCTTCCGACGGGAAGTTGGTCAAAGGCCTTAAACATGTTTGATATTGTTGGTATAATGGAGTGAAATGACATAAAATATGGTTTCGCATTTGTTAAACAATTAACATGTTTATTCTTGTTCGTTTAATCTTGAAATCTTTTCAAAATTATGCAAAGATTATATATATGTGTATCTTTCAGCCCCATACTCAACACCTCGTGTGTTGACCCATTTCTCGTATGTTGTTTTTAGGTTCAGAGATGGCTAGAAGGTTGATGGGCTTGCTAGGTGTACTTGTTGTAAGATCCAGATATAGTATACATGACTAGACTTGTACAAAGTGACTCTTGAATATGTAATTCAAATCATGTAATATAATGATGTTGCTTAATATATCTTATTGATTGTTGAGATTATGTTGGTGCTTGTATCTTGTTATCTGTTCATGTGTGCTAAGCTTTACGCTTCCGCATTTTGCCTTTGGTATATGTTTGGTTCATGGGACTGGGATTCTGGTTCCATGACAGGATCTATGATTACAAAGATTTTGTGAGAGCATATTCATATTCCACATGATGATGAGGAATGAAACGTTCTAATAAAATGAAACTAGTGTGTAAATATCTTCTTTAAAGGAAAAAAAAAAAGAAATGTCCTATGTGATAGGAATAGAGACCTATAGAGATAGTTCTCAAAAGTCTCTTGATTTGATAAAGAGAGAGCATACATTTCCAATATGTGTTGAAGGGTTCAGTATGCAAAGATTTAGTGGGAGAAAGCTTGTTAATGTTGCATGGAGTTAGTCTCTCAAGATGCCAAGTGTCCCAAATTCTTATGAAGAATAGGAACACATAGATTGATGCCTTATGAATTCACAATTGGATCTATCATGTATGAAATCATCCCATTATCTTGTATGTATCAGACATGACAAGAAAATACATATGCATTCATCATCTTGTATGTATTGGACATGACAATATGATATGCCCATCCAGTTATCTTGTATGTAACGGACATGACGAGTGGATGTTTGTCTACTTCCAGTGAGAATCATTGGAATACCATAAAGAACTTATTTAAGTACTTATGAAGTATTAAAGTATTAGTTCTATGGTAATAAAAGGAAGATTTGAGTGTAAAAGAGTTACACTGATGCAAGCTTCCGAAATGATAGAAAAATGATTGCAAAATATAAAAGTGAATATTTTTTTTATAATGGAAATGTTCTGAGTAAAATTAAAAGACTATTTAATTCTAAAAGGAATGTCGAGTATCCTTGTGTTATGAATAGAAGAGGATACTATATGGATCTAGAAGTTCATATAGATGAACTTATAGATATTCCAACCATTGATGACAAAGTAGAAATACTAAGTCAAACTATGGAGCTAATTTTTAGGCAAGGAATATCAGATAGCATATTACGACAACTCCATCTCATACAAAATGTCATACAGCAAGGAGATGTGAAACATGCAATATACTGACTAAAACAAATTGTTGCTAACTCCCTGGATTAGCACTAGCACAATAGAAACATGTGGGACATGTTGAGAGATCACTAAGAATATGATTCAAGGTCATTGGCTCTAAGTGCAAGTGGGAGTCTATTGGTATGTATGCCCTAAGAGCCAATCATATGATGATTGGATTGGCATACGTCATGATTGATTTGATAAATATCAAAGGAAAGCTTCCAATTTATTCTAGCTCAATCTATTATGAGATAAATGATGGAGTAGAATGAACGTCTAAAGAATGAAAATACTCAATGGCGTATGTCTTTAGGTTGAGGACATGAACAATGATATCATATGGATGCTAAGAGTATGTACATTCTTGTTATGTCCCTAGTCGGATGTCATTGTGGGAGGTTGATAGACAACAATGACACATCAAGACTAGAGTGTGTGTTGGTTGATGATAGTGTCTCATTAGTCATGATATGTGATATCAAACCAAGCACATAGATACATGTTAGAGAATAGTGTATCAGACAGACCCACCATGAGTGTGACACATGGAACCATGAAATGGTAGTCAGAATCATCTCTCATAGTGATGGTGGTGATTGTGATTCTTAGACCTAAAATCACTACACTTGTCGAATGTGATTGGGTACACTTTGACATCATCAAATGTAGTCCTAAAACATGGGTTGTTATAACAGGTGAGGATTGGGTGGCTTTGATGCATGAGATAGATTGTGAGTGATAGATATGGGATTTGTCCCTCCTAAGGGAGTATGATGTCCAGGCCACTTAATAAGCGAGACTAAGAAAGGCATGTGCTGCCACATGTGAATCAATATATGATATTGATGTCACACATATCTCAAACAGTATGCTCTAGTTCAAGAAACATGAATGAACATTGAAAGTATGACAACTCCATGCCTTGAGTTCATTCAGGATATCAGAAACAAAAGAATTATACATTCACTAGAACACCAATCATAGATTGTAGGTTGAAAGTTGTTCTCTAACTTTCCTTTTCACTTGGGTAGCACTGATGTACGACTAGGCACCACTCTTTATTTGTGATGTCATAAGTTATTTATGGACATTCACTGCCAATGTAAAATGGGACCTATAGGGTCACACATAAAGGATTAACCTAGACGAGGAGTTTGTCCATGAATGATGTTTGGATTGATTACTAAAGTGTTTAGGTACTCAATCAAACATTCAATCAATAGACTTGACTTAGAATCATCAAGTTTAAGTGTTGAATCAACTGATTTGAGTGTCAGATTGATTGAGAACTGAATTGACTATGTTCTACACAAGTTGGACCACCAACCGACTAGTTCATTAGGTAAACCGATCGACTCATGGTCAATGAAATGATCGGTTCACTCCGGTGAACCGATCGGTTCACTTGTCCAAACGAGCAGTGTTGGGTTGTCCCAGTTTGTGAGAAAAGATTTCCGTTTCACTTGTTCAATTTGATTGGGACAAGAATTAATCTTTGAATTAATTAGAAACGAATAAGGAAAGTCAATTGTAGGTAGGTCTGGGAAATGAAATGACTGGTTCACTAAGTGAACTGATTGGTTCACACTCCCAACTGACTGGTTTACTAGTGAACCAATCGACTCACCTTGACAAATGACTGTTTCAATTATAAAATGACCGGTTCGCCTGCTGAAGTGCAAATTGTTCATGGAAATTTCGGACCCTTATACTCCTACACAGACTAGGAACCCTAACCCTACCCTCTACTATAAATAGAGGGGTACAGGGGGGCTTCTCCAGAGACACAACTCAGAACATCAGTTGCTCTGCAAAGTTGTTGTCCTCTCTGGTTGTGGTAACCGAGAGAGCCCAAGCAAGTTCTACCTGTCCAGGGTAGAACAACGAGGGAAAGACAACTATAGAGAAGAAACTAGTTGTGGGAGAGTGTGTCGGTAACTAGTACGTCGAAAAAAGGGGACAACTCCTTCTAGTCTGTCCTTGAGGATGACTAGAGTTCCTGATATTCCATGTGGACTATCAATAGAGGTGGGAGACTTATGCCACTCAGGAGGATGATAGTCAACCACAGTCAGGTCAAGACCAGGAGCTGCACAGACTCTGTCAAAGATAGGTGATTGAAGACCGTACTTGCTGTGAGGTATAGTCACTGAGCAAGCCTTAGGACCAGGTATATCTCGTTAAAACCATCCTTCCCATTACATAGATATTGATGTGATATGCTAGTTATGGGTTTATTGTCAAGTAAAATTCTTGTTCCCATTGCCTACTCTGACCATGTAAAACCCATTAGTGGTATTAGAGCCACATCAATCCTCAAAGAATCATACATGAGGCAACCGCATACCTCTACTCAGGGTTGTCTATTCTAGGCCACATCATATTGAACTTCTCATGATTCCTCATGTCTCAGAGTCTAGGTCTCCAACCTTCATCATCGGGTCTCTCCCTCTCTCTAGAGCTAACCCTACAACTGGTCCTACCACTGGAGGTTCTCTCCCAAAAGATGGGTCAAGCTCTCAAGGTTACACGTCTACCCCCCAACCAGGGTGAAACATACTAACCAAACTTATATCTGGTCAAGATCATCCAAAGCTCTTACATGCCCATCTCATTAACTATTAGGCACAACCTATCTGTCTTAGGTCTAAAACCTACTACCAACCTTATTGTCACTCTCTTCTACATAGGTATGTGCCTCTTCTTGTTCATATATGCTCGTTAGGGTTCCTATAAGGTCATCAGCAACCCTCTCAATGAGAGAATTATCCCTCACCCTAACAGACACAACCCACCCAAGATCGGGTCACCATAAGGCACTAGAGGTCAGACAACCACTCATAGTCTATGTGTCTCATGCATACTCAAAGCCTTTAAGTAAAGCATTCATGCTAAACCCACGTACATACATGTGTGGTCAACTATGATATCAAACTTATTGTGTCTTCTCTTTCTCTATCCACTACTTAAGGTTTGGGTTGAACATTGTCCTCAGAGGATACATCAGGTCTCTTCCTCTTCATGAAGGCTTCTTCCTCCAAGGCTATCTATAACCTCCTCATCCTATGGGATGGTCTAATATCAACATTCTCCTGAGAGGACGGCAACACAGGCCATGCAACCTAAGCATGTAACTAAACTTGGTCAGAGTTTCTAATTATCAATACTTATGTCCATGACATCTTTCTTACATGCTTTTTATTATTTGGTGGAGGATTCCTTAATCCTTATCATTCTTAATCCCAAAACTTAGGAGGGTGGTGGAGAGAGAAACACTATTCTCTTAGATTAATACATGAGTTAGGTTTGAGAAGGGAAGAAGACAGATGAGAGAGTCCTAGAGTTATCTTACTTTGAGACAAAACCTTCGATTTAGGCCACGTAGTCACACAATATCTGGGAGTCCTCGTAGATGGACTAGCAGGGTGGAGGAAAGTCTTGCCAGCCCCCGAATTGTGATCCTTTTCTAGACACCTCCATCATTGGAAAATCCTCTAATAACTCCCTTGGTTCTAAAGAGTTTGTAAAATTTAACAATTATTAGAGATTAAATGGAAAACCATGCTCTGATACAAATTGTAATGACCCCACTTCCCAGTAACCCCCAATTAAGGAAGACCAAGAAGTCAGAGCCACTATCCCAAAATAGGATCAATGGTTTTGCAAATAATAAAAAATAATTAATAAATTATACCAAAGACTAAGCTTAAAATAGGATAAAACATTTCACATACATTTCAAAAATAGGAATCTAGAACATCTACCCACTATAGAGTTCTACTTAAAATCCTCCTTTATGGATTAACTTTATTCTTCACAAATGCCTCTTTACTATTTATCCACTTTTAGATATTCCTAAAATGTCGATAAATAAAACTTTGGTTAGTATAAATGAACATATCGGTATGTGGTGACAAGAAAAATATTGCACATATATTCTAACAACTTAATCACATCAAATAGTTATTAACAATGCAAGATTAGATTTTTCAATATAACTTTGCAACCACTTTTACTCATACTCTAGGATACCCTCTCTTAGGGTTTAGTCCTTGCAAGTGACTTTGAGGCTACCTTCTCCATCCTGAGTTTGGTACCTAGGGTCACCTCTCTGGGTGCCCAGTGGTCTTCCCTCTGGGGCTTGACCACCTCTGACCTTCCCTCTGGGGCTTGGTCTTTTATCTAACATCCAGAGATGGTATGTAGGTTTGGTCAAGTCATATATATATACTTAAATTGTGATAATCATATTCACTTTAAAGTTTTCAGAAATAAAAGCATTCAAACAATTTATTTCCTTACAATCGATAAAATGTCAGGAAGCACTGAGAAACATAAAGTGTGTACTCATAATTAACCTCATACCTAATTTGGAGATCTCACAGGAAATAATCACCATCCAATCCAATCAGATAATCCAAGCAATCAATCAAGCCAATCACACAAGCAAAGCAGAATCCTAAAAAGCATGTACAACCTATTTACCACACAATCATCAAGAACTTACTTTATTGACTTGAGATTACTTCTGTTCTTTTCATCTATTTCTCAACTTTCCCCTTTTATGTCAACAAAACCCTAAACAACAATGATAGGTTCAAAACCCTAATTACTCACTTGATCATATTAAAACCTTCTTTATCATCAATTTGACTTAGGATCATCCTAATATCATCTCATACAAAGGATCTTGAAAAGTAACTCATTAAAAGCCATTAACACCTAGATTATGGTTTCTAAGCCCATTAATGCACTTTATTCATATGAAACCCTAAATTATCCAGTTAAGCACATGGATCATCCTTTTAGATTCAAAACATCCTTTTTAATAACAACATGTTAATATTCTCATAAAACATCCATATGACCTTTCCCAATTTCACTAATCATAAAATTAGGGTTTCTTACTCATGAAAGCATTAAAGATAGCCACTTTAGGTACTTTTTGGATTGCAAGCAGATCTAGGTTTTAATTTTATTTTATTGAATTCCTTGCATTTTTTTTATCAAAAACCACATATTATTTGCCTAGTTCTGAGTTATGGTTTATTTACTATGTTATTTGCAAGTTAAATACTAAGAGACTAATCATAGGCTTACATGTCACTCTTAGCGTATATTTCATTTATTAGCGGGCCAGCTATATAAAAGAACTATTTTACCTTTTTGCCCTTATGGGTAACGTGCATCCCCAGGGGCCCTCGTGTCTTTTTGCTCGTATTCATCCCCTTCCTCACAATCGCCTGGTTGCAGCGACGTCCGACGCATGCGGGCCTCCTTTCTTTAGGGTGCTGGCATCGCGAGGCAGCAAGAGGGTAGCTGTACCTCTACAGATCCTTGTCAGACCCAGCCTGACCCTCGACGGTGGTGTTCTCTGATAGGATATAGGGTGAGAAAAACTCCCTCCACTTAGTCGTCTCTTCTGTTGTAGTCGGGTCGAAGGCCTAGGGCAAGGCTTCAGCGGCGATCCTGGGACATGGATGGTCGAACAAGATCCATCCCACGGTTCCACACTTCCTTACTGCATCTCGAGATGACCTCAGCCACCAAACTGGACCTCTACCTTGTCAGGGGATGGCTGAAGAAGGAGGGGCATCAAGGTCTTAGTTATGGGATGTAGATTTGCATCGAGTATGGGATCATGAAGTCTGTTGCACAACACAACCCCATCTAAACCCCTTTTATATCCTGAGCACTTGGCCTTCTCCCGATACACTTCCCGTATGAGCAGGAGACCATGGGTCTTGGATCACCACCAAGAAATAAGAAGGAACGTTTCCTTTTCCTTTTAATTAAACCCCATAAAAGAAAATTTATTATATCTTTTCCTCCATAGCCTCTTTTCACACCAAAAATTAGGAGAAGTCGAATCATGGTGTTTCCTTTCATGGGAACCAAATATTAACTTAAATAACCCCCATATCTATATGATTCTTGATTTCCAAGATAAAACTAAATATTTATCAAATAAGTTACTTAAGCCACAAGGTATCTTGGAACCACCTAGATTTTCTCCCACAATCTTAGATTGGGATTATCTCTTATCTAAAATTATCTTGGACATTAATCTTGGGTATGAGATTCCTTTTTTTTCCTATTGTGTTTCTCAAGGACTAATGTGTGAACTTTTAATTAAATACCACATATCTTTTTATCCTTTTGTCATTTTAATTCCAAACTTTACGAGAAAGTCCAAAATTGCTTAAAATTATTATGTGCCAACTTTGGGACTCAAATTCGAAAGTATGATAGACTTTTCTTCATATATAAGTTATCACTTAAAAAGGCATATTTTATACATATTTTCTCTCTCTTACTCTTTTATATTCTTTATTTGGATTCCTTTTACCATTAGAAACCATATGGATTCGAAATCTCATCCATGATGATTAAATTATACATATTTCCCCATATTTCCATTATTATATCAATTTCTTTTCTTATTTATGCATTATTTGATTTTCTTTCTCTTTTTATCATCTTGGACTTACTAACTTAATTGGGTCCACGAAATCATATATTTAAAGGAAATATTATCAAAGAAATCCATACATAAATCATACAATTTCATTATCATATATTTAGTGGAGAAATGGCATTTCAACTATTCAAGCCCAAAAATTGGGGTTGTAACAGATATTATAATAGAAATACTCACAAAAAGGGTGTGTTGATCTAGTTTTAGGTCATAGTACAAAACCGTTGTGTGAAAGGGAAGGGTAAAATGGTTCAATTTAAGGTCATGGTCCATAAATGTAAAAGTATGTGATGGTTAACACGACGTGGGTGGGTATATTTTAGGTCATGTTCTAGGATCGTTGGATGAGAAAATGAAAGTTATTGTGATCCAGTTTTAGGTCATGGTCAAGAACTGCATTGATATGAAAGTGAAAGTGAAAGTGGGGGTAATGGGCTAGTTTTAGATCATGGTATAGAACCATGATTTTGAGTAGGAAAGATTTATGGAGAACATTCAATTAGTTGTCATCTCAGTCAGATAAGAAGATACTTATGATCGCATAGGAGTGATATGTTTACAGTATGAGTTTGATAATTGATCATGATCTGGAAGTTAAGTTCAAGATTGAGCATTGTGTAGCCTTAGGGTGTGATTGTGAACCTTTTGTTTTAAATCCATCAAGCCTAGTTGGATGACCTTTTGAGTAGGAAGTTATTAATAACATGTATGTATGAACGCATCATAGTTGAAGCAGCTGGTACAAAGCTAAATGTGGTTTATTTGAGAAAGCACACATCTTGTAGGAAAAACTGGGTAGCCTTTTGGTGTAAGGTTGAAGGTTTGAAATTTTGATTTTTGGATGGTCAAGGCTTCTTGGTTTCCATGGATTGGTTGTCCTTTTGGACTTTTTAAGATCAAAGGCCTAGATAAAAGATTAGTCAAATTTTTGAATGAATTTTGGTAGCCTTTCAATACGTACCAAAAGGTTCAAGTATAAGTGATGCCACATGAGAATAGACCATATATACTTTAAGACTGGAACATGTCAGAAGATGTTGGAAAATGTTGCCAAAGTTTAAGGTGTCATGGGGATAGCCTTAGCATCATTCATATGTGGTGTAGGCTACTACAAATGTGGAAGCTAACCTCTCAAGAAGATATTATACACAAGGGTATATTTTAGCAGCTTAAAGATAGGGTTTTGAGCTATGCAAATAATGTGATTTGATGGAATCTAGCAAGCCTACCATAGAGGATAGGTTGGGAGATTGATTGGTCATACTATAAATTTTTTTGAAAGTAGCATTCATGATGGTTTCAAATTGATCTAAGAAATTTTTGACATGCAAATATAGTTTCCATGAGATAATTCAATGCTAAAAGGTTTGTTTAAGATTGTTTCAAGTTTGTTGAGCTTGAAAGATTGTTCAAATATGTTGCGATTGAAAAGACTGTTCAACTTGGTTGAGATTGAAGATATTGTTTGTTAGGAATCATGGAGGTGACAGGTGCAATGGAAGAAAAAAGAAGTATATATACATTCCCGTGAGAAGATCTCACCTACAATAACATATCAGGAAGGAGGGATGTGAGGTATACCTTGTTTTTGAGTTGATTTGGTGACATTTCTCACAAGTAATTTGCGATGAATAGAAGATATCGATGGCATACACCCAAGACAGCCACAAAAGCATATAAATATCTTTATCATCCACACAAATGATGAGAACTCCACATCACTTGAAGTCCATGAAATGGAACAACCTTTCCATTGGTAATGTCCTAGCATTACACTATCTCTCTTTCTCTCTCTCCTTGTAGGAAATGATTGCTAGGGTCCCGTGTTAGAAAAATGAAACAAAAATCCTAGCCATCTTGACCATTTATGTAGGATAGGTAAGGAAGAAGGTTTCTAATAACACTGGGAAATGAAAAGGAAACAACTCCTTTCAAGTACTTTGTTCACTGAAGCTAGTCGGCTAATAGGCCAGTCCATTCAGGTGACTGGTTTGTGACATATCATTCTAGAACAAATGTTCAAACTTAATGATTTAGTCTAGTCATTAGACTGGAATATCCAATTGTATGATTGCAATTATTTAACCAATCAGATGATTAATATATCCTATCAAGTGATTGGATTTTTTTCATCTCAATAAACCAACTTGTGTGTTAGTTGACCAAGTGTTCAATCCATTCAGCTGACATGACTTTCCAATCAACCGACTAAGATTACAGTCAGTCCTTCAATGATCTAATTGATTATCTAATCCTTTTAGTAACCAATTAATCATAAATTAGTCCATTAATGATCTAATTGATTACCTAAACTTTTTAGCAACCAAATAATTATGAGTCCATGATTATACTCATCTTCCTTATTTTTATTCTATGCATGTGAACCTATAGGCTCCACATTATGTTGTTAATTATGTAAATAATCACATTATGAATTCAAAGACAATGATAGTAACTAGAAGGAGTTTATTTCAACCAAAGTAATTGAAGAAGTTGGAGAAAAAATTCAACCTAGTGTTGTGACCAATGTTATAGTGATTTTGTAATCCCTTTGTCTCTAATATATAAATAGAATCTAAAGCATGAAATTTCATCCTCTAAATGTGAAATCATTGGTCCTTGATATAGAGTAGACTATTTGAAATACATATGAGCTAAAATATCAAATATTGACTCACACGAACATGGACCATGCATTTCATAGCCTCTCTAAAAAAGTGGTCAAAATATTACTCCAATAGAAGGGAAAAATTCCATCTACATCACTGAAAATAATCCACATGTGTCACAGTGAACCCAAGAATTACAAGTATGACAACCCTTATTCAAGGTGACATTAAGTGGTGTCAAAATGCACTTCACCCATTTCGAGAGTTTAGGTTTAAGCACCACAATAAACACTATCACATTTTGATGTATTCTGATTGCCATTTCTGTCTACCATGTGTCATAATCAAGTTGCACTGTCAGGTAGACTTGTTCACAATAAGTACCTACGTGTTTGAATTGATGTCCAATACTATTACTAATGAGACATACTCATCATATAACACACATACTGGTCTTAATGTACTATTATCATCATAATTTCCATAATAATATCTGACTAAGGACCTAGACAAGAATGATTACTCTTAGCATACAAATGATCTCATGTTCAGATCCTCAACCTAAAATTACATATCATTGATTATACATTCTTTGGAATTGTTATAATTATGCATTATCCCTTATTGAAGTAAAATAATAATTGGAACTACCTTCATTAGTAATCACATTAGTTAGCATACATTTTATGAGGTCCTTAGAAATCTCAATAGTTATTGCATAACATATTAACACACCATCTTAGATCCAGAATATGTAACTACCATATGATAACCTACATAATAGGAATTGCTGACTTCATAAATCACACCAAATTTTATAAAAACTTGAACTGCCACATTGTCTTCCATCCTTCTCCTCTTGACAAGGCTTATATGGATGACAGTAGATAGGCAATCTAGGATCTATTTAAACAATGTGAACGGCAAGAACACATAATCAGTAAGTTTGCAATTTTTTCTACTAAATACGGACACTTACAAAGTCTCTTCCATTACTAGGCCTTACATATTGTTTCATTAAAATAATCATATGATAGGCTGTCAGACCATACAACCAACATCATTCAACAACCAACATCATTCAACTTTGTTGAGATTGAAGAGTGTCATGAGATTGTTTTTACCCAAACCCCAATCCCACTACCTAGCGGTAGAGGGATTACAGAGTCAGTCCCTGGGTGGCCCAAAGGAAATGACACACTAGGATATACAATAATAAAATAATAACCCAGAACATAATAAACTTATAAGAACTAGCTAACTAGATTCATAATTCTATGAACTTTTTTGTCATTAGAGTGTGGAAGAAGATCTCTTTATAATTCATTTTGTTTGCTTAATACAAAAATTCATGGCACATGGTCAGTGCAAATGCACAAGTACTCTGTCACGGAAACAAATGAGATTTCAAATAAAATAGGCTCATGGAAATTATTAAATAAACAGTGAATTAAACTTTAATCTAGGAAAATAATTCAAGAAAACACCATGCATTTTATAATAAAATTTCCTTTATACAATTTTATATGGCCATTATTATCCTTAACCACCTAGATATGAGGATATAGGTATTAAACACTATCTAGACCAAATGTGAGGGTCTATTTACCTCCAAAATAAAATCATTTACTGCACCCGTAAATGTGTATTTGTTCGTGTTGATGTACATTAGGCCCTGTAAACACCCAAAGGTGAGGGATTGTTTGTACATATGCATAATACCCTGGATACACCCAATCCTAAGGGTCTGTTTGCATGTCAATGTATAATGAATCTCTATCTTATGTTCAAGCTTTGTATAATATACTTATAATGGAAAATCAAAACATTGTATCATAGGATGTCACTTGGTTCATATAAATACTATCATATCCCAAGAGAAAGCAAATAGTTCATACAATAAAAGCAAGCACTACCATATGTATGTCAAGGCGGAAAACAAGTGTACCTTCACTAGATTTTAGAGTAAGATCTATGGGAGTCAAAAGTGTGTCAGAGTCAAATACTAACACAATAATGTATACATGCATTATTATTCTAGTCATCAATATGTAGGCTCACAAGGACCAAATTAGGGTTTCTTTAGCCTCAATATCATTCTTAGGCGTGGTATCTTAGAAATGACCAATGCTTCCAATTTACCAAGTTTCTAAGACCAACATCATGTTTTGACCATCATTATCAATATCAAAGGATTGGTTCACACTTAATCCATAATGTACACTTAATTCCTAAATCACCATCAAATGTAAAGTACAAAGGTCAAGATCAAGTTTTTCACACTATTCAATACCATCATATACAAAAAGTTATCATTTTGGGGTTAAATATCACCATCAAGATCTATCATCATTTTTTGTTATATAAATCATATTTTTTATATTAGAAGTGAAAAGGGAAATAATGTTAATATCTAGACCCATCAATATTCAAGTCTTGTCAATATTGTGTAGAGTCTCAAAATATAATCATCGGAGTCCATGACATAGGGGTTTAGAGGTTAATCACTATAATTGAGTCATATAATCATTTAGTTATTAAAAATATCACATTTTTAGGGATACTAGTGAAAATTATATAGAATCATGATTCAAAAGTATTTTTAAATGATTTATTGGATTTATTTTACCAGAATGGACTACTAGATCATAAATTTTGGTGAAGGGAATCAAAAGTTAATCTAATTAATTAATTAGAATAATGGACAGAGAGGAGGATTTACCAAGAAAAGAAAGAAGGGGGAGAGAACTCTACTAATGGATTGTTGTCAAATTATTGACCGTTGATTGGGTGAAAGGCTGAGATTTTATCTCTTGCGGCCAACAGTTGCCAAAGAAAACAAGGGAAATCAAGGAGAGGGGAACATAGGGAGTGAGGTAGGATTTCAATTGGGTGTGTGGAGAATAAAGAACTCCGTAGAGGGGTTTATATATGTTGGTGGGGTAATATTTAGGGCTTGCAAGGTGGGACATATAAGCAAGGGGTGAAGGGGGGTGGGGGGGAGGTTTCCTTCACTAGACTTAGATTCGATCAATCAAAGAGTGAAGTTGGTTTGAGAAGATGAGATAGAAAGAAAGATAGGAGAATCGTACATGAGAGGGTGAAAACATCAATCAAGTCAGTCTAAGGTTTGTCTGAGACCCTCCTGGCATGTGCATCTCCTACCCAAGGTAAGAGATGACCTCATGTTAAACTGGATCAAGATCCAGCAATCACTGGGGTCGGGGTTGGATCAGGGCGTGTGCACTTGGTCCATTCCCAAATCATGGCAATTCAATGGGGATAAACCTACTTTCACCTATCTCATAGCTAGTTTGGGCCATCGGATACGACAACAACGAGTGGGTCAGGCCTAGAAGCAAAAATTAAGGAGAAAATAGATAAAGAAAAGGCAGTTTTAGGGAACAACCTTAAAAAACTCATAGAAATTTGTAGGAAACTTCAATTAATCCAAATGTGGACCACGAGCTCAAAATAGAGAGTAGCACATGTTTGTAAAGTTTTAAATTAATATGAGCAATTTTGATCAAGATATTGATCAATATATCAGGGAGTTTAAGCAAGCTAGGGTTTCACCCATATATGTACATATAAATGATTCAAGAAGTAGGATTCATCCTAAAGATCATCATAGAGTCATTGATCATGGAAATTTTATTAGGAGTGAGGAAACTCAAGTCAGTTGAGAATAATAGTGTATTTATATCTTAGTTGTGCCAAATTTCACTTTATCACTCATCCCCCCTTAAGAGACATTTTGTCCTCAAAATTCAATATTGTCATAAGGGGTGTTAGATCTTAGTTGGAGCATGGATTTTGAGACTTTTGGGGGGTTTGAGCTTGGATTTAGAAGCCTATTTATTGCCTTATTTAGTGGACCTAGTATATCACCATAAGAGGTGAGTGATATAGCATTGTTAGGATTCTTTTCCCACTTGTTCTTGCTAATCCCTAAAACTTGTTCTAAACTTGATTAACATGCCTAAAGATTGAATCTTTGTGGATTTTATTTCTTTCATGTGATATGATTTCAAACTTTTATATATTCCCCTATTTATTGCTCATGAGCCCCTAACAAAATGGACCTATTCTCCTTGGTTTAAGCTATGAAATCCAAAATTTGTGCACCAATAGTTATTTTGTTCTAATTCCTATTCAATGACCTCCTAGTATGCTAAAAGATGATGCCTTGACATTTTTTTGATATGTGTACAATATTAAAAAAAAAGGTTATGTTTCTCCTAACCAGATGGAGTTACTTCATGATGTCAATTCTATGACCAAATAATTATGTACTTGTTGAATTTTAAAATACATGTGAATTTTTTACGAAATATGTCATCCTTATGGTGTATTAGTATCAATTGAAAGGAAAATGTATATGAATTTGATTCATAGTGACTAGGAGTTGATATAGAATGTTTATAAGGCATTGTTATAACTATTATTCTGTTATAAGTTCCTTGGAATTACACTTCAAATCCTAACATAGGTCATCAATGTGTGGCAGTGGCACTTTTTATGTACAATAATGTTTTCAAAGAAACTCCCTCATAATTTTGAATTTGAAACTAAAAGGTATTTTGAAAAAAAATACTAAAACATTGGTATGCACTTTTCAATCATAGGTTGATGTTGGGGGTGTAAAAATGCACATGAATGATTTTTTTTATTAATACATATGTGTCATGAATCAATTTAGTTACCCAAGTACAAACTCCAAATGTCTAGAAAGTTAATGGGAAGAGGACTCGAGCATTCGTCTCTAAAATGATACACATCATAGAACATATGCATGAATAAAACCACAATAAACAACATAGAAGAACTAAAATATGAAACAACATAGCATAACAAAAGAATGCTAAACTAGTACCTGGAATTAAGATCTTAGTCTCATATATAAAGCCATATGGATTCAATTTGTATGTGGGTGGTGGATCACTGAATCATTCAATTCATTTCAAAATTTGTATTTCTTTGGAAAAAATTTGTTACTAAATTGTAACTACGATTCTCATAAAGCTTTTACCTTTTATTCACAAATTTCCACTACTTATTCTATTAAGAATTTCGATCCAAGTGACGTTGTTGATGGTACTCAATAATGTAAAAATTGATGTCCAAAAGTCTAATAATGTACTCAAGTTTATTCAAATAAGATCATTGTGACATTAATCACATCAAAATCATTTCTTTAGCATTATGCAACTCAAAATCATACAATTTAGGGTGAGGGAGTTGTTAACCAAAATTGGAAACCTTATGAGTTTATATGTACATAAATGAAAAGAGTGAGAAAAATTGAGATTGTTACATTATGTCCACACTTAGGGTTGCTTTTTATCACTCTACTAAACTAAATTGGTTATAATTTGATATTACATGCTTCTAAATTCAAATGAAGACATTCTTCTTTATTACCAATCCTAAAAAGCATGTATGTTTCAACATTATTTGGCACTTCCTTTGCAGCTACGAGAATGCCACAACCATGATTTACATGGTACTGATGGAAAATGAGGTGTTAATAGGGAAAAGTAAAGTTACACTAATTAAAAAGGTAGAAATAATAGGTAAATGAGGGAAAAAGGGGGAAAATGAAGATGCCTTATTTTTTATACTTCCTTTTCAATTCTTTGCATTCCTTTTCCACTCTCCATGTCTCTTTTTCATTCTTTAACTCCTCAACCGCATCTCCTATATTCACCCTTTCCTCCACAACATCGCTCCTAACTCCCTCTTCCCTTCTCATTATTGCCCTCCTTTTCTATTATTGCTTTCCTCTCTTTATTAGTTCCTTCTCCACTTCCCATATCCCCTCCAATACTTTTCACACTCCTACTATTTTCCTTTTCATTTTTCTCCAATCAATTAATTACTTTCCTTCTCTACCCATTAATTCCTTGATTACTTCCCTCCCTTTTTATTTTTTAGAGGTGATGTTTGGCAATCTTATCTTCCACATTATTCTTCTCTCAGCAAGCATATTGAACCTTCCACATAGCCTTCATCTTCCGTTGAATCTTCAGCATCCAGTAGGTAAAATTAGGATGGTTTCTGCCGTCTTCATCAATGACCTTCCTCACCATGTCATAGTTAGTTTCAAAGATAACCCTCTCCAATTGATGCGCCTCAACATAATTCATAGCCATATGAAAATTGATCTTCCACCTCTGTTGTACATGTGGTCATATGTTTAGAACCTCGACCCCCTTAGCCAATGCCCCTTGTAGTTGCATACTACAAATACATATTCAACCTCACTCTCGTTGACCATGGCATCATTATTAATCTTAATATATTTTGGTGGGGGTTGAATCCATATCCCTTATGTTGTATGCTTCACTATCTCCTTATCGGGCTCCCATGCCTTGTCATCATCTGAACATCCATGTAGATTTGAATTATCTAGATTCTCTTTTAATCAAATGAAATTTTCCAAGACATGTGCGCTTCTACATTTCCAAATGCATCCATAGGTATAAAAACTCATCTATAGAACTCTACTAGATAGGCCAAATAGCATTGTACCCATGTTTTTCATTCGTGAAGCTAAAGAAATGTCCCTTATGAGGAGCTTCCATGATACTTTATTAAATTTCCTTGGCATATTTGCAATCTCTCCATGCATGGAGGGATGTCTCCTCATGACTATGGAACATGCTACAATTGTTATCTTTAGTAATATGCCTGACTTTTATTTGGGCATTTGTGAGAAGTGCATCATGAAGAATGATCCATGAAAAGTACTATACTTAATGGATATTTTAGTACTCCATATCAGTTGCCAACATCCAGTTAAAATGATGCCTTTATTTTTCCTTAGGATAGTGTACACAGACTTCATGGTATATTCCACATTTGAAGAGTGATTCCATATACAGAGATATTCCTGGCTCATGATGAATGGTAGGTTGACTTGTTGTATGTCTTCCACAACCTCATCAACAAATGAATAATTTATAAATACAACATCCCATTCTTCTTCATCATTGACAATTCTTATAACTTGTAGTTCCATGATTTCTGATGGTATAAATTTTATAGCGAGATTCTCTAGCTTCACATTTGGATTCAACCAACAGTCTGACCAAAATTTTGTTTGAAAGCCACCCAAAGGTTGGATCGCAACATTTTCCATGATAAAGGGTTTTCCTTCAAAGGAACGTTTCCTTAATGTTGATGCACCATAGCTTAAGGAGAAGTAACGTTCATAAACTTCTTGCATAATCTAGAGCACAAGTAGAATTCCACCCACTTGGTAGATCCCATAAATGTCTCAAATGAGAGCACTATTCTATTATCAAATGAATTTAAGGCTGAGTCCCCCCTCAATTTTGGGGCATGTTACTTTGTTCCAAGGTATGAAGGACATGGGATGAGATTTATAGCCTCCTCCCCTAATAAATTGCCTTGTGGAGCCATCAATCCCATCGTAGAGTGAAACATGTAAAACAATAATTTGCATGACATAAGCATGTATGATAGAGAGAGGACTTGGCTAGGCACACTCTTCCCTAACATGTAAGGCATCAGGTTGACCAAGTGTTACTTTAGAAGAAACCCTTCTCAACACAGTAGAATAAGTTTTCATAGTAACTCTAGTGCATATGATCGACACCCTAGGTATCTAACCAGATCTTCAGTGACCTGAAAACCACTCAATGATTCAATTCTTCTCCTTTCTCTTATAGACACACTCCTTGAAAAGAAGATCCTAGTTTTGTCCAAAGAATTATATTGCCCGGATACTCTCTCAAATTTGTTCAAACATTCCTTCATTGTTGTCATATGCTCCTTACTAGCCTTAGAAAATAATATTAAACTACCTACAAGGTAGACAAGTGTGATGGTTAGACCCGAGGCACCCCGTTTAATGAGCTTCCACATTTTCTATTGAATATACACCTTTATGCGTTGACTCAGCTGCTCGAGACATATCACAATTAAATAAGGAGAAAGAGGATATCCTTGCCAAAGACCTCTACTTGACTTCAAAATTTGTGAAGATTTACCATTCCAATTGATAGTAAACAACCCAACTATAATGGAATTCGTTATATACTTGAATATATTAGTGGGAAGGCTCACCTATGATAACACATCCTCAAAAAAAATTAGGACATGAGGTCATACGCTTAAGTTAAACCCACCTTGATGGCCATTGATTTAGCATAATTCTTTTGCTTCACCTTGTGAACTAATCCTTGTACTAGAACAATGTTGTCTATAATTTTCCTACCACTATAACAAATTACTTTGTGCCTATGAGATCCAAGTTGGAATGTATATTTGAAGTCTCTCTACCACAAATTTGGAAGCTAAATTCAGTACTATATAGTTCAATGAGATTGGCCTCAACTATGCACACTTTTCATGTTTAGGAACTTCAGGAATTAGAACAATGGTAGCATAATAAAGACCAACAAGTAAAGAATCACCAGAGATAGCTTTACTCATTGTACTACAAACATAATAACTAAGGAAATTCCAACCCTTTTGAATAAAAGATTACTTACCCAGATCTGGAGCCCCGTTTAATGTGGGTTCATTTTTTTAGGGTATTTAGAATCTCCTCCTTTGATGGACTTGCTGCGATGATGCTTAACTGGTTGGGGCTAAGGCTCCGAAAATGTCTAGGTATAAAAAAACCTAGACATGTTGAACTACCGTGTCCATTAAATCATGCTCATTTGAGATCCAAAATTCATCATTAGTATTGAGAGTATAGATAATATTTCCTCTGTGTCACTGATTAAACCAAGCATTATAAAATCTAGAGTTATTATCCCCATCCTTGATCTAATTCATATGGGCTTTCTGCTCCCAATATTCCTCCTCTTTCTTCAAGATGATATCTAACCCAACTTGCATCTCAGTGCACAACCTGTCAGTCATGTCGGCATACCAATCATCAAGGTTAATTTTTGAGTGATGTCGTGGATCAAGTGATCCTTATCATGTCTTATCTTTTGCAATTTTTTCTTATCCCAATCATCTATACATCCCTTATATTCTTATAGAGCATCATAAAATGGAATGTTGTTGTTCCATGCCCCTCCTAGGACTTCCTTAAAATTTGGCTCATAGTTCCACGAAGCTCGATTAATGAATCTTATTTCTGAGTATGGCTTCTTCTTAAACTTTAGCAATATTAGACAATTGTCTGAATGTATGCCTGGAAGACGTTCCAACACCATATCAAGATATTGATCAATGACTCTATCATTTTGCATTGCTCGATTTAGTCGTTCATGAAACATCTCATGCTTACATGTATACCTCATTTGGGAAAAAACCTAAGTCAGATAAACCAGTTTCCAACAAGGTGTCACTGAACAGTTTAGCTTCATTTGTATAAAATGTATTGCTGCCAAACTTCTCTTTAGGTTCTGACAAAGTGTTGAAGTCCCTCATAATGACCCACGATCCTGAATATTATTTTTCATATTAATGAGATGGTGTTACAAATACTTGAGAATGGAAGGATCTGGGCTTGCATACACAAATATATTAACCCATGAGGTATTGATTTTGCACGTGATTAACTATCTATGACGACTCAGAATATCGATCCTACAAAGTGAGGGTCCCAACTAATCTAGATGCCCCATGCAAATCCTCTTGCCTCTACTCTATGAGTGCAGTTAAACCCCATGTTCCTAATGTGGTCCATAGCATGATCACCAATGTGTGTGGCTCTAGTATAACAGTCATTTTTGGATTTCTCATAAGAATAAACTCTTTCACGGTATTTTGGTACTGATGCACCTCACATTCCAACAATGTTTATCAAGCATGATATCAGGCAGAGACAACGAAAAGGGAGGTTAACCTAATGATGGCAATGACCCTTGGATACCTACATCTACAATAGTTTCCTCATTCACCCCCTTTTGATTCAACTTGCTTCCTAAATCTTCGTTGTCCCCTACTATGTCGGCAACCTCTCTAATAATTAGATGTCTTCTCAGGATCCACCTACGTTCTTCTATTTTGGGAAAGGCTTCACAGTCCCTTTCCTCTCCATTTTCATACCATTCCCTTTGCTCTTTCTTCCCATGAGTTTAGAAATAGAAGAAGATATGTCACCCCATGTGACTCGCTCAACAAGTTTAATTTTTTTAGCTTTAATGTAGGGTGTCAAAGTCTCTATGATTTTCATGTCAACTTTATCATGCACTTCAATAACTTCTAAAACTTCATCAGTGCATGGGTTCACAACACTATGCACTTCTCGAGCATCATCCTGCTTGTTTTTTTCCTTGTTTCACGATTGTTTGTCATTCTATACAGTTTTAGAGATGTCTTTGAGAGTTTTGTTTGATCCCTCTACCTCTTTGATTGAAATTGTTGCCTTCTTTTTCCAAATTTTAGCTGGTCTTTTCAAATTTTCTGGAGCCGGTTGTGACTCCATGCCTTCAGCGTTCAAGTCTTCAAGTTCTTTATTAATTTCATCTAAGAGACTTGCATATCTAGCCCATGTTTGGTTTGAGATCGAGATTACGAAGTCCGGACTGGGTTAGTCGATAGATCCAGAGTAGTTTATATGGATTCGATCCTATTTTTGTTTGGCAACCCATTCTCATTGCAAGCACTCATTAAACTAGATCGGCCTCGTAACTTGTATTTTTCAGTCTGGCATATAAAAAAATAAAACAAAAGACAGATTGCTAAACTGGACCGGGATCCCGACCTGCTACTAGCATCACTGACTTGGTCTGGATTAGAGGATTATGGAACCCAAAACAGACCCCATCAGTCCAGTTTTTTCCAAACAAAATAAGACTGGATCTGACTAAGTTAGTCGGGATTAGCGCCTAAGTGGCACAAAAAGATAGTGCCCAGTCCAGATTGGATATGATTTCCTGTCCTTCTTCTTTGACCTCCTCTTCTTGAGTAAATTTGCCATCCAGTTGTATCACTTTTCCTCTGAACTTCTTGGCACCTCTCAGGAGGCTCCATCTTTTTCGTTCTTGTCTCCCCACTAGCATCAGAGTAGTGCTTTGCTCATGCTCCATCTCATATTCGGTATAGAAGGAATGAGTGGTCGTGTAGTATTCAGCTCTAGAGCTATTCTTGCAAACATACTTTGTGTGCGACTAGTTGTATGATAATCAACCTTGATTATGCTACTAAGAGTCGGTCTGAAATACTCAAACATTGTTGGAACGTATAGATGTAAGGGAAGATTGACAATCCTCACCCACCACACTATCAACTCTGGGTAGTTCTCAGACGGGATGAACGTTAGGGTACCACTCCCATACCATGAGTTACACCCAAACAACTTCCATGCCCCCCCCCAATGTTGTTTCATATTTCCCTGGATAAGAGAATTGAACAAACAAAATGCCCCAGAATTAATTCCTACATGTTAGACCTACTTGTGATTTTCCACAAAGCTTCATGTCTATTAAAGTCATGTACCCTACCTCTGTGCCAATTCGATGAACCATTACCACATACTTCCATGGTTCCACCATGCTTTCTTCAGCCTCATGAACTATCTTCAATGCTGATTTGCCGTCCATCTCCTCAAGAATAACGTCTCTGACCCAGAGATTATCTTCTAACAATTTGCTTAGGAAGAAATCTTGTGACTCTTGTTGGAGTCCACCAGCCACTACGTTGTTGAACGTTTTCGTGTCCCCATTAACTCCTACATCCATCGTGCTAGAAACACCCAAGATATTAGGGTTTCCCTGATCAACCACTAGAACATTCTCCCTCTCCTAATTAATCACCCATGACGCCCATGAGTTTGGCAAAAATTAAACTCCTCTGCTTAAGTATTTTAAAGTCGATTTTTCAACAAAATATTTTGAAGTAAATACAAAAAGGTTGGCATCCATGTTGTTTAAATCGGAAGTTGAGGTTGGGTATTAATAGTGTTATTTATGCATATACATATGTCCGTCCTTAGGCATGTGCTTATGCCTGTACACTACCGTCTAAAAGAAACTGGTGATGTTATTTTAAAATGATACAAATTCAAACTACCGTTAGTTAAAATTCAACAATCCACACTTCCAATTACGAATGGCGCCAGTACTTTTGTTGGTGTTTGTTGCCGGTCCTAACAAGCATAGCTATTTAGCATCACCCACATTCCACAACGTGCAGTTGTTGGCACTTTTTCTGCAACTAACAGAATATTCACGACCATGATTGTCGAGGTACTATTATTCAACAGAATGAATGCACGTATTTACCCAATATCCTCTGTTATTAGTAATGAAATGTTACATTGGAATTGGTAAAAGACAACCGCCCATATTAATTTGCTCCTAGTATTGGATAATGTTGAAACCGATGTACAGGCCATTTATCATCTTTCTGCCCGTACATGCACGTGACATTACATATAGTTGGCAAGCAAATTCCCAGCCGAGTTAACAATGGACAAGAAGTTGAATCCGCGACGCTAGCCTAGCCCTGACAAGTACAAGTATAAATAACCTCCACTCAAACTGTTTACACTCTTCCTTCCACGGTTCCCGTATTCAACCATCTGTCACCGCTGAGCCAAGGATTCGAGAAAAGATGGGGAATGTCGCTCCGGAGTCTTTGTTCGGTACAGGCCCCAGTGGAAGGCTTCTGTGGATGAGCTCCTTCTTGGTTTTCTCGGCGCTACTCGCGTCTGCATCTGCGGTGCTCAATACTAGGCAGCCTCACGAGCCGCCGCCCAAGAGGAAGCGCCATGCTCCTCCTCCTCCTCCTCAGGCTACGTCAGTAGTCCTCAATCTGCACGGAGACGTGTACAGGTGCGTAGTAAGAGCGAGTATGAACCCTCTCATATCCTCCTATTCATCTCTTTCTGCAGTTAGACGCTAACATCAACTTACATCTAATTCTTCGACGTACCTGTCATTTTCAGCGGCTACAACGCCGAGGTGACTGTGGGAAACAAACCCTACTTCATGATTTTGGACACAGGGAGCGACCTCACCTGGCTGCAATGCGACGTTGATAACAACACATGCTCCAGATGTCCTCACCCCTTATACAAGCCCGGGCCACCGATCCCTTGCAACCACCCCATCTGCGAAGTATATCACGCCAAACCTTGCTTACCAACGGAAAAATGCACCTACAGTGTCAACTACGGCGACCAAACGTCGTCGGAGGGGTACCTCGTCTTTGATACCTTCCGCTTCACCGACGCCGGCGGCAGGACGTTAGTGGAGCCCAAACTAGTGTTGGGGTAAGCTGAACCTAACCTATATACATATATGGCTTGTGGTCGCGTTATACATATACAGTTATACACTGGTCGTTCTTGCAGATGCGCTACCAAGGAGGAGAAAATGGAGAAGAAGATGGATTATGACGGGATTCTCGGTCTTAGCCCCGGGAACTCAGGCATCCTCGCGCAGCTCCAGGAAAGTGGAGAACTGCGGAACGTGGTGGCGCACTGTCTCAGTAGCAAAGGAGGAGGGTTTGCCTTCCTAGGACATGCGCCCGTCTCCGGCAAGGAGATGACCTGGACTCCCATGTCACGCCCAGGCTTAGGGTGAGTACAAGCCTTGTGCTCAGTCGTGGAAATGATTTGTACCAGCAACTAAACAGATCTTCTTTCTCATCCTTCCTTTCTGGCAGCTTGTTCTACTACATGCCTGGCCCTGCATCTCTCTTCTTCGGCCTGCAACAGCTGGTTCCCAGCGGCTTCCAGGTAGTATTCGACAGTGGAAGCGTCTACACCATCTTTGTCAGCTCCATTTACCAAGCTTTCTCCTCCGTGGTACGTCTTTCAGACAACGAAACTGATTCTTCTTGAAGTAGCTAGAAAGCAGTACCTGATCACTTTAGTTTCTTTCGCCATTGAAGTTAATCAAGGCCCTAGTGACCATTCGTTGTCGCTGGATTTCTGCTGGCGAGGTGACAAGCCGTTCCAGTCTGTGACTGACGTGAGCGCCTACTTCAGTCCCTTGGTGCTGGTGTTTTCCCCGGCCACCGGAGTGGCTGATACGGCCGTGGCTAGAATGCCAATCCCGCCGGAAGGATACCTTGTCCTCTCTGTAAGCTCCTCGATCGCCCCATATATGCACACAGTATTTGTTTCGAAAAATACGTGCACGTCTTAGATAGTTTCTGACAAGCTATCAACTGATCAACCTATCATGATGGTAACCTCGTTTTGACTCGCCTCTTCAGCTCAAACATGATCATATTCATGCATGAGATGAACGCTGCCGTTAACTTGTATTGACTTAGTTGGGTGAGTTTTTCTTTTTTCTGGCAGAAACAAGGAAACGTCTGTTTGGGGATCCTGAATGGAGCGCAGATTTGCTGTTCCTAATCTAAACAGGAGCACGCTGCTTCTATTGTAATCTACGTACATCTTTCGGAGTAATTACAATCAAAAGGTCACGGAGCGCAGATTTGCTGTTCCTAATCTTAACAGGAGCACGCTGCTTCTATTGTAATCTACGTACATCTTTTGGAGTAATTACAATCAAAAGGTCACGGTCAATATTGAAAACCACGTGGCATTCGATGCCATGCGGAGCAGCCTGCTCCGTGAAATTCCAGGAACAGCAAATCTGAAGGGTCCTGAATGGCGCCAATTCTGGCCTCACAGATTTCAACTTGATCGGAGGTATAGCCGACTAAACACGATACTAGCAAACATTAAGTCTAACTATGTACAATATTGAGTTTTTCACTCTCTCTTTCCTTCTCAGATATATCAATGCAGGATAAGCTGATCGTGTACGACAACGAGAAGGCTCAAATTGGATGGTCTTCCAGCGGAATCGACTGCAACAAGATAGCAGTAATCCAGGATGCCTTCTGACTTAACTCGTGGCTGAAAGTTCTTCTATAAAGAGCAACTGCTTGAAGAATAAGATTAAGAAAGGATGTTAAGTAATAAATGTCACCTTTTATGGGAAAACCCTCGGCTTCAGTGCTTAGGATTTGCTGGACCTGGTTCCGCGAGGAGTACGCTGCTCCTGGCTGGGATAAACGCCACATGTCATTTTGATTTTATCGAGACCAACGATGTCTATGTACATATACACGTGTACAAAGATCACTCAAGGAGCAGCCTACTCCTTATTAAACCGGGAACAGCAAATCCTCTCTCCGGCTTCAGACATCTGTTATGATAAACATAGACTCACACTGAGCACATGATGTTAACAGATAAATGCTTTAATTTGAATATAATTTCACCCTCATACGAGGCATGCATGGTCATGGGTCAGAATTTTACTTATCCAAACCGAACCCAAACTGGCTCATAACTATACAATTCAATCTGACCCGAACCCAAATAATTCTGATTAAAGGAAAAACCACCAACAATCCGATCCATAAATATCTATAAATTAAATCCAATCTCATCAGCAAACACTTAGCAAAAGATTACAGGTGTTGACTATAGCTGCAAAAATCCACAACATTTAAATTTTTTTTTTTTAAGGAAAGCTGATTTCATTAACTAACTAAATCTGCCATTACACAGTTCATTACAGACATAGGGATAGAAGAGCTATCGCTAAAACAGAAATTATTGGAGATCGCCAGCCTAGCTAAGTGATGAGCTAGCGAATTAGCCGCCTCTTGCATGAACAGAAAGAAATACTAGGGAAAAAAGAAATCAGTTGGTAAATGTCATCCAGGATGGTGCCCAAAAGGTCCTTCCTCCGAGCTTTGGCGTTGATAAGGTTGATCACCTTCTCCGCATCAGACTCTACTATAAGGTTGCTGATGGTCATCTGTCTTGATTGCTGGAGTCCCTCGCACACTGCTCATGCTTCAGCGCACTCCACATCAAGTAGTGTTGGTCGCTTCCGCCCTGCAGCCCTCATGACTTTATCCTCATGGTTTCTCCATGCCATGCCAGCGCCGTCCCACTCCTGGACTCCTACTGCGGCATCGCAGTTCAGTTTGATTGCCTGCTGGTGAGGCGGCTGCCATCTCGCCACCGTTGTTGTCCTTGGACGTAGAGACCTGCTGCTGATGGTGGCCTCGAATCAACTCCAGTAGGGGCCGATGCACAAGAGCTGGCCGGTGGTCGCAGCTTGTTACCGAAGATAATATCATTCCTTCTCGTCCAGATCACCCAGAGCGCTGCAATGGTTTCTTCATCCACCTCCTCCTTGGCCGTCCATGCGAGCTCCAGCAGGGCTGTGTCAATCCGCCATTGCGCCACCTTCCTGACTCGAGCTTGCAGCTCCCGGGTGCAATCATGCCAGAGGTCCCAAGCTTGAGGACACCTGAAGAGCATATGGCTAACATCCTCTTTCTCATTCAAACAGATACTGCAGGTCCCATTGGGGTGGCAATGGCGGTCATAGAGGCGTCCCAGCGAAGCAATCGCCCCCTTTGTGCAGCGCCATAAGAAATGCGCCGCCTTCGGGATGAGCCCCCGCTTCCAAATAAACCTCCAAAGTATGTTTCCTTCATTGTTGGGCATGTTACCAGTGCTGCTCGTCGTCTGTGAAGCCATCCAGTACGCAGACCGCACCGTGTAGTCCCCACTTCTACTCGATTTCCAAAAGATCAGGTCCTCCTTCCTTGTCATGCCCAAAGGAATTGCCAACAGTTTTTGAGCTATCTCCTCCGTGAACAGGCTCCTCACACACTCGACGTCCCAGCACCTTCTCTCATTATCAACAAGCTGATGAACAAACTGGATCGTTGGGCTAGATACCCCAAAAGTGGTTTCTAGACTGCCTTGTGTATTTGGAATCCAATAGTCTGTCCAAATGTCAATGCTTGCCCCGTCCCCCACTCTCCACTACATTCCTTCAAGGATAATACTCTTTGAGTTCCAAATACTGGGCCAAGTGAAGCTCGGGTTGTGTCCTCTCCTTGCTTTCAATACTGTGTCTGACGGAAAATATTTGACTTTGAGTACTCGGTACACCAGTGTATCTTGTCTGTGGAACAGCCGCCAAACTTGTTTTGCTAGCAGAGCTTGGTTAAATATATGGATGTTGTGAAACCCCATGCCTCCTTGATTTTTTAGTTTGCATAGATCCACTCAGCTGACCCATGAAATTTTCCTCTCCATTCCTTGTACTCCATACCAAAATCTCAAAATAGTGTTGTTAATTGCGTCCACTAAGGAAGACGGTAATTGAAAGATACTCATGATGTACGAGGGAATAGCTTGGACCACTGTTTTGATTAGAACCTCCTTTCCCTCTTTAGATAGTAATTTTTTCCTTCCACCCTTGAAGATTTTTTCATATGCGATCTTAGACATAGGAAAAGACTTGTTTCTTGGATCTACCCATTGTCGTGGGAAGACCCAAATATTTGTCATGTTTGTCCACCTCCTTAACCTGTAAAATATTCACCGGCTCCTCCTTTCTTTCCCTGTTGACCCATTTGCTAAAGGTCACCTAAGTTTTGGATAAGTTAATCTTTTGTCCAGATGCCCGTTCATATTGGCTGATGATAGCAGCTAATTTGAGGCATTCATCTTTGGTTGCCCTTATAAAAAGGATTGAGTCATCTGTAAAGAAAAGGTGAGAAATATGGGGCCATGACGGCTTGCTTGTACTCCATGAATATGATTTTGTTGAGTTGCTAGCATTAGGGAAGTGGAAAAGGCTTCAGTACATAATATAAAAAGATAAGGAGATAGAGGGTCTCCCTGTCGCAATCCTCTGGACGGTTGAGTCTTCCTGGTACGTTCTCTGTTGATGGCAAAAGAATGTGTTACGGTTGACATGCAGTCCATGATTTTTCTTCTCCATCTCTCTCCAAATCCCAGCTTTCTTTGAATATAGTCCACAAAACTCCACTCTACCCTATCATATGCTTTAGACATATCCAGCTTCAAAGCAATATGACCTTTCTTTCTCGCCTGGTTGCCCTTCATAGTGTGAAAGAGTTGGTACGCAATAAGAGCATTATCGGTAATGAGCCTACCCAGGATGAAGGCACTCTGCTACTCGGACACAATCTTATCCATAATTGGCCTCAGTCTGTTCGCCACCACTTTTGAAGCAATTTTATATGCAACATTGCACAAGATGATGGGTCGAAATTCTCCAATTTCTGTGGGTTTTTGCACTTTAGGAATCATCACCACTAGGGTAGAGTTTAATTCAACAATACTTCTATTAGACTTCCACCATCCTTTGATGAAGTTGGCCATATCCTCCCCTACAATGTGCCAGAACTTTTGGAAGAAAAGGGCCTTCATACCATCCAGACCTGGAGCTTTGTTGGGATGCATATTTTTTAGGGTTGTTTTAATTTCCTTCGTAGTGATCTCTCTCTCCAAGAAACCCCTTTCATCCTCCCCAATCTTGGTCGTCAATCCCTGTGTAGCCTCCTACCATCCCGTCGGGTTGGATGATTGGAAAAGGTTTTGAAAAAAACTTATGATGATCCTTTCAATATCTTCTTCATATGTCAACCATCGTCCCTCTGCATTGTATAAGCCTTCAATATTGTTTCTTTTCCTCCTTTGAGATGCTTTGTGATGGAAATAGGATGTGTTCTTGTCACCCTCTTTCATCTCATTGACATGGGCCCTAGCATG
Source organism: Alisma plantago-aquatica (assembly GCA_963693085.1). NCBI lineage: Eukaryota > Viridiplantae > Streptophyta > Magnoliopsida > Alismatales > Alismataceae > Alisma > Alisma plantago-aquatica. The sequence continues at coordinate 257,325,249 of OY856413.1, forward strand.
ACAAAAAGCCTCATCCCGTCTATGCCACCTTTGCAACTCCACAACAATGTATGTGCATCTGTTCAGATTTCCTGTCTAGTGGTAGTAGTTGAGCCTCCCCCAGTTGTCCTTCTAGTTCTTTGATTTTTCTTTTCATCTTTCCAAAATTTTTGTTTACCCACTTCTTTAGTTTACTTCCACAGCGTTCCATCTTGGCTTGTAAATCAGAAGATCGACTTTCATCCCACACTTCCTTGATAATCTGCTCACATCTCTCCTCTTCCACCCACATGGGTTCAAAGAAGAAATAATGTTGTCTTCTTTTCTTCTCCCTCTTCCTTTGCTCTTTGTTAATGACAATAGGCACATGATCTGATTCATATTTGGGAAGATGTATAACTCTGGCTTGGTGGAATTTAGAAGTCCAGTTTGGGCATGCCAAAGCTCTGTCTAGCCTCTCCTGAATGAAAGTTGCGGGTGTAAGACCTCTCTGCCATGTGAAGATGCTACCACTATACCCCAAGTCCATGAGATCACAATCATCAATCATATCTCTAAAGTCCTGGATGTATCTCAAAGGTTTTGGTGGTCCTCCCTGCTTCTCATAGTTCGACATGATCTCGTTAAAGTTGCCAAAAATATTGTTGGAAGATCGGATCATGATCTCATTTCTCTTATCAGATTCCACGTCTTGTGTTTCTATTGTTGGTCTGCCCATTCGTATATGCCAACCACCCTCCAGGTATCAACTACCCCTGCTTCTAACACCTCACCACTGCAGTGGCATTGTGAATATGAGATAATTTTTAGATCCATGTCTCTCCACCATAAGCCAACTCCACCCGCTCTCCCCTCGCTGCCTATGTAGATGCCTTGTGTAAAGCCACACTTTCTCTTGACAACTTCTAAATCAGCACTAGAAATCATAGTCTCCATGAGGAAAACTATGCTCGGGCCCTCCCTCCAGCACCAGGACCGAAGGGCATTCACCGTGTCAGGGCCTTCCAGCTCATGATTTTCATAGCACTTCGCGGGGCTGGATCATCCCAGCCTCCGCTACTTTGGTTGTAGCAGCCCCATCTTTGAAAAGACCTTCCTCTGTGCTTCTTGCCTTTTTCCCCACTGCCTCAGATATAGCGATCTCATCAAGCTCCATGTCACATAGTTCTGACTATCTGCCTCTTTTCCCTATGGTTGTGTCCCATATTACCTCTGACTCTAGTATTCCCAGCCGTTGGCCTCTGCCCATCTTGTAAACCCATGGTGGCCTTTCTTTTTCTTTGGATCTCTTTTCCCTTTCTTTGTGTTGTTCTTCCTTAATTATTTTTCTCTTTGTGCCCTAGTTCTGACCATGTACGATTCTGCTCTCCTCCCTTCAACATAGGTATTAGTGTTATGGCCATCGTATTGCCCTCCACTGCCATTGTGCAGAGTTTCCTCTACTACTGTTGTGCCTCCTTCAGTCTCTCCTCTGTGTACCTCATGCCTTCTCCCCCCCCAAGCCAGCATGTCTGCCATGGTGTGCTTTATTTCCCCCGTCGTGCTGTTGCTGATGGTTCCTGGCCTTCAACTCTTGGGTCCCCCTTCTTCATGTGTGGCTATCTTCCCTTGCCTTTGCTTCCCCTTTCCTCCCCTAGCTTGACCTTTTTGTTTTGCTTCTCCGGGAATAATTCCTCTAGGTTGAAGATTGATTCATCGCTGCCTTCGTGGGTGTTAGGGTTGTTCTGTTGTTGTCTCTGATCATCTGCTTTCTGCCCTTCAGATTCTTCACTGCCTTTGTTCGCTTTGTGGGTGGTCAAGGTTCTGCTGGACGACGACAATCCACTCTTTGACAGGTCGGTCATCAATTTGTTATTGAAGTGGATACTCCTCTTTGTTCTAGTATTTCCATGGACCTCCTCGAGTAGTGAGACCCTCAGTTTTCTAGGTGATGCCTTCAGCCACGCTCCCCAATGTGATCCCTATTCATCTTCTTCCTCCCGCTCTGCATAGTCCTTTTCCACGTGACCTAGCCGCCCACATAGGTGACAGAAGTTTGCTAACCTTTCGTACTTGACATCTAGTGTCATGATATTTTTGTGACTCCCCTTGATCCGAAGCACCCGTTTTAGAGGCATGGCAATGTCCAGCATGACGTGGACTCATGCCGACGAGTCCCAGCCCAACTCATTTGTGTCCAAGTCGATCACCGCTCCCACACGATTCGCGACTTCCTCGATCGCGTGTTTCGACCGAAACCCTAGCAGCAATCTATAGATCCACACCCAGAAAGGGTTGTGTGTGATGACGATGGCTCCTGGCTACTCCTCGTCTTCGATCTCTTTGAACAGAAGGAGCTTATTGTAAAAGTTCCATGGCGCCCCGTCGACAACCTTCTTCTTGTCTTGCCAGTCGAAGAACTGAATCACAAAGTTGTCACTGTCTAGTTGTTTGAAGATCACCTTCTACACTAGACCCCAGTCTTGGGTGAGGGTTCGCTTCATAGCCCAGAAGTTGATAGATCTTTCTGAGAGGATCTGTGCCACCAGTGCCAATTTCAGATGTTCTGACCCTTCTTCAACCGGCTTCTTCTGTGTCTCAGTGGGCTCCTCCTCTTCTGCTGTCAACTGCATCCTTGTGTATTGATCCACAAGGTCTTCTGCCATCATGGAGAGAATACCAGAATGCTCATCCTGTCCTTGGACCTGTAAGAGAAAAGACCAAAGTGGTAGAGAAGATGACCCACTCGTGGGAACCCTAATTGCCGGAGCACAGGGCGAGACCACGGGGGTGAGTTTATATAGTCCAACTCCACAACATTTAAATATAATACAATTAATACTCATATATTTCAAAAATTTATAGATTTCTAAGAAGTATTATTTTAAAATAAACAAGATTATGTTATTCAAAGGCATTTCTATTTTTATATAAAATATAACAAAAAAAACTCACATCATGATCTATTTTCTTTATAAATCGTTCTTCATAAATATATTAAACAAACTTAGTCATAGGAAGACCCAAAGATACCACCCACTATGGTAGGAAGACCCAAAGATCCATCATCGTTGAGACATAAGTGAGTTCCATAGAGTCCAAGAGAGATCAAGATTAGATTTTTCACATTACAGGGTTGGGATCCCCTTACAATAGCCAACTACATCAAAAGAATGTGATCCGAGGGTCGTCCATGGAAGCAACTTGTTGAGACATCTAGTAGCTTAAACCATCACAAAGTTGTTGGGTCCTCATAGGGAGTTAACATCTCTACTCCATCCTTGAGTTGCCCAGAAGATTATTTGTATCCATAAAGATGGAGATAGATCATGGAGTTGTCTTCATCTTGAGCATCAAGGATGCATAAGTTAAGGAAGATGTTTTTCCAGACAACAAATCCTTGTAAATTTTCTATAATAAAATAAAAATACATTATATCCTCTAAATATTCAAGATTATGTGTCAATCATGTGTTGTATAAGATACTTGGGGCTAATGAGCATGCGCTATTCCTGAAGTCTTGATCAATGCATGCCTCTTTTTTGAATAATGTATATAAAGTGCAATACAACTGTTGTTATTTTTGTCAATCCAATAAAATGTTCCCTATTTTTTTTAAACAACTAAGGAAACATGATAAATGTCCTCAAAACGAGTTCTAAGGAAGTCGCAATGCATTACCCACTAAAACCCCTTATATAACAAAAGGAACCTATGAAAGGTTGTGTTCATCACCAACTTGAGAAAAATGTGAACTTTTAGATCCCTAAAAATGTTTCCCATGGACGGAATTATAACCAAAGTGAATGAAGAATTTGTAAGTTTTATTAATATTTTTTTTGGTCCCAAATAGTTTGCTTATTATTTTATTGTAAAAATTTATGAGGGATGGTAAATAGATATAGAAGCTATCTATCCAAAAAGAAAAACAAGTAACTATACAAATGTATACAAGCCCTCAACCTGGAGAAAATAAAAATGACAAGAAGAAATCACCTAAAAAGGAACACATATTTGAGGCTGACAACTAGATAAACACGACACCAGTCAATGTTCCACCTGAAAATCTTGGTAATCAAACTTGATGATTTTCCACTGAGTCATAACACAATTCTCTTTATCATCATTCACTCTACTATTTTTTTCTCTCCATATCAAGAAGATAACGCAAACAAGATGTAAGTGTTGTTCTTTCGAAGTGAAATTGACAAGGTTGTCTTTAGGACCAGGGACACTGTACAAGAGAAAATCACTTCCTTTGCTCCATATTCTGGTAGAAAATTCACATTCAAAACAAACATGCTAGATCTTTTCTTCTTCTTGTTTATAGAGAAAGCACATAGAAGGTAACTGAATATTTATCCTCTCAATGTAACTAGAAGTAGGTAATCAGACATGAACCACCTTCCAACAATGTATTTGAAATCTAATGGGAGTCTTGAACTTCCACAACTAACTGAAATAAGGACTTGACATGCAACATTCCTAGTTACACTCCATACATCACTGAGTTTTATGTGAGCATTGTTGATAAAAGTAATTCCATCACATGAATTGATCGCGGTCTAGGAAGATTATCTAAGATCTTGTTTAGACCTTCATGTAACCTTGTTTTCGCAAAATGCCACTCATAACTAGATATTAATATATTGAGCTTTACATTAATAGCAATCCAAAGCTTGATGGTGCTCTCACTCCCCAAATAGTCTACTAGAATTGAAGCATTACGATCCCAAGGGTCCTTCCAGATAAGAGTATCCCTACCATTTCCCAAGCTATCCTAGTACATTCTCTGATATGATTTTTGATGTTCATAATCCAGTTGAAAAAATAGGAAAAACAATTATTAATGCTAATAGTCCAAAAAGATTTTTGTTGAGGTACTTTTATAGATCCACATGATCCATAAACTATCTTTCTTTACAACAATGTTCCAGTCTTGATAGATGACAAGCAATGGTCATTTCATTGACAGATTTATTACCCTATCCAGCTTCACTTTTGGGTTTGGTTACATATCCTATTTATTAAGGTGTAAGTTAGATTTGCAATATATTTGACACCAAATGAAATATCTACAATGTTTGTTAATCTCATCACATACAGACATAGGCAAAGGAAAAGTGGAGGTCCAATATAGGTGAATGACAGATAGGGTAGAATGAATTTGACTCGACCTACCATTGATAAACTTTTAGCTTTCCAACCATCTAATTTCTCTTCTTCTTTTCAATCAATGGAGCATAGCGATCTCATGATAATTTCCCTATAAATAAAGGAATACCAAATACCTCTGAGGTAGGCAGCCTTCAACAATGCAAATAATCTTTACATTTTTGGTTTTGTCTTCCACCACACTATAAATAGATGAGATTTTATCAATGTTGATTTTTAGACCTGTGGTAAAGTGAAGGTCATGAAGAATATCATTGATACATATACCACCCTTGACATCATCCTTCATGAAGATCGTTAAATCATCCACAAAGATAAAGTGTGAGACTTTAAAATTAGGAGAATATTTAATAGGTATGATACTCCCCTCCTTCACTATTTTATTCATCAGTTGCAAAAAAGTCTTCATGATTAGAACAAAGAGATGTGGAGCTAGGGGATCGCCTACCTAACTCTATTGCTTGGCTTGAAAGTACAAGTAGGTTCTCAATTTACCAGGGTTTCATAAGAAGTAGAAAAAAATATTTCCTTATGACATACAATAGAATTTAGGAAAACCCATAAGGTCCTAACCTGAAAGAGGGCATCCCAAGAGAGAGAGTCATATGCCTTAGATAAATCTAATTCTAGACATACCTTAGGTTTAGTACCTTTCTTATTACAATGTTGTATGGGCTTGTTAGATAAAAGAATGACATCCTAGATGCTTCTCCCTTTGATAAAGGCACATGGTTCTTTCTAACCAGAGAAGAGAGAACTCCTTGCAATCTATTGCTCATAATTTTAGAGATAATTTTGAACATAACATTACAAAGGGCAATAGGATGTCCATTTTTTAGATCAAAAGTACCTTTACATTTAGGAATAAGAGTTATGATAGTTCTATATTCTTCCTTGATCATTCTATAATTTCTAAAAAATGAGGACAACATCCCCCAACAATTTTTGAAGAATTTTCTATTGGAAATGTTTGGACCAGGACACTTTTCACAATTGATATTTTTATAGCCTCTTAAATTTGTTGGACATGAATAAATTTATTAAAGCTAGAATTTGAACATCGTCAAGAATAGAGAAATTTAAGTTCTTAAGTTTCCAGGACTAAGAAGAGTGCATGTTATTAAAGATGTTGCTATAATAATCAACAATATGATTTATGATGACATTGATATCTATGCATTGAACACCATCAATAGAAATGTCCTTAATGCGATGAATATGTCTTATCACCTTGATGTAATCATAGAAGAATTAGAATTTAATCTCCTTCTATGAGCCATTGAGTTTAACACGAATTTTTGCATGAATTTATACATGTAGTTAAATAAAAATAAGGAATTGTTATGAATATATTTGAAAATCTTGGTGTGCTTTATTTTAAAAAGTATGGATCTTCTTTGCAAATCCTCCCTTGCAATGATTTTTGTGATTTTATTATCTTCGTTAATACAATTATGGGTATGGGGAAAAGAAAGAAAGAAAAACCATAATAAATGAATTACCAAAGATAATGAATAATTGGTATTTTAAACATGGAATTGTGTGGAATATTTTAGAAAAGAGAGTTTTCGGACGTAAGTAAAGAATAGTGACTTGGTTAATTAGTAGACAATTGAAATATTGAATAATATGCAAGTTTCCAAAAGATAATATAATATTTGATGTTTTAGATAATCAAAAGAGTAATTATCTAGCCATAAGTGGCAATGTAAAATTTGAGACATCAGATAAGATATCTTAGCCTGATATTTTGTATATTCAAATATAATAACAAAAAGAAGAGAATTCTATAATTTGGAAGTAAAAGAGATTTCTATGTGGTATGGATAATTAATTTAGGGTTTTGTCAAAAATCAAAATTCAACTATTTAACTTCTCTAATAAATCCACAAAATAGACAAAGGTGAGGAAAGACTTTAGTGAGTTTCCCTCCAAGTTTTTTAGCCATTAGATGTTCATAGTAGCCTTTGAAAATTCGAGAAGATAGAGGGACCTACTTAAAAAATAAATTATATTCCCTTTTGAGGAGAGATAAAATAGGACATCTAGAAATTTCTTTTTGACACTAAATCTTGCCCACACTGAGATTTAATCTTTACAAACTTTCCTTTAAAATTTGGGGTTAATTGGATGAGAGTAGAGAGAGTGTTTGGATTTTATATTTTTTCCCTAAAGTGAAGGATATCGGATGATATGTCACACTTGATGTGACTAGTGTTATAGGGAAATAAAATCTCAACCTTCCTTTATGCACATGTTTTACTGATCATTTGATCCAAGATCTGGGTGGGAGATTCATCTTCTAGCTAGTGACCAAAATAGAAACAAGGAGTAAATAGTAAAGCGATCCCTTCTCGCCTCTCTCTCCCTACTCCCTCCATCATTTCTCATGAGACAAGATCTGACAGATACGGGAGATAAAAGTTGATCTAACAAGCACTTACACACTGGCTACCTTGCCATTTTTGGATAATGTCTAAATCACCATTAAACACAGTTGGCACCCTCTCTCCGGGTACCTATATAAGGGGGTTCCTATGGGAGTCCTGAGAGAGGAACAACAGGGAAGAACACCCCGACTTTGCTATATTCTTTGGCCACTCAAGATCTAGTCTTCCCCCTCATGACAATTTTGTTTTGCCTCTAGTGAGGTTCTAGGGTAAAGTGAACAAAGATGGTTAGTTCTACCCCCACCTCTAAAGTTGTCCATCTGGGTCCCTCCTAAGTAGCAAACCTAATGGAGGTTGAATCTCATAGCTTTAGGGTAGAGGGGCTCCTTGTGAGGCAGTTGGAGTTAGTAGATCTCAAAAACACTATTTTCTCTATGGATACAGATGCTTGAGTCTGCTTGAACTAGAGATTTAACTAATTGAACACTAGATCAACTCAGTATGTCCATCAGTTCAGGGTCCGGCTGGGCCAAAGAAGGGTGTGAAACCTACTTTTCCAGCATAGTCGAGAGCTGGGATTTACGGACTAATCAAAACCCATTGTGTGGACTGCATGGCTGAGGTGGAAGCAAGCCATTGGCTACGTAGAGTCCGCTAGCCCAATAAATGGAGGTATTTTCTGACATGGCGCTCCTATTGGACGATTAATGCTTATTTTGTAAAATATCTTTTTTCCATTTGTATTTTTTATTGGATCTACTCATGGAAAAGTTATATTGGGTGATGCTTTTTGGATATTCTTTTGAATCATTTCTCCTCATATGATCTTTCTTTGTTCCCTTTTCTTCCCCCCTCCCTCATTCTCTATGATCTTCTCTATGAAACAACCAGAATCAACGACCATAATGCTCTGTTGCCAGCAACCGCAAGGGAGAGAGTAGCGATAGCAGCATACGGTATGTGGAAGAGCTTTAATTTGTAGACGTGGTATAGAGAGGAAATTCAGGTCGGTGGATCAAAGGCAAAATACACCAACATGCAGGTGGGCTCATGGCGATGATCCTGGGCTTGTAATTGTGTTGGAGAGTTAGACTAAACGTTTCAAAATCATCAATTCCTTCTTCTTGGTGACTTTGCCCACGCACCTTGCTTTGAAGTGATCAATAGAGCCATTTGGATTCCCTTTCACCTTGTACACCCATTTATTCATGAGAACATTTATAGTTCATAGATAGATAGGTAGAAGGAAGATAAGGAAAAATTTCCCATGTATGATTTTTGAGAAGAAGAGCATGGAATTCATATGACCTGGACCTACTGCTTTGTGTCCTTCTCCTTCTTCTGATCCTTCTCCTTTGGGGGGTCTTTGTGTAGAGTGGTTTGTGTCACCCCTGTGGTTGAATCAGTAATGCCTGTAATGGAATCACACACAGGTTTCTTAGTCATCTCCCCAGGTTCCTCATGGTATTTCATATTGGAATGCAAGGATCGAATTTCATCATGTTCAAATGATGGGAAAAGCAAGCAGTGCAACAATCTCGAAGTTTGATTCTGATTTATAAGTAATTTTTGGTAACTCATATCATAGAAAATATATTTACCAAATTGATTAGATAATACAAGATTCCAATAAAATAGTTTCAGGACCTAGATCTGCTTCAAATTCTAAAAGTGCTTGAAGTTGATAACTTTAGTATGTTAATTGTATAAAAACCCCAATTTCTAGGTTTTGATGATCATAATGTGTTTCATTGATCTTAATGTTCAAAGACTAATCTTTTTGGATAATAAGGGTATTTTGGATCTAATTTTAAGCTTAATAATTCATAAGTCAATGAATTAGGGTTTTCTTGAGTTAAAATACATATGATGGTAAAATTAGGGTTTCTTAAAGTAAAAGGATATTAACAATTGATGATTAAGGTTTGAGAAGCCAAAACCTTGATGTAACCCAAATTTGACCCTAAAACCCTAACTTGGACCCCAAGTTAGTCATAATGTGAGTTTACGAACAAAATAGTAATACTTGGGTGTTAAACATTATTTCAGGATAATTGCTTGGTTGATTGCAATGATTGACTTTTTCTTGGATAGAAAGTTGTTTTTTAAAAAGGTATGTGGTTACGCCTATGACTACTTGACTTAACCGATTTCTGTGGTCTTCTTGAGGCTTTATCTAATGGATTATAAACTTAACTATTGCTTGTTTATTTATTTCATGATATCTATAAAGCCCATACGAGTATCACAATATATGGCAATAACTTTCTCAAGCCCACAATAATATCTCTGAATTAAATGCATGCATGTTAATTATAGAAAGCACCCCCAGAAAGTGGATTGAGTAATAAATACTCCTACAGAGTAAGTATGATATCATAAACACCCCCAATGAGTAGGTATGGATGGGAATCATATCGAATGAGTGGGTAGATCAAAGTAATACTACTAGAGAGTGAGTATGGTAAGATTGGGTGCCCCCAGTAAGTGGGTATGCCACAAACATTGAGAGTTGAGAATTAAAGAAATCAAAAAAGTGTTTTGATAATTTTGTTAATTGTAAATATCCTGACTATGTTATTACTCATACATGTGCATATTTTGTTTCCCCACATACCAATAGAACTTTTTATATTGACCGTATTTTGTTTCACAACATTTTAGGATAAACTGCTAGTAACCTGAAATTAATGGAATATGGACATCCAAAGAATAAGGAACCAAAAGAAAAGGCAACGTCGCCGCAATGATGTCAGTGATGTATGCCAACTATGTAATAATGGACACGATACCTTGTTGCATGCTCTATAGGATTGTACCTTCATTAGTTCAGTATGGCTCAAACTTGACTCAAACACTGCCTTCTTCAACCTTGATGAGAATGCCTGGATATCGTCCATTATCCAGTTGCCTAGGGATAGCTTGGAAGCACCCCCAATCTACCAAGTAGCATGCCAGCATGCTTGGACATGTCAAAATTAATGATGAAATTCATAATAGAATCTTGAAACCTACTTCTACAAAAGTCACTTTCATCTGCAATTGTACATCCTTTATAATGGAAATCATCAACATTTATAACTTATCTAAGAAGCATTCACATGTTCATGTCCCTAGCTGCTCTGTTTTGGTGGGTACCAACTTCTTTATCATGGTAGATGCCTCCTTCCAAACAAGCTCGAGCCCTACTGGTCTTGGTTTCCACATAGTGAATAACATGGGTGCCCACTACATTGGTGGCAGATGTTCTTCTTACATCTCCAATGCACTAGACGTAGAATTGCAAGCTATTATCAAAGGGCTAAAGATCATAGTTACACATAGCATGGACAACTCTGTCATCTGTTCTGAATCTTCATAGGTATTGTCCTTAATCAAAGATGACGATGCCTCCCTCCTGAAATACAAACCCTATGATAGAAAGATAAAGAGGTTATTAAGGAGATTCCAAGGAATGAGGATCATTCACCTTCATAGAAAAAAAAACTGCATTGCTGATGCTTTAGCTAAGCACGCACAATCATGTGACAACTCTTTGACTTTCTCTGCTATCAAACCTAGTTGGCTCATTGAGAGCACTAATGTAAACATCAAATTGCTATTTATTTGCAATAGAGAGTGGTAGGAATAAGAAGTAATCTCTAGTTTTGCAAAAACAATGTAAATTAAAAATGGAGAATTATAGTTAGAAAGAATTTATTCTTGTTGCAAACATTAGATTCACATTCCATGTAACTCCCTTGTAGAGAGGTTATCTTATATTCAAACTCATTTCCATATGATGAAATTTATTGATTATTATTGGTTACATGTTAATCCTGATCCTAAAATTATGATTATGGCCATTTCTCTCTCGATTCTCCTTTTTAGGGGATAACATGGGGAGGGGGTCATAACATTTGGTGTCAGAACCTAGGATTACCATTTAACCTTTAATAGTTAAATAATTTCATAAAAATCCATAGAGCCCAACGGAATTATTAAGAGTATTTTCTAGAGAAGATGGTGTCTACAAGGGATCACGACCCAAGGGTTGGCAAAATTTTCCTCAGCTCTGCTAGTCAACTTACAAGGACTCCCAAACCCATGCATCCTTCTTGGCCAATGTCAAAGGATTTTACTTAAGATAAAATACCTCTAGGATTTCTTCTCATATAATTTCATCCCTTAAATGCCCCCTTACTTCACTCGCAAAGCCATAGGGATCTGAAAGTTGTTTTCTCTGCCCCCTTTTGAAAACATTAGGGTTATAATTGTTAGGGTTATGGCATCCTCCACTAAATTATGTGTAAATAATAATGTACATGTAATGTGGAAATAATAATGTGCATGTAAATATGGAAATGATAATATACATGTAATGATGAAATGGTAAGGAACATGAAGTGTGGAAGTAATGATAAATTGATGAAAATTGTTTTATGGGTTGCAAATGTAAATCCTAGGTGGATATAGGCTTGGTTAGGTAACCCTAATGGGTCAAGGGACATAGAAGCCCTAACATGTAGTGTTTAGATTGTGTAGTCCCTAATGCGGACCCTAAACCCTAATCCTATGAAACAGGAGTGGTCTGGGTGATAGAGTAACCCTACCCATATGAGCCCAAATTAGGGTAAGAGTAAAGGGAAATAAGAAAAATATAAATGAGTTCAGAGGACCCAGTCACCCAACCATGAATATGGAGAAATTCATGCATGACTTTTTAATAAATTTGAATGTACATGAGGAACATAAGTAACCAATGTTTGTACATGAAAATGAAAATGTGATAATAACTTACTCATCTCCCTAATGCTATCTTTGGAGGAATGGATGAATAAAGAATACCCCCAGTGAGTGGGTATGTTATTGAAATTACCTCCAGAGAATAAGTGTGCTACCCACAGTGAGTGGGTATGCTATTAAAATACTCCCAGTGAGTGAGGTGTTGATATTATGGACACCCCAGTTCGTGGGTACACATAAATAATGGGAAAATATAGGTTGAGAAGTTATAAGGAGAGAGAGAGAGAGGGGGAAAGAGAGAAAAAGTGTGATAATATAGAAATTCACACTTTGATTATGACTTCTATTTTCAACCTAGCTCTTGTTATCTCAAGACAATTTCATTTTTTATGTGTATTGATGCACATTTGATCCATTTAGTATGCGTGTATCACCTTGGTGATACTCAAATTGACAAAAATCATGTTTAATTTCATAAAACACATCACCACCTTACCCTTGAATTTTAATGATATCCTTGTGAATTTGTGTACCTTATTATTGTGCTCATATAGTTGAGCTCGTTCTCATGTTTCCAATGCACCTAATTTTGCTTGATTCTGAGCTTGGATGAGAGAGATACACTCATTTGATGTTTACTTAATTTAATGATGTTTCCAACTCGAATTTGTCCCTTTTTGTTGTGTCTGGGCCCAATATAGGGCACTGGCCCATTCACGGGGGAGGGGGGCTTCACTTAACTCAAGTCATCCTCCCTTGTGCTTTTTGACCAATCACAGACGCCCCATCTATTTGCCATAGATTCAGTGTTTGATTCAATGATTGAGAGGTTTTCTTCAACCTTTGTACAACCATGTGCTTGTACAAGGAGTGGCTAAATATCCACCCCTTTTGGTGCCACTATAGACTCTTTGAGGGTGGGAAACTTCCTATTTAAGCCACATCTATATTCTCCCCATCTTCTTTTATGATTCAGTGAACCATATCCCTATTTCTCCTTCCTCCTTCTATCTTTAGCCACTAATGGAGGCCGCCATCCTCTAGCTCAGTTTTTTTGCCTCTTTTGACCACCTTTTTACGGCCCTAAAACCGGTGGAGTTGAGAGAACTCGGGCGGGATCCTTCAGGACCCTGTGGCGTTCGGGAGGCTCATCTTAGTGAAGCTCATCAGAGCTTGTTTCCGCGACCAGGAAGTGCGCAATAGCTGATGCTTGGACGGACAATAGCACGGGCGGGCTAGAATCTTAGCTCAGCTGGGAGCAGGGCTCCAAGCCCATGCATACTTCCTAGGGGGTGGATGCTCTTGGGATAAAATGTGTGCGCCGTAGTAGGATGCCAGATCAACTACTCATCCTCCTCCAAAATTTTTGGTAACTCCCATTTCAATGATTCTTATAGTTTTCAATCTAAATCTTCAAAAATTGATATCTTCCACATCCTTTGGCTAAATAGGGCATATAATATTTGCTTTTTGATCATCTCAATGAGATATATCCATTGGAACTAATTTTGGAATCTAAATATTATTTCTATTCTTCTGATATCTGAAAACATGACTTTTATGTAGTACTTAAATGTTTAATGGTGTATCTTGTTCCAAAATGATATTATTACTTCTTGTGTCACTCTAAATCGCTAAAATATGAACTTTTATCTATCTTTATCCTTGAATCACAAAATAGATCACCGCGATGTACTTTTGTTTACTCCTTTGACCTAAAATGACCCCTTACGTATATGAATGAGGTAACTTGATCAAGAAGGAAACTTTAGCCTACATTGTTGTCTTATGATCGTATAGCTTTGAAATCAATATATTATCTGATACTTTGTTCCATGTTCAACTAAGGTCTTATACCTCTTTCTCTTGAATATCTCATATGAATAAAAGACTCGCCTTTATAGCTGTCATGTGATATGTTTAAGCACCTACATGATTCAACCTCTAATTATTACGCAAAAGTGGTCCTTATGACCAAAACTCTATGCTAACCCTCAAATTAGACCCCTGATGATTTGTGAACTAAATTCCAAGTAAAACACTTATGTATGCTCTTGACTACTTGTGACATATGTATGAACCCTAACATATTCTAGATGCATTTATTATTTGTTGGGCTTTTACCTTATTAGATCATAATCTAATGATATACATGATAAATTAATGACTTCAGATCAGAAGATTCACCACACTTGTACCAATAATATCAACATGATCTATCCTATACTCTTTTATGATCTTATGACTTGGACATTTTGAATCTATTGCATGAATTTGATCTAGTATGTCGAGTCATGATCTTATATGATTAAACCTTGATGGAAATTTAAATATCATGTTTCCCTAACTCCAAATAATAATTTATCACACTTTTATATCCAATCAAATGTGTATGGTTCATATAGATCTAGGACTTAATGTTGGTTCTTGGACTATGATGAATAATACATGTATGTTGGGATCTTTGGAAATGATGTTTGGTCTAGTCAAAATCTAGGTCTAAGAGAACATCCAAATACTCATATGATGATTAGATTATCAAAACCCTTTTTATGTAATACCCCATGCTATATCTTTTATATGTTAGGTCCCCTCAGTTTGGATCATCTTTAAGAATCTTAGTCAAGAAACATTACTTGTACTCTACTTGCAAGGTATGCTTAATCTCTTGACCCTACTATGATATTGACTTTTTTGTATGTATGCTCATATGAATGCTTGGCTAGATAATTACTTGTTTGAGATACTATTTCCTATGAATACTATTTTCATGTTGAATATAGTATGTTGACAAACCTTGAACATAAGATAGAGAAATCCATTATATGACCTTGTGTACCTACGTGAATTCTCGGGGTAAGGGAACAAGTTACAAATGAAATAGGGTTAGATCATTGACTTTGGTCTTGATGTCCCTCATGTTGAAAAAGGGTTACCTAATCTTGAGCACCCTTACAGACCCTTCCTCTGAGGAAGTTGTTAAAAGTCCTATGTTGATATAATGGATAAAGAAAAATAAAATATGCCTTGTATAAAACAATGTTGTTAAGTGTTCTCACCATGTTTCTATTTCTTTCTTTTTATGATGTTTCTAGAAAAGAAACTTTTATATTACTCTTAAATTGTTGTTACATGTCTTTCATAGCATACATAATGCACTCACATTGATATATTTTGTTTATCAAAGTTGTAGTTTCTAAATGAAGATCCACTGCACTTAAGGCTCTAATCTCTAAAATGAATCATCAATGGGTATACTTAAATATAGTATTGGGTACATATCTCTTATATCCATGTTTATATCTTGTCATCTCTCTAATTCTGTTATTGCCTTTTTCATATATATTTCTTGTGTGAAGCTATGTGCCATTCTAGGGATGGATGCCCAAGTCCACTTGCCTTTGGCTATGTGGCTACTAGGAATGTGGACTTAGGGTAATAAATGGTTCTGTGACAGAAAGAGTGTAAGGTTACATATGCAAACCATGAGTACAACCTGTAGAGTTGGTGTCCCAACCTAGGAGAGGTCAACCCCAGGGTAAAGAAAAGACCTAAGAGGAAGAATGAACCCTAATCCATGAGGTCAGGTTATGACTAGAAGGCCTAACCTCCTTCTACTAGGCACCTTAACAGAAAACATGTCTTTGCACATGTCAAAGTAGAAGGTATTAAAGCACCTAAATGGAAGTGGGTGACATCATGATAGAAGAGAAATGTTATTTGGAATGGGTGCCTAAAATCTTAACAGAGTATGTGTTTAAGTTTAGATGGCATGATCTAAGTTTTACGCGATGAGATATATGGAGTATAATGACCTCACGTGGATTTGACTTGAGTTTTGAGGTTTTGGAATAAGATTTGATAATACAAGTGTGTGTATGCTTCCCTAAGATAAGACAATTTAAGTGGAGATAAAATGTGCATCTGCAAGAGCCTCAATCTCCTCTACAAAGGGGAACCCATAGTGATAGGACCAGATATAGGGTTAACTCCAGAGAGAGTGGAACCACGAGGGAGAAGGTCTGACACTTAGATATGAGAAACTATGAGAGATATACAATGTGATATGTCCTAAACTAGATTACCCCTAAGTAAATGAGTTGAGTTGTTATATGCAAGACACCAGGAGGTTTTTTGTACCCTAGACATCCTTGAAAGGACTAAACCCTAGACATAGAGAAAGAGGATGGGATACATACATATATGTGTCTATGATATGAGTAACGACCAACTAGGTGAGGGAGAGAGAGGCCCAAGACCCTAAAGAGGTAAGGAATGATAGTATGACGTAATGCCTCGTGCTTGAGTCGGTGGATTCCTTGATAGGACTGTAGTGGTTATTTATGAGAAAGAGAGAATGAGGTGATGATAATCCATGAGTGGAAAAGAATGCCATATCACATCTTGGTTCAGTATATGTTGGAGGTGTTGGACCATGTGGGGTTGAATGATACTATGTAGGTAGACCCAAGAATCCTACACTAAAGATGAAAAATATATCTAGTATATAAAATTCTCATAAAGTTGAGTGAGCACATAAGAGATTGAGCATGGCACCTTCCTCAAGTAATGGGTTAAGGGAAACCCTATTTGGACTTGTGATAGATGTTTGACAAGACACACGTGCAAGTTTGTTTAGAACCACCACAATATCATATATGCATATGAAATTGATCTAACCTAGAAAGGTGATGTATGGATATGACATGAGGAAAGGCTTAGAAGTGGTTTAATAAGTTCTGTATTGGCAATTTGTTAGCCACATGTATACAATTTCATAATATGAAGTAATAATATAACCTCAAGAGAAACCTTTAATGAAGAGCACAACCTAATTGAGAAAGTTAAAATGGGATAATGCTCATGATAAATATTGAACATAGTTACAGTTGAGGACTATGTGGTAAATAAATTTGTCTTCTTTGAAGTATGTTTTACCTCTTTTGCCTGACCATATGGTATGGATTGGATAACAAACTTGGCATTAGGTGAAATAATTGTTTCTATAGTCTCATACACATGAGGCATGATACATTGATCCCATTATATCTAAACACATGGTAGAATAGTTATAGATAACTAACCCGATTCATGGGTGGTAGGTCACCTGGTATAATGATAAAACTCCCAAGAAGTAAATTCTAAGATGATATAATGAGAAATGTGACAAAAAGGACATGCCTCTGTGTAGTAATATAAATCTTGGTATAAGATTGTTTCTATTGGTTTCTAACAAATGCTAGTTTTATCTTGTCATGGTGAAGGACCTTCCCTAGAAGGGTGAATTAACAAATCTGTTTAAGAATGGAAGTAACATTAAATGAAACTTAAAACTTGAGATATTAAGTGCATGAAGCACAAAAGCACATATATTGGGTATGATTCTTTGGACCCATGTATGAACGTCTATAAGGGACATGAGGAGAACACACTATGGGAGTGACCGATAGAATGGGACCAGGCCCAGATGCGAAGGTCACTATAAGACCAATCAAGCGACATAAAGGAAACTATGGGTTCCCTAAGAGATGCAGGAATTGGGGTGAAAGAATTTAAAAGGATATAACGTGCTTGAATATTATTAGATAAACCTCAAGAAAAATGTGTAACAAAAAATAATAAATCATTATATCTTAATAAAACCCTTAAGGAAGGGTAGGACTACAAGTTGACCCTAAGATCTTGTAGGATGATTAAAGGTAAATAAGGTTTATGAGTATGAGAACTGATCATGTGCTAAGTGCATTAGGATCTTGAGGGTTGGGAGGAGATCATTCAAAAAAAACATATGCCCTAGAGATCTTAAGGGGATGACTTAGGCTAATTAGACATGAGGTGTAGATAAAAAAGAACATAAGAAGTCACAAGATGATGTTTAAATAAGATCTTAAAAAGAGAATCACATTCCATGTGAGTGCATGAAATAGAACGGGAATTGTATAACTAAAAGATATCGATTGTATGGAGTGATTGTTGAGAGTGACCCCAAAAAAAAATAGATATTAAAAGATAATGTGTGAATACACCATCTCTGCCCTTGGAATGGGATGAAGTTTGTATTTAGACTATAGCAAAATATTCATTTCATCTCATTGTGAGTGTGAGAAATTGGATAGACACATATTATTAAAAAAAGGGATACATAAAGATGAATACCTACGTTAAAAATTTAATGGCATATTCTAGGGCTGGGGGTGTTACCTCACCCTTATGAGGAATCAAATTAATAATAGATTGGAAACCTAGATGATATCAGTGAGTAGGTAATCCCCAAGTGAAATGGAAATCATAAAATGAAAATGTAATTCACAAGAGGCAACATCATGTGACTGCTAAGGATGTGTATACCTTAAACTGAATTCAAGTCAATCTAAGTCATAATATGTGAAATTTTACATATCACCAAAAAGTGGATATCTAAGAAGGGTTTTCTAACCCTAAAGTTTTGAAAGTATAAATATAAGACTTGGTTTGATAAACCAACTCCAAAATTATAATTGATACAGTAATAAATCTATCCACCTTGTGGCATGGGTGTGACCCATGGCCTAAGAGGAGTTTAAGAGACTATTTGCCTTGAAAATAAGTCCTTGGGAACAAGTAAAAGAACTAGAAGGAATTCATGCATAAATAAAAAAAAACTATGGCTTTATAAAATTTTGGATAACTAAAATATGAGATAATTGGCTCATATCCACCTTTTGGATAATTAAGTCAAATTTTGAGGACACAATTCTTATAGTAGGGAAAGGATGTTATAACCCGAATTTTTGCATGAATATGTATATGTATTTGAATACAAATAAAAATTTCTATGAATATATTAGAAAATATTGGTGTATTTTGTTTTGAAAAGTATGAATTTGATTTGCAAATCCTCCCTTGCAATGGTTTTTGTTATTTTAGTATTTTCATTAATCCAATGATGGATATGGGGAAAAGAAAGAGAGAAAATCACATAATAAATGAATTACCAAAGGTAATGAATAATTTATATTTTAAAAATGGAATTGTGTGGAATATTCTAGAAAAGAGTGTTTTTGGGCATAAGTAAAGAACTATGACTTGGTTAAATAGTAGACAACTGAAATATTGAATAATATGCAAGTTTCTAAAATAAAATAAAATATGTGATGTTTTAGATAACTAGAAGAGAAATTATCTAGACATAAGTGCCAAAATAATGTTTGAGGCATCAAATAAGAATAGTGAACCTTATCTTTTATACAAATATAATAACGAAAAGAAGAGAATTCTAGAATTTGGAAGAAAAAGGAATTTCAATGTAGTACGGATAATTAATTTAAGGTTTTTCCAAAAGAGCAAGATTCAGATATTTAGCTACTCTATTAAATCCCTCAAAATAGATAAAGATGAGGAAAGACTTTAATGAGTTTCCCTCCAAGATTCATAGCCATAGGATGTTCCTAGTAGCCTGTGAGAATTCGAGAAGGTAGAGGGACCTACTTGAAATAAATAAATTATATTCCCTTTTGAGGAGAGAGAAGAAGGGACATCAAGAAATGTCTTTTTGACGCCAAATCTTGTCCACACCATCATTTAATCTTAAAAACCTTCCCTTGAAATTTGGGTTTAATTGGAGGATAGGAGAGAGAGTTTTGGATTTTATAAGTTTTCTCGAAAGTGAAGGATTAATGGATGATATGTCACATTTAATGTGATTGGTGCTATAGGGAAATAAAATCTCGACATTCCTTTATGTGCATGTTTTACTTATCATTTGATCTAATATCCACATAGGGAGAGTCATCTTCTAGCTAGCGACCAAAATGGATACAAGGAGTAAATAGTAAAGTGACCCTTTCTCGCCTCTCTCCCTCCCTACTCCCTCCATTGTTTCTCATGCGACAAGATCCTATGGATTTGGGAGATAAAAATTGATCTAGCAAGCCCTTAGACACTAGCTACCTTTCCATTTTTGGAGAAGGTCTAAATCACCATTAACGCAGTCAGCACCCTATTGATGAATGCATATTCATCATGAAATTCAATCGCCATATTGGGCTCAATTCGACTCAATACATCTGATTTCATCTCCTAAATATCATAATATGCAAAATTGCTTAATTGGTTCAATTGTCAAGATTATTAACTGAGTTTATGTCAATTTTATGCAGGTCATGATGAGGTTTAACAATCAACTGGAACTCACCTTCACTCAAGCCTCTCAACCTCAGTCCTGATCAATCGATTTTAACCAAATGGTTTGCCCATTCGGTCTATCCAAATTGGTCTTGATCCATTGGTCTCAGAACCATGAGCTCATTACACCTTTATCTTCATCAACTTCACCATCAAGACCACCTCCATTTCACCATTTCCACCTCCATCTTCACCAACATCATCTTCTTTTCCTCTCCATACTCAGCCACCATCATCACCACTATCGCCAATTGACCCTAACGGTCTTGACTCTAATGGTCTTGGACAATCGATTTCACCCAAACAATCAGGTCCTTACGTTCTCGCACCCTTCCCCTCTCTACGATCTGGCCTCCGCCCTCTAAATGGTCTTCAAGATCGGTTGGCCAGCAGCAACCCTCAAAACCATTTGGACGATCGCTCTTCACCAGCAAGACGCTGAGACCGTGAGGAGATCAAAACCATGACCAGCAGCATCACCCAGCACCCACTTGACTCTGCCTTCATCTTCTTCCGTCAACTTCAACCACAGAAACCCTACCTCCACCTGCAAACCCTTGGCCCCCATCGCCTAGGCAGGCTGTCGTCAGCACCGCCCGCACTGTGATGTAGCAATGCCGCCACCGACCTACAACCCTAGATCTTGGCGCCACTCCATGCCTCCGTCCATCCTCTATAACACAGCCATGGCGTCGTCGCCCACAGCACCCGCAACCTCATCAATACCACCACACCAATCAGCGATAAACGGTCCTCGAGACCACAGGGATGTAAATGGTCCTTGCAGACCGTTTGAGAGAAAACCATTTAGCGACGCACTCTACCAAGGCCGCAATTGGTCTTACAGACCATTTGGAGCCAGCACAAGTGAAGACTGTTGGTGCCTATCGACTTCACAAAACCATTTGGAGGCAAAGTCCCAAACCGATAGGACTCAAGACCGTATGGAACCCCACTCTATGCAAGTCCAGTTGAATCACTTCCTCCTTCTCCATTTACCTCCTTCTCTATCCAACCTGCAAACCTAACTCCTCCGGCACCTGCAAGCACCACCTGCACCTCCGCCGCCTTCAATAGAATCACAACGACACCACAGCCCCTCTTCAGCCACGACGATGTGCTTACCTCCATCCAGCCACCACCGTGCACCCACAGATCTCAAGACGGTTAGCCTTGGGACCGATTGAGCAAGAGAAATGCAAGTCTCGGATCGTTTAGACGGGAAGAGCACAAGAACGATCAGATGCAAGCTTGATAGAAGTGAAGAGCCCTAGACCGATGGGGCAGCAAGAGAACGGTCTTGCAAGATGGTTTGGACAGAAACCCAAACCAATAGATTGAATATCGTTTGGATGGAGATTGTGTGGTCGTTGATGCAAGACCGTGTGGTCATTAAATGATCACATGACCAAGATTGTTTGGCCATCTAAATGGCATCCAAACCATTAAGACCAAACCGTGAGGAGGACTCACACCAAAAATGTGAGGACCAGACCCGAGCCTATAAATAGGACCATAAGGGTCCTCATTTGGGTATCGGATCTGGGACACCACCAGGCTACTCGAACGCAAGATTCGATCCAGATCCATCATCCACGCCAGTGTCACTTCACTTGTTGCTCCTACTGCGATTGAGGAGACCGAGAAGAGAAGGAAGGAGGAGAGAGAAAGACTACCTGGTCTGTCTTGGCATCCCTCATTCCTCATCTAGATCTTCTCTAACACGACGTAGAAGACTGCATCATCTTCACCAAGCTGTGACTACCTTCTGCATCATGCTCATAGCAGAATCTTCCCTCTCTCTTATTCTTCTTGTTTCTCACATCATGAGTGAGTAGTTCGTTTTCACTGGGGTGTGGGGACTAGCCCTGTTTCCCATGCTTTCATGTCTTTTCATTTAACATTCCAAGGCAATGTATATAACTTTTCATTTCGTTGTTAATTGTTAATGTTTGTAGATTGGTTACCTGCTTGCTTTCATCATGTTTTTTCCTATGTTGTGAGAACTTCTACATGTAGGGAAGAATGTCAATTAATGAGGTTGACTCCCAAACTAGAAATAGAATGGGATTCCTTGAGGTCGTAAGTGTATGATCCGTGAGGGGACGAGCCATCTAGCCTACGGTGACACTTATGTGGCCTAAACATCCCTCAGGGAGGTCCTCATCCTTAGTTGGATATTTGTATCTTCGTTGTTAATCGTCAATGTTTGCTTGTAGATTAATCGACTGCTTTCTTGACATTTAGCACGGTTGACTCCCAAACTAGAAATAGAATGGGATTCCTCAAAGTCGTAAGTGGATGATCTATGAGGGAACGAGCCATCTAGCCCACGTCGATGCTTCTGTGTGCCTAGCGCCTGTATAGGGGGCCCACAGCTTCAGTTGGATTTATGTATCTTCAGAGTTGTAAGTGAGTGATCCAGATAGTGACGAGACATCTGATACCTAAGGTGATGCTTACGCAAGCCTAACGCCCATATGGGGGGTTTTTGCAGCAGCCCCATTTGGATGGTTATATCTTGCCAAGATGTTTGATGTTTGGATGTGTTTGCATGTGTAGTGGCGGTGAAACCCGAGACCATCCTAGTGATTCCATATCATTAATCTAGATTAACTTTAATTCTTCTCTTTACTTTCCTGCAATTAGTTTAATTAACCTCAAATCAACCAACCGTTCTAAATATTAGTCTTACTCGAATTAGATTTGACCAGCAACGATTCTTAAAAATGTTGTCCATTGGGATTAGATCCTCAACTATACTATGATAAGACTTGTCTGCTTGCGGGTGGTATTATTGCACAAGGCTTTGGTAAAAGAACAAGGATTTCAACCCTGAGTGAATTTGTTAGTGCGATAATAAACCACGTCAAATTCTGGCGTCATTGCCGGGGACAAAGAAATCAGTCAGTCAAATCTAGCTCTAATAAGGCTAATCCTAGGTCTTTGTTTTTCTTTTGATACAATTGATCATTCATTTGAATTTGACTCGATTACATGGATCTCACTTTCAAAACTTTTCCTTTTCAGGTACACCTAAAAGACTAGTGTATGCACCGTTTGAACAGTCCCGGACTCTCTGCTAGCTTTGACCCAGAGAACAGGACCTTTCATCATCAAAATAGAGAGAACCAATCAAGAATGGCTCAAGAAGAGGAAATAGCCTGAAGGGTTGCTCAATCCCTTGTTGCACAAAGAGAAAGGCTCGTGCATGAAGCCAGAGCTACAGTTCAAGAAGAAATCCTAGCAGCACAAGTAGCGGAACTGTAAAAGGATCTTAGGGAGTTCTCAATCCCTAAAGTTGTTGATGTTCATCACCCAGTTCAGCCTCCTCCCATCAATTCTCCCAACTTTGAGATATGAGCACATTGGATTACCTTGCTTCAAAACAGCCCATTCTATGGTAAACCATGTGAAGATAGCCAAGAACATCTTCTGAGATTCATTGATCTATGTGCTATGACAAATAAAAATGGAGTCTCAGACGACACCATCCGACTTTGTCTCTTCAAGTATTCTCTCATTGATAGAGCTATAAGTTGGTACAACTTCTTGCAATGCGAACCCATCACTACCTGGGAACATCTTCAAAATGTTTTTTTGGAAAAAATGTACCCTCCTTCTCTCACCTATGAAATTAGGGGTCGAATAACAATGTTCACTCAAGCCCCTGGACAAACCCTTGTTGAAGCGTGGGAAAGATATAAAGAGCTTCTACGCAAGTGTCCACACCATGGCATTCCCAAGAATCAACTCATCGAGATTTTCTATACGGGTGTGGATGATGACATGAAGAGGTTCTTCGACTCCTCATCTGGAGGAAACTTCATGTGTCAAAGTTATGATAGTACGTGGAAGGTTGTCACCCTAGGAGCTAAAAATCAAGCTAATTGGGGTAGATGTGTAGGAAAAGGAGTATTGAAGGTAGCTATGGCTAAAGTTATTCCAGAATACAAGTCTATCGTTGAAACCCTCAAACTCTTAGTTTCCAAGCAAGACCATATCGAATCATCTCTTGCTGCTTATGAAAGAAGACGTTCACCCCCTCAACAACAAGACCAAGTCAAGTCAGCTTCACTATTTTGTGAAGCCTGTAAAGGCAATGACCACTCTACTTTATCATGCAATGTTCTTTATGATGTTGTTTTAAGTAAAATCAATGGACAAGGAGATAATGGCCAGACAGAAAGTATAAATGTTGTCAACACTATCCCTTGTCAAGGTAATTACAACCCAAATCAGAACAACAACCATCCCAGTTTTCAATATGGAAACCCTTTAGGAGCGGTAAACTCACATCAACTTGGTTCAAACTACCAACAACAGAATTTCGGGAATCAAGGGAACTTTAGGGGTAACTTCCAGAATAGTAACTACAACAATTACTAGAACAACCCTCAGTTCCAAGACCCCAATCTAGTCTCTTACTAGAACCAAAAACAAGGGCAACAAGCTAGACCCATCTTTCCTGATGATAAACTGTCGGCCATTGAGAAGATGCTACAGGCATAATAGACATTGATAAAACACCAGCAAGCCCATCAGAAGGCCATTGAATCTCAACTAGCTCAACTTGTAGCTAGCCTCAAGCCACTTGTTGGAGCCTTTACTGGCTAACCAGAGAACAATCCTAAGCATCCAGAGCAACTGAAGACTGTCACCACCAGGTCTGGAAAATACTATTTAGATCTCCCTGTCCAGACACCTATGGTTATTACTGACAAGGGTGACTATGTTGTTGTCCAAGACTCTACAATACATGAGTCCCAACCAAAAGGGGCATTAACTGCTGATGAGACAGATGAGGAAAGTTCTGAAAAACCTACTATTACCGAAAAAGAAACACCAGAGCCAAAAGTACTAGTGTACAAGCCTCGTATCCCTTTCCCAGCTCGTTTGAGACAGACCAAGCTTGACACTCGATTCAACAAGTTCAAAGAAGCCATGAAGAAACTCCATGTTGATATACCCTTTCTAGATGCATTGGTAGAGATACCATCCTGGACAAAGTACTCGAAGTCTCTCCTCACAAGAAAATACAGAACTGAGGAAGTTGAGACGGTTAAACTGGAAACTACTACTTCTGATATTATTCAAAGAAATATGCCCAAGAAACAGAAAGATCCTAGATCTTTTGGTATCTCATGCAAATTGGTGATTCTACATATAAGAAGGGACTAGCTGATCTTGGTGCTAGCATTTCGATCATGCCACTTAGCCTTTGCAAGAGGCTAGGATTTTCATAATTTCTTCCCACTGGCATTACTATACATCTTGCAGACAATTCGATAAAACGTCTGTTAGGAATCCTCGAAGATGTCCCGGTCAAGGTAGGTAAGGACGCATATGTTCCGTGTGACTTTGTCATTATGGACATAAAAGAAGACGCCAGATATCCTCTCATCTTTGGACGTCCGTTCCTCACCACTACAAGAGCTCTAATTGATTTTGAAGTAGGAACCTTGCTTCTTTGACTAGGAAAAGAAACTCTCGAGTTCAAAGTTTTTGAAAATATGAAAAAACCAAGCATGCAAGAAGAAGTATATATTATTGATTGCATAGAGCATATGTCATTTCTCACTCAAGAGAATCATGAATCAGATGATCCTTTAGAAGTTTCTCTAATAGACCCATCGGATGATGAACCTATTGACGAACAAGTAAAGGATTGAATCGAATTTCTCGACTCTGCAGAACAAGATGTTGAAGCAACTTTTGAGGAACTCAAGCCTATAGAAACAATCAAACACATTTGTGAAAAGGAGGAGACACCTCTCAACCTTGTCATGACACATACCAAACCATTTTCAGGTGTCTATGGGCCTCCTCATCTAGAAACAACTATCCTCTGGAATGCATCGGTAGCCCAATAGACAGAAAGTACTGATTTCATCTTCCCTCCGCAATAAGATTTGGATTGTGATTTCTAAAAGGAACATCCCTCAGATCCATATCTGATAGATGTTAATGACCAGCATTGCTAAGATGAAGGGATAGTGCATCAACAAATGAACTTTTCTTCTGAGCCTCAACAGAACTACATTATCAATTATGCCTTTCAGATCCCCTACAACTATTCTCCACCTTGGATTGAGCAACAGAGAACAATTCAACATGACTCAAGTTGTTTCCCCATGTGTTCTGACATTGCTCGTTCTTTGTGAGGAAGAATACAAGAGGCCATAACCATATCAAAGATTAATGAATAGTTGAGAAAGAAACCACCAAAAGAATATGTCTACCCAGTTCAAGTTCCACCTAGAGCCCTACCATGGTGACAGTATCCATGTCGAGCCATCGACGTAAAACAAAGGCGCTTGTCGGAAGGCAACCCAATCAATAAATTTGTTTTACTTTTAATTTCAAATTAGAATGTTTCTTTAATTTTGTTTTTACCTTTTCAGACAATTTTGCACTAAACAAAAAAAAATGCATCACGGGATGTTATCTTGAGTTCTGATTAGTCTTCATTTTTTATATCTTCAGATGGAGGATGCACGCTGATTGGAATGCAACCACATCTGGTGGTCCAAACTGCATGAATTTTCCCCTCCATCTTGGATTTTGGGTTTGCTCAGGATGAGAAAATCTCTAAGTTTGGGGTGGAGGGTGGGTGGTATGTATTTCACTTTCCACCTACACCCATCCTTTTTAAGACTTAAGATTTCATCGTTACATTTTTGACCAAAATTTTCAAATAAAATTTTCAAAAATTTTAAAGTTTTTCAAAGAAATTGAACAGATAATTGATGAAGTTTTGATGCTTTATGTTTCATTAAAAGCCATTTCCTAGCCTACTATGCATTTTGAATCATTATACCCTCCTTATTCGATGCAGACCCTCAAAAGGACCATTTTCTTGAAACTAGCTTTTTGATTGAAATCATCTTGTGAAGCTTATGATTCCTAACACTATGATACTTATGCAAAAATGATAAGTGCCTCTCAAACAGATAGGGATCAAACATGTCATGCTTCCTAACAGACTAGTGGAACAATAACATGGAATCTCCACTGGATCCTCATCATGTCATTATTTGAGCAGAGGATGATAAAGAGAATGACCTGGTGCACTGAATTGTAAATCAAGTTGCACTCTGATCTGAACTCTCTTCTACACTTCTTCTATCATCTTTGTACCCCTCCATTCATCAAAAAGAAACAAAAATAGCCAAAATAGTGCCAAACCCTAAGTTCGGGGTGGCACACCACTTCCCTCTATATCTGCTTCTTTCATACCCCTCGCAAATTAATAGGGGCGTACCACCAAGAAAAGATGCCAAAGTACACACAAAAAATGCAATCTAAAGTCAAATAGAGGAGAGATTTGCACCCCCAAAATGCAATAAATGAAATTGAAAATTATATAATAAAAATCTCAAGTCGAATAGAGGAGAGATTTAATTCTTCCTTCCATACCACCCTTCACTCCTTTTTCTACATAAAGGCACAATGAATGCCTCCACAACCCTGAAAACACCAGTGTCAGATCAGATGCACACTTGTTGTTCTACGGGTATCTATGGACTCTTACAAAACTCTTTAACATGCTTGTTGTTGGAAAAAGTGAAGAGGAAGTGATATTGGACAATAAACTCAGGAATGAAGATACAGTAAGATGTGTTCAGTGGTCTCAGGAGGTTGAGATACTTAGTCATAATGAGTAGAAAAAAAAACAATTGTGATGTGAAGATGAGGCAACCACACGAGTTGAAAGTATTCATTTGGCTATTGTTTCAAATTTTGTGTTACTCGAGGACGATCAACATTTAAGTTCGGGGTGTTTTGATGAATGCATATTCATCATGAAATTCAATCGCCATATTGAGCTCAATTCAACTCAATACATCCGATTTCATCTCCTAAATATCATAATATGCAAAATTGCTTAATTGGTTCAATTGTCAAGATTATTAACTTAGTTTATGTCAATTTTATGCAGGTCATGATGAGGTTTAATAATCAACTAGAACTCACCTTCACTCAAGCCTCTCAGCCTCAGTCCGGATCAATCGATTTTAACCAAACGGTTTTCCCATTTGGTCTGTCCAAATTGGTCTTGATCCATTGGTCTCAGAACCATGAGCTCATTACACCTTTATCTTCATCAACTTCACCATCAAGACCACCTCCATCTTCACCAACATCATCTTCTTTTCCTCTCCATACTCAGCCACCATCATCACCACTATCACCAATTGACCCTAACGGTCTTGACTCTAACAGTCTTGGCTAATCGGTTTCACCCAAACAATCAGGTCCTTACATTCTCGCACCCTTCCCCTCTCTATGATTTGGCCTCTGCCCTCCAAACAGTCTTCAAGACCGTATGGTGGCAAATGGTCTTCAAGACCGGTTGGCCAGCAGGAACCCTCAAAACCGTTTGGATAATCGCTCTTCACCAGTAAGACATCGAGATCGTGAGGAGATCAAAACCATGACCAGCAGCGTCGCCCAACATCCACTTGACTCTGCCTTCATCTTCTTCCGTCATCTTCAACCACAGAAACCCTACCTCCACCTGCAAACCCTTGGCCCGCATCGCCCAGGCAGGCTGACATCAGCTTCACCCGCTCTCTGACGCAGCAGCACCGCTACCGACCTACAACCCTAGATCTCAGCACCACTCCATGCCTCTGTCCATCCTCTACAACACAGCCATGGTGCTATAACCCGCAGCACCCGCAACCTCATCCATACCACCAAACCGATCAGTGGCAAATGGTCCTCGAGACCGCAGGGATATAAATGGTCTTGCAGACCATTCGAGAGCAAACTGTTAAGTGACGCACTCTACCAAGGCCACGATCAGTCTTATAGACCATTTGGAGCCAGCACAAGTGAAGACCGGTTGGCGCCTATCGACTTCACAAAACCGTTTGGAGGCAAAGTCCCAAACCAATATGACTTAAGACCATACGGAACCCTGCTCTATGCAAGACCAGTTGAATCTCTTCCTCTTTCTCTGTTTACCTCCTTATCCGTCCAACCTGCAAACCTAACTCCTCCGGCGCCTGCAAGCACCACATGTACCTCCGCCGCCTTTAACAGCATCACAACGACACTGTGGCCCCTCTTCAGCCACGATGATGCACCTACCTCCATCCAACCACCATCGCGCACCCACCGGTCTCAAGACCGTTAGCCCTGGGACTGATCGAGCAAGAGAAACACAAGTCCTAGATCGTTTAGACGGGTAGAGCACAAGAACGATCAGACGCAAGCCTGATAGAAGTGAAGATCCCTATACCGATGGGGTAGCAAGAGAACGGTCTTGCAAGACCATTTGGATAGAAACCTGAACTGATAGACTGAAGATCGTTTAGATGGAGACCGTGTGGCCACTGATGCAAGATCGTGTGGTCATTAAACGATCACATGACCAAGACCGTTTGGTCATCTAAACGGTCTCCAAACCATTAAGACCAAACTGTGAGGAGGACTCACACCAAAAATGTGAGGACCATATCTGATCCTATAAATAGGACCACAAGGGTCCTCATTTGGGTATCGGATCTGGGACACCGCCAGGCTGCCCAAACGCAAGATTCTATCCAGATCCATCATCCAGGCCAGTGTCACTTCACCTGCTGCTCCTGTTGCGATCTAAGAGACCGAGAAGAGAAGGAAGGAGGAGAGAGAAAGACTATCTGGTCTATCTTGGCATCCCTCATTCCTCATCCAGATCTGCTCTGACACGACGTATAAGACCACATCATCTTCACCGAGCTGCAACTACCTTCTGCATCATGCTCATGGAAAAATCTTCCCTCTCTCTTATTCTTGTTGTTTCTCACATCATGAGCGAGTAGTTCCTTTTCACTGGGGTGTGGGGACTAGCCCCGCTGCCCATGCTTTCATGTCTTTTCATTTAACACTCCAAGGAAATGTATATAACTTTTCATTTCATTGTTAATCGTTAATGTTTGTCGATTGGTTACCTGCTTGCTTTCATCATGTTTGTCCCTATGTTGTGAGAATTTCTATACGTAGGGTAGAATGTCGATTAATGAGGTTGACTCCTAAACTAGAAATAGAATGGGATTCCTTGAGGTCATAAGTGTATGATCCATGAGGGGACAACCATCTAGCCTACAATGATGCTTTTGTGGCCTAAACATCCCTCAGGGAGGGCCACAACCTTCATTGGATATTTGTATCTTCGTTGTTAATCATCGATGTTTGCTTGTAGATTAATCGACTACTTGCTTGATGTTTAGCACGGTTGACTCCCAAACTAGAAATAGAATGGGATTCCTTGAGGTCGTAAGTGTATGATCCGTGAGGGGACGAGCCATCTAGCCTACGGTGAAACTTCTGTGGCCTAAACATCCCTCAAGGAGGTCCTCATCCTTAGTTGGATATTTGTATCTTCATTGTTAATCGTCAATGTTTGCTTGTAGATTAATCGACTGCTTGCTTGACATTTCGCACGGCTGACTCCCAAACTAGAAATAGAATGGGATTCCTCGAAGTCATAAGTGGATGATCTGTGAGGGGACGAGCCATCTAGCCCACAGTGATGCTTCTATGTGCCTAACGCCGATATAGGGGGCCCACATCTTTAGTTGGATTTCTATATCTTCGGAGCCGTAAGTGAGTGATCTGGATGGTGATGAGACATCTGATACCTAAGGTGATGCTTACGCAAGCCTAATGCCCGTATGGGAGGTTTTGCTGCAGCCCCATTTGGATGGTTATATCTTGGCTAGATGTTTGATGTTTGGATGTGTTTGCATGTGTAGTGGCGGTGAAACCCGAGACCATCCCAATGATTCCATATCATTAATCTAGATTAACTTTAATTCTACTCTTTACTTTC
Source organism: Alisma plantago-aquatica (assembly GCA_963693085.1). Taxonomy (NCBI): domain Eukaryota; kingdom Viridiplantae; phylum Streptophyta; class Magnoliopsida; order Alismatales; family Alismataceae; genus Alisma; species Alisma plantago-aquatica. Next base: position 257,356,482 of record OY856413.1, read on the forward strand.
CTGCAATTAGTTTAATAAACCTCAAATCAACCAACCATTCTAAATATTAGTCTTACTCAAATTAGATTCGACCAGCAATGATTCTTAAAAATTTTGTCCCTTGGGATTCGATCCTCAACTATACTATGATAAGACTCGTTTGCTTGCGGGTGGTATTATTGCACAAGGTTTTGGTAAAAGCTCAGGGATTTCAACCCTGAGTGAATTTGTTAGTGCGATAATAAACCATGTCACATGTATGTGATGACCGCTATCAAACTGACAGCCAAATTGCATAGTAATTACGTGGAATAACCATTAGCAGCGTATTAACAAAAATCACTAAAAATTAAAACCATTTTACAAAGAGATCCATTGCCAGGAAACTCTTAAACAATGAACCAAAGTAATATATACATCATGGTTCACATTGTACATACATTGTACCATCTCATCTCGAGGATATTATATACAAGTTTCTTTGCCCAAACATATACATAAGCAACATAAAACCTCAAGGCATACCGGCCAAAATCTCATATCGTTTATAAAACCATTACGCACTAACTCCCAAGGACCTGAGAGTACAGTGACGACACATAGAACTTCTATCTAAAAGACATGAAAGACAACACACTAAACCTGAGCTATTACTACTATCCCTATTGTTGTTGTCCTCCCTCTGTAGTACGGTCTCTATCTCCTTGTTCGTTCACCTAAAAATGTTGGGACCAACTGGGTGAAGTCCCATTCAGAGATATAACTCCCCGCCAACAATATTATTATCAGAATTAAACAGTATAAAATTGAGCAGAGGATCTTTTATAGTAATAATCAATATTAATCACTATTTATAAGAAAAACATAGCAATATCATCTTTTAAAGAAATGCAGCTATCTCTGATAGAGAAATAAATCATCTATTCACTTTATAAGGAATACGAAAAACACATATAACATCTATCCATTTAAGATGCATAAATGTAATGTAACATCAACTAATGTTTCCGTATTCAATGCTTAAGAAAATATGCTACACGACTAATTACATATTTACAATCACACTTATGCCCTGAGGAGATGAGGTATACCGCTCATGCTCTAACCGACCATGACTACGTAAAGCATCAGTGCCATACAAGGTCAAAGAAAGAGTTGGCTTCCAAGACCTCACATGTCTCAGTCATTATGAGACCACTGGCAGTGACATCACATGTGAAACTACAATTAGCTTGTCAGGGTATAGTGGCATCTTCGCTATAGAGTTACAGTCGTAGCATGCACTCTCTTTGGGGAGATCACACAACAACCCTGGTATATTAACATTGAGTCATGGCACATAGCCATACTCTTATGATGATGAGGGAAAGATCACACAGCAACCCCTATTTGGAAGTGAGGATATTTTAGCCCATCCGTCCCACATATTCAAAAATACGCTCTTTGAGTCAAACTCGTTTCACCATTCAGAAAATTCTGACACTGAAATGGATCTATGGCCAGGACAAATACATGATAAGGTTCCACTTGATTAATTAGGTGCATTACAGTATCTTTTAGCATCAACCAAGTTACAAGCATGAATTATAACAAATGATACAAAGAAAGGTGCAATACATTTATCAAATATTTGGAACACATTGAATGCATAACACTTGGGATCTTAGTCCCTTATCACATTATTGGGGATTCACATCCCTTACAATTATCATCATCATGATTGCTAGATCTGAGTATTCAAACCCTTAGTTCATCACTGAACATTGTCACCTCTTATCAGGTAAAAATTACCTCTAGGTCCTCAGACCTAGGTATACATTATACTTGTTGCACAAGTATTTCACATGGCTGACAAGTCCTATTTAATTTGTATCATATGAAACATCATAGCTCATACTTGTCTACGATCATCATCTCATGTTACATGCATGGTTAGTATTTCATGATAAAAACAATGTCAAGTACATATCATCACCATGCAATAAAAGAGAAATACAACCTTCCCATTATTAGGGTTAGGGTTTCCCTTTTTAGCCGATTAGGGTTTCAAGTTCATTTTATCAAGAATCAAAACCCTAATTCATAGCTCCACACATATTAGGAGCATACATTTATATCATAATTATTCAATCATACTTGTTTATTCTCACCATTTATCATTAAATGATTGTCATAAAAAGTATGAGTTTCTCTCTCATCCTCACTAGGATATTGATTACATCATACTTTATTAAGTTGGCTCAACCCTTTTCTCAAGGTACATTGGACTACACTTATCAAAATACATTAAACTCTTTTCATCTTAATGTATCATTTTACATAACACACTTCATGTGTTACTCAATCAAGTATATCATATTTGAGGTGCTTACCTCCATATTGGTTTTGAGGTGCTTCCACCATATCGAGCAAGAGGTGTATGCCTACCACCATATCAGGCAAGAGGTGTATACCTACCACCAGATCAGGAAAGAGATGTATTCCTACCACCATGTCGGGTAAGTGGTGTATTCCTACCACCATATCAGGTAAGAGGTGTGTGTGTGTCACTTATATAGGGTTACCCAAGTACTGTAGAGTTTTGTATATCGGGTTAGACCCTTATGCTCATACATTTTCAAACCTTCAAAGTATCAACCTACCATGTTTTGAGTGACAACTTAGACAAATTGTTAGTCCTTTTTCAACCAACCCAAATGTACAAAATGATAGGAGTGTGGGGTTCCAAGGTATAATAGATTTCATATCACCATATTGGGTTTCATTACCATATCGGGTTAGAGGTGCTTCAACCCGATATTGGTTTGTGCCATGATGATGTCATCATTATCAAGCTCTATACTTTCATCCCTTACTATTGTAGTTCATGGAAAACTATCCTATGCATCTATTAGAACTCATAAAATCATCAATCATTCAAGAAAAATTGAAATTGAAAGTAGATCAACAAGTATAGAAAGATTGAAGGTGAATAATAACATGATTGGGTTCAAGTTATATAACCCACCTCAAGAACAAATTCAAAGCTCCAAGATCCAAAGCTTCACGTTCCCAAGGTTGAAGATTAACTTATAAAGATCCAAGACTTGTTTACAACTCCTTTATATGCAAAGAATCACCATAGATAAGAACTTGGTAAAGAAGAAAAGAAAGGAAGAATCACATCCCAAGATTCATGCTTCAACCAAGGTTGAAGATGACCATGGCTTCACCTTAAGCTTAAGGCTCAAGCTCCTCCTTGCTCCTCAACTACAATGCATGATATATAAGAGAAAGAGAGTTGTAGGATTTGAAAAGTTTCACTAGTAGGTGAAAGGAGTGGTATATATAATTGAGGCTCATGAGAGAGAGTGTATAAGAGGTGTCATCACCTTATACTACTAGGTGACACATGTCCATGCATGGGTTTACATGTGCCCATGCATGCACACATATTTATCATGACATGTAAAACTCTTGGGGATAATCTATAGATAAGATTTTGGCCATTAGTTATCTTTTTGAACAATATATTTCAACCCAACATCACTTTATTCACAAACTGATACAACTTTTCCAAGGAAAGTTGTAAACTAATATCCATCACCTTCTTGAGGTTCTTAACTCATCATGGCCTTTTCCAAGAGTTGAAAAAACGATATGGGACCTCCTCTATGGATTCTTGGACAATAGGCACTCCCATATAAGCTCTACAACTCAATACAACTCATTTTAGGGTTTCAACTATACTTCTTGGTCTTTTCATCACCAAAAATACCATCACTCAAATATGATTCAAACATGGTTCCTCTTTCTTTCTTTCTCCTATAGATGATGCTAAGAGAAATTAGGGACATTCTATAGGTGGTAATTTTCATATCAACCCTACATTTTGGGTAAATTGCAATTTGCACCAAAATTGGTACACAAGGAACAAGCATTATTTAAACAAGCTCCAACTTGGAACTTAGGCTTTCCACAATCCACGCCTTAGCATCATTATCTCTCTTATGATTCTAAAGCACTTGAGTCACATTCAAAATGTGACATATTGCAATATAAACCCTCATCTTGAGTAAATTGCAATTTACACCCAAACTATCATATAATGCACAAATAGTTTGCAAATAAGCTCAAACATGAAAATTAAACTCTCCTTGAGTCTTAATTACTTTTCAAAATATTAAAACAAGTTTATAAATAACTTACTTAAGAAAAACTTCTAGGATTATGGCATAACCCAAGTCAGTGATGTTACAATTATCAACCCCTAATAGGTATTTCATCCCCGAAATCTAAAGAGAAAAGAGAAGGGTACTTCCTCCTAATTTCTTCCTCCAGCTCCCATGTAGCTTCTTCAATGCCACGGTGATGCCAGAGAACTTTCGCAGGAATTATGTCTTTATTTTTCAACTTCTTGATTATTCTATCAAGAATCATCATTGGACCTTCCACATAGGATATATCTTCATTCAATTCTACCTCTATAGGTTGCAACACCAACTCTGTATCGGGATGACACTTTCTTAGCATAGATATATGAAACATTGGATGTAGTCTATGTAGCTTAGGTGGCAACTCCAACCTATAGGCTACCTTTCCAATCTATTCTGTCACTTAGTAAGGTCCCATAAATCTAGGAGCTAACTTTCCCTTCCTCCTAAATCTTAGAACACCTTTCCAAGGAGATCCCTTGAGATACACTCTGTCTCCAACTTGGAATTCTAAAGGTCTATGGTGTTTATCGACATATGACTTATGTCTATCTGACGTATCCTTTAACTATTATTGTATTACTTTAATCTTTTTAGTTGTCTGTTGCACTAATTAAGGACCCAGAAGTTGGTATTCTCCTATCTCATACCAGCATAATGGATATCTACAACATCTACCATATAATGCTTCATATGGTGCCATATCAATACTTTTCTGATAATTATTGTTGTAGGCAAACTCTATTAAGCTCAAGTGTAAGTACCAACTTCCTACAAATTGAAGAACACATGCCCTAAGCAAGTCCTCTATAGTCTGTATATTCCTTTCAGATTGTCCATATGTCTGAGGATGAAAAGATGTGCTAAACTTTAACTGCATATCCAAGGCTTTATGCAGTCATTCCCAAAAATAACTTGTAAACTAGGGACCTCTATCAAACACAATTGTGTCTAGAACTCTATACAACTGCACTATCTCATATATTTAGATTTGTGCAAGTTTTTCAGCAGTATAGGTTGTCTTAACAGAAAGAAAATGTGCTGACTTAGTCAACCTATCAACTATCACCCAAATAGAATCATGACTTTTGGCTGTTCTGGATAGACCAACCACAAAGTCCATTGTCACGTGATCCCATTTCCACTGTTGTAGAGGTAAGGGTTGCAATGTTCCTGTAGGCTTCTGGTGTTCTGCTTTAACTTGCTGACACATTAGACACCACATAACAAACTCAACTACATCCTTTTTCAAACCAGGCCACCAATACATATCTTTTAAGTTATGATAAATTTTAGTACTACCTGGATGCATTGCATACATGGATGAATGAGCTTCCTCCATAACTATCTTTCTTAAGTCATTGGCATCAGGTACTTGAAAAACACTAGAGGGGGGGTGAATAGAGTTTTAAAATAATTTTAACAATTTATTGAACTCAAACAACCACAAGTGAAATTGGAAGAAGGAGACATGTGTTTAGAGTGGTTCCAACTTTAGCAAATACTAAAGTTGTCAGTCCACTACCTGGTTGCTTACCCAACCGGGATTTTGAAAGTATTTATTTTATTACCTTCTCAAGGATTTATACAAAATACAATACTTTCCTTTACACCCCTTGAACAGCCTTCACTTGAAGTAGGTGCACCAACTTGAGGTAGCCTTCTTGAAGTAACTCCAAGCTCCCCCTTGAAGTAGCCTTCCTCTCTAGAAGTAACCCCCCGTTGCACCAGCCTTCTAAAGTAGCTCAAGGTCACCTTCTTCACCAAGAAGATCTCCACCCTCTCCAATCCACAGCCTCCAACCTAGGAGTAGCAAGGAGAGTACAAACAGTAATAGAGAACAAGAAAGGAAAAAGGAAATTACAACTTATCCTTTGTAGCCCAAGGCTTGATTTGCCTAGATCAAGCGTATAGATCTCCTAACCAAGTGTATGGACTTGTGATTGCAGTGGGTAGGAGATACTAGCCTATAGGACACGAATTTTGAGCTAAGGAAGGAAGTGTCCAATTGTCACAATGCTCAGATTACTCACAAACAGATTGCTCAAAGTATGCTCAAGGATTTCTCAAGTGTAACTAGTGAGTTTGAGTGTCCTATGGCTTGTCCTATTTATAGGAATGGTCTAAGGATGCTTAAGGACGTTCTAGACAACTTTTAGGGGTTTCTAAGTGCTTAACTAGCCGTTAGGTACAAGTTTGTTGCTTTAGCAATGGCTAATTAATTTACTCTGCAGTTGCTGTCAGAGTTCATCTCGGTCGAGGAATGGTCGACTGAGATACCTACTCGGTCGAAGTTTTGTCGACCGACAGGCTCTCTGGATCAAGTGATTTGCAACGTCTATCTCCAACTGCCAACTACCTTGTCAGTTGTGTCTAACGGCTACTTTGGATCTTTCTCGGTCGAGAAGATTGTCGACCAAGAGTGTCTCGGTCGAGGAGTTGGTCGACCGAGATTGATCCTGTTTCAATGTTTCAATTTAGGCACTAATTATATGTATGAGTGTGCAGATGTGATCCTATTTGAAGGGGATGACTTATCTAAATGTGGTGTTTAGCTAGGGAGAATCTAACGCTTGATTTACATGAAATCTAAGTACTTGTACATTATATATTTGTACAAGTTTTTACAAGGCGATTACATTTCATGAAAACATAAACATGTAAGCATATGGATTTCCCTAGTTGCTTTGTCATCCACCTTAATCCTGCACACTCAAGTAGCTCGTTAGATCAATAAGAATGAAATGTTTGTCATAATCAAAACAAAGGGATTTATAGATGTCCATTTAGCCAACAATATCCCCCTTTTTGAAGATGACAAACATTTCCAAAATATAAATGAAGGAAATATAAAACATATGAGTTTCATACCTTTAGATTACCTTTTGTAACTTTTCCTCTTGTTTATAAAATGTGTGCTTATTATTCCCCATGAATTATGGAACATGAAATCCACTTCACTAGGGAATATAGCAACTTTCAATGTAAATCCAAGAGTTTATTTATGAAACTCATTGATTGAGTTTTTCATAATTACTAAGTTTTAGTTTTATATTTATTTCTCCCCCTTTGTCATTTCAAAAAGATATCCGTTAAGAATAAAAACTCCCCCTTAATTAGATGTCCCATCAAATCTAATGAAAAAAAATCCATTAAAAGTTTTTGTTAAGAAGCACAGATATCAAAGAAAACATCTTCCAAAGGAGTGGTAAGCAGTTGCTTCCTAATTTTGTTAAATTGATCTAGTGGAAGCGATTTTGTAAAAATATCAGCCAATTGATCTTCCGTATCAACTTGATGAAGGGAAACATGATTCTTGGAGATATGATCCCTTAAAAAGTGATGACGGATTTCAATATGTTTAGCTCGGCTGTGTAAAATAGGATTGTGTGCTAAGTTTATAGCGCTCGTGTTGTCACAAAAAATAGGCGTAGATGAAAGAGTAAAACCATAATTGTTTAATACTTGTTGCATATAAAGCACTTGAGCACAACAAGACCCGGCTGCCATATATTCAGCTTCAGTTGTAGATAGGGCAACCGTATTTTGTTTCTTGCTAAACCAAGATACTAAAGCTCTCCCTAACAAGAAACATCCACCACTAGTACTCTTGCGATCAAGTCGACAACCAGCATCATCCGCATCAGTATAAGCTTTAAAATCCAAGGATTGTCCTTTTGGATACCATAAACCAAAACAAGTAGTGCCGGCTAGGTAACGAAGAATTCGTTTAACTGCTAGAAAATGAGAGTGCATAGGTTGTGATTGAAATCGAGCACAAAGACCAACGGAAAACATAATGTCCGGTCTAGAAGTAGTTAAGTAAAGCAAACTACCAATCATGGCTCTATATAAGGAATCATCAATAGGTTCCCCATTTTCATCCTTATCAATTTTAATAGAAGTAGCCATAGGAGTAGTAGCATGTTTGCACTGATCCATCCCAAAACGTTTTAAGAGTTATTTAGTATATTTTTCTTGGCTTATGAATATCCCGGTAGGTGTTTGCTTAATTTGAAAACCAAGAAAGAAAGTTAGTTCACCCATGAGGCTCATTTCAAATTCTTTTTGCATAATGTCACTGAATTGTGTGCACAATGAATCATTAGAAGCTCCAAAAATAATGTCATCAACATATATTTGCACAACTAGGAAATCAGATGTATATGTTTTGAAAAATAAAGTAGAATCTGAATTTCCAATAGAAAAACTATTATCAAAGAGATATGTCTTGAGCCTTTCATACCAATTCCTAGGTGCTTGTTTTAAACCATAAAGTGCTTTCTTAAGTTTATAAACATAGTCACCTTTTTCCGGTATTTCAAAACCAGGTGGTTGGGCAACATATACTTCTTCTTGAATGATGCCATTTAGAAATGCACTTTTTACATCCATTTGGTAGAGTTTGATGTTTTTATGTGCAGCAATAGCTAGTAACATTCTAATAGCTTCAAGTCTAGCTACCGGTGCATACGTTTCATCAAAATCTATTCCTTCTTGTTGATTATATCCTTGTGCTACTAACCGAGCTTTATTCCTTATTACTTCTCCTGCCTCATTTAGCTTATTCCTAAAAACCCATTTAGTTCCTATGATGGTTTTATCTTGTGGTTTAGGAACTAAATCCCATACATCATTTTTAGTGAATTGATTCAATTCTTCTTGCATGGCTATTATCCAATAATCATCTTTAAGAGCTTCAGCTATCTTCTTAGGTTCAATGATAGAAACAAAAGCCATGTTTGCAACATCTTTGAAGGAAGACCGAGTTTTGACTTTATCATTAGGATCTCCAATAATAAGTTCTTGAGGATGATCCTTAATAAGCCTAGGTGTAGGTTGTGGTTCAGCTTGGTGATTATTTGTAGTAACATTCTCACTATCATTTGGTATGTTTAAATTTTCGAATTGATTAGTGAGATCTATGATTTCTAGATTTTCAGATTTGGACTCTTCATGAAAAGAAACATGAATAGATTCCTCAACTTTTCTAGAGATAGTGTTATATACTCTAAAAGCTTTGCTAGAAGTGGAATAACCCAAAAAGAATGCTTTGTGTGATTTAGAGTCAAACTTATCTCTATCATATTTGGTATTTAAAATATAGCATGTGGAGCCAAAGGTATGAAAATAGTCAACTCTAGGTTTCTTAGAATGTATTATTTCATATGCAGTTTTCTTCAAGTGAGAGTGAACAGTTACTCTATTTAACACATAGCATGCAGTGTTTACAGCTTCAGCCCAAAAGGTTTTGGGTGTGTTGTGTTCGAGCATCATAGTTCTAGCCATTTCTTGTAGTGATCGATTTTTCCTTTCGACTATACCATTTTGTTGTGGGGTGCGTAGAGCAGAAAAATTATGAGTGTACCCTTGAGATGTACAAAATTCCTCAAATGTATGATTTTCAAATTCTCCACCATGATCACTTCTAATGGTACATATTTTGCTTTGTAATAGATTTTCAATCTTGGAACAAAATTGTATAAAAACATGAATAGTATCATCTTTAGTTGCAATAAAGTGTACCCATGTGTATCTACTATAATCATCAACAATAACAAAATAGTATCTTTTACCACCAATAGATTGTGTCCTCATGGGTCCAAATAAATCCATATGAATTAATTCTAAGGACCTACTGGTGCTAAGTACATGTTTTGGTTTAAAAGAGGTTTTGGTTTGCTTTCCCATTGTGCATGGTTCACAGTTTTCAACTTGATCAAAAGATAAAGTAGGCAATCCACGAACAAGATCATATTTCACTAATTTTTTAATAACACGTGAACTAGCATGTCCTAGCTTTTTATGCCATAGTTGTAAGGTATTTTCATTTGCAAGCAAGCATTTTCCCACTACTGATTTCATAGAGTTAGGTTTAAGGATATAAAGATTTCCAACTCTATTTCCTTCATAAACAACATTTGTAGTGTTTTCTATCAATAACTTGCAGCAAGTTTTGTTAAATAACACATCATAACCACTATCACATAATTGACTAACACTTATCAAATTATGGTGCAAACCATCAACGAGTAGAACATTCTTTATTTCGAGGTTTGTACCAACATTACCTATTCCAACAATTTTGCCCTTACCATTGTCTCCAAAGGTGACCGTTCCACTTTTCTTTTCTTCAAAGGTTTGAAATGCATCCTTGTTCCCGGTCATATGTTTGGAGCATCCACTGTCAACCACCCATTCCTGCATTAAAATGTAGATTTTGGTACCCATGTGATGGTCCGATATGGTTAGAATCATTTAAGTACAGACTTGTATAAAAGTTCTGAATCAGAAATCCAGTCGGTCGACAATTGTTCGACCGACATCTGTCTCGGTCGACTAATTGTCGATCGAGAAGATTATTGTATTACAAACAAAGAAACACATAAATTTAGCTCGGTTGACCAATTTTCGACCGAAATAATTGCTGTAGATTTTGATTTGTTACAGACATCCGGTCGGTCGACAATACTTCGACCGATTAAGGGTTCGGTCGACAATACTTCGACCGACTAAGTTTCTGTTTCAGTACAACAGTGCAGAGAATTAACAATATGCATGAAATCTTTTGTTTAGTTGAGCTAAGACAATATAAATAGCAAAATGGAGTGTTTGGCCATATCTCAACTAAATTCCATTTGACTCTACTAAGTTTGGGGTTTTGGGACCCAAACTAATTCGGAATCCTTAGTCTTATAAGGGCATGAAAAGGAATAGTGTCCAAGACGTAAACAAAAATGGCAAGTAATAGAATCAACTTCATTTCTCTTTCTAGCCATTGTGTTCTTGGGTACAAACATAGTTTGAGTTCTTTTGGGTTGATTTTTCTTTGGAGCATATCCCAAACCTTTACTTCCATCAAAAACGGTACCAACGCTTAGAATGTTATCAAGTATATCTTTTCTTCTTAACTCATAAAGTTCTCTTTGCAGCTTAGCAATGTCATTCATCTTCTTGTGTAGATCTTTTTTTTCTTGATCTAAATCAGATAACAATGAATCTCTTTCTTTTACAACATTATCATAGTCCAGATAATTACACAAAATAGGTTGATTCTGAAAATCTTTTAGTTTAGCTTAAAATTCAGTCTTTTCTTTAGAAAGAAGATCAACATTTGTTTCTAAAGTGAGTAGCTTTCTAGTGCAATCATCTAAAGATGTTTTTAAAGACAAATTCTCAAGATCAATGTTGTTCTTTTCAGAAGAAAGATTATCTAATTTAGCAATTAGCTCATCATTTGATTTGATAACCTTCTTTAGTTTCTTCTTGACATCAACATACTTATCATGAATTTCTTGTAGACTAGTAACTAACTCTTCTTTAGGAAGATCAAGTAGGCTTACCTCTTGAGAGTCTTCATCATCTTCTCTTGCCATTAGACAATCCACCTTTTCTTCTTCGCTTTCACTGTCACTTGACTCGTCCCATGCAGCTTTATAGGCTTTTTCTCCCTTCTTCTTGTGTGAGCTTTTCTTTCCTTTCTTTGCTTTAGGACATTCATTTTTGAAATGCCCTTTCTTCCCACATTCAAAGCACCTAGGAGGGGTAGAAGAAGAACTGGAAATTTTGTTAGATTTAAATCTTCTGTATTTCTTACCGTTGACGATCAAGGCTTCTTCTCCTTCTTCTTCACTTGACTCCTCACTTTCTTGTGTGACGACTTTTGAAGCTTTTAGAGCCACATCCTTCTTCTTTCCTTGCTGAAGTTCACGTGCTCTTCTTTCTTCCTCTTCTAGGGTTGCTTCATGAGCTTCTAGGTTGCCAATAAGTTGCTCCATTTTTAGTCGAGTGAGGTCGTTTTCTTCTTCAATGGCTGTCACCTTTGGCTTATATTTTGGAGGAAGTGATCGAAGGATTTTTGATACCTGATCTTCTTCAAGGACAGGTTTTCCTAGGGCACTTAAACCATTAACAATAGTAGAGAATTTTGCAAACATTTCACTAATAGATTCATCAGGATCCATACGAAAGTGTTCAAACTTTTGTTTAAATATGCTAATTTTGGAATTTTTGACTTGGATTGTACCTTCATATGTTATGGACAGTCTATGCCAAATATCATAGGCTGTGTCACAATTAGATATTCTATTACATTCTCCTACCGAAATAGAACAATATAAAATGCTTACAGCTTTTTCATTCATTTGAGCCAGCTTTACCGTATTTGCATCCCATTCTGCAAATTGAGTTTGAGGGAGCTCATATGGGGTTGACACCATTCTCCATAAGTCCCAATTGATGCCTTGGAAGTAGAACTGCATCCTTCTCTTCCAATATTGGTAGTTTGTTCCATCAAACGCTGGAGGCCTAGCAACAAGTGTCCCTTCAAGGTTAAGGTTGTTGAGCACTCCGTCACCCATTTCTTCAAGACCTTGTTAGGGTTCCTTGAAGCTTGCTCTGATACCAATTGAAAAACACTAGAGGGGGGGTGAATAGAGTTTTAAAAAAAATTTAACAATTTATTGAACTCAAACAACCACAATTGAAATTGGAAGAAGGAGACAGGTGTTTAGAGTGGTTCCAACTTTAGCAAATACTAAAGTTGTCAGTCCACTACCTGGTTGCTTACCCAACCGGGATTTTGAAAGTATTTATTTTATTACCTTCTCAAGGATTTATACAAAATACAATACTTTCCTTTACACCCCTTGAACAGCCTTCACTTGAAGTAGGTGCACCAACTTGAGGTAGCCTTCTTGAAGTAACTCCAAGCTCCCCCTTGAAGTAGCCTTCCTCTCTAGAAGTAACCTCCTGTTGCACCATCCTTCTGAAGTAGCTCAAGGTCGCCTTCTTCACCAAGAAGATCTCCACCCTCTCCAATCCGCAGCCTCCAACCTAGGAGTAGCAAGGAGAGTACAAACAGTAATAGAGAACAAGAAAGGAAAAAGGAAATTACAACTTATCCTTTGTAGCCCAAGGCTTGATTTTCCTAGATCAAGCGTATAGATCTCCTAACCAAGTGTATGGACTTGTGATTGCAGTGGGTAGGAGATACTAGCCTATAGGACACGAATTTTGAGCTAAGGAAGGAAGTGTCCAATTGTCACAATGCTCAGATTACTCACAAACAGATTGCTCAAAGTATGCTCAAGGATTTCTCAAGTGTAACTAGTGAGTTTGAGTGTCCTATGGCTTGTCCTATTTATAGGAATGGTCTAAGGATGCTTAAGGACGTTCTAGACAACTTTTAGGGGTTTCTAAGTGCTTAACTAGCCGTTAGGTACAAGTTTGTTTCTTTAGCAACGGCTAATTAATTTACTCTGCAGTTGCTGTCAGAGTTCATCTCGGTCGAGGAATGGTCGACCGAGATACCTACTCGGTCGAAGTTTTGTCGACCGACAGGCTCTCTGGATCAAGTGATTTGCAACGTCTATCTCCAACTGCCAACTACCTTGTCAGTTGTGTCTAACGGCTACTTTGGATCTTTCTCGGTCGATAAGATTGTCGACCGAGAGTGTCTCGGTCGAGGAGTTGGTCGACCGAGATTGATCCTGTTTCAATGTTTCAATTTAGGCACTAATTATATGTATGAGTGTGCAGATGTGATCCTATTTGAAGGGGATGACTTATCTAAATGTGGTGTTTAGCTAGGGAGAATCTAACGCTTGATTTACATGAAATCTAAGTACTTGTATATTATATATTTGTACAAGTTTTTACAAGGCGATTACATTTCATGAAAACATAAACATGTAAGCATATGGATTTCCCTAGTTGCTTTGTCATCCACCTTAATCCTGCACACTCAAGTAGCTCGTTAGATCAATAAGAATGAAATGTTTGTCATAATCAAAACAAAGGGATTTATAGATGTCCATTTAGCCAACAGTACTACCATCCTACCATGGTAACAGACTACCTCATCCTCTAACTCATGGAAACCATCCCATTTCTCACTACCATACTTTGACTTGATCTGCTGAATCACAGTATCGGCTTGTTGTGCCTCTTTAATCTATTGTCTCATAGTAGGTTTCACATGCATCTTGGCCAGCAATCCAGCTAGAAAATATACTTTTAACTGTACATTTATTTGTCTCAAAGAGACAGACATGTCCCATTTAAAGCACATCAAAGAATTCAACTGTGCTTTATCTATGGGTGGAGATGAAGATTTTCTACTTAGTGCATCTGCCACTACATTAGCTTTTCCTGGATGATAATAAATTGTACAACTATAGTCCTTTATTAATTCCATCTAGTGGTGTTGTCTCATATTCAACTCGTACTATGAGAAGATGTACTTTAAGTTTTTATGGTTTGTGAAAATCTGACATGTTTCTCCATAAAAATAATGCCTCCAAATCTTCAATGTGTGGACCACTACAGCTAACTCTAGATCATGTGTTGGATAATTCTCCTTGTGTTTCTTAAGATGTAGGGAAGAAAAGGAAACTACATGATTTCTTTGCATCAACACACACCCCAGACCATTCTTAGAGGCATCACAGAAAATAATGTATCCCTTTCCCTTCTTAGGTAAAACCAACACAGGTGCACTAGTCAACCTTTCTTTCAACAACTAGAAAGAACGTTGACACTTGTCATTCCAGACAAAAGGAACCACCTTCCTGGTCAACATAGTTAGGGGTAATGCTACAGAACTGAAGTCTTTAATAAACCTTTTGTAGTAACCTGCCAAACTTAGGAAACTACAAATCTCAATTGGTGTCTTGGGTTGTTCCCACTCTAAAATAGACTCCACTTTCTGTGGATCAACATGAATTCCTGAAGCAGATATAATGTATCCTAGAAAAGACACTTCTAACAACCAGAACTCACACTTACTAAACTTAGCATATAGCTTGTGTTGTCTCAACAAAGTCAAGGCTTGATGAAGGTGTTGTTCATGTTGTTGACCATCTCTATTGTATATCAGGATATTGTCTATGAAGACCACTATGAACTGATCAAGGAATGGCTAAAAGATTCTATTCATCAGCTCCATGAATGCAGTCAGTGCAATAGTTAGTCCAAACGACATAACTACAAACTCATAATGACTATACCTTGTCCTAAAGGCTGACTTAGGTATGTCACTCTCCTTGATACATAACTGATGATATCCTAACCTTAGATCTATCTTAGAGAACATTATTGCACCATGAAACTGGTCAAATAGATCATCTATCCTTGACAGAGGATATTTGTTCTTTATAGTCACTTTGGTAAGCTGTCTATAGTCTATGCATAATCTCATAGACCCATCCTTCTTTTAACAAAAAGAACTGGAACACCCCACGGTGAAGTACTCGATCGAATAAAACCTTTCTCAAGCAACTCTTATAACTATTTCTTGAGTTCTTCCACCTCAGTAGGAGCCATCCTATAAGGTGTTAGGGCTATGGGTTGCGTACACAAGATTAGATTAATCTTGAAATTAATCTCTCGAGGTGGAGGAATATCTGGAAATTCTTCAGGAAACACATCCTTGAATTCCCTGACAATAGAAACTTCAGGAAGACTATGACTTTTTTCTTTGGTATCTACCACATGTGCCAAGAATGCATCACATCCTTGTCGCATCAGTCTCTCATCTACCATTGCTGATACGAGATAGTTGGAAGAATCTTTTTGTTCCCCTAAAAGACCCATGTCTCATCACTGTCTGTGAACATAGCTTGCTTGGAACCACAATCCAAGATAACCTTATACTTTTCTAAGGTATCCATCCCAAGAATTACATCAAACCCGTGCATCTCAAATGGTATAAAATCCACCTAAATGTTGTATTCTGAAAAAGAAAGAACTCAGGAAGAACATACCTCCTGCAACACTGTAGATCCAACTAACAGAGTTTCTAATAACAGATTATCTGCTCTACGACTGACAGTCATATTGCAGTCATGAATCACTTTTCGAGTGATAAAGGAATGTGTAGAACCCAGATCAATCAAAACAGATATGAAGCAGGATGAAGACATATCAGATTGAAACAATTCCATCTGACCTGTCATGACTCATGGATTGACTACTACCTACGGCTGATTCATAGCATAGAATCTCATCGTTCCCTATTGTTGACTCCATGCTCTGTTGTTTGGTGTAGATGAACCTGCTTGGGATGCCTATCCATGTCCTCATGTGCTACAACTAAATTGTTGCCTCTGAGAGCCTTGTTGACTCTGCCTCGGTGGTTGGGTTACCTCAATGTCTCTAACTGGATAATCCCTTATCATATGTCCTTCTTGACCACACTTGAAGTAGGTTCTATCATGTTGTGGTCTAGATTGTCCTGTTATTGACATTGATGACATACTATGGGCTCCACTTGGAAGAAAACTACAGCCTCTACCCTTGCTTGACGTCCACTGCTTCTGTGCATTGAACCTCTATGGTTCTAATGGTGTTGGAAAACTCAGTTTCTTGAAACTTCCAGACCTCTATCTCAGAAATTGGGTAGGTCCTTTCCTATTGTTAGTCTCATGTTTCTCAATCACAAACCTCTCTATCCATTTAACTAACTCCACAAAGGTGGAAAATCTCTCTCTATTCTCTAGAGTAGCTACAGCTATGGATAACTCAGCGTTCAGACCCTTATCAAAATGTCAAATCCTCTCCTCCTCTGTAGTAGCCATGTGTGGACAAAACCGCAAAAGCTCCATGAACTTAGCTTCATACTCACTAATCTTCATTGGTCCTTTCTTAATACGCTCAAACTATGAGATTTTCTCATCCATATAAGTCATGGGAAAGTATCTACTGACAAACTCATGTCGGAACTCCTCCCATCTGACTTCAACACCTGGTCTTTTCCCTTCTTCAATGGTCCACCAATGGCCAGCGCTTCCTTTTAATAGGTACACAACATGCCTAACTTTATCAGTTTTTGGGATGCTAAGGATTCTAAAGGCTTTTTACAGCTTAGTGAGCCATAAATTTGTGTATGATGGGTCAACTATAGTGGCATATTCGATGGATCCTACCCGGAATAACCACTCAAAGGTCTTACCAGACCCATGTCCCTCATTAGGAATTGGTGCCCTAGGTGCTGGTGCTGGCATCCGGTCTGCCATATGCATTATTGTGGCATGAACTGCCCAAAAAGAGAATGAAAAGTTGGGTTTTCTAGCATGGCTTGATTAAGATGGGGATTCTCAGGCATTGATTCCTCTCTAGCCTATTCCCTTGCACCTCCTCCCTGTATAGAAACACTACTCTCAGTAGCATGTTCTTCGTCTACTCCACCCATCTTTCAGCTTTACTTCTTCTCCTATAGGAACAGAATTCACTATAAGATAAATTGGAGGATACTAGAACAGACTCAACAACCTTAATCCTATAAGATAAATTGCCAGGAAACTCTTAAAGAAATAACAAAAGAAATATATACATCATAGTTCACATTGTACATACATTGTACCATCTCATCTCGAGGATATCATATACCAGTTGCTTTTCCCAAACACATACATAAGCAACATAAAACCTCGAGGCATACTGGTCAAAATCTCATATCATTTATAAAACCATTACCTACTAAATCACAAGGACCTGAGAGTACAGAGACGACACATAGAACTTCTATCTACAAGACATGACAGACAGCACACTCAACCTGAGCTATTACTGTTGTCCTTGTTGTTGTTGACCTCCCTCTGCAGTGCGACAAAAGTCCCAGCGAGAGATATAACTCTCTGCGAACAATATTATTATCATAGTTAAATAGTATAAAACTGAGCAGAGGATCATTTATATTAATAATCAAGATTAATCACTATTTATAAGCATAACAGAGCAATATCATCTTTCAAAGAAATGCAACTATCTATGATAGATCAATAAATAATCTATTCACTTTATAAGGAATATGAAGAACACATATAACATCTATCCATTTAAGATGTATAAAAGTAATGTAACATTAACCAATGTTTCCGTATTCAATCCTTAAGAAAATATGCTACACGACTGATTACATATTTACAATCACACTTATGCCCTGAGGAGATGAGGTATACCACCCATGCTCCAACCTACCACGGCTACGTAAAGCGTTGGTACCATACAAGGTCAAAGAAAGAGTCGGCTTTGAAAACCTCACCTGTCTTGGTCAGTACGAGACCACTGGAAGTGACATCACGTATCAAACTACAATTATCTTGCTAGGGTATAGTGGCATCTTCACTATAAAGTTATAGCCACAACATGCACTCTCTTCGGGGAAATCAAATAGCAACCCCGGTATATTCTCTTTGGGGAGATCACACAACAACCCTAATATATTAATATTGAGTCATGGAACATACCCATACTCTTATGATGATGAGGTAAATATCACACAGAAATCCCTATTTGGTCGTAAGGATATTTTCTCCCATCACCCCCACATATTCAATAATATGCTCTCTGAGTTAAACTCGTTTCACCATTCAGCAAATTCTGACACTAAAATGGATCTATTGCCAGGTCAACTACATGATAAGGCTCCACTTGATTAATTAGGTGCATTACAGTATCTTTTAGCATCAACCAAGTTACAAGCATGAATTATAATAGATTCTACAAATAAAGGTGTAATACATTTATCAAGTACTTTCATAATCTTTCGAGCACATTGAATGCATAACACTCCGGATCTCAGTCCCTTATCACATTACTGGGGACTCTCATCCCTTAACATGATCATCATCATGATTGCTAGATTTGGGTATTCAAACCCTTACTTCATCACTGAAAATTATCACCTCCTATCAGGTAACTATTAACTCTAGGTCCTCTGACCCAGGTATACATTATACTTGTTGCACAAGTATTTCACATGGCTCACAAGGCTCATTTAATCTGTATCATATGATGCATCATAGCTCATACCTAAATATTCTCATCATCTCATGATACATGATTGGTTAGTGTTTCATGATAAAAATAATATCAAGTACATATCATCACCATGCAATACAAGAGAAATACAACCTTCCCATTATTAGGGTTAGGGTTTCCCTTTTTAGCCGATTAGGGTTTCAAGTTCATTTTATCAAGAATCAAAACCCTAATTCATAGCTCAACACATATTAGGAGCATACATTGATATCATAAGTATTCAATCATACTTGTTTATTATCATAATTTATCATTAAATGATTATCACACAAAGTATGAGTTTCTCTCTCATCCTCACTAGGATATTGATTGCATCATACTTTATTAAGTTGGCTCAACCCTTTTCCCAAGGTACATTGGCCTACATTTATAAAAATGAATTAAAATCTTTACAACTTAATGTATCATTTCACATAACACACTTCATCTATTACTCAATCAACTATATCGGATTTGAGGTTGTTTACCTCGATATTGGTTTTAAGGTGCTTCCACCATATTGGGCAAGAGGTGTATGCCTACCACCATATCGGGAAAGAGGTGTATGCCTACCACCATATTGGGCAAGAGGTGTGTGCCTACCACCATATTGGGCAAGAGGTGTATGCCTACTACCTTATCGAGCAAGAGGTGTATGCCTACCACCATATCGGGCAAGAGGTGTGTGTGTGTCACTTATAACAGGTTACTCAAGTGTAGGGTTTTACATATCGGGTTAGACCCTTATGCTCATACCTTTTCAAACCTTCAAAGTATCAACCTACCATGTATTGAGTGACATCCTAGACAATTGGTTAGTCCTTTTTAAACCAACCCAAATGTACAAAATGATAGGGGTGTGGGGTTCTAAGGTATAATGGATTTCATATCACCATATTGGGTTTCATTACCATATCGGGTTAGAGGTGCTTCAACCCAATATCAGTTTGTGCCATGATGATGTCATCATTATCAAGATCTAGAATTTAGTCCCTTACTGTTCTAGTTCATGGACAATAGTCCTATGTAACTATTAGAACTCATAGAATCATCAATCATTCAAGAAAAAATGAAATTGAAAGTAGATCAACAAGTATAGAAAGATTGAAGGTGAATAATAACATGATTGGGTTTAAGTTATATAACCCACCTCAAGAACAACTTCAAAGCTCCTAGCTCCAAAGCTTCATGTTCCCAAGGTTGAAGATGAACTTATCAAAGATCCAAGACTTGTTCACAACTCCTCTATATGCAAAGAATCACCATAGATAAAAACTTGGTGAAGAAGAAAAGAAAGGAAGAATCACAACTCGAGATTCATGCTTCAACCAAGGTTGAAGATGACCATGGATTCACCTTAAGATTAAGGCTCAAGCTCCTCCTTGATCCTCAACTACTATGCACAATATCTAAGAGAAATAGAGTTGTAGGATTCAAAAAGTTTCACTAGTAGGTGAAAGGCGTGGTATATATAATTGAGCCTCATGAGAGAGAGTGTATAAGAGGTATCATCACCTTATACTACTATGTGACATGTGTCCATGCATGCACAAATATTTATCTTGACATGCAAAACTCTTGGGGATAATATAGGGATAAGATTTTGTCCATTATTTATCTTGTTGAACAAGATATTTCAACCCAACATCACTTTATTCACAAATTGAAACAACTTTTCCAAGGAAAGTTGTAAACCTATATACATCACCTTCTTGAGGTGATTAACTCTTTATGGCATTTTCCAAGGGTTGACAAAATGATATGGGACCTCCTCTATGGCTTCTTTTCCAATAGGCACTCCCATATAAGCTCTACAACTCAATAAAACTCATTTTAGGGTTTCAACTATACAACTCTTCTTGGTCTTTTCATCACCAAAAATACCATCACTCAAATATGATTCAAACATGGTGCCTCTTTCTTTCTCTCCCCTCTATATGATGCTAAGAGAGAGTAGGGACACTCTACATGTGGTAATTTTCATATCAACCCTACACTTTGCATAAATTGCAAATTGCACCAAAATTGGTGCACAAGGCACAAGACTTATTTAAACAAGCTCCAACTTGGAACTTAGGCTTTCCACAATCCACCCCTTAGCATCATTCTCTCTCTTATGATGCTAAAGCACTTGAGTCACAAGGAGCCCCTTTTTTTACAGGCAATGGTCTTAGACTATGTTCAGAGTCTAAGACCATTGCATGTAGACTCTGTTCTCTGCAGACACAAATGCTCGAGTCTACAGGAAATGGTCTTAGACTGAACTGGATATTTAACTAATCAAACTTCGACCCAACCCATCCTACCCACCAGTTAAAGATCCAGTCAGGCCAGAGAAGGGTGCAGTTGCTTCTTGTCCAGCATGGTCGAGAGCTGGAACTTGCATACTAATCAAAAGCCACCGTGTGGATTGCATGTCTGAGGCGGCAATTGGACATTGGTGGTGTGGAGCCCACGTGGACCAATAGATGGAGGAATTTTCTAACTTGATGCTCTCCTATTAGCAGATTAATGATTATTTTGTAAAATTTATAAGTAATTGTTGGTAACTCGGATTATAGCAAATATATATACCAAATTGATCAAAATATACATGGATGCCAATAAAAATAGTGTCAAGACCTATATCTATTTTGAATCTGAAAGTGCCTAAAGTTGATAACTTTAGTATGTTATTTGTATAAAAACTCTAATTTTGAGATTTTGATAAACATAATGTGTTTAATTGATCTTAATGTTCAAAGATTGATCTTTTTGGATAAAATGAAGATTAATAATTCATAAGTTAATGAAATATGTTTTTCTTGAGTTAAAAATACACATTATGGTAAAGTTAGGGTTTCTTGAAATAAAAGGCTATTACACATGATCATTAAGTTTTTTTAAGGCAAAACCCTGAGGTAAGCCTGATTTTACCTCAAAACTCTAACTTGGGCACCAAATCATTCATAATGTGAGTTTATGAACAAAATAGTAATATTTGGGTGTTATGCATTATTTGTAGGATAATTGCTTGGTTGATTACGTTTTTCTTTGATATCAAGTTACTTCTGGGAAAGGTTTGTGGTTACGCCTATGACTACCTGACTTAATTGATTTTCACAGCT
This sequence comes from Alisma plantago-aquatica, assembly GCA_963693085.1. Classification (NCBI taxonomy): domain Eukaryota; kingdom Viridiplantae; phylum Streptophyta; class Magnoliopsida; order Alismatales; family Alismataceae; genus Alisma; species Alisma plantago-aquatica. Next base: position 257,378,563 of record OY856413.1, read on the forward strand.
TTCTTGAGGCTTTCTCGAATTGATTGCAAAATTATTGTTTCTTGTATATTTATTTCCTACAATCTATGAAGCCCACATGAGTATCACAGTATATTAAAATAACTTTATCAAGCCTACAATGATATCTCTAAATTAAATGCATGCATGATAATTTTGGAAAGCACCCCTAGAGAATGGGGTGGTTAATAAATAATCCCTGAGAGTGAGTATGATATCATGAAGACCCCCAATGACGAGTATGGATAGGAATCACCCCCAGTGAGTGGGTAGATCAAATTAATACTCCTGGAGAGTGACTATGGTAAGATTGGGTGCCCCAGTGAGTGGGTATGCCACAAAGATTATGGTTTGAGAAGTTATAGAAATTAAAAAAAATAGTTATTTTGTTAATTGCAAATATGGTTGACTATGTTGTTGCTCATACATGTGCATATTTTATTTCCACCACATACTAGTATAACTTGTTATACTGACCCTATTTTGACTCAAAACATTTTAGGATAAACTTCTAGTAACATGCAATTAATGATGGAATACGGACATCCAGAGAAGAAGGAACCAAAAGAAAACGTTTAATGGAAATTAAAAATGGAGGATTATAGTTTGGTAGAATTTCTTTTTGTTACATACATTAGATTTGCATTGCATGTAACTCCCATGCAGAGAGGTTATCTTATATTCAAAATCTTTTCCAAATAATGATATTTATTAATTATTATTGGTTACTTGCTAATCCTGATCTTGGAATTATGATTATGGCCCTTGCCCTCTCGGTCCTCCTTTTTAGGGGATAACAGTGGGATGGGGTCATAACACATTCGATTCTCAACTCTTGTGTGAGAAAAAGATTCTTCCAACAACATGGCATTGTGGACTTCTATTCTACATTAAATAACAATATGTAAAGAATGATCGGAAGGATTTTTATCAGTATTGTCTTGAGCATCGAGAGCTAAGCATTCAAGATTATGAAAGTTTTAGAAAAGTTACCAACCACTTTTTGTTCTAGATAGAAAATCAAGATCTAACCACCTTCAACTTGGAATATACTCTAAACATGGGGACACCTTGACAGGGGTTGTTCCACTCTTTTTTAACTAGATCAGAAGTATCATCTTTCTCAACCCCAACATAAATTAGCCTAAAGGGAGTTTTTAGTTTTCTTCTCTTGTGAATTATTAGATTGAGGACTCTAATGGTCAATTACCATGTCAGAGTGAAGAATACCTTAAATTTAGGGAAGTAGTCCTTGAAATTATTATTTTGTAGGATGATGTCGATCTATGAAATAACAAAATTATCCCCACATTGGTGTTGATCCTAGGAGAAGAGAGTTCCATCCAAATTCAGCTCAAATAGACCACAATGGGGCACATAGTTATTAAAATCTTCCATTGATATTCTCAAAGGAGGATCAGTTCCTATTTTCTTGTTTCCTTTCTAACTGCATTAAAATCACCCATGATGACCCATGGTTCATTAGATATGGTACAAATATTCTATTTGTCTTGACATGATCGAACTTTGTTAGTGTCAGGATTGTGTACATAGACAACATCTAGTAAGAATGTTATATCATTGACTTGTACTCTCGCATGAACTTACTAACCAGATTCATTTATTTTAGTGATCTAGAAATCATTTATCTTTGACATAATGATAACTCTACCTAGCTTGTGAGATCAATCATTAGAAATCCAATGTTAGGCATCAAAATAGTTATTAATAAGTTTTTGTAACTTTTCTTCTCAGACTTTAGTTTTATTTAAAATAACAAGTTGAGGCATGAACCTCCTTATTTATTTTTATACTTTTAAAAGTATAAAAAGTATAACCTATAACGTTCCATGAAACTACATTGAAAGGAAAAATATCAATTCTAATCAGGACTAACAAGTGTTGCACTGCTTTAAGGATAATTCCCTTCTTTTTCAGTGATCATCAAATTTTTAAACATGTTATTTAGAGTGGTCATAATGATTTTAATAAACTTTTTGCTTGAAATATTTATATTCTTAGGCTTCTTAATACTTTTTGGATTATGAAGATTTTGTTCATCCAAGCCTTACTAACTTTTTGTCATTCTATTGACTTCATAGGAGTTAGGAGAGGTAAACAGAATAACCACCTCAAACTATTAGGCTTGACATTATCCATATTGTCATTCGCATAAAGTTCCTCCTTTTCTCATTCATAAACTTGGGTATAACACTGATATTTTGATTCTTTTCCTGCAGGCATAACCTTAGTAGGTTTTTGTACATTCATGTTCTCAACCTAGACTTCTTTTGTATTGATCTTAGGCTTCTCCCTACAGTCATTATGACTAAAATGTTTGCATATGGGACACAAATTTGGAATCCATTCATATTCTAAGTGAAACAAATTTGTTGGACCATTCTCACTTGCCACTTCTAGCTGCTCTGGGAAAATTGAGTTTGCTAGCATCAAAATATGATGTCTATGAAACTCTAGTCTCTTGAGATCAAAACTAAGCCTATATGTGTGAAGAGGGGTGCCAAGTTATGATCCTATCCTGGAAAACATCTCATATCACACAATTACAGAGGAAGCTCATGAAATCTTTCCCTAATTGGCATATCTATGAGTTTGAATCATTTTTTAATATCACATGGCCTCCATCTCATTCATGTCATCGGTTTGTCTTTGACGAAACATATTTTGCGATCAAGAACATTTTCCATATCAGTATCATTTTAGAACTTAATGAGAAAGAAGTCTCACCAATAAATCATGACTTAGATAGAACCTTTCAGGATCCAAATATGAGCCAACTAGTTTTTAAGGGCAAGAATATGAACACTCAATCTGACATCATGCCCAACAAGTCATCAACCCCATCATTCAACATTTTTTTTGCTTCCTCCTATGCCCTTGGATTAGGGTCTAGCCACACAACTCAATATCCACTTTTTTTATGGTAGTGATCCCATGTATTTGTTTTAGAAAATCCATCCAAAGTCTAGTATTCTTTGCATCAAGATCAATACCAACATGATGACTTGAAATGTGTCCAGAAGAAGATCAAGGATTCTGATAGCGGCCATCATCAGTCCTGACGACAACCCATTTTTACTCACTAAATAAAAAATCATGATACATTTTGCGCTCTGGATAATAATGGAGTTCAGTTCAATCATTCCACATTTTCCATATTTATTCATCCATTTAATCTACATGTTTCATCCAATGATCATACACCAAGGATCATTTAAAAGAAAATTTATTTTTAGGACTTAAAAGAGATTTTCCTTGTTATTGAATTTTAATTAAATATTTTTAAAATAATCTCCAAATGGAATTCCCCTGAATATAAATTGAATTTTAAAAACATAGAAATTTCATTTTTTTCCTTTTTTCATTATTCTAACTAAAAAGGATAATGTATTTTAACATGTATATTCTTGAGAAAGTAAGAGTAAGGGTAAAATTATCAATAAATTTTTGTCTCTTCTATTCCCTTAATTTTAAAATCTAATTTTTATTCATATGACTAAATATTAAAAAAATTAATATAAAATATCACTAGAACATTCCAGAATATCCAAATTTTAAATATTAAAACGTCACTTATTTTCTTCTCAGGGGAACCCCAGTGGAATCAAGCATCATGTCAGGTGGAACATGTTGGAATCCTCTATTTTTCCATGGGCATGTATGTGATATTTCTTCAATCTATCACATATTGTACCCCAAGTAATCAAAGTTTACATTTTGACAATTTGTTTCCCATTTTCCCAATGCAAGGGGACATAACCTTGAAGATCCATCAATAATCCTAATTCTAGTATTAATAGACATCCTTACTCACCTTCTACAAATGCAAATTTTCACTCTCCTAAATCCAAAGAGTCAACTATCTTCCCCTTTATTTTAGTTTATTTGAGGAACTACATGATCCATACACAAGAATAATCAAACCGTTGGGCTACATAAAGGTAATCTTAACTACTTTGATATGGATTTATGATTATAATTTCTTATAATTGATCTATTATCAGACTATAACTACTCTAATCTACATATATGTGCACAACTACTTCAAATTACCTACTTGAACTTCTTCTAACTCATATATGCTCTTATGTGATTCAATACTCTTCTTTCTTTAATTATTCAAATAAGACTTGGTCTTTCTCACCTACCCTGACATTGTTTCCTCACCTTTTTCTGAGGCAATCTCCTAGCCTACCAGAATAGGTATTTTTCATAAGATATGTTGAGGTAATTAGGACCCCACCCCTGAAAAATTAGAATCTTAACAGAATTGAAAAAAAAATACATGGTCATCTTCATCTACAAAGATCCATAAAAAACACTTTTTACACGTTTTCATCATTTTGATTTCATTAAATAAACCAAACCATCAATTTAACTTGAGATTTACAAAAAAACAATGATACCCATCTTTGAGCAACATGGGAATGATAACACCTTCCCTGGTTGTAATAATATCACCAAATTCTGACTTTGAATACATTTCTCCATTTTTATCTGCCTTTGGGTGGGATTCATATTTTATATTTTCACATTTTCTTGCTAATTTAAATGTTTTGTGTTTGTTTTTCCCTATTTTATGCATAAAATGTGACTGTGACTCTGAGATTTATTTTATATATATTCATGTGTTTTATGTGATCTTCAGATTATCTTTATCATATGATTTTTTTCTAGTGGGCAAATAAAATCGGAGACTTCACTGGAGAGTCCTTGACTATTTGAGTTGTTTTGTTTTTCTTTTTAATTTCTTGGGTTTTATTTCCAATCAATATTCTTTGTTATTTTCATTTTTATATTTTAGTAGTAACAAAGAACATGCGAGACGAGCCTCATGGAATAATAAGCTCAGTGGGACCCATCTATGGTGGAATCTAAGATTCTGTTTGAGCCCTCTTGTGAGAGAATCAACAATTTTGGTAGGCATAGTGTTTCCTACTTTCTCCCAATTTCAAGTTTTCTGATCATGTGTTCTTGTGATAGTCATTTCAAAGATCTTCCTTCTATTTTTCCCTTCTTAAGGTTTGCGACCACTTCCTTTCTAAGGATTTGTTCATAGCATCCCAATTAAGGTTTTTCTTCCACTGAATTAGGATCTAGATGCCTTTTTAAATTCTAGGTTGTTTTCCTACTTCGTGGTTAGGGTTTTGTTTTTGCTTCCTAATTTGGGTTTCCACCACTTCTTTATTATGTTTTTCTTTTACTTCCTAATCATGATTTATTGTCATTTCCCAATAGGGGTCTTGTTTGTGGCTTCCTAATTGGATTGGCACTTCACTTCCCAATTACAGTTTTTCTTTCATTTACTAATTAGGGTTTGCTCGACACTTTCCAACTACATATTTTTTGTCACTCCCTGATTGGGTTTAGTAGTTGTCTCCTAGAAAAGGTTTTTTTCCGCTTCCTAACTAGAGTTTTCTCATAGTTTCCCAATTGGTTTTTTTTTGTTTTCCACTTCCTAAATAGGATTTTCTTTTGCTTCCTTTTAAGGTTTTTGTGTTTGTTTCCATTATAGGGTGTCTCTTAGGCTTTGCTTTTTATTTTGACTTTATTTAAAATACAAAAAAATTACTAAAAGGTAAAAAAAAGAGATAAAATGATAAGAGATATCTTTAATTATGAGTAAAATGATTCTTTCCCAATATTTGTAGGTCTTCCCACATACTTAATTCATATAGGGAAAGGGATAAGTAGTGCTTGTTTTCATGGGAGTTCTCCCATTTTTTTCATTTTGCTTTCCTTTCATTATTCAGCATTGGCTTTCTTCCATATAGTTGCTTTTTACACACCTACAAGCCCATGTAACTACAAAATTAATGCTAAAACTCATGTTAGATCCCTAGATGAGGAGTTTGGAAGTTATCATAAGTATCTACAATGAACAATGTTAATGTCAAAAAGCCTTGAGGAAACTCCCCTATCCTTTCACTCATGACTGATTATGATTGTCCTAGTCACGAGTATATTTGGAGTAATTCTCATATTGGATGAAATCGGGTTATTCCCATGATGAGTGTCATCATATTAAGGATCATTAAAGGACTAAATCCTCATATACATGTCATGCTTGAGTGATGACGTAAGTCAAATCTAAACTCATGGGATAAAAAAGGGAAGAATTTAATCTTTTACAAAGGTATCTTGAAATTTTTGCTTACTTTCTAAATCCCAAGATTGCAACTTACTTCTTATTCTAATATTGTAATCATCTGACACATATTTCTAATGCTTCATTTTCAATTATCACAACAATGTTCCATAAATAATCTTTTTTCAACAATCTTTAATCAAAAATCATCAGTCAACAATGTTCAATCAACAACATTCATTCAACAATCATCAATCAAAAAATTTAAACTAATAATTTGCAATCAATAATCTCAATTAACAATATGAAATCATCAATCTTAACAATTTTGACAAAGTGGAACAATCATTTTAGACTTAAAATAGTCTCTGTGACAAAGTGCATTTAGGCACACATATGATCTAAATATACTATTATACTCAATTGACTTGATTTTTCTAACTCCTAATAATTTTCCAATGATCAATGACTCTATGATGATCTTCACGATGAAAGCTCACTTTTTAAATCAATTATATGCACTTATTTACATGAAACTCTAGATTTCTTAAACTCCCTAATATCTTGAATAATATCTTAATCAACATTTCTCATATTGATTTCAAATTTTACATACTCGTGCTACTCCCTGTTTTGAGCATGTGACCAAAATATGGGATTATTTTAAGTTTCCTACAAGTTTATGTGAGTTTCTAATCATGTTCCCTTAAAATACTTTTTTTTATCCTTTTTGTTCTTATTTTCTGCTTATGGGCACAACCTACATGTTTTTGTGGCGCCACTTGGCCCAAACTAGACATGACACAAGTGAACTAGGGGTAATCCCCCTCGAACTACCCTAATTAGGGGTTGGACTAGGTATGCACACTCAACCCCAATGACCATTGGATGTTGATTCAGTGGCGCTCGAGGCCGTCTCTTACCTTGGGTAGGAGACGAACCAGCGGTGTGGTTTCCAACTAAGCCCAAGATCGACCTAGTTAGCATTTTCACCCTCTCATGCCCCAATTCTTATGTCTTTCTTTCCCTCTCATATTCTCGAACCCACTACATTCTTCGATTGCTCAAATCTGAGCCTAGTGCTCCAAGGAAACCTGTCACCACCCCTTTCCTATATCTAGCACTCCACAAAGCCTAAATCTTACCCAACCAATCTATATATGCCCCTATGACATGTTCCATGTTCCCCACACACCCAATTGGCATTTAACATCTCTCTCTCCCTCTTCCCCTCTACTCAATTTCCCTCTTTTTCTATGGCAACCAGCCGCCATGACTCTTCCCTAAGCGCATAAGGTTTTTGGCCACGAGAGACAAAATCTTGTCTGTTCACCTAGTCCACAGTCAACAAATTGGCCATGATTGATTGGTTGCAATCCCCCCTTTCTTTTCTCGATATATCCTCTTCTCTCTACCCAATATTCTAATTAATTGATCAAATCATATAAAAATAATAAATTTTGATTTCATTGGACAAACTTTTGGTAGTCCATTTTGGGATAAAAATCCAATCAATCATTTGAAAATACTTTTAAAGCCTACTTTTTCACTAGTATCCCTTAAAACTTGATCTTTTGATTAAGTAAATTATTATGTGACTAAGTTATAGTGATTAACCTTTAAAACCCTAATTCTTGGATTCTGATGATTAAATTTTAAGACTTTAAACCATATTAACTTGCCTTGAATAATGACAGGACTATATCTTTATTTTTTACTTTATCACTTCTAGTATCTAGAATATGATTTATATATCCAATAATGATTATTGATCTTAATAGTGGGATTTAACCCAAAATTATGACGTTCTTTACTAGAGTCTATTGAATAAACCTTCATCTCCCTTCAACATCACCTCTGATGATGATTTAGGGATTAATTACACATCATGGATTAGGTGTGGACCATCCTTCAATATTGATTATGATGATTTTAGAACACGATGATGGTCTTGAAAATGAGAAATCAGAAAATTTGATCATTGATGAGATGCCACACTATCACACCCTCTCCAAAAATGGAAAAGAAGAGAGACATTTGTGGAATAAAAAAATATTTATTATTTATTGGTGAAAATTGCATAAATAAATAAAATGTTTGGAGTTTCCACCATGTTTTGTATAAAAAAGGAAAAAAGATAGATTGCGAGAGCTTTAGTATAAACTAAGCGATTATCCATGCAGGATAAGAAAAAAAAAAGCAAAACTAGAGATCAAATATGGCGATCTAGTTGTAAGTGGGGAAGGATTAAAACTTCTATCTAGATCGGTAAATCAATATCAAAATATTGTTGGGTTGCGAGTAGAAGATAAATCGATAGTGAGATGCATCCTCATTGATTTCTTCTACTACATCTATCACTAAAATTCAACTATAAATCATCTTGGACGATTGCACTCTTGTGGAAGAGCTTTCGGACCAATTGGGGAGGTAGTCACAACTGTAGGGATGATCATTAAGGATCATCTTCAGTTCCAGACTATAGCAGCCATGAAGATCTACAGTACGACCTCACACACTTGAAATTTGAAGACCCTCTCCACCTTCTCTCTAGGGAGAACCACCTTACACAATTCCAATGATAGAGCTGAATTCAATGTTTGAATCTGGAGTCACCATCTCTTACACCTGAATCAGTAGGTATGAGTCCTTCATTTTATATTCTAGAGAAGCCAACTAATGATTTGAAGATAACCTGAATATTATATATAAATCTTAAAGACGTTGCTAAGTAAAATTTATTACATACCTTACTCTAGAAAGTCAATATTATCTTACATTTTATAATAGTAACATGATTGATAAGATATATAAACAAATCCATTATTGGAAGATAATCTTGATAATGTAGTGCTTGAGTCTAGTAACTCATCTTTCTACATAAATAGTATAATGGTCTATACCCTATCTAGATATGGAAGTACATCACTACAAGATAATACCAATAGAATGCATTATTGGCTACTTGATAACCAAGATGATTAGGAACCTTAAAACCTACTCATGTCAATCATCTTGAATACTTATTGTATTGAATAATATATATGTCTTATATATATATGATTGTTGTCACCATGGTCTAAGATAGTTGATCTATATCTTAAGCATGGGTCATGTTAGAGACCATACATGTATGGATTTATAATTGATTAAATAGGAAATGTAACAATGCATAATATGACTAACTGAATTGCTAAATTACTCTGGTTACAAATCCAACCCTAACATTTAATATATCTAGAAAATATACTTACCCAAGTTGGTCTAATTCGGGATAAATTCATATATGAGAAATGATATACATAAGAAGGTAACTCTTATCAATATGACATGATGTATATACATGTTTAATCTAGATAACATATGTATGCGCCTACTATATTATCCTTCATTAAGATGCATACCCATGTACTAATTTAAGACCTAACTGTGGGTGTGTCACCACTATGCTTGGAATTATGTATGAAACCCTAGATTCTTTTGTCATACATCATATATTTCTCATCCTTGACCATACTAACTAAATGGAATTATATTCAGAAGATGATAATATAAGAGGAATAATATAAGGGAAATATGATATAATAGACTATGTAACACTAATCATATATAATTAGAACTAGCATCTAGATGATGATGGAAAATTTTAAAATAATATTAATATGGAAAAACATAATCCTAAATAAGATAAATTGAACAACATTGACTCCAAGCTAAATGGTGATAAGATCATTATTCTTTGTAGTTACCTCTTCATAAATTCTTGAAGCCACTTGGTAATTATGCATTTCTTGGAATCCTGAATAAAGAGTTACTAGATCTTCTATCTGATTATTGAAATATTTTTCCCTCTTGACTTGAACACATACATCTGATTTGTGTTGAATTCAATTAATTTTGAAAACCTTTATTTGTCTCTTGAAATTTCACCATTCTCATTTTGTAATTGATGAAATATTGTTGGTAATAATTTTGTCACTAGACTTGATCAATTTGGAGTTTTTACTCCTGTGGACTTTGGTCCCTTGGGCTTTGGCCTTATAGAGGTTTGTCTTGCTTGAGTGGGCCAAGTACCCCACAACCCTGCGTAGTGGATAGGGATTAGTTGTCCCCTAGTTAACAGGAATAGTTAGTAAGGTACTAGCACCATTCTCTCCTTGAGTGTGAGAACACAAGGTACTTGTCCCTATAAAAGACATGATAGGAAGGTACCAAAACTTGTCAAATTGAATATCTTGAAATTGAAATACGTTGTGAATAGTTGGGATGAAGGTTGTATACATCAAATCATGAATCTTTCTAAGTGATAATCTTGTCAAAGACTTGCTATCTTCAAAATTATATTGGAATTTCTTCTTGTTAGCCTTTAGTCCACCAAATAGTCATTTTCTAACTTTTATTGTGCATCTAAATCCTACTTAATGCATAGTTCAATGATTGGATTCGGTACCAGCTTTTTTGACCCATATTTTCCTATATGGGGTCAATGTGTGGTTTCATTACCTCTGGGAACTCATGGACGGGTTGTTTATGGAAAATCTTAAAGAGACTTACATGGGTAGTCCTCCGTTGAAGACTCTAATGTAAAAGCATGATTGTAATAAAGATTGTTTATACTTTTGATACATTTTGTAAATATTTGATCCTAAAGATTAGTCTTTACAACATGGTATTAGAGCCAAAAATGGTCAATTGTCATGCATGTCTCATGGAAATTAGGTTAGTTAGGAACATAATTTGAGTAGTGAGGACTTAGATAAATAGTTGACAACGAATCCCAATTTTACTAGCCCTAACTACCAAGGATTGAAATAAAAACATAAGTGGCCATATATGTACCTTGTCCTAGAAGTAATTAGAATATAAGTCCATCATCTAGTAGACTTTGAACTCTCTATCTAGGCATGGACTTCTTTTGTGTTATGGATGAAGGAAAAAAATTTGAGGTATATGTGTCTACTTTCACAATGAGGTCTAGTAGAACATCACTTTGAACCATAGGTATACAAATGTGGTAGTGTGCCATACATTATCTCCTTTGTTTGGTACAACGACAAATAATTATAAATATGGGAAATAGAATTATCCCTAAAATCATTTGCATTTGTGTTAATATTGTCACGTATGATAAATATCCATTTTGATTATTGAGGAGAAAAAAATGTTGACAAACTGGAAAAAAAAATTAGTGTAATCCCCTTTGTAATTGTGTAGTTACACCTTTTGAGATAAAAGGTATCTAAAGAAGCTATGACATTTGGAATAAATTCAACATTAGGTTCACATAAATAGGAAATTGAGTGAAAAAAAGAGATTGGAGTGGGTTAAGATGTAGTTAATAATATGTTGGATTAAGATAAATATGATGAACTATCATGTACTTGTAATACTTTAAAGACGTAATGCAACCTAGACATCATAGAAAAATGAATCACTACCTTACTTGAAATTGGGAAAAGTGAAGTATATCAAAATTCTTGTCTCAATAAATTATTGCACAATTGATCAAATATAAGAAATAACATTTTTATCAATTTATCATTATGACTATGGAAAATTTAATAATTAGGGATAAAAGTATTCCATATACAATATTAGATACATATAAATAGGAGATAGAAGGTTAAAAAAAGAGTCAAAATTTGAATCCAATTGGGGTTAAGTTGCAATTAATAATCGTTGGGAAAAAAATTGGACCAGTAACAATTAGACCCTCAACTAGATATAGAATTTTGGAGAATAACATGGTAATGAGACCCTATGAAAAGTATAAATTATGACACAATATAAACACCACTCAAGCATTAGAGATAAATACATTGGATTAAAATTGATGAAGTATTAGGCTTATCCTTGATAACTATTGTTTGATTAATAAGCTTGTGGCGTAATTCAAATTTTTGACAATGATAACAAAGACTCACAAATTGAATATTTAAATTCTCATATTAGAAAATGATGTTTGAAGTTTTATAGACTAGTCATCATTAAGAGTGAAATTCAATAATAGATATAGTTTCCAAAATATCATTTCCACCTAAATAAACTCAGTAATTACAAGTAGAAGTAAATGAATTGGTTAGTCACCCTGAGTAGGACCTATGTTAGTGGAAGGAGAATTATCGTTATGTGTTGGAACTGAAGATGATATGAGCAAACTTTAGTAGTAACTTGAGGGGAATATTGAATTAGAGCCCATCAGGAAGAAGATTATTAAAAAGGATCTGATTTCGAGGATGAAATCTCTTTAAAGGGTGGAAGAGTTGTAACATACTAAAAATTTGGATACTAAATCTATATTGAGCTATAACTATGTTTTCCCCTAATTTCAATTCATTTCCAAGTGATCCTTTCTTTCAACTCCATTTTCTTATCAATTATCATATTCTTGATGTTAAATTGTTTCTAATTAGTTTTGAACTCTAAGTGAATACACCCTCATCACTTGATCAAATATTTCCATGAGTCACTTTGACATCATATAGTAAAATTTGAAATTTTGATGTTCTGAATACATTCGCTTGAATTTGTATTCCAATAATGCATCGACTTTTAGACTAATTTCTTTGGCACCACATCAAAACATGATTTTTCCATTATATAATAATATTTGTATTACTTAAGAGGGTGATCAAGTTAGAAAACATGTTAGTCTTTTATAATTTAATCAAGTTTCGAATGCATAATTAATATGTGAAGGTCATCAGCATTATAGTCAAGGAGTTATAATTTTGAAGTAATCGGTATATAAGAGTTAGTAACCAATTAAATTGAAAATAAATAGGGACCTCCTAGCAATCAATATCTAATGTTGCTCTCCTTTTCTGTTTCACCATCGGTTACGACGGCCTCCACCTTGACACTGAGGGACTTTTTTTCTTTTTTTTTATCATAGCTGAATTTGACACCGAAGGACTTATCCCTTCCTTTCCATTTTTAGTTCACGACAACTGCCTTATTAACTCCTCAGTCTCCCCCTAACTAGAAATCACAAGGAGACAACCACCGATGCCTGAACTTCACCCCTCTCTACAACTCCCATCTGCAAGCCCTAGATCCATCCCTGATGTTATATAACAAGTCATAATAGATCTCCAACCATAACACCCTCGATCAAGCTTCTACATCGTTGCTCGTCGTTGAGAGAATCAAGCATGAAATCTTTAAACTACACATGATGTGTCACACAGTTTGAATGGTCTTCCTCGACTCTATAGTCACCCTCTCTTCCTTGGTGCCTCCTGCACTTCCCTGACTCCACTCCATCGCAGAAGATTTCCTCTCATGTAATAGGTCGGCAAAAATCCACCATTGACCTACAAAATTGGTAGGCCAATTGTGACTCAACTGTTGTTAATTTTGAAGTACTTTGTTACATGCAACACCGACATGTTCAGCTCAGCAACCATAGGAACCACCGCCTGACAGTTTGCATTTTAGAAGGAAGAGGATGAACAAATGTGTTACATCCAAGAGAAAGATATCCACACAACACCACGGAACAACGATGGCAGACTCTGACTATAGGGTTCACAAACACGCACTCGAATGGCTGAAGCATGTGTGTTCGAAAGATGTGTTTAACCCTAATGAACATAGGCATATTTATAGCCTTGCACGCCCCAATAATCCTATTCCTATTAAGATGTGACCACTCAGTTGCTCTTAAACACATTGTGGACAATTTCCCAAAAGAGACACTTTCTAGTTAGGATTAATAAATCTTAATAGGAAAGAAATAATTAATAAAATTGATAATTAATTATGAAGTTGTATCCTAGTGCAAAAAGAATATAGAAGACAATCTCCACAATCCACAATCCACAATTCACAATCCACAATCCACAATCCATAAGCCACAAGCTCGTGCCCGGCTTGGCCAGGCCAAGCGTGGCGTAGCGCACACGCGTGTGCGTGTGTGTGTGTTGTGGTCACCATACCCACTAAAGAGGTGAGTGTACCCTCCTCCTAAGACCCTTGGACACTAGTGTCCCATGTGATCCTACATATAAGGGCCACAAAAGTGCTAGGAGTGAGAAATATGGGATAAAACTTCTTTCCCATTTGTACTAGAAACAAAACTACCTCTCACACATGTACGAGCCGCACTACATTGGGCTTAACCCATGTTATATACATGGTTGTAGTAGTTATATATCTAACAGTCCCCCACAAAGTCCAATGTGTAGTGTGCTCTACCATTCAGTCCTCTATATTGTGCTTTCGGTAGATAGCTTTTGGTTTAAATCTACCTAAATTATCCAACTATGACCCTCGCAGGAACTAGGTGAACAAAAGTCTTAAACCTGAACTTGGGGTTCAAGAGTATAGGTTGGTAACAACACAATAAAGACATGGTAGAAAAGAAAAACAATGCATTAAGGCCATGCATACAAAATTTTATGTCATGATTGGTAACAGAGAATAACCCAAATTTCCTATTGCGGCCTACAAACATCAATCATTTAGTTGGAGTCTCCAAGGATGTACTGCTAACATCATGTCCTAAGACTTGACACCATTCAGAGACTAATCTCTTACTTTCATTCATGACACTAACAAGTTTCCCAAGGGATAGACACATAGATGCATGAAGCATCAAAGTAATTACATAGTGTCGTCCAAATCGCCCAACAACTTGTTATTACCACGTTGAACCCAATTTGTGGGATTTCCACTTTGTTGGGTTGGGTTGCTTCTACCTGCAAATAATGAGGGGTTTTAGTCTCATCCCCAACCTGGATTTTTTTATTAAAGCTAAGGGAAGACCTTTAGTGAAATGATCAGCTATATCCATTAGACACTATCTCCCTTATAGACTTGAGTCTGACTTGGATGTGTCTATGTTGTTTTTTATTGTACGTATGACTCTTTATCTTAGCAATAGTTCTAGTTCCATCTATAATGTCCCAAGATTTGAGGCCTTGGATAACATGATCTTAAAAGGAATGATTGAAATACCCATATCGCCAAGGTGCACCTCCTTTTCAAGGAGCCCATCACTAAAGAACTCCATAGTTAAGCGTTCTTAGCTTGGAGTAGTACTAGGATGGGTGACCAGTCAGGAAGTTGATCTTGTCTTTCGCGTGAGTGAGGACAAAGCACGCAGTTAAGTCTATTGGTGGCTTGTGGGGCCAGTCGTCATTCCTGAAACTCTACTAGAGCCTTGGGTAGTGGGCCCGGATGTTACAAATTGTATGAGAGCCAGGTTCCCCTCTAGTAGGTACAGCCCACATGGGCATGTGGCATGATAGTCTTTGAGTCGTACGGTCCACACATGTTGTAAATAGCTATCTGAGTTGATGGATTCACCCATGCACTGGTAGTATCAGGCATGTTGTAAAGGGCTATCCGAGTTGAAGGAGCCACCCTTACGCTGGTATCTTTGATCGGGAGCTGGTATACATGGCTCATTTGGGTCTACACTGAAATGGGGAAAAGATTATGAGGCCATATAGTTGAGCATTGATGAGGACATTAAGAGTCTAAGTGGCAGAGATTGTAACATTCCAGGATTTGTGGCCTTGAATAGCATGATCTTAAAAGGAATGATTGGACAACCCATATCACCAAGGTGCACCTCCTTTTCAAGGAACCCATCACTAAAGAACTCCATAGTTAAGCGTGCTCAGCTTGGAGTAGTACTAGGATGGCTGACTAATCAGGATGTTGATCCTAGCTTTTGCATGAGTGAGGACAAAGCATGTAGTTAAGTCTAGTGGTGGTCTGTGGGGCCCATCCTCATTCCTAAAACTCTACTAGAGCCTTGGGCAGTGAGCCCGGATGTTACATTATCATAGTGAACTGAAATTGCAGGAAGCGGCTTCTTTACCATAGGTAAACTAGACATAAATCCATGTAGCTATTCAACTTCCAATCCAGTTTCATCAAAAGCACACACTCTACCTCAAAATTAGATCGAGACAAAATGGACTATTTCTTAGACCTCCAAGAAACAGCTCCTCCAAACATGAATACATATCTTGAGACACCATTACTCCCAGAGTTGATGGTAATCCAGCTTGCATCACTATATCCTTTGACTACAAAAGAATATTTTCCATAATGCATCCCAAGAGAACAAGTTCCCTTGATATATCTCAAAACTCTTTCAAGAGCTTCCCAATGGGTCTTTTCGGGACAACTGGTGTATCTACTTAACTTACTCATGATAAATGCAATGTCTAGACGTGTGCAGTTCATAAGATACATCAAACTTCCAATAACCTAAGAGTATTATAATTGAGACACCAGAACTCCAGTCTCATTCTTGAACAAGGCCTTGTATGAATCATATGGAGTCTTAATAGGTTTACGTGATGTGTACTCAAACCTCTCCACTATCTTCTCAACATAGTGAGACTGACAGAGAGTTATACCATCAGTAGATATAATGATTTTAAGCCCTAAAATCACATCAGTGACACCCATATCTTTCATCTCAAACTTGCTACAAAAGAATGACTTTGTCTCGTTTACTACTTTCATATCAGAATTTATAAGTAGGATAACATCAACAGATAAGCAAAATAAAATGAATCCATCATTGATGATTATATAGTAGAGAAACTTATCAAATTCATTAGAAACAAAGCCAACCAATGATATCATAGAATCAAACTTCTCATGCCATTACTTAGGGGCTTTTTTCAAGCCATATAATGACTTAACAAGTTTACACATTTTGGACTCATTCCCACGACCCATAAATCCCTCAGGCTGTTCCATATATATCTCTTCTTGAAGATCATCGTGTAAGAATGTGGTCTTTACATACATCTAATGGATACAAAAATTATAAATGGAAGCTAATGCTATAAGCACTCGAATTGTGGTCATACGGGAAATAGGGGAATATGTATCAAAATAATCTATTCCTTCCCTATTTGTGTAACCCTTAGTAACTAACCTAGACTTATACTTATTGGTTGTCCCGTCTGTATTAAGTTTCTTATTAAAGATCCATTTGCATCCAACTACATAGCAACCAGGAGGCAAATCCACCAATTCCCAAGTTCCATTCGAGAGAATTGATTGCATTTCATCATTAATGGCTTCTTTCCAAAACTTAGCTTCTAGAGATTCCATAGTTTGTTTGAAAATTACAGGATCATCTTCAACATTGTAAGTGAGAAACTCACTTCCAAAGTCCTAGGATGTCCTAGACCATTTACTTCTCTTTGGTTCAACTATTTCTTCAGAATCATCAGATTCGGAAATAGCTTGTTTTGAGCCCCCCCCCCCACATTTTTCATCCTTTCCACGTGCTCAGGAATGGAATATGTAGTGAATGGATCCTCTTGAGATACTCCATTGGGCACACTAGATTTCATGGGAAACACATCCTCAAAGAATGAAGCATCATGTAATTCCACAATTGTATTGACCTCAATGCCTGAGATATCAGATTTTACAATCAATAATATGTAGGCATAACTTGTCTCTACATACCCCAAGAATATGACATCAACCATTTTCGATCCCAGTTTCTTCCTTTTGTGTCTAGGGACAAGTACCTTAGCAAGGAATCCCCATACTCGAAGGTATTTGAGATTCAGTTTTCTTCCTCTCCATAACTCAAACGGACTACTCTCTACATGTTTGTGGGGAACTCTATTTAGAATATGGCAATATGTATTCACATATTTCCCCCACATGAAGTTGGGTAGACCTGAGGTTTGAGTAAAGAATTTACCATATCTATAAGGGTTCAGTTTTTACATTCAGTTATCCCATTAGATTGTGGTGAATATGGAGCAGTAACCTCATGAACTATACCGTGTAATTGGAAAAATTCCAAAAACAAATTCGAGGTATATTCTCCTCCCCTATCAGACCTTAATCGTTTAAGTATTTTACGAATTTGAGTTTCAGCTTCTTTCTTATAAATTTTAAATTTATCCAATGCCTCATCTTTACTTTGAAGTAAAAAGGCATAACATGTTCTACTAGCGTCGTCAATAAAAGTTAAAAAATAACACTTTTGATCCCTTGTAGAAATACCATTAAATTCACAGATGTTTGTATGCACTCAATCCAATATTTTTGAATTGCTATTCACAGAATGGAAAGGCTTCCTAGGTAATTTAGCTTGCACACAGATTTCACATTTATCATTGCTAATTTCAGATTTAGGGATCAAATTCAAATTCATCATACATTTCATTGAGCTAATATTCACATGTCCCAAATGTACATGCCAAACATCAGATGATACAAGATTCAAGCATAAAGAACTATTATCATTCAAATTTAAAATAGAATTTGAAATAAGTTCTACAAGAATCTTAAACAAGTTCTTCATATCACAAAGATAGCCCTTACAAAAAATAAAGAATCTCGAAGGTGAGTAATAATAGCATTATTATATTTACAATCTATTCTAAAACAATCTTTAACTAAAATTGTGCCACTAATAATGTTGTGTCGTATTGATGGAACGGGTCTGACTCTATGAAGCATCAAAACCTTTCCCGAAGGAAACTTCAAGTCCATCCATCCTTCTCCTTTGACTTCTACAACGTTGGAATCACCCAAAGTCATAGGTCGACCTTTAGAGGTCTGATAAGACACAAACAGGGACTTGTCAATACACACATGCACATTAGCCCCAATGTCTATAATCCAATATAGTGGTTCAAAAATAGAAAGAAAATCAAGTTTTATAGATGCATACCCATCATTAAGGTTCCAGGATGCAGTCATCAAGTTGACCACAACCTCCTCAGTTACAGATGCAGTAGCTATCGCGACCCGTCATGCGAAACGAGATTACTCCAAACGTAAAATACAATCAATCGCTAATTAATCACATATCCAAAAATATGGGTAAATTAAAACTGATTTCAACATCAACACCCACTCATAAACGTTTGGAGGATCCTGACATCTTTCTTGTATCCATGTTATGCCACACAAACAAGCATTAATATGCTAACAAAAGTCTGATTTATTTGAAACATTATATACAAACTTTACCTCGCCAGGACCTGAGATTACAGGGATGACTCTAGGATACACTAGACATCTAATCAACTTTCCCCAAGATTCATTATTGTAGTTACTCTTTACTTCCAAGGTTCTGTTGTCGTCATTGCCGATTACCTAAAAAAATGTGGTGAACCACAAGGGTGAGACACAGTCCCAACAAGAGATATAACCATCAACAACATTTATTGATTACAACATTTTTATGTAATTAAATAGTTAAGAAGTTTAATCATATATAACAAATAAGATCAATAGTACTGATGATTAACAAAATACATAAAGGAGCAGATAACAATTATCATCATCAAGCTGACCATCATCATTTTTCTTATTAACCGTATAAGAGATTCAATAGCATATGCATAACTAGCATAAGAAAGTCTAGTAGCATGTTATCTCTATTAACATGGATAAGTCCAGCATCATAAGCATATATAACAACATTAGCATGTCTAGCAGTTTGAACAGATCAATATCATAAGCAAAGCTATCAACATAAGCATGATTAGCAGTATAGATATCAAAATAAGCATGACTACTGTATGTACACATTTAAGTCTTATGCATATCCACAACATAAGTATAATTACTATCTCTTAATTGCACTAAGCATAATCTTTATGTAAAGAGAACAAACAAGGGTTATCATCCAATGTGAAGCGTCATGTATAACCCTAAAAACATATGTTATACGGTTGTATTACATCTTTTATTATACCCTGGGGAATTTGAATCGTACCATTCAAAGTCCAACTGACCCCTGCAAAGGGCTATTTAGTTCCGTACAAGATCTAGGAGTGTCAGTATCCTAAGATCTCTTCCCCTCGGTCAGTACGAGTAAAAAGGCAGTGACATATCAGTCAAAGCTGTCACCACAGCGACATATAGTCAAGCTAAAAACCACTAGTCTGACCTTGGTACAGGTCACGACACTAGAAACCAGGGTATTCAAACCCAAACACTGAGGTACAATTGTAGTTGTCCTCTAATCACATCATGTTATAATCACCGAGACACGACCGCAGCCATTCTCAATCACATCAGATGTATGAGGCATGACCATAGCCAACCTCCACAATCTACATTGTGGATGACAAGGATATATCCTCAACCTGCCACCCCCGCATATTCAACAATATGCGCTCCGAGTTTCCTTTAGGAATACTCGTTTCACCATCCAGCAAGTTCTAACACTGAAGATGGTTCTACGGCACAGGGCACTACATGATTAGAGTTGCACTTGATTAGTTATGCCAATTGTGTGAATTAAGGCTGCATCAAACAAGTGGACATACAAACCCTAATTCACTTCTAGCAAGCATATAAATATCAAAACTTGAAAAGATATAAAATGTATGAAACATAATTTCTCATCTCATCATCACATGGTATTATTCACTTGCCATTCCCAGGACTACACTAGTCATCATATTATCACAAGATATAAATCTTTTTCAAAAAATCACAGGGTATCAACTCTTATCAACAGAAGAGGAATACACATGATTCAGGGCTCAACTATGCCCAAAGGTCATTAAGACCATCATACTATCACAGGATATAAATCATTTTCACAATATCATAAGGAATCAACCCCTTATCAACACAAGAGGATTACACATCATTCACGGCTCAATCATGCCCAAAGGTCATTAAGACCATTATATTATTATTCCCTGCAAGATCATCATTATCTTTTCAAGCCTTATAACAAGGCTCAACAACATCACTTACAATTAATACATCATATCAACACAATATTGCATTAATGAGCTAGGAGATATTCATAAACAATCATAGTACGGTTATATTAACATTAAGAACATTCCTTTATTACATCAACATGCAAGAAATCTAGATATGATTAACTCTCATCATATTCATTATGCACATGTTTAGCATAAGAAAGTATCAACCATGTGGTTATAATAACCACCAATTAACATGTCAAGGTTATGATCATAGTAAGGAGGTTATTCTACAATCATTCCATCATATAAGAATGTTAAACATGAATGTCCATTTTTATTGGATTACATTAGATTTAGGTTCAGTATGATAAATTATATCAATGTTACTAATCATCACTTATACCCAAACCCTAACTCACAGCATCCCCATTGGATCATGGATGCATAAGGTGAAACATCACCATTACATTCCATACTATTCTCAAGTATGAGCCCACACCTAAATCAAGGTGTAACCATCAAGTTATAACATACTAGGGTTTCAACAATAATAGAGTACTCCATGGTTGTATTAGTTATTCAAGGACTATTCATACCCAATTACCATCATTTAGTTATATTAAAGCTAGGTATAAAAAGCTATACCTCATTAGGGTTACATATCAGCACAATATGTTTATCAACCCTTCTATTCGTATGAATGAATAGCTAAGACTAACTTATTAAGGGTAACCCTCCATTTGTTCCATCATCATTCAACCCATATCATTATATCATTATACCACAATGCCATCTAGAACCATTGGATGATTAAAAGGCAAGACTATTGGTTGTTTACATAAGTAAACATCTTGGATAAACCACCTACGAAGTCCTTGATTTGTGCTCTAGAACGAGTCACCATATAACCCTATCCTTTGATTAACAACACAAAAATTACATTGAGAGTAGGGTAAAACTCACAATCAATTGTTCATTTCGAACAAGCCATCCATTGCCAACAAGTAAAATCCTTAAGTTGATCATCCAAAGAAAATCATCTAAATCCCATTATTAGGATTAACATATTACATTATCCATAATTTCACTTTATTGGAGGAATAAACATTATATCTTGACCATTTGGTCAAGTTCATATATTAAAACCATCAATTACAATATATGTTTGACCATTGCATCAAGACCTGAGAAACCATTGGTCTAAGGATTAATTGATGCTAAAACTATATAATTAACTCACCATAAATTGTAGAGACCTGATCCACCCTCATTAGTGATCATTAAATCACTATAGGTTGTTAGGTCAACGCTATATTCCTTAATCAGCATCAAATATCAAGCTAATGTCAACATTGATTGATAACATCAGTAGGGTATTTATTGGTTGATCATTAAACTTCTAATTTGTCCAAAACCTGACCTAAGGGGTGAACATAGGTTGTCAAAACAACTTGATCCAAGTCACATTATACCTTAGTGCTAACACACATGATCACAAATTCATATATAACTGAAATCAGAACAGGGAACATTATAAAAATCAAAATCTAAGTCAAGCATAGCTTTTTAGTGCATGAATCATCATTTTCAAGCAAGAACGTGATCTAGAAAGTTTATAGTAAGAAATAAACGTGGAGCAAGTTATAAAACTTACCTCTAATGTGAAGATGAAACCCCTCACAGAAGAAATCTCGAGAAGGTAGGGTAGAAAATCCAAGAGTAAGCTAAGAATTCATCCATCTAGCACATTTCTTCATCAAATGAGCAATTTAGGTTCCGATGAACCATGTAAATTTACTGGTCCAATCCACATTGATCAAATGATAAACTATATCTTATAAAAGCGTAAAGAAGCGGTTTATGAAATAAAAAGTCGGGCGACGCCAAATACTGCCCAACACCTGATAACTATTGTTATCCGCGAAAATCGCACAATTAACCAAAACTTTTCAAATGCCAAAATAAATTCATGATAAGTGAGAGAAACTCTACTCCCAGCAATTTGGGATGTTCGGATTCGTCCGGAAATGTGTCCAGGGCCTATTTCCTGGCGGAATTTGGTTGTCTTCAACCTTTGGTATTTCCTATTCACGATCGTGTTGTATCAAGCTGCTTCACGCACACCGCAGGTTGGCAGAGAGCTCAGCTAGGATCTCAAACTCGGCTGGGAGCTATGGAAACTCACCGAGACCTCAAGGTCGGATCTAAAGGACACCATTGAAGGTGCTAGCTGCGCCCAACATCTCTGGTTCAAACCTGCTACAAGCAGCAGCAGTGTCACTCACACAGGAGGGAGAGGAGCTCGGCTAGGAGTTGAATCAAAGGCTAGGTCTTTGAATTCTTGCAAGAACCTCAAGGTCGGAGTTGGAGGTGTCGTTTCCTAGTGCTTTGCGCCCAAGACGGCGCCCTATTGCTGTTGCACGCAGCTATGGCTGTTGCAGGGCGTCGTCCGCCCAAACATCTAGGGCAAGCTATTTGGTTGCTAGAGGAAGAAGAAGAGGTAGGGAGGAGAATAGGAAAAGTGGGCGGAGGTCGACGAAGCTTGGTAGCTAGCTGATCTGCCCTAAAATCGCCCTGCGATCGTCACCCTCAGCTAACCGATCAAGCTGTCTGCCTGGGGCGCTACTTTTGTTGTTCTGGAAAACGATCGGGTGAGGGGATAAGGGAGAAAGGAGAATAAAGGTTATAAAGCTAATTAATGGGAAAATTGCATATTCAATCCCAGAAATTGAACCCCTCATAACTTTCTCTCCGTAGGTCCAAATCAAACGATTTCTTTTGCATATTTTCAAGCACGAGATCCTCTACAACCTCAAGGCAAGAAATCATGCTAATTAGACTGTAACACTCGATCAAAGCACTAATTGCATCAGTGAGTACTTAATTCAACTTAATCAACTTAATGATGCACTAAGCATTAAATTATGGTAATTAAGCTTGTTCAACTCATTAAACAAGTTTCGGGGCCTTACAACTATACACCCCTAACAGAGATTTCTCCCCCGAAATCTAAGATAAACTAAGATGGGTACTTCCTCTGCACCTCATCCTATTACCTTCACATGGTTACTTGCATATAATGGTAATGTCACATCATTCATACATATCTCATCTTGGGTCAGCACAAAAACACCCACATAAGAAGACATATCATAGTCACATTAAAAAATTTAATCAAGCTCATCTCACTCTTATTCAACTTGTTCTCATAGCAGTTACTGTTTCGGCAACCCTAAGATTTTTGAATAAATATTGATCATATTTTTTACCATATTTGAAATACTTTGACATGTCATCATTCAAAGATTGCTACAACTTGTAAAACATTACTTGAACACTCTCTTCCTCCTATTCATAAATTCTATTTGTACATTGATTAGTCTATAGGATATAACTCTAAACTCATCATGGTCATGTGAATTATGTCATCCAATCTAACTCTTATGAATTGATATTTTATCATAGGTTTATCTTAAAGTAACATGGTATCACATATTTATTGACCAACAAACTATCTATCATTGATAGTGGTCTTTCCCATCTATCATTGAACCATACACAACATTATAGAATCACTTTTGTTTTTCCTTACAAACAACATTTATAGGATCATTATCAACTCTTTCTCTCTATATAAGAGATGAATACTTAGAATGTTCATTTAATAAACATCTCCAACCTTCACATATTTCTCATATTATTGATACATCTTGGATACTAGGATTCATTACCTTGGTATCCACCTCATGTGTTATAAGGAACTCACATCCTTATATCATCTACTTTTACCAACATAACAAATTTCAAAACATATAAAAGGATTCTTCCTAATTATTAGAAGGCTAAAAAACAAAATCATCACAAACTTTATGATCGTGGAACCATAGTCCAAACAACCTTATTCGATAATAAGATATACATCCTCGTGTTTAGAATGAATCAACACATACCAAGTGGCAATGGTCCACTTGAAATTGTGCCCTGGAAAGGAAAGACACAAAGGGAAACATATTTCCCACATCATAGCAACATTGTTCAAAGTCACTAACAAAAAGGTAATCAATTCTATTTTCATTATGCAAGTTACAACTTCTTACGTATCATTTTACCTTTTTCATTTCAGGTTCCTTGCCATTAGCATAGGAATTATCACGATTAACATATCTCATTACTCCTTCCTTGACAACTATTTATCCCACTTGGGTATGGTCTCTTATTTTTATTTATTTTTCAACCACTTATCAACATGTAAATACTCATATTCCACATTTGGTTCATTAAATCGGGATCATCTCCCTTAATTTCTTTCACATGCCATGTTGATTTTTCATTAACACTTTCTTACACACATAGGTTGGTCTGAGATTAACTCAGGTTCCACCTTATTTCTTTGTCATTGTTCCCATTCTTCTTCTCATTTTGTACTTGTTATAGGAGTTCTCTCTATCTTATGTAGATTTCATACCTTGATTCACTTTATAAGTATAGAATTATATGTCTTTTACTTTATTATCTTCTTGAATCACATCTTCAAGAACTCCTCTTTTTCTAATTTGTATTTAGATTAGATTTCATGGTGTTGTATATTTCTCTTATATTTACCAAACATTCAAGTTTTGATAGATTATGATGCAATTCTCATCTTCTTTAAGGTAGGATTGAGATATTCACACCATGATTTCTTATTCATTATGCTATTTAGATTGTCTCAAAATGACTACTTGATCAGAGTAATCAGAAAGATAACAATCTAAGAGTTCCATACTTACCTCTTCTTCAATAATTGAATACCTGGCCAGGGCACCCAAATATTGAGATTAGGCAGTATGTACCATATTTTTATGTCATATTCCTAACCTAGATATCATCCTAGTCCTAAGTCCTAGTGTCCCTGTAGACTCAGTGAACCTAAAGCTCTGATACCAAACTTGTCGCGACCCGTCACGTGAAATGAGATTACTCAAAATGTAACACAATCAATCGCTAATTAATCACATACCCAAAAATATGGGTAAATTAAAATCGATTTCAACATCAACACCTGTTCAGAAACGTTTGAAGGATCCTGACATCTTTCTTGTATCCATGTTATGCCATACAAACAAGCATTAATATGCTAATAAAAGTCTGATTCATTTGAAGCATTATATACAAACTTTATCTCGCCAGGACCTGAGAGTACAGGGACGACTCTAGGATACACTAGACATCTAATCAACTTTCCCTAAGATTCATTATTGTAGTTACTCTTTACTTCTAAGGTTCTATTGTCGTCATTTCCGATTACTTAAAAAATGTGGTGAACCACAAGGATGAGACACAGTCCCAGCAAGAGATATAACCATCAACAACGTTTATTGATTACAACATTTATATGTAATTAAATAGTTAAGAAGTTTAATCAGATATAACAAATAAGATCAATAGTACTAATGATTAACAAAATACATAAAGGAGCAGATAACAATTATCATCATCAATCTGACCATCATCATTTTTCTTATTAACCGTATAAGAGATTCAATAGCATATGCATAACTAGCATAAGCAAGTCTAGTAGCATGTTGTCTCTATTAACATGAATAAGTCCAGCATCATAATCATATCTAACAACATTAGCATGTCTAGCAGTTTGAACAGATCAATATCATAAGCAAAGCTATCAACATAAGCATGATTAGTAGTATAGATATCAACATAAGCATGACTACTGTATGTACACATTTACAGTCTTATGCATATCCACAACATAAGTATAATTACTATCTCTTAATTGCACTAAGCATCATCTTTATGTAAAGAGAACAAACAAGGGTTATCATCCAATGTGAAGTGTCATGTATAACCCTAAATAGATATCCTATACGGTTGTATTACATCTTTTATTACGCCCTGGGGAATTTGAATTGTACCATTCAAATTTCAACTGACCCCTGCAAAGGGCTATTCGGTTCCGTACAAGATCTAGGAGTGTCGGTATCCTAAGATATCTTCCCCTCGGTCAGTATGAGTAAAAAGGCAGTGACATATCAGTCAAAGTTGCCACCACAGCGACATATAGTCAAGCTGAAAACCACTAGTCCGACCTTGGTACAGGTCACGGCACTAGAAACCAGGGTATTCAAACCCAAACATTGAGGTACAACCGCAGTTGTCCTCTAATCACATCATGTTATAATCACCGAGACACGACCGCAGCCGTTCTCAATCACATCAGATGTATGAGGCATGACCATTGCCAACCTCCACAATCTGTATTGTGTATGACAAGGATATATCCTCAACCTGCCACCCCCGCATATTCAACAATATGTGCTCCGAGTTTCCCTTAGGAATACTCGTTTCACCATCCAGCAAGTTATGACACTGAAGATGGTTCTACGGCACAGGGTACTACATGATTAGAGTTGCACTTGATTAGTTATGCCAATTGGGTGAATTAAGGCTGCATCAAACAAGTGGACATACAAACCCTAATTCACTTCTAGCAAGCATATAAATATCAAAACTTGAAAAGATATAAAATGTATGAAACATAATTTCTCATCTCATCATCACATGGTATTATTCACTTGCCATTCCCAGGACTACACTAGTCATCATATTATCACAAGATATAAATCCTTTTCAAAAAATCACAGGGTATCAACTCTTATCAACAGAAGAGGAATACACCTGATTCAGGGCTCAACTATGCCCAAAGGTCATTAAGACCATCATACTATCACAGGATATAAATCATTTTCACAATATCACAAGGAATCAACCCCTTATCAACACAAGAGGATTACACATCATTCACGGCTCAATCATGCCCAAAGGTCATTAAGACCATTATATTATTATTCCCTGCAAGATCATCATTATCTTTTCAAACCATATAACAAGGCTCAACAACAACACTTACATTTAATACACCAGATCAACACAATATTGCATTAATGAGCTAGGAGATATTCATAAACAATCATAGTACGGTTATATTAACATTAAGAACATTCCTTTATTACATCAACATGCAAGAAATCTAGATATGATTAACTCTCATCATATTCATTATGCACATGTTTAGTATATGAAAGTATCAACCATGTGGTTATAATAACCATCAATTAACATGTCAAGGTTATGATCATAGTAAGGAGGTTATTCTACAATCATTCCATCATATAAGAATGTTATACATGAATGCCCATTTTTATCTGATTACATTAGATTTAGGTTCAGTATGATAAATTATATCAATGTTACTAATCATCACTTATACCCAAACCCTAACTCACGGCATCCCCATTGGATCATGGATGCATAAGGTGAAACATCACCATTACATTCCATACTATTCTCAAGTATGAACCCACACCTAAATCAAGGTGTAACCATCAGGTTATAACATACTAGGGTTTCAACAATAATAGAGTACTCCATGGTTGTATTAGTTATTCAAGGACTATTCATACCCAATTACCATCATTTAGTTATATTAAAGCTAGGTATAACAAGCTATACCTCATTAGGGTTACATATCAACACAATATGTTTATCAACCCTTCTATTCATATGAATGAATAGCTAAGACTAACTTATTAAGGGTAACCCTCCATTTGTTCCATCATCATTCAACCCATATCACTATACCACAATGCCATCCAGAACCATTGGATGATTAAAATGCAAGACTATTGGTTGTTTACATAAGTAAACATCTTGGATAAACCACCTATGAAGTCATTGATTTGTGCTCTAGAACGAGTCACCATATAACCCTAGACATCCTTTGATTAACAACACAAAAATTCCATTGAGAGTAGGGTAAAACCCACAATCAATTGTTCATTTCGAACAAGCCATCCATTGCCAACAAGTAAAATCCTTAAGTTAATCATACCAAGAAAATCATCTAAATCCCATTATTAGGATTAACATATTACATTATCCATAATTTCACTTTATTGGAGGAATAAACATTTTATCTTTACCATTGGGTCAAGTTCATATATTAAAACCATCAATTACAATATATGTTTGACCATTGCATCAAGACCTGAGAAACCATTGGTATAAGGATTAATTGATGCTAAAACTATATAATTAACTCACCATATATTGTAGAGACCTGGTCCACCCTCATTAGTGATCATTAAATTACTATAGGTTGTTAGGTCAATGCTATATTCCTTAATCAGCATCAAATATCAAGCTAATGTCAACACTGATTGATAACATCAGTAGGGTATTTACTGGTTGATCATTAAACTTCTAATTTGTCCAAAACATGACCTAAGGGGTGAACATAGGTTGTCAAAACAACCTAATCCAAGTCACATTATACCTTAGTGCTAACACACACATGATCACAGATTCATATATAACTGAAATCAGAACAGGGAACATTATAAAAATTGAAATCTAAGTCAAGAATAGCTTTTTAGTGCATGAATCATCATTTTCAAGCAAGAGCATGATCTAGAAAGTTTATAGTAAGCAATAAACGTGGAGCAAGTTATAAAACTTACCTCTAATTCGAAGATGAAACCCCGCACAGAAGAAATCTCAAGCAGGTAGGGTAGAAAATCCAAGAGTAATCTAGGAATTCATCCATCTAGCACCTTTCTTCATCAAATGAGCAATTTAGGTTCCGATGAACCATGTAAATTTACTGGTCCAATCCACACTGATCAAATGATAAACTATATCATATAAAAGTGTAAAGAAGCAATTTATGAAATAAAAAGTCGGACGACGCCAAATACTGCCCAACGCCTGATAACTGTTGTTATCAGTGAAAATCGCGCAATTAACTAAAACTTTTCAAATGTCAGAATTAATTCATGACAGTGATTTGGGATGTCCGAATTCATCCGGAAATGTGTCCAGGGCCTATTTCTATTTCCGGGCAGAATTTGGTTGTCTTGAACCTTTGGTATTTCCTATTCACGATCCTGTTGTATCAAGCTGCTTCACGCACACGGCAGGTTGGCGGAGAGCTCAGCTAGGATCTCAAACGCGGCTGGGAGATATGGAAACTCACCGAGACCTCAAGGTCATATCTAAAGGACACCATTGAAGGTGCTAGCTGCGCCCTACATCTCTGGTTCAAACCTGCTACAAACAGCAGCAGCGTCACTCACATAGGAGGGAGTGGAGCTCAGCTAGGAGTTGAATCAAGGGCTAGGGCTTCGGATTCTTGCAAGAACCTCAAGGTCGGAGTTGGAGGTGTCGTTTCCTAGTGCTTTGCACCCAAGATGGTGCCCTATTGCTGCTGCACGCAGCTATGGCTGTTGCAGGGCGTCGGCTGCCCAAACAGCTAGGGCAAGCTGTTGGTTGCTAGAGGAAGAAGAAGAGGTAGGGAGGAGAAGAGGAAAACTGGGCAGAGGTCGACGAAGCTTGGTAGCTAGCTGATCTGCCCTAAAATCGCCCTGCGATCGTCGCCCTCAGCTAACCGATCAAGCTGTCTGCCTGGGGCGTCGCTTTTGTTGTTCTGGAAAATGATCGGGTGAGGGGATAAGGGAGAAAGGAGAATAAAGGTTATAAAGCTAATTAATGGGAAAATTGCATATTCAATCCCAGAAATTGAACCCCTCATAACTTTCTCTCTGTATGTCCAAATCAAACGATTTCTTTTGCAACTTTTCAAGCACGAGATCCTCTACAACCTCAAGGCAAGAAATCATGCTAATTAGACTGTAACACTTGATCAAAGCACTAATTGCATCAGTGAGTACTTAATTCAACTTAATCAACTTAATGATGCACTAAGCATTAAATTATGGTAATTAAGCTTGTTCAACTCATTAAACAAGTTTCGGGGCCTTACAGTAGCTTTCTTGGCCTTCTTTGAAGAACAATCCTTGTTCTAGTGGCCAACCTGTCCACAAGTCCAACAAGGTTTGTTCTTCAGTTTCTTCTAGATCTTGGCCTTAGGTTTAAGTGAATTCTTAAATTTCTTATCCTTGTTCTTAGTAGTAGTAAAATTAACAGTCGCATTAACATCGGTTGGTACTTTGATAGTCTTCTCTTTCAGATGCTCTTTCTGAATATTGATGCCCATAATGAGATCGTTCATTGACATGTCTCCTTTGCGTTGCTAAAGAGTCATGTCAAACGACTCCCAAGATTTTAAGAATTTCTCAATGATTGACATAGCAACAAACTTTTCAGGATGTGTCATGCCCGCATGAGCGAGCTCTTGCACCAAGAGTTGAAAATTGTGTGTTTGATCAGAAATAGACTTTCCCTCAGACATATAAAACCTAAGAAATTTAGAGAGACAATATTTTTCAATTCCCTAGTTCTCAGTATTGTATTTCTTTTCTGATGCTTTCCATAGAGCCTTAGATGTAGTACCAGGCAGCTTAGAGTATGAGTCATATAGTTTGTTGTTTAATACAAACAGAATCAACCCTCGACGCGTCTTGTCACCTTCTTCCAGGTTGAAATTTTATAACCATTATCAATAATAGTTTCATCTACTTTGGATTTGTCTTCTTCTAAATAATGATCATACCCTACCATGTTAAGCCAGATTTGCATCCTACTTTGCCAACGAGCAAAATAAGTTCTAGTAAATTTTTCAGGCATACTAGATGTGTCAATTTTCTTGTCAGAACCAGCCATAGTTAACTAATGACATATGTTGAATTCTTTAAAACTGTTGTTAATTTTGAATTATGTTGTTACATGCAACAATGACAGGTACATTTTTAGGTTAACAGTTCAGGCCGATCTAGATAAGAAAATGTAGAATAAAATAATGCAGGAGAATAAAAGTAAATAAGGTCAGGATCAAACCAGGTCATTCGTTGAGAAATGAACGTGATATATTTAAAGAAATCAGTACCTTGCAACCCTTCTGGATAAGCGTCATTCTCCCAGTCAACTTGGTCATGAACCTAAAGAAGAGACGCCTCACTTGTGTCGACGACGAGCGATACAGATGAAGTAGTTGCACAATTAGTGCAGCTCAGCAACCGCAAGAACCACTGCCTGACAGGTTGCGTCTTGGAAGGAAGTGGATGAATGAACATGTTACGTCTAAGAGAAAGATCTCTACGCAACACCACAGAACAATGGCTGCAGACTCCAACTTTAGGGTTCCCAAACATGCACTTGAATGGCTAACGGTTGTGTGTTCGAATGATGTGTTTAACCCTAATGAGTGGAGGCATATTTATAGCCTTACACGCCCCAATAATCTTATTCCTGTTAAGACGCAACCACTCAGTTGCCCTTGACACATTTCGAAAAAGAGACACTTTCTATTTAGGATTAATAAATCCTAATAAAAAATAAATAATTAATTAAATTAATAATTAATATGTAATTATATCCTAGTGCAAAAAGAAGATATAAGATATTCTCCACAATCCGCAATCAACAAGCACAAACCCGAGCCAGTACCCGGCCAGGTCAA
Organism: Alisma plantago-aquatica; assembly: GCA_963693085.1. Lineage (NCBI taxonomy): Eukaryota > Viridiplantae > Streptophyta > Magnoliopsida > Alismatales > Alismataceae > Alisma > Alisma plantago-aquatica. The sequence goes on from OY856413.1 coordinate 257,410,763, forward strand.
GCATGGCGTGGCGCGCGTGTGCATGCGTCTGAGTTGTGGTCAACATACCCACCAAGGAGGTGAAAATACCCCCCTCCTAGGATCCTTGGACACTAGTGTCCCATGTGATCCTAGTATAAGGACCACAAAAGTTCTAGGAGTGAGCAATGTGGGAGAAAATTTATTTCTCGTTTGCACTAGAGACAAAACTAGATCTCTCCCATGTACTAGCTGCACTACATTGGGCTTAACCCATGTTATATACATGGTTGTAGCAGCCATATATCTAGCATCGACCCCCTCAGCCTTGGATCACCATCAACCTCCTTCCCAGCCTCCTTGCCCTGATGGTGAATCTGCAGCGCCCCCAGCTTAGATGAATGGAACCCGCAGATCATTCTCGTGTATGAATCACTCCCGGAAGCAAGAATCCACGACCAACCTTCTCCTTACATCCTCCTGAACCCCCTCCAGACCCATCGACCAGGAGCCAGAATTATTGATCTGTAATTTGATGTAGTCACCGGAGAGCCATCCCCCAGACTCTCCTCTTCTTCCTTCTCGCCACCGTATGCCTTTTCCAGATCTTTGACGGCAACCTACAGGGACGTAGACCAGCTACGTCTGACTTCCTGACCCACCACCATCGTCAAGACTCAAACACCAGTCGTCCACCATGGATTTACGACCTGCTAACCAGTCGTTGTCTACAACAGTGTCCTTTCCGTTCAACCCCATTGCTAATCTTCCAATGCTCGGACATCATTCGAATCAGCCGCCGCCACCCAACCAGTCTCCTCCGTTCAACCCCACTGCTACCCACTAAATTATCATGAGACCTTTAGATTGTTTTCAGAACCATCTCCACAAAGAACCAGAGATTTCGAAATCTCCAACCTATTGGGACCATCGTATTCAACTCTCTCCAAGACAAATCAAAAGTCAGAGGCCTCTTTATTGATGGCGCCTACTGCATCTATGACTAAAATTTGACTTTAAATCGTCTTGAAGGACTGCACTCTTTTGGCAGAGCTTTGGGCCTAACTGGGGAGGTAGTCACGACTTTAGGGATGATCATTAAAGATCATTTTCAGTTCCAGCCTGCCGCAGCCATGAAGATCTGCAGTATGGCCTCAAACACTTGAAATTTGGAGACCCTCTCCACCTTCGTTCTAGGGAGAACCACCTTATACAGTTCCAAGGACAGATCCGAATTCAATGTTTGAATCTAGAGTCACCATCTCTTACACCTGAATCAGTAGGTATGCGTCCTTCATTTTACATTCTAGAGAAGCCAACTAATGATTTGAAGATAACCTGAATATTATATATAAACCTTAAAGACGTTGCTAAGTAAGATTAGTAGATATTGTAACCCAGCAAGTTAGTGTTATCTTACATTTTCTAATAGTAACGTGATTGATAAGATATATAAACAATTAGTTAATGGAAGCTAATCTTGATAATGTAGTGCTTCGGACCAGTAACTCATCTTTCTGCATAAATAGTATAATGGTTTATACCCTATCTAGATATGTATGTATGTCACTACAAGATAATACCAATATAATGCATTATTGGCTACTCGATAACCAAGATGACCAGGAACCTTAAAACCTACTCATGTAAGTCATCTTGAATACTTATTGTACTGAATAATATATGTCTTATATACAAAAAATGGTTGTCACCATGGTCTAAGATAGTTGATCTATATCTTAAGCATGGGTCCTGTTAGACCCCTTACATTATGGATTTATAAGTGATTAAATAGGAAATATAACAAGTTATAATATGAATAACCTAATTGTTAAATTACCCTGGTTCAAATCCAACCCTAACTTTTAATATATCTAGAAAATATACTTACCCAAGTTGCTCTAATTCGGGATATATTCATATACGAGAAATGATATATATAAGAATGTTACTCTTATAAATATGACCCGATGTGTATACATGTTTAATTTAGATAACATATGTACGCTACTATTGTATTATCCTTCATTTAGAGGCATACCTATGAACTAATTTAAGACCTGACTGTGGGTGTGTCACCGGTATACTTGGGATAATGTACGACCTACCCTAGAATCTTTTTTTCATACTTCATATAGTACTCATCCTTGACCATACTAACTGGATGGAATTATATTCAAGTGATGATAATATTAGAGGAATAATATAAGGAAAATATGATATAATTAACTATATAACACTAATCTATATAATTAGAACTAGCATCTAAGCTGGTGATCGAAAAAATTAGAATACTACTTAATATGGAAAAACTAATCCTAAATAAGATAAATTAAACAACATTGACTCAAAGCCAAATGGTGACAAGATCATTACTCTTTGTAGTTACCTCTTCATAAATTCTTGGAGTTACTTGGTGATTCTGCATTTCTTGGAGTCCTGAATAAAGAGGTACTAGATATTCTATTTCATTATTGAACTATTTTTCCATCTAGACTTGAACACGTACATCTTGATTTGTGGTGAATTCCAAATAATTTTGAAAACCTTTATTTGTCTATTGAAAGTTCACCACTCTTATATTGTAATTAATGAAATATTGTTGATAATAATTTTGGCATTGGACTTGATCTATTTGGAGTTTTGACTCGTTGTGGACTTTAGTCCCTCATGATTTGGCCCTATAGATCTTTGGCTTGCTAGAGTGGGCCAAGTACTCCACAACCCTACACAGTGGATAGTGATTAGTTGTCCCCCATGTAACTAGAATAGCTAATAAGGCACTGGTACCGTTCTCTCCTAAAGTGTGAGAGCACAAGGTATTTAGCCCTATAAAAGACATGATATGAAAGTGACAAAACTTGTCAAATTGAGTATCTTGAAATTGATTTACTTTGTGAATAGCTTAGATCTTACTTAGTGATAATCTTTTGAATGACTTGCTATCTTGAAATTGATATTGGAAATTCTTCTTGTTATCCATTAGTCCACCAGATAGTCCTTTTTCTAAATTTTATTATGCATCTAAATCCTACTTCATGCATCATTCAATGATTGGATTCAGTACCAGCTTTGTTGACCCATATTTTCCCTATATGGTGTTCATGTGTGGTTCCGTTCCCTCTAGGAACTCATGGACAGGTGGTAGATGGAAAATCTTGAAGAAACATACATGTGTAGTCCTCCATTGAAGACTAGATAGGAATGAATTCTTATTCTTAACCTTGTAATCTAATATTTAAAGCTTCTGCGACTATGATTTAAAAGCATGATTGTAATAAAGATCGTTTATACTTTTGATACATTTTTAAAATATTTGATCATAAAGATCAAGTCTTTACACACATATTAAGAACATGTACTAAGATCCGGAAAGACATGAGAGATATGATGTCTCTAAAGCACTTTTCAAATGCAACATGGAAGAAGGATATCCAGTAGGTCCCCATGTGCTCAAGCTTATTGGGTATGTGGAGAACCTTTCTAGATTGGATTTCCGACATATGTGATTCTGCAGTCATTGCCAAAGTCATACAGTCAGTTTTTCATGAACTACAACATGAATAATTATGACAAGCCATTGTTAGAATTACTTGGCATGTTGAGAACATATGAAGCACAAATGAAGAAAGACAAGCCCATGTCTGTGATGATGATCAACAAAGCGAATGGAAAGTCAAAGGGCAAAGTAAAAGCTAATAAGAAATTTAAAGCTATCTAGAAGCCTAAGTATTCTACACTCAAAGTAAAGGGAGGGGTTACCATGGGAGGCGATAGTCACCACTGTCACCAACCTGGACATTGGAAGAGAAATTTCCCTCTCTATCTGGAGGAACTGAGGAAGAAGGAGAAGGGGATAGAGATCACCACTTTGAGTATATACTTTATTGAGATAAATCTATCTACTTCTTCATCTTGGGTGCAAGGTACCAGATGTGGATCTCACATATGTTCAAATGTGTAGGATCTGAAAAGAAGTAAGCCTTTACAAAAGGGAAAGGTTGAACTATGTGTTGCAAATGGAGCAAGAGATGTTACCAGTATAGTTGGAACATATAATTTATCTCTGCCCATGGGGCTTGTATTAGAGTTAAAGAACTATTTTGTACCTTCCAAAAATAGAAACATTATTTATGTATCTTGTATGGACAAGGATGGATATGAATTCCATATAAAGAATGGTAAATGTTCTATTTCAAAGAATGGGATCTTTTATGGCAGTGCCCCTATGTCCTATGGCTTTTATTTATTAGATCTTAAGACAAATGTTTATAACTTAAATACAAAAAGATTAAAATTCTATACCTCAAAAATACAAATCTTTAGCATTTTCATCTAGGGCATATCAATGAGAATCGCATATCTAGACTCCATAAAGATGGTTATCTAGCCTCTTTTGATTTTAAATCCATAGAGACATGTGAGTCTTGTTTGTTGGGCAAGATGACCAAGACTCCCTTCACTGGAAACAGTGAGAGGGCTAGTGATCTATTAGGACTCATACACACTAATTTATGTGGCCCTTTTAGAACAAATGCTAGAGGTGGTTATTAGTATTTCGTTACCTTTACTGATGATTCAATAGGTATGCATATCTTTACTTGATAAAACATTAAGTTTGTGACTCTTGAAAAGTTCAAGGTTTTCATGAATGAAGTACAGCCAACTTGGTGAAAGTATTAAGGAACTTTGTTGTTATCAAGGTAAAAAATACTTAAGCCAAGAGTTTGAGGACCTTTTGTTGGACTGGTATTGTATCACAATGGACTCCACCTGGAACACCACAACATAATGGTGTGTTAGAAAGATAGAATCACACATTTCTATATATGGTGCGATCAATCATGAGTTTTTTTATCTTTCGACTTCCTTTTGGGGTTATGATCTTGAAAGCGTAGCGTTTACACTAAATTTTGTGTCATCTGAATTGGTTCAAAAGACACTATATGAGAAATGGAGTGTGAAACATCCCAAAATGTCTTTCATGAGGATTTGGGGGTGTGAAGCTTATGTCAAGAAAATGTTTCCTAAAAAGCTTGGCCCTAGATCAGATAAATGTTATTTTATTGTATATCCCAAGGAAACCAAGGGACACTACTTATATAACCCAGTTGACAACAAAGTATTTGTTGCTAGGGATGTTGCATTCCTAGAAAAGGAATTTATTTCCAAAGGAATCAGTGGGAGGAAAGTAGAACTCGAAGAGGTTTGAGACCAATAAGAAATCATTGAACTTGTAGAGGTATAAGAGGAACAAAGGCAGTCACAAACCATTGTGGAATCTCAAGTTTCTCAAGTAACACAGGAACCTCACATATCTAGTAGGAGACGCCTTGAGCCCAAAATATTTGGTTATCTTGTGAGATGAGCCAAATTACCTACGTAGAAGCTGCTAAGGGGCCATAATTTGAGAAGTGGCTAGAAGACATGATATCTGAGATGGAATGTAAGTACACTGACAAGTTATGGACCTTGGTGGGTCCACCTAAAGGGGTAAACCCCATAGGGTGCAAGTGGTTCTTCAAGAAGAAGACTGACATGGATGGTAATGTACAAACTTACAAAGGTCAATTGGTTGCAAAGGGTTTCAAACAAGTTCAAGGTGTTGACTATGATGAAACCTTTTCTCCCGTTTCCATGGTTAAGTCCATCAAGATCATGCTTACCATTTCACCTAATCATGACTATGAGATTTGGCAGATGGATGTTAAAACCACATTCTTTAATGGGAATCCTCTTGAGGATGTTTACATGACACAACCTGAGGGTTTTATAAATCCAAAGGATGCAAATAAAGTTTGTAAGCTACAAAGGTATGGATTGAAGTAAGCATCTCATAGATGGAATCTTCAATTTTATGAATAAGTCAAAGACTTTGGCTAATTCAAAATGAAGATGAACCATGTGTTTGCAAGAAGGTTAGTGGGAGCATGATTGTATTCCTCATATTGTATGTGGATTACATACTATTTATGGGGAATGACTATGACAACCTAACCTTTCTCTCTCCTATTTTGTACCCTTTCTTTATCATCAAGTGACCTCATACTCAATTCCATGTCAATTCCATAGTTTAATGGTTGTGGGACTCCAATTTAGTCACATAAAGATTCATTTTTTACTAAATATGGCATTAATTTGTGCTTTTGAACAATGTACCATTCCTTTATATGTACCCATCTTGCATGTGAGATTGAATCTAATAAGCATGATGAACTTGTTCTCCAGTCAATTTTATGTTTTAGAAGACTCAATTCTCTTTTCAAAAGCATGAGAATCACTCTAATCAGGCCTTCCTAGACTAAGTTATGATACTTCAAAGTTGTCTTGTTTTGATCTTATTTCAATTATCCTTTGGTCCCTTTATGGGACCCAATAGTGGCGTGGCCCAACAGCCGCCACATTTGTTTGGGCAAACCCTAGTGTGCATCATCTATGGCCATTGGATCTACGATCAAGGATCTAATGGATGTAGTGTTTTCTTCTTCCTTGGTCCATACGAGGTTGCCTTCTAGTGTAGCAGCACAACCAATCACGTTCATTTCTTGCCCCTTTCCACTAATCGAATCGACAAACACACCTCCCTCTTCATTCCAGTTCATATTCCCTTTGTTTATGCTTCTTTTGTGCCCTATCTCCCCTCTGCCTTCCTTCCTTTTTTCCCTTCCCATCATCGACGCCTCCACAATAGCATATGTAGGTACACAACATGACCTATTGTGCCATTCCCACGATTGAGCTTGTTGCTAGCCTCGCTGAGGAAAGGAGATCAAGGGAGGCCAGTTTCAGAGTGGCTTCATGGCCTTCTCCTCACCCCTACTTGAGCTTTAGTGAGTAGCTCGGGTGCCGCCACTGTGGGCTAGAGGTCTGAGAGCTGCAACTTCAAGAGGAGGGAGGGAGAAGCCCCTAGCACCGGATCTAGGGCAGAAGGTAGTGGGCAGTTAGGATCATGACCTCGATAGCTCATTGAGATGGTTGACCACAGTTAGGTATCCCACCCAAGTGGCCCAGAGACACTGATGACCACCACACAACCTAGGAATCTAGTGTGCCAGGCAAAACTCAGGGCCCCACGATCAACGTTCAACCTTTGTCGCATAATAATATGATAGCACATGACCCCCATTTCGCTAAATTTTCTATTGAAATCATATAAAATTCATATCTCTCACATCCTAACGCCAAATTAGGTGAAATTATATATCAAATCGATCTGCTCAACAAGACCTACAACTTAGGCATGGTCTCATACCTTAAACCCCCTTCCTATCTCTATTTTTTAAAAAAAGATGAACTTTACTATGTTGACCATATTGGATGCATATTGATGATAAAAGTTATACCTTTATTGCTCAATCTACAACCTAATCATCTAATCAGTATATTTATTCTACTATATGTACATATATCCACCATTTTACTCCCTTTGCTATGATTGAGGCAAATAGCCCTAAATGTATAAATGTACCCCTATTTTGTGAATGCTTTGTCATACCTTAATTCAAATGCTAAGTGTGCATATATGATGCATCAATCTATATTAAATCTTTTAAAAAATAACTTCATGATGTTTTGTGACCCAATTGGCCAAGGCCAACCCTATTCATAATATAATGATGTATGTGCCCCCTCTTGACCTACATGCCCATATATGGCTTGTTTGTGGTTCTTCTACGTTAATTCTTATGTTAATCCTTTTCCCTTGACCCCCTTTCTCAAATTAGGGAGTACTCTATCCATCATGATATATAAAATGTGGATGTCCCACCTTAGTTTCATGTTGAACCTTAATGCCATGTGTAAACTATATTGATGATTACATGTGTGATTGCTATGTTGATATCCAATGTCGGTTGGTTGATGCTTAGACTCCATAGGAAATCCAGGTTACTTATGTCTTTGCTTTTCTTATCTAAATCCTACTTTATGCTTGGATCCATGGTGCTGATGATTCTTGACCTTGGTTGCTCCATTATGAGTCTTATGACCTTGTTATGTACATAAGGGACATGAATCTTGTAATAATCATATAAAATGCATGGAACCTCATAATGAAATGAAACTTGAACCACATCTTGATGATGTATCCTAAATTAGTAAAATATCATTAAACATATAATTAACTAACTTTTAACCTAAATTGGCTAAAACCCTAAAATGTAACTAGTTAGGGTTAATGATGAGAATCTAATACATGTATGTAATCTTGTACTTAATTAGGTTTGGCTTGTGATCTAGATTGTCGAGGATATATTATGAATCTCTAAATTAGGTATGGGCCTTAATAATTATATGACTATGGTTTTCTTATGAAATGTGATACATATGTATTCTTTTTTACTTGCTCAAATATTCCCATTTAGTATTCTAGTATTGTACTCGATGTTTGTCTCGTGTTGTTCTTTTATAACTTGCAAACATAATATTGAAACTCCATTATACAAACCGTGTACACCTACTTGTGTTCTCGAGGTAAGGACACATGGTTGGGTGTCCTACTTGAGTTGTCAAGAGAGCAAAGACCATGTCTATAGAAGGGTTAGCTATTGGCAATGGCCTTGAGGTCTCTTACATAGATAAGCGTTAGCTAATCTTGAGTACACTTACAGACTCTTCAGATGGGAACTATTCAAAGGCCTTATGATATACGATGTTGTTGGTATAATTGGAGTAAAATGATATAAAACATAGGTTCTTGCTTAGAAAAATACTTGACATGTTTATTCTTGTCTGTCTACTTTTACAACTCTTTTCAAATTATGTAGAGGTTATGTGTATATGTATCTTTTATCCATGTATTGAGCATCTCGTGTGTTGACCCGTCTTGTTTCACATATTTCATAGGTTTAGGTATTTCTAGAATTTTATGGGCTTGGTTAGCCATGTCAGTAGTACTTGTAAGATCCCTAGTATACATGAGCAGACTTGTAAAATTATACTCTTGAATAAGTAATTGAAAGCTTGTAATAAACAATGTTGATTAATATATCTTGTTGAATGTGGAGATGGTTATGTTACAAATGGTATCATAGCATGAAAAATAACTACACTAAACATTGCTCACATAAAACACACAAACTAAACGCAACCTTACATCTCAACCCTAGAAACTTAATAAGTTGACATTTTTTTAATAAGTTTGACTTAGCCTCTAGGTTAGAGCCTAGATGTTCTATAACTAGGTTTAGACTTGTGTAATTTGTAGAACCCTTTCTTTTCTTCTCCTTTTGTCCTGTTGTATGGGTTGTAGGTTTAGGAGGGTGAGAGAAGGGAGATCTTACTACAACCCTAGACATATGTTCATAGCATGTGCTTAGGGTAGCTACACAAGGATACACCATGTTCTTACTAGTTCTCGAGGTGTCATGGTACTAGACAGCCTAATGAGTGTGGTAACTCATTTTGTTTTTGGTTTTTTTGAATGGAGTATGGTGGTTTCCATCGCATGTTTCAACGTTGAAGAAAACCTATTTCAAGGATTAGTAGATGTACATATGAAAATGTTACCATGCGCAGAATGGTAGTGAGTGTCCATGTAACCTAAAAGAAAGAGATGTCACGTCATTCTATATGAGAGTGTTTACATGTTAGTTATAGCCTCTGGAGTTGTCTAGATCCCTAATAGGTTAGGATACTAGGTAGCGTATATCATAAGTTAGACCTAATATGAAATCATGCCTCACATAAAAGATGTAAATTTAGAATGATTAACTTGATATGATGATGTTATTGGTGTATGAAATCAAATAAATATGATGAATAAATTTGTTAACTTCAAAACCAAGATGAAAAGAAATGAAAATAATTGATTAGAGTTGGTATAGTTTTGGGGGAATACTAAAACATACGTGAAATCTAGTATAGTAATGAAATACACATTCAATGATAATCTCTTTTGAAAATCATGATGATGAAAGTTCTAGTTTGAAAAAATTGAAAAAGAATAGTATTTGATAAAATACATTGAGCTCGTATGAAGACTTGGACAAAACCCTAATTAGGGGATAATGAGAGATGGGAAAGCCTAATATTGTGATGATGTCATAATAAGATGGAACACCAAGTAATATATAGAATTGAGATGGATGCACCCTTGATGGTGAGAACTGAAATGTGCACCCCATAATAGTGGATGCCTTGGCAGCAAGGATTGGAAACTTTAAAGATGATGAAAATATGAACTTTAACCTTTGGCTATGATCTTGGTCGAATTTTGAGGATGAAATTTCCTATAAGGAGGGAAGGATGTGACAACCTGACTTTTCTCTCTCCTATTTTGTACCCTTTCACTCTCATTGATTGACTTCATACTCAATTCAATGTCAATTCCATAATGTGATGGTTCTGGGACTCCAATTTAGTCACATTAAAGTTCAATTTTTACCAAATATGGCATTAACTTGTACTTTTGAACAATGTACCATTCCTTTATATGTACCCATTTTGCAAGTGAGATCGAATCTAATAATTGTGGCAAACTTGTTCTCTAGTAAAATTATGTTGTAGAAGGCTCAATTATCTTTTAAACAGCATGAGAATCACTCTAATCGGACTAGACTAAGTTATTATACTTCAAAGTTGCCTTGTTTTGATGTTGATTTTAATTATATTTTGGTCCCTTAATTGGGCCCAATAGTGGCACAGCCCAATAGCCACCACACTTATTTGGGCAAACCCTAGCGTGCATCATGTCTGGGTCATTCGATCTATGATCAAGAATCTAACGGACGTGGCATTTTCTTCTTCCTTGTTCCTCACGAGGTTGTCATCTACTGTAGCAGCACAACCGATAACGTTCATTTCTTGCCCCTTCCCACTAATTTAATTGGTAAACACACCTCCCTCTTCATTCCGGTTCCTTTATCCTTTGCTTCTACTTCTTATGTGCTTGATTTCCCCTCCGCCTTCCTTCTCTATTTCCCTACCTATCATCAGCACTACCACGACAACAGACATGGCCACAAACGAACTATTGTGACATTACCACGATTGAGCTCGTGTTATCCTAGTTGAGGCAAGGAGATCAATGGCGGCTGGTTTTGGTGTGGCTCCATGGCCTTTTCCTTGCCCCTACTTGAAATCCAGAGAGCAGCTCAGATACCACCACTATGGGTTGGAGGTTTGAGAGTTGCAACTTCTTGAGGAGGGAGGGATAATCCCCCCACCATTGGATCTAGGGCAGATGGTAGTGGGCGGCTAGGATCACGAGCTCGATGGCTTTGCTAGATGGTCGACCGCGATCATGTATCCCACACAAACGGCCAAGAGACACTGGTGAATGCCACACAACCAAGGAATCTAGTGCACCAAGTGATAAATCAGGGTTGCACGATCGACGATCAATGATTAATCTTTGATGCATAATAATACGATAACACATGACCTCCATTTCCCTAAGTTTTCTATAGGAATCATCTAAAAATTCATATCTCTCATATGCTAAGGCCAAATTAGGTGAAATTATATATCAAATCGATCAGCTCAACGAGACCTACAACTTAGGTATAGTCTAAGACTTTAAAACCCCTTATTATTTCTCTATTTTGCTGAAAACACGAACTTTTACTATGTTGACCATATTGGATGCATATTGCTGATAAAAGTTGTACCTTTATTTCTCAATCTACCACGTAATCATCTAGTCAGTATCACTATTCTACCATATGGTACATATATCCACCATTGTACTCCCTTTTCTATGTTTGAGGTATATAGCCCTAAATGCATAAATATACACTTATTATGTGAATGTTTGGTCACACCTTGATTAGAGTGATAAGTTGTCATAGTTGATGCATCAATCTATGTTAGATCTTTCACAATTAGCCAATCTTATTCATAAAATATTGATGTATGTGCCCCCTCTTGACCTACATGCCCATAGATAACTAGTTTGTGGTTCTTATTTGTTAATGATTATCTTAATACTTTTCCCCTAACCTCCTTCCTCAAATCACAGATCACTCTATCCCTCATGATATCTCAAATGTGGATGTCCCATCTTAGTCTCTTTTTGAACCTTAATGTCATGTGTAAACTATATTGATGATTACATGTGTGATTGATATGTTGATATTAAATGTCGGTTGGTTGATGCTTAGACTCCATAGCACATCTGCCTATATTTTAACAAGTTTCTTATGTCTTTAATTTCCTGATCTAAATCATACTTTATGCTTGGATCCCTGGTCTTGACGATCCTTGACCTAGGTTTCCCGATTATGAGTCTTATGACCTTGTTATGTACATAAGGGGCATGAATCTTGTAATTATCATATAAAATGCATGGAAGCTCATAATGACATGAAACTTGAACCACACCTTGATGATGTATCCTAAATTAGTAAAAGACTATCAAACATGTAATTAACTAACTTTGAACCTAACTTGGAGAAAACCCTAAAATGGAATTAGTTAGGGTCAATGATGAGAATCTAATACATGTATGTATCTTGTGCTTAATCAGGTTTGTCTTTTGATATAGATGGTCAAGGATAGGTTATGAATCTCTGAATCATATACGGGCTTTAATAAGTATATGACTATGTCTTTCTTTCTTGAAATGTGATACATATGTAGGCTTGTTTAATTGCTCAAATATTGCCATGTAGTATTTTAGTATTGTACTCGTTGTTTGTCTCTTGTCATTGTTTTTAACTTGCAAACATAATATAGAAACCCCATTATTCAAACCTCGTGCAGATGCATGTATTCTTGAGTAAGGACACAAGGTTGGAAATCCTACTTGAGTTATCAAGATAGGGAGGACCATGTCAATAAAAGGGTTAGCTCTTGGAGATGGCCATGAGGTTCCTTACATAGAGAAGGGTTAACTTATCTTCAACACCCTTACATACTCTTTCGATGGGAATTAGACAAATGTCTTATTATATATGATGTTTTTGGTATAATTGGAGTAAAATGATATAAAACATAGGTTCTCTCTTTGATAAATACTTAACTTTTTTATTCCTACTTGTCTACTTTTGCAACTCTTTACAAATGATGCAAAGCTTATGTATATGCATCTTTTAGCCTTGTACTCAACACCTCGTTTGTTGACTTGTCTTGTTTCACATATTTTATATGTCCTGAGATGGCTAGAAGTTGATGGGCTTGGTGAGCTATGTCAAGTGTACTTTTTGTAAGATCCCTAGTATACATGAGTAGACTTATAAAATTATATTGTTGATTATGTAATTGAAAGCTTGTAATAAACAATTTTGCTTAATATATCATGTTGAATGTGAATATTATGATTGGTTCTTTTATATTGATATGTGTTCATGTATGCTAAGCTTTCTGCTTCTGCATTTTCACTTTGATAATACCAGAAGGACGCCTAGGTCCTACTGCCATTGACCTTATAGTCATTTGGAGTTAGGATTTAGGTCATAAATGGTTCCATGACATATGGTATTATAGCATGATAACTACACCAAACATTACTCACATGAATGAAAAATAAACTCACCTTACATCTCAAGCTTAGAAACTTAATGAATTTTCCTTTATGGACTAAGTTGACTTAGACTCTAGGTTAGAGCCTAGATGTTATATAACTAGGTCTAGAGTTGTGTAATTCCTAGAACCCTTTCTTTTCTCCTCCTTCTATCCTGTAATATGGGTTATAGATTTATGAGGGTGAGAAAAGGGAGATCTTACCACAACCCTAGACATATGTTCACGGCATGTGCTTAATGTAGATACACCAAGCATGCACCATGTTCTTACTTGTTCTCTAGGTTTCATGGTACTAGACTACCTAATGACGTGGTAACTCGTTTTTGTTTTGGTTTTGGTTTTATTCGAATAGAGTATGGGGGTTTCCATCGCCTATTTCAATGTTGGAGAAAACCTATTTCAAGTATTAGTATATGTACATATGAAAATGTTACCACACACGGGAAGGTAGTGAGTGTCCATGTAACCTAAGAGAGAGATGTAACATCAATCTATATGAGGGTGTTTACATGTTAGTTATAGCATCTAGAGTTGTATAGAGCCATGATATAGGTATGGCTAGTAGGTAGCCTAGACGACCTAAGTTGTTGTTGTTGTTGTTGATGATGATGATGATGATGATGATGATGATGATGATGATGATGATGATGATGATGATGATGATGATGATGATGATGATGATGATGATGATGATGATGATGATGATGATGATGATGATGATGATGATGATGATGATGATGATGATGATGATGATGATGATGATGATGATGATGATGATGATGATGATGATGATGATGATGATGATGATGATGATGATGATGATGATGATGATGATGATGATGATGATGATGATGATGATGATGATGATGATGATGATGATGATGATGATGATGATGATGATGATGATGATGATGATGATGATGATGATGATGATGATGATGATGATGATGATGATGATGATGATGATGATGATGATGATGATGATGATGATGATGATGATGATGATGATGATGATGATGATGATGATGATGATGATGATGATGATGATGATGATGATGATGATGATGATGATGATGATGATGATGATGATGATGATGATGATGATGATGATGATGATGTTGTTGATGATGATGATTATGATGTGGATGATATGAGATTGTTTCAATAAGAACTATGTGTGTTTTTGGAATATTCAAGTACGTTTTGATGATATGAGATGAGTTTAACCATGCAACCCTAGCTAAACCTAGTATCTTCTATGATACATGTGACTTGGTTGATGTGATAAACATAGCTAGTAGGTTGGCATGCTTGCATTGTACCTAGTCTTGTACACATTGAGATATGATGCATGAGATATAATTTAGTACCACCATAGGCCTCAACCTATTTACATAGAAGGAGCTCTAGAATGGGACATTTGCAAAGGGTGACCTTTTGATATGAGTCGACCCACCACGGAAGAAGGTCAGAGTACTAACCTTCAAAACATATGAAATGTTGCAAAATATGCATGATGAAATACATGATGTGGAGTCCCAAACTAGTATACTTCTATGTGAGTTGAGACACCTAGTGTGTGGTTTTCTTGAAAATGTTGAACACTATATTTCCTATGAAATTTTCCTAATCGTAGAGAAAGAGGCAATTGAAAATATTATGTTTGCTATATAGGTGAGGGAGATGTCCCAAGATGCTTAGATGGTGTACTTTATGATTGATCTACATGGTGAGACTCATACTCAAGTTAATATTTGCATGTACATGAATCTAGTGGTTTTCCTTGTTCTTAAAAGTTGGGTAGAAATCTTGTTATAGGTAGATGGTTGTGGTTGCATGTCTTGTTGGACATGAACAAGTATTAGCTTGAGTGGCCCGAGCTTGTGGAGCACTTTTAGAGACAATAGAGATAATTACAAAACCTTAATGTTAATGATAGTGTTGTTCCTCAAATGATGTTTGATACATGAAATATCACACTTAAGTCAAATTTTGATATATGTATGAAATCCACTATCATAAGTTTCAACTAATATGAAATCATATCTCACATAATAGATTGAAATTTGGAATGATGACATTGATATTATGATGGTCTTTGGGTATTAAATCGAAAAAATATGATGAATAAATTTGTTAAATTCAAAACCAAGATAAAGAGAAATGAAAATATTTGATTAGAGTTGGTAGAATTTTGGAGGAATACTAAATCATGCATGAAATCTATTATAGTGATGAAATACACATTCCATGATAATTTCTTCTGAAAATCATGATGATGGAAGTTCTAGTTTGAAATTTTGAAAAAAAAAAATAGCCTTTTGATAAAATATGTTGAGCTTGTATGAAGACTTGAACAAAACCCTAATGTGGGGACAGTGAGGGATGGAAAACCCTAATCTTGTGATGATGTCATAATAAGATGGAACACCAAGTAATATATATATATATATATATATATATATATATATATATATATATATATATATATATATTTGATATGGATTTACCATTGATGATGAGAACCTAAATGTTCACCCTATAGCAATGGATGCCTTGGCACCAAGGATTTTTAAGTTTAAACATGATGAAAATATGAACATTGACCTTTGACTATGATCTTGGATGAATTTTGAGTATGAAAATTCCTTTAAGGAGGGAAAGATGTGACAACTTGAATTTTCTCTCTCCTTTTTGTACCCTTTCTCTCCCATCAAGTGACCACATACTCAATTCCATGTCAATTCCATAGTTTGATGGTTGTAGGACTCCAATTTAGTGACATTAAGTTTCAATTTTTACTAAATATGGCATTAATTTGTACTTTTGAACAATGTACCATTCCTTTATATGTACCTATCTTGCAAGTGAGATCGAATCTAATAATTGTTGCAAACTTGGTCTCTAGTAAATTTTATGTTGTAGAAGGCTCAATTATCTTTCCGATGGTGCTGGAATCACTCTAATCATACCTTCCTAGACTAAGTTATGATATTTCAAAGTTGCCTTATTTTGATCTAGATTTTAATTTTTCTTTGGTCCCTTAATTGGGCCCAATAGTGGAATGGCCCAACAGCCACCACACTTGTTTGGGATAACCCTAGGTGCATCATCTTTGGACCATTGGATATGTAATAGATGATCTAACGGGCATGGCACTTCTTCTTCATTGGTCCTTATGAGGCTTCCTGTTACTGCAGCAATGCGACCAATCACTTTCATTTTTTCCCCTTTCCACTAATTGAATCGAGAAACAAACCTCCCTCTTCATTCCATTTCATGTACCCTTCATTTTTGCTTCTTTCGTGCCCTATATCCCCTCTTCCTTATCTTTTTCCCTACATGTAGTTGGCACCATCGTGACAACAGACGTGGGCACGCATGACCTATTGTGCCGTTGCCACAATTAAGCTTGTCACTAGCCTCACTGAGGCAAGGAGATCAAGGGCGACCGATTATGGAGTGTCTCCATGGTCTACTCCTCACCCCTTCTTGAGCTCCGACAAGTAGCTCAGGTGTCGTCGCCATGGGCTGGAGGTCTGAGAGCTACAACTTCTTGAGGAGGGAGGGAGAAGCCCTCCACTGTCGGATCTAGCGCAGATGGTAGTGGGCAGCTAGGATCACAAGCTCGATGTCTCAACGAGATGTTTGACCACGATTAGGTATCCCACCCAAGTGGCCAGAAGACATTGTTGACCACCACACAACCAAGGAATCCAGTGTGTGAGGTGATAAATTAGGGTCGCACACTCGACGATCAATTGTCAACTTTCATCGCATAATAATACAGTAGCACATGACTTCCATTTCCCTAAGTTTTTTATTGAATCATCTAAAATTCATATCTCTCATATCCTAATGTCAGAATAGGTGAAATTATAAATCAAACTGATCATCTCAAAAAACCTACAACTTAGGCATTGTCTCATACCTTAAAACCCCTTCCTATTTCTCTATTTTGCTTAAAAGATGAACTTTTACTATGTTGACCACATTGGATGCATATTGATGATAAAAGGTGTACCTTTTTTCTAAATCTACCATATAATATCTAATCAGTATAATTATGCTACCATATGGTACATATATCCATCAGTGCACTCCCTTTGCCATGTTTGAGGCATATAGCTTTAAATGCATAAATGTACCCCTATTATGTGAATGTTTGTTCATGCCTTGATTCAAATGCTAAGTTGACATATTTGATGCATCAAACTATCTTAATTCTTTCAAATAGTAACTTCATGATGTTTTTTGACCCAATTTTGTAAGGCCAACCCTATTCATAATATAATGATGTATGTGCCCCCTCTTGACCTACATGCCCATATATGGCTTGTCTGTGGTCCTTGTGTGTTAATGCTTATGTGAATACCTTTCTCCTGACCTCCTTTCTCAAACCATGGATTACTCTATCCCTCATGATATGTCAAATGTGGATGTCCCATATTGGTCTCTTTTTGAACCTTAATGTCATGTGTAAACTATATTGATGATTACATGTGTGATTGATATGTTGATATCCAATGTTGGTTGGTTGGTTGATGATTAGACTCCACAGGAAATTTACCTATATTTTAATAAGCTTCTTATATCTTTAATTTCCTGATCTAAATCATACTTTATGCTTGGATCCCTGGTCTTGATGATCCTTGACCTAGGTTGCCCCATTATGAGTCTTATGACATTATTATGTACATAAGGAAAATGAATCTTGTAATAATCATATAAAATGCATGGAACCTAAAAATGACATGACACTTGAACCACACCTTGATGATGTATCCTAAATTTGTAAAAGATCATCAAACATGTAATTAATTAACTTTGAATCTAACTTGCCCAAAACACTAAAATGGAACTAGTTAGGGTAAATGACGAGAATCTAGTGCATGTATGTAATCACCTGATTAATCAGATTTGGCTTGTGATCTAGATGGTCAAGGATAGGTTATGAATCTCTAAATTTGGTATAGACTTTAATAATTATATGACTATGGATTTCTTGCTTGAAATGTGATACATATGTATGCTTATTTACTTGCTTAAATATTCCATGTAGTATTCTTGTATTGTACTTGATGTTTGTCTCGTGTCTTTGTTTTATAACTTGCAAACATAATATAGAAACTCCATTATACAAACCTTGTGCATCTATCGATATTCTCGAGGTAAGGATACAAGGTTGGGCCTCCTACTTAAGTTGTCAAGATCGGGTGGATCATTTCGATAAAAGAGTTAGCTCTTGGCAATTGCCTTTAGGTCCCTTATGTAGAGAAGGGTTAGATAATCTTGAGCATCCTTACGGACTCTTCCTATGGGAGGTAGTCAAAGGCCTTATATATATGATATTGTTGATACAAATGGAGTAAAATGATATACAACATTGTCTATCAATTTGCTAAATACATAACTTGTTTCTTATTTGTATACTTTTTCTCCCTCTTTCAAAATTATGCAAAACTTATGTATATATATATCTTTTGGCCCTATACTAAATACCTCGTGTGTTGACCCATCTTATTTCATGTATTTTATAGGTTTAGAAATGGCTAGAAGTTGATGGGCTTAGTGAGCTATGTTAGGTGTACTTGTTGTAAGATCCCTAGTATGCATGATTAGACTTGTAAAATTATACTCTTGAATATGTAATTGAAAGCTTGTAATAAACAATGTTGCTTAATATATCTTGTTGAATGTGGAGATTATGATTTTTGGTTTTATCTTGTTATTTGTTCATGTATGCTAAGCATGTTTTGCTTCCCCATTCGCACTTTGTTAATACCATGCTCGGGAGGGACGTCTAGGTCCTATCACCATTGACTTTATAGTCATTTGTAGTTAGGATTTGTGTAACAAATAGTTCTGTGAAAATGACATGCCTACTTTATAGCTGGTAAAGACTTGGCTTGGTAATACATTCTCTATGAAAGACTTATTTGGTGCATTCTATATATTAGGAATCAAGATCTAAGTCAGAGCACATACATTAACAAAGTGTTGAAGAGGTCCAACATGGAGGACTCAAAGATAGGAAACCTACCTATGCCTCATGGTGTTTTTATCTCAAGAGCTCAATCTCCCACTTCTTCTTAAGAAAGGGAATGCATGAGTAAGACTCCATATGCATCAACAATTGAATCTATCATGTATGCAATGTCATGTACTCATCCTGATGATGCATATGCCTTGAACATCATGAGAAGATAACAATCAGATCTTAATGATGCCCATTGGACTGTCATGAAGAAAATTCATAAGTATATGAGAAGAAATAAGGACCATTTCCTTGTCTATGGTGATGAGGAAGAGTTGGTTGTGAAAGGTTACACTGATGCGAGATTCCAAACTGACAAAGATGATTATTGATGCAGGGTTTTTGAGTCACATTTATAGGCTAATTTTGTACTTGTTTTATGTGTTCATTTGTCATCTTTGTGGCTATAATGGCATGATTCATTTCCTTTAGCCTATAATCATTGTATGCATCAAATCTATCTTATTTTATCCTATTTTGAGTGAATTACGAAATTCCATTGATTGACTTGCATTTTTCTCTCTGATTTAGGTACTTTGTATTCCAGAACTGTCGATACCATCGATAGGTCTGTCGATACTATCGACATGGCAACAGTAACCAAGCCAGAGGGAAAGCATCCAAGTCAATACCATCGACCAAATTGTCGATGGTCTTGAGATCAGCTCAGCAGAAAGAAAATTGGCTTGTCGATACTATGGACAATCTGGTCGATAGTATCAAAAAGCATCCAGGTTGATCCTAGTTTTTAGCAACAGAAGTGAACCCATCGACACCCCATCGATGGTATCAACGTCGTCGGATCGGGATTTCATCCAGAATTGCCACAATCGAGCGGTTGCAATCTTTTGGCAGCCGTAAGTCATACCTATACCTAAGAAAAGGCAGCCCAGACCAAAGGATGATGTTGCACTCAGCCGCACAAGTCTCGGAGAAAGGAGAGCAAAGAACGGATCCTAGAGCTATGCTCCGGGAGATTCCAGAGCCGTAGAGGATTCTACTGTCGGAAGGTTGTAGAGCGTGAATCTCACATTGAGGATCATCCGGACCTTCTCCATTTCAGGGGTTACATCATATTCTCATTTGTTTCCCCATGTTTTCCTCTTTCTTCTCCATGTTTATCGTTGAGATGAACATGCAGGGCTAATCCCCATTATCCTTAGGACCAAGAGTAGCCCGGGGAATCGTTGTATGACAATTTTACATTGATTATCATAATTTGTCTCAATCTCCTTGATATGTTATCATGTTTCTATCGCAATTTGCTATGCTTGATCACCATAGTTAATTTCTAATACTGTTAATTATTCATGACAGAGGATTAGTGTTGAAAAGGCATGATTAATACATTAAATAATAAATTCCTTAGACAAGGTAATGTACGGTTAATGGTGGATACCTAGAGAATTCATTAAAGCACTTAGATCTAGGGTATAAGTTACTACTGACGTAGAACTGACCTAGAACTAGGTAGTGAATTGTATTGCGGAAGCAAGAAATTCTGACTACAGACCATAATCAAGGATAAGACACGAATTATGCTAGTTGTGTAGAATTGCATGCAGCGAGATCTTGTGGTGAAACTGTAACCCTAAGGATTCCCATTCCATTTGATTAAACTAAAAATACAATCATCGCTCATTTTGTTTTATCTTTATTTTGTTTCTATTTTTGTCTCAAAACCAACAATCAATTTTTCCAATCGGTCTAGTTGATCGCGACCAGTTAGTAGTAGTCTACTGAAATTTACATTTCCCTGAGATCAACTCAGGCCTCACAAGGTCTATATTACTTCGATACGTACACTTGCGTTTAACGCATGCTTCAAGCGTATCAAGTTTTTGGTGCCATTGCCGGGGAGACGGAAAATTTCAACAGTACGAGTGTTGCAAGCGGCCACTCTAGGCCACTTTCTATTGCAATTTTAATTTTTGAGCTTAATTGTCTATCTTTCATAGTTTTTGTTCGTTCTAGCACTGTACTTACTTGATTATGTATATTGCAAGTACTAGTGCATGGTGAAGACGCGTAGTACAGACTACGCACAATCGACACCTGAGATTCCACCATCGGGTGAAGAAGATGAACTGATAAATACGCCACCCGAGGAAATTAAATAGGAACTCGAGGCTTTCACAATGATAGATAAGAAAACCATTTGGGAGAAGATCAAAGCTTCTTCTTCCTCTGTGTAGAAGGGGCCAATCAAGAAACAAGCAATTAACATGCCCAGTTACAAGATTGGCCCAGGGCTTATTCAATTGGTCAAGTCGTAGGCATTCCATGGACTCAAAAATGAGGACCCAGTGGCCCACATCAATACATTTGTGGAGAATTGTGATATGGTGAAGGTGGATAGGTTTCCATAGGAGGCCATTTATCTGAAATTATTTCCATCTTGTCTAGCAAGAAACACAAAGGGAGTGGCTCTATAATTTGGATGATGAATATGTCGAATCATAGGATATGATGATTGAAGTGTTCTTTGAGAGGTATTTTCCTCCTGAAAAGACAAATGATCTCGTGAGGAGGATCCATAATTTCAAACAGTAGGCCAGCGAGACATACTTAGAGACATGGGAGTGTTTCAATATCATGCTGCGGAAGTGCCCACATCATGGGCTGGATTTAGAAACCCAAGCGAAGATCTTTTATTTTGCTCTTAAAAAACATGATAGGAGTAATCTAGACTCAACTGGAACAGGTTTCTTTCTAAACAACAAAGGTTCCAAGTGTCAAGAGATTTTAAAGAATATGGCTAAGAAGTAATCTTGGGGTGAAAGAGATGCACCAGAATAGGTCAAAGTTGCAGGGGATGCCAAGGCCATTAAAGAATTAAATGAGAAGATGGACTTGATAGTGAAGAGACTTCTAGCAAAAGATGATGATGGGTCTGATGATGTAGCACAGGCAAATTTCATGCGCCAACAAGGCTATGGGAACAATGATTATTCGTGGAGGAAGGATAAGAAATTTTCTTGGAAGGATCCAAACAACTTTTTGCAGGATTCAGACCAGAAGCCGCAGCCTAGCCTAGAGGAAAAGAACAATGAATGGCTCAGCCAGGTGGTGAAGCAAAACCAAGAATTGATGAGCACATTCGGCAAGAAACTTAAGTCACAAGGAGAGTTTATGAATCAGTTCGGGCAGACTCTACATAGCCATGGTGCACAATTGTGGATGCTAGAGACGACCATAACCCAAATTGCAGCTGAGGTGGCTACCATGAAGCAAATCACTCAACAAAAAGCAGCTGGGAATGCAGCACCCGCTCAACCACATCATCTCCTAGACTTGAAAATTTTTAAAAGAAGTAAAAGAGAGAGATAAAAGAGTTTGAATTCGAAAAAATGGAATACCTAACTTGGGAAAGAAATCTCCCTTTTTCTTTTTAAAGATTTTAACATAAAAAGAAAATATTGTTGACCTCTTTCTCTATCCTCCTCCTTTGATTATAAAATAGAATGATAATTGCCCTTGTTCACTAATTTCAAAAATATGATATAAGTTACTCAATTGGACGAATAATAAGTGACTTACTCTTTTCTTTTGTATTCATATAAAGGAAATAGCATTATCTTCTTTTTTCTCTCCAAGAAAATATTTTTCCAAAAAGTCATAAAAGATATATGACATAACCATTGAGTGGGTAATAAGCGTTCATCTCAAAATTGAATCAAATGAATACTTAAGGAAAGAATTTTCTTATTATGGGATTAAGAGAGAAAGATTCCCCCCTCTCCCACACCCGTGTAGAGGTCAAACGCCCAGGAGAGTGGTAAACCAAGGCGACAACTGGGATATAAATCAAGTTAAATGATCCATATCAAAATTATGTACAAAATATATGTAAAAATCAAATCTTATTGTCTAGGAAGGATCTAGACTACCTAAATTATGTGTGCCCCAAGTTTGGTTTAGTTTCAAATCTATTTGATCGTTCAAATAAATGTAATCGTGATGTCAATCCATTTAACGCATGCAAAACCAAAATAATGTAAACATTATATTAGTTGTTGGTCAAAATTAGTCAACATGGAAACCATATATTTAAAATAGTATAAAGGAATCTAGAAGGAGAGTTTGATTATTTTCTTTTAACCTCCAAATTTTGAATAATTGAATAGAATGTGATCACATTTACATGAGCAGTATTTTAATTAGGGACTGTAGGAAAGTGTGGGTTTTGACCTATCACCTTCCAAACACAACTAGGAGGCGTGATATGGAAAAGGATATGTAATTATGGATGAGAATATATTACGCAACTCAGAAATAAAATTTATGTATTTGATATGGATAATTAAAAATGGTTTATTATTACATAGTCAGAACATCATTTCAAAGGAATGTGAATTATACGGGAATGAATAATTGTATTCAACAATTTTTTTCTAAATAACACATTGGAATAATATTCTATATTCTTTCTATAAATTTAGTTACATGTAGATGTAAATCAAAGTTCTTTTTCTCTTTCTTCCCTTTTGTGGTTTTTAGAAAAAATGAAATAATGTGTCTTGAGTCTAATTACATGGAAATAAGTGATCACTTGATCAAGACATTATGTAATTGTGAAAGGAATGGTGTAACTCTCTCACATTCTCTCTCTTTCTTTGTGATTATAACATGTAATGGTAGTTCAGTTAATGTCATACTTTTAATAAACAAATAAAAGAAAATGATAATACATTCTCTCTTCTTTTTATCTTTCCTCTCACCTCTAAAACAACTCAATCAAAAGATATTGAAAGAGAATAAAGGAAACTCACCAAAAAGAGATAATTAGCTTGACCAAAAAGTTGGAATCTATTAATTAACAAAGGAAAATATGTTTGACCTATTCTTATCTTTTAATACATTTAATTTAAGATAATGGCAAATGTTAAATTGAAGGATGAATGATATTTAAAATTAAAATCTAGTAGGATGAAGAGATTATAGACCCCTAAAATGTATAAAAGAGACCTTCCATGTGATCTTAGCATACCAAGGAAAAGAACACTAGACTATGTTCTTGTAAGTCTCATCCAGGTGTTGCCTCCCGACTTGATCACCATGGATTTCTATTAGCCTTCAATCAGGGTGATTAGAGTTCCTTCAACCTAGAAAGAGAAGTAGGATATCCTCTAAGAGAAAGGTAAGTTGGTTGTGCATATTTGGTACAAGTAAATTTTGGTTTATTGAATGTTTGTTTTATGGTTATGCACATTATCATGTTTCATAAAATTATGAATGATTTGTAAGATAGCATCATGTATAGATATTATTATATGACTGATTGCTTATGTTCTATTATTAAACCTCAATTATGACTATGTTCTATGATTAATGAATCATGTTAAAAGAAGGGAGGGATCCCTATTATTGTTTAAGGATAATCCTATCATGGTCAAGATTAAGAGGGAGTAATCATGTTATAGTCAAGATTAAGAATAAAGACATTTAATGACAAGCAAGCTCTAAGATAATGACTAAAATTGAGGAACTAACTAAGTGTTTATATGCACCTC
This sequence comes from Alisma plantago-aquatica, assembly GCA_963693085.1. Taxonomy (NCBI): domain Eukaryota; kingdom Viridiplantae; phylum Streptophyta; class Magnoliopsida; order Alismatales; family Alismataceae; genus Alisma; species Alisma plantago-aquatica. The sequence goes on from OY856413.1 coordinate 257,435,735, forward strand.
GGTCATGGACCTTCGAATAGTTATGGGCTTTCCTAGAACTAGTAGCTTAATAAATTTAGATTTCAAGATCAACCAGTTACAGTTTCCATGTCCAAGAATAATGTATGAATATGTCTCTAGTTAATGCATCGTGTTTCATTTACTTTAATTGCAAATATTAGCATATTGTGACATCCTCCTTGAGTAAAATGCTTCTGCTCAGTGACATTTATATTTTGAAGAGTGGGATGTTACAGGACCCCCTCTCAAGTACTAATCATAACAATTTTCCATATAATGCCCCATATGATCATAATATTGATGATGTAGTCAATTTAGAAAGAAAAAATATTGAATTTAAATATAATATGTTCTAGGGAATTGTGAGACAAATAAACAAACATTGTATATATATGGTTGATAGATTCATATGTCTCTATAATAAGATATATGATTTTGTGTCTATTAGCATTACTTATACACAACATTTCAATTCCATAAGAAAATACATTTGTGTAAACATTTTTTACAATGTGTAATAAAAAGTTGTACAATCATAATTTTTTACCAGACACAGATACAGCCATCTTGTACACTAATAGTAGATAACTTCTTTCAAACTTAATTTTTTTTTGAAGACAAGGGGTAACTTTTATTCAACCTGCCCACCTCTTGCAGGGGTTACATCTCGGACAGATACAATGTTATTCGAGAAGCTAAAAGTGGTAGGACTCCTACCATTACATGGGTGAAAGTGGAAGGATTGACCCACAGGGTCGAGTGGATTATCCGTATAGATACGGCCATCCATGAAGGTTTTGAGGTGGAATTTCGCAAGCCGATCAGCCAACAGTGTATGCTCTCTCGGTAACTGTATGATATTCAGATCCCCAAAATAATCTCCAGCTTTGTTGATATCCTCCAGCCACAACCGAAACGCCGGGTAGTCTCCTTTGTTTCCTTGAATAGCCAGAACAGCTTTTGCGCTATCTGTGATGATAGTTACCGGTTCATGCTTGCTCAGATTAAGGGTCGTCAAGGCTAGATGAATGGCTTTTATTTCTCCTTCAGTAACCGAGCTAGCCTAAACAGAGTCCGCTATACCTCCATCCATTGACCTTCCTTGTTAATCCTAATAGCTGCAACCGCTGTTGTATTCGATTTGATTGCGGCATCTGCCAGAATAATAGTATTGTCTATCCGGTCTGGGAGTAGCCTGTGAAGGTTCTCTTTGCAGTTTGCTTTTGTCGCTTGCTTCTTCATAGCTGTAAGAGATGTGTTCTGGCAGATTAAATTGATTTGGTTGAGTTTTTGAGCTTTGGTCATGATTTCTTTGTTGAAGATGTATGCGTTCCTGGCACGCCATATTATCTAGCAAGCTATCAAAAAATTTGCCGCTTCATCAGTGTTGCCACTTAGATGCTTGTTGAGCCAGATTTGCACCTGCATATTCTGCTGATTCCCTGGTATGGCAAAATTATTAAGGTTGGCCCATACCTCTTGTGCTGCTGGGCATAGCCAAAGTGCATGTGCAGTACTTTCTTCTTCAGCGCCGCAGCGAGGGCAGCTCCCACAGTCCGTAAATTTACGTTGTTTCCTGCGTGAATTTACACATATTGGGGTAATTTAATTTGATCATAAATCAATTTAAACTTGCATTTGAAAGTGGATCGTAATTTATGATATTATCTTTGTATCAAAAAGTTGATTTTACTCTAGATATGGTTACATATTTTTATTAATCAAAATGTTTAAATTTCCCATTAAAAAGTACAAATAAATGAACCTCAAACATTTGAATTGTCAAAAACCAATTTAACTATCACATACATTCCAGATAAGGTAGTCAATCCTCCCTTCCCCATCATATGTGTCAATGCCTAAGGAGGTGTGTTTGCTAAGCAATCACTTAGCTACACCTCCTCAAGATTTTTCCACTTAATACCTAAGGTTCATGATCTCTTCAATTATGTTTTCCACTCTATTGGACTATAGGTGATCCAACAAAGGGAAAACAACCATCCTAACTTTACTACAATAGAATCTCTCTTTATCTTGTGGTTTTCCACCTTCTCAACATGTGAGGGCCTACTTCTACTGCCATATTCTTCAAGTTTGTCGTGACACTATGAGACAAAGGTATGGACAAACACCCCTTAAACTAGAATCACCAATGGGCCACTAGATCTGTGTATTTATTACGAAGTTTGTGTGTGTACTACATAGAAGCAATGTCTAAAGTAGGTGAATATAAAATTGGTTCTTGGGTCTTAATATGACCAAGAAAAGAGAATGGGAAGTTTCCAACCTAGACTTCTCTAATATATCTTTAATTCCATAATGCATTTAATAATGAAATTTTAAATGTATATGTCATGGATAATTTCCAAACTATTATGTTATTATTGTAACTGCAATATTTGTTCAAAGTTAGAAACAATTCATTCTGATATATACTAGATCACAACATATATACTTGATGCTTGCAAATTATGAAAAGTTGTCATAAGGTAGATAATGGCTATATAAAATATATGGATCATTGTCTTATTGATTTTATTCATTCACTAAGTATTTCCTACTATATATCATAATATAAAGCACAAAATTATGAATTCAAAGTGTATATATATATATTTATTTATATGTATGTATGTATGTGATTAATAGAAGCATTTTGAGGAATTCGATGGATGCGGATGACGGGTGTGTGGCGGCGGCGCACGATCAAGGGAATCCTCATCGTGAATGATCAGGCATGGGGTTTGTGGCGGTGGCATGCGATCTAGGGGAATCGGGAGGCGAACGATCGGCTGCAGGGTTTGTGGCGGTGGTGAGCGACCAAGGGGATGCGGGAGGTGAACATTCGGACGAGGCACATCGCAACTATGAAGACCGTGCCAGAGGGACAAGAGATCATCACCGTGAGGAAGCGAATAGGAGGAGATCAAGGAGCCCAGTAACCTGCTCTGACGTACCTACACAACTATGTTGGAAGTAGTTCCCCACATAGACATGGATGACGGGAGTAATCATTTATGTGACCTACCTTATAGAGTAATGGGTGGAAATGGAATGTGTGTATATGAAACAAGAATCACAAGTAAAATCCAAATCATTTATGTATAAAATAAAATATGATGCACCTACAAATGGATGAAATGGAAATGCTTGTCTTGTAATGCCTATTGTTTTAGTGGGATGAGGAATGCAATGAATGTCTCATCCTTTGATGAGTATGGGTAGAAGGATGCATACATGTAAACTATTCCCACTTTCTCCTTAGGGAAAATTCAGATTGAGATCATGGCATCATTTCCTCATTCCCTTCTATTTCAATGCAATGTTTTTTGCTCTCTTATTTTAGCATGATACATAGCTTGATACATGATTCATGCTTGGGCTTTCTTCACTATATATCTTTCTTTTTTTCATTTAGAGGAATATATATGTAGATCCTTTCACTCTTTATTTGTGGAGAAATCTTAAATAGACCACATGTTGCACATCATGCAAAATAATGCAAAGAAAAATGCAATATATATGAAAAATGTTATGCAATTAGAATTTCTCAATTAAAAAATTAAATTTATATTTATATTTTTTCTTTTCTAATACAATTGGAAAGAGACCCACTACCATGCTACCCCCTATGCCATGCAAAGAAGTCAATAGTAGAACAATTTCTATTACTTGATCATCCTATGGTGGTGAATGAAATTACATAAAGGGTGGATGAAATCATATGATTAAGAGACAATGTCTTTCCTAAATATGATATATCCCTCTCCTATCAACTTGTGTATAGGGTGACCATGAAGTTTATTTTTGTAGTACCCATTTAAGATGTTGTTACTGAATGGTTGGTTTGGGCTCAAACATTCCCATCATACAAAAGCCCTAGGTAAATTAAGGTTTTTATTCATACAAGATGTCCTCAAGCTGATTGACCCAAACAATTTGTCGAGTTGGGGTTGTCTTAGACTTGAAAAGTAAGCTCAAAAGATAGAGCATTCAAGCACAATATTAAATTTTATTATAAGAGCATTAATTACATTCTATATGATGCAATCATGAATATTTTGAGCTGCACAACCACACTAAATATATTGTGTATCCTACTACTAGAAGCAAATCAAGAGAAAATAAAACATGCAAAGAAACTTAACTAAGATAGAAGGTAATGTAGAAAAAATTCGTTCTATCACCCCCAAGCTTGAAATTCACCATGTCCTCATAGTCAAAAATCAAACTAAGAGGTGGATCAGTGGTACAAAAAACTTAGAATGGTGGCAGAGGGTGGGCATTTGTGGATCGGGTGGATAGAATGTGCATGTGAAATGTAGAGGTTTTACTAGTATGTCTGGTGGCTGAGGGTGGCTAGCAAAGTTCCCTTAGCTCTAGTAGTGATCATAGAGCGGTTGCTGATACTCAATGTGTTATAGACAAGTATGGATGTTCTCTTAGTTCTTTAAGATAAAATGCTCATTGTTTTAGATGGCTCATTGTTTTTGAAGCAACTTCTCATAAACACTCTAAATTTGAATTATAGTGGTTGATTGTTGTTGCTTCCCTTGTTGGACGGACTGCAACATCTTGTAAATGCCCTCCATGGAGAATGAATCTCTTGGTGGTGGAGGTGATGGAGTTGTAGATCTCAAACCTACATATCGATGGGGGAAGTGATGCATGTGTCGGCGCAGTGTGTAAGGCATGGATGCCCCCTCTTCTTCGTATTCCTCTTTTCCTTCTTCTAACTCAACCTCAGATGGTGTGTCAACATCTCTCCCTCTGGTACAACCTTAGTGTCCTCTTCTAGCCACCGAGCGTGGCACACTCCACATAGATGGAAGATGGAGTCAGAAAGAACCCTCTCCTTAAGTTGGTTGTCTATCGTGCAATAGGCGTACACCCTGCCTTAGTACTTGGAGACGAGGTGAGCCCGCTTGAAGTGCTTGAAATCAAGAGTCAATGTCATCTTGAGCGCATTTTTCTGGGAGAGGTTGAGGTAGAGATGCATGTCCAATGGTGTGAGCAGAACCCCAAAGTGGATGGGGGTGCTTCTCTGAGTCAGCTTCTTCACGACCATCATGTGGAGAAGAAAGAATGATCCAAGATTGGTCATCTCCCTTCCCAAGGTCAAGAAATATCAGAGCACATATAGGTATGTCTTTTGAACCTTCCCCTATCCTTGTGTTGACCTGGTGAAAATTGGGTTCGTTAGATTGCAATGCAAAGTGTGGGAGAAAGGGTGATCTATATCCATGGTGGAATTTGATGTCAGTTGATGACGAATCTTGTTGGTAGCACTATCATTTTTACCCATTCCAAGTCATAGTCAAAATTTCCTAGGGTGAAGTGCACCTCACCCATGGACCACCCATAGATGGCATTGAACTCCTCTAACATGAGGTCGTGCTTGGTGTTGTAGAGTCTGAACTTCACCAAGTTGACTTCCTATCCTTCCCTATGATCAGGGATGCAACAACCTCCAATGTGGCAAGGAACTAGTATATGATCTCGGGACAGGTGGGCCGATCATCAAAAAATGGGTGATCATCCACCATGGCTTGCTCGATGTAGACACGATGGAGGTTGTCGGTGAAACCTATTTTGATAAGGAAGGCTTGGTCCCCATATTGAGTTGGTATGATATCTCTCTTTTGCAGTGCAGCATATCATTTCTTTTGTTCTTCGTGTAAGAAGGCCACCCTCATTGGCTTGGATACCAACTAGTCAGGTATGACAATGGCAGATGAAGCTTGTCTTTGGGTTGCCATCTCTAAGAGAAGAGAAGATGGAGGTGAGGAAAAGAACTCGATGAAGATTTTGAACATTGAGATGTTGTTGTGAACTCTTAATATCTTCTTGCACCTTGTGGATGAGAGTGGTAAGCTTGGGTGTGACTTATGATCACCCCTTGCTTCCCCTTTTATAGTTGAAGGGTACTCTGTCTGTGTAGTGTCGGTACTACCGATGACAAGTGTGGATGTACCGACTCTTAGCTATCTTTGGGGTTTCTCAATGTCAGTCGTTGATACTAACGACTTTCAGCTGTTAATATAATGATCTGTGAATTTGTATGCATTGGTGGTACCAATGCATGTCGATGGTACCAACTCCTAAAATGTGCATGCAGATTAGTTCCACCGACTTTTGGATGTGACTGATGTCGGTCATTGGTTTTAGTGCCACAGAACTTGTCTTATGGGTCGGGTGGTACTAATAGGTACGTCAGTGGTATTGAGCTAAACTTTGGCCACCTCTGACCTCTCTGTCGGTGCCATTGATTGCTTTCGTTGGTTCTACCGAGAGTATTGTCGGTGCCAAGAATAATCTAGTTGGAATCGAGGCTTGATTTGATATAGCATAAGAGGCTTTGACTAGAAATGTCAGTTCCATCGACATGTGTGTCGAAGGTACCAAGATGAATTGTCCTTTGTCTTCCTTGAGCTTGAGGGGTCAGTACCACTGAGCAGCCTCTCGGTTGTATTGGCTTTTTCCCCCTATAGCTCTCTGATTTCTTCTCAAAAAATATATGTACTACCAATGGTGGCATAGATGTTATTGACCTCAATGACTCACGCACAGTCTCTAATTGATAAAAATTTGGTGCCATAAACCCGCCCTTCGGTGGTATAAAAAATTTCACATTTCCTTTTTGATTCCTAAAAGGTCGGTGCTATCGGTGGCTGTGACGGTAGTACGGACACAATGAATTCTTGCACACCACAAAAAATGCATCAAGGAACCTTTTTTCTTTGCATAAAAAAAACTACTTACAAAAAAATATGAATTGTAACTAAAGAGATGATTAAACAAAAGTAAATGACTAAAACTAAAGGGGGTTGCCTCCCATAAGTTTCCTTGTTGAATGTCATAATTATTGCCTCAAGTAAGCTCAATGAGCTTCAATTCTCCTCCTCATGGAGCACTTCTCCACCAAAGTAATGTTTGAGATGTTTTCCATTGGTAAAGAATGTCTTGGTCCATAACTAATCGCTATAGTTCCATGAGGAAACTCTATAACCATCATGTAAGGTCCACTCCATTGGGACCTCAACTTGTCTGGGTGTAACTTCATCCTAGGATTGAATAGCAACACCCTTTGCCCCGATAGGAATCCTATGCAAGATATGATAGTCATGTATATTCTTGGTCCCATCCTTGTGGATTCTTGAATTCTCATAAGCATCTAGCCTAATCTCATCCAATTCATTAAGCTCCGACCAGCATAACCTCCCTGCACTAGACAAAAAAATCAACTTCTTCAAGGCCCACTTGGCTTTGTGTTCCAACTCTATGGGCAAGTGACATTCCCAACCATAAGACACTCTATATTAGGTCATGCCAATGGGTGTTTTAAATGGTGTCCTATAGTCCCAAAGAGCATCATTCAATTTCATGCTCTAGGTTGCCCTACTGCTCAAAAAGGTCTTTTCTAAAATCATCTTGATCTTCCTATTGGACACCTCAACTTGGCCTTGAGTCCGGGGGTGGTATGGAGTTCCTATCATATGCTTCATTCCATATTTTCTCAAAAAAGCCCTAGACTTTTTGTTTGTGAAGTTAGAACCTCCATCACTTATTATCGTCCTAGGTACCCCAAACCTATATAAAATATGATCTTTCACACAACGACATACAACATGCCATCAATAGTCTAGGTTGGAATTTCTTCCACCCATTTTGACACATAATCAACTGTAAGTAAAATATAAAGGTTAGAGTTAAAAGACACAAAGGGCCCCATGAAATGTCTATCCCAATGATTAAACACCTCAACTTCCTAAAACATACTCAGGGGCATTTCATGTCTTCTAGACATATTGCCCAAGCATTGGCATGTGTCACATCTCCTCACAAAGTCATATGCATCCTTAAACAAGGATAACCAATATAATTCACTTTTTAAAACCTTGGCCACTATCGTTGAGCTATCATGGTGTCCCAGATTGGGTACAGAGTGGAAATGAACAAGTATGCTCTCAAACTCATACTCGGGAACACACTTCATCAATATTCCATCTCTGCACTGCTTAAGCAAGATGAGGCCATCCCAAACATAAAACATCAAGGAATGGAAAAATCACTTATTCTCCTGATATCCTCATTCCCCTGGTAGTTTTCCTCAAGCTAAGTAATTCATGATATTTGAATACTAAGGATCTTTTTTTTACTAGCATAAAGTTTCTCATCAGGAAAATCTTCAACAATCGGTATCTCTAGGCCCAACTCAATCACCCTCTATATCCTAGACAAATGATTTGTCACTACATTCTCTACTCCGGCCTTATCCTTGACTTCTAGTCAAACTTCCTAGTAACAAAATTCATTGGATCAATCTCAATTATGTATTCTTCCTATGTAATATGTTCCTAATAGCCGCATGGTCAGTCCAACCAATGACCTTTGCCTCTATTAAATATTGTCTTAAATTACATAAAGCAAAGACAACAACTAATAGTTCCTTTCTAGTAGTGGTATAATTAAGTTGAGCATCATTACAAGTTCTCGATGCATAATAAATGACAAAAATAGCATGATCTTTGCATTGGATCGATACAACTCCAACTGCATAATCTAGTGTGTCGCACAGCAATTCAAAAGGATTGTTCCAATCTAAAGCCACCACCATAGGTCCAGAGATCAATCTCTCATTTAGAATCTCAAAATCTCTCAAACATCGATCATCAAAATTAACCTTGATGTCCTTTTCCAACAACTCAAAAGTGGATTGTCTATCTTCCAAAAATCTTTTATGAAACATCGATCAAAATCAGCATGTCCTAGGAAGCTCTGAACTCCTTTCACCAAATAAGGTGGAGGTAGTTTGGATATCACCTCTATCGTCACTGAATCAACTTCCATTCCCTTGTTGGACACCTCGTGTCCTGGCACAACCCCTTCACTCACCATCATATCACATTTCTCCAAATTCAAAACTAATTGAGTGTCCTTACATCTCTGTAGAACATTGTTGAGACTGGCAAGACGGTCCTAAAATGGCTCTCTATATACCAAAAGATCATCCATAAGTATCTAAAGACATTGCTCCACCATATCCAAAAAATAGCAAGCAAGCATTGTTTAAATGTTGCCACAGCATTACAAAGACCGAAGGGCATGCAAAGGTAAGAAGAATTACCATAGGGACAAGTGAAGGTTGACTTCTCTCGATCCTATGACTCGATGTAAATATGATTGTAATGGGAATAACCGTATAGAAAACAACAATGTGAGAAGCATGTGAGCCTCTCAAGGATCTTATCGATAAAAGGTAACAAAAAATGGCCCTTCAAGGTGGCGGCATTTAATCGACAGTAATCAATACAAACTTGCCACCCTACCACTAACCTATTAGTGATTGTTATTCCCCTATATTAGGAACTACTTGAATCTAACTAACCCATTTGGAATCAGAAATCACATAAATTTTACTTGTTGATAAGTGCCTTACTACCTCCTTGTCCAACCACCTCGGTCATGATGGGATTTAGATGACATTGAGGTTGTGCCATTGGTTTCACTCCATCTTCAATATGGATCTTATGTTGACATAAACTAGGGGAGATCCCCTTGATGTCAGCAATAGAACACCCAAATGTTGCATGATGGTTATCTAGAACAATTAGCAACTGCTCCTCCTCTCTAAGACTCAATGATGTAAAAAGAATCACTGGATTTTTTGTTCTCCACTTCTAGGTATGTATACTTCATATGCGGAGGAAATGGATTTAGTTCTAGATCAAGAGCATACTACAAAAAGGTACCAACGGTGGTGGTGGCAGTCCTAGCTCTGCATAATGTCTCAAATAAAAACACAAATATAACCCCATGAACACAAATATAACCAAGTATAATAGGTGCAATATTTTTTCTCAAATAAATGAGTAAAAAAACATATTTTGTATCAGCAAAAAATAAAAATCCAACTATTACATAATTTCATTATTCATCTTAACATTGGGCCTTATAAACAAAGTCTAAACTAGGAATCTAAATATCATGATCATATTGTGGTGATAAACCTTCCCATATCGAGACTCATCCTTGCACTTGGTCCTGTGCAAAGTCTTCTCCTCCTCAAACCTCAGGTTGATCTAAATTTGGGCTGGTTGAACACCCAGACAAAAGGATAATAAAAGAAATTACATCATGACGTGGTCTATTATCGCACTAACAAATTCACTCAGGGTTAAAATCCTTGAGCTTTTACCAAAACCTTGTGCAATAATACCACCCGCAAGCAAACGGGTCTTATCGTAGTATAATTGAGGATCGAATCCCAAGAGACAACATTTTTAAGAATTGTTGTTAGTCTAATCTAGCTCAAGCAAGACTAATATTTAGAACGATTGATTGATTTTGAAGTTAATTAAACTAAGTGCAAGAAAGTAAAGAGCAGAATTAAAGTTGATCTAGATTAATGATATGGAATCACTAGGATGGTCCCGGGTTTCACCACCATAGCACATGCAAACACATCCAAACACAAAACATCAAGGCAAGATCTAACTATCCAAATAGAACTGCTGCGAACCCTCCCTAAGGGATGTTTAGGTCCGTGTAAGCATCACCTTAGGCATCAGATGTCTCGTCTCCATCCGGATCATACACTTACGATTCCGAAGATACAAAATCCAACTAAAGTTGTGGCCCTCCCTGAGGGATGTTTAGGCACACAAAAGTGTCATCGTTGGCTAGATGACTCCTCCCCTCACAGATCATACACTTACGACCTCAAGGAATATCATTCTATTTCTAGTTTGGGAGTCAACCGTGTTAATCGACATTCTTATCCTACATATTGAAGTTCTCGCAACATAGGAAAGAATAAGATAAAAGCAAGCAGGTGATCAATCTACAAGAAAACATAGACGATTAACAACGAAATGAAAAGTTACATGCATTGCCTTGGAATGTTAAAATCAAAAACATGAAAGCATGGGCAGCGGGGCTAGTCCCCACACCCCAAGAAAAAGGAACTACTCGCTCATGATGTGAGAAATAAGAAGAACAAGAGAGAGGGAAGATTCTGCCATGAGCATGATACAGAAGGTAATCGCAGCTCGGTGAAGATGATGTGGTCTCCTACATCGTGTCGGAGCAGATTTGGATGAGAAGGATAAACCACCAAGGTGGACCGGGCAGCCCTTCTTCTCCTCCTTTTCTCGTCTTCACTTTCTTTCTTATAATAAAAGGAGCAGTAGGTGGAGTAGCAATGGTGTGGATGTGGATGTATCTGGATCGAACCTTACGTTTTGGGCAGCCTGGTGGCATCCCAGATCTGATGCCTGAAATGAGGACCCTGTTGATCCTATTTATAGGCACTGGTTGGGGTCTTTGCGATTTGGACGATGTTGCAATTTTCACAGATTTGCTTTAACAGTTTGGAGACCATTTAGTCTTCTTAACGGTTTAGAGTTTAAATGGTTTGGAGTTCTATCGGTCTGCTAAGTCCAAATGGTCTTGAGTTTCTACCTCTAAACGGTTTGGATACTCTAGCATTCTTCTCCTCCAAACAGTATCGCTTCTATCGGTTTGCTAGGTCATGCGGTTCACATCCAACTGGTCTCGGAGATCAGTGACCACACGGTCTTGGAGACCGATTGCAGTTGTCTTTGCGGTCTTGCTATCGATCACGCTAATCGTTCTCGCAATCGACCGGAGGACGTCAGGCGGTGATCGTTGCTTTCCGTCGTGGTTGGTCGAGGAAGGTGAAAGTGTCACTGCAGGTGTATGTTGAAGTCGGAAGAAGGAACCCCAAGGAAGATGCCCAAGTGGTCTTGGGTGTTCTGTCCATACGGTCTTGATTCCCTAGTTTGGATCTCTATCTAAACAGTCTTGCGTCTGTTCTCTTGCTTTCCTAGCGGTCCTGCATTCTATTTTTTATAAGTGTGCATCCAAACGGTCATGTGTTCTTCACAGTTTCAAGTCATTCGATCAAACGATCTCGGCGTGCTTGGATTCCAATTGATCTTCGGTGTCCCTACGCTAACGGTCTTGCGTCTGATCGGTCTTCTTGCTCATAGTCCATCCAAACGGTCTTGCTAGTGGAGGCCATATGGTCTTGCAGACCGTTTTCCGCCACGGTCTTAAAACCGTGTGGAGGGAAGAAACCAGGATTGGTCAGAGAAGGAGAAGGTGGAGCAGTGTAGGGCGTCGGTGTTGGTGAGTTGTTGCAGATGGTGATGCAGGTGTCGGAGGAGTTAGGATTACAGATCAGGTGGAAGGAAGAAGACGGAGGTTGAGGGCCTCCGTACGGTCTCGAGTAGGCGGTTGGGTGACATTGTTCTTCATGGTCCAGGGATCGTAGATTCCTAGCAGTCTTTGGATAGATGGGTGTCCATATTGTCTTGAGACCGTATGGAAGGGCAAGACTGTATGCTGGAAAACTGCAAAGGGGTGGGTCATTGGATCAAGATTGAGCAGTGAAACTGTTAAGGCAGACCGTTTAGGTGAAACTGTTAAGGCAATAGATGGAGGTGATGATGATGGTTGAGTATGGAGAAGGTGGGAGGATGATGTTGGTGAAGATGGAGGTGGTAAGGGTTAAATGGAGGTGGTATTGATGGTGAAGTTGATGAAGATAAAGGTGTAATAAGCTCGCAGTTTCGAGACTAATAGATCAAGACCGGTTGAGCAGACTGAATGGGCAAAATGTTTGGTCAAGACCGTTTAGTCAAGACCGATTGATCAGGACCAATGCTGAGAGGATCTTGAGTGAAGGTGAGTTCCAGTTGATGGTTGAACCCCATCATGATATGCATAATAGTTGATATAAACCTAGTTAATAACCTTGGTAATTGAATCGATTAAGAAATCTTGCATATTGTAAGATTTAAGAGATGAAAGTGAAAGTATTGAGTCAAAATGGCCCCAGATGGCGACTTAAAAATCATTATGAATATGCATTCATCAAAACACCCTGAACTTAAAAGTTGCTCATCCTCGAGTAACACAAAATCTGAAACAGCCGCCAAATGAATACTTTCATATCATGTGATTGCCTCTTCTTCACATCACGATTGTTTCCTTTCTGCTCAGTATAATTAAGCATCTCAACTTCCTGAGATCATTGAACACATCTTACCATATCTTTGTTCCTGAGTTTGTTTTCCAACCTCACTTTCTCCTCACTTTTTCCAACAACAAGCATTTCTAAGAGTTTTGTAAGAGTCTAGAGATACCCGTAGAACAACAAGTGTGCACCTAATCTGACACTAGTGTATTTTAGGATAGTGGAGGCATTCATTGTGCCATTAGGTAGAAAAGGGAGTGAAGGGTGGTATGGAAGAACTAAATCTCTCCTCTATTCGACTCGAGATTTTTATTATATGATTTGCAATTTCATTTATTGCATTTTTTGTGCAAATCTCTTCTCTATTCGACTCGAGATTGCATTTATTTGTGTGTGCTTTGGCATCTTTTCTTGGTGGTACGCCCCTATTAATTTGTGAGGGGTATGGAAGAAGAAAATATAAAGGGAAATGGTGTGCCACCCCGAACTTAGGGTTTGGCACAATTTTGGCTATTTTTATTTTTTTATGGACGGAGGGGTACGAAGATGATAGAAGAAGTGTAGAAGAGAGTTCAGATTAGAATTCCACTTGATTTACAATTATGTACATCAGGTCATTCTCTTTATCGTACTATGCTCAAATAATGACTTGATGAGGATCCAGTGGGGATTTCATGTAATTATTCCACTAGTCAGTTAGGAAGCACAAAGTGTTTGATCCCTATTAGTTTGACAGACACTTGCCATATTTGCAGAAGGATCATGATGTTAGGAATCATAAGCTTCACAAGATGATTTCAATCAAAAGGCTAGTTTCAAGAAAATGGTCCTTTTGAGAGTCTTCTTCGAATAAGGAGGGTATAATGATTCGAAATGCATAGTAGGATAGGAAATGGCTTTTAATGAAATAGAAAGAGTCAAAACTTCATCAAGTATCTATTCAATTTCTTTGAAAAACTTTAAAATTTTTGAAAAAATTTTGAAAATTTTGGTCAACAATGGAATGATACAAACTTAAGTCTGAAATAGATGGGTGAAGGTAGAAAGTAAAGTACGTACCGCCCACCCTCCACCCCAAACTTAGAAATTTGCTCATCTCAAGTGAACCATAAATCCAAGATGGAGGAGAAAATTCATGTTGTTTGGACCACCATATGTGGTTGCGTTCCAAGCAGCATGCGTCCTCCATCTGAAAATCTCAAAATGAAGATCAATCAGAACTCAAGATGGCATCTTGCGATGCGATTTTTATTTAGTGTAAACTTATCTAAAATTTAAAAGAAAAATTAAGGAAAATTCTAATTAAAAGTAAAAATGAATTTATTGATCAGGTTGCCTCCCGACAAGCGCCTTTGTTTTATGTTGATGGCTCGATTGAACCCTTCAATTTTACAGTGGATATGTTGGATTGGAAAGATCCAGCATTGCTACGGTGCTTGTGTCAGCTGGGGTGAAATATCTCTTCAATCGTTGACCATTTTCCACAAATTCACCTAATTTTTCACTCCATAAAGAGAAAGCACCATGTGGGGAGATGCTCTTGACAATGTAAGGCCCAGACCATCGAGAATGGAGTTTCCCTGGGAATAACTTCAGTCTTGAGTTGAATAGAAGAACGTTGTCTCCCACTCGTAAGTCTTTTCTTTTCATATGACCATCGTGCCAAAGTTTTGTGCGTTCTTTATAGATTCGTGCATTTTCATAAGTTGTCATCTAGAGTTCTTCCAGGTCCTAAAGTTACAGAATCCTGGCTTGGCCTACTTTTTTCATATCAAAATTTAGTTGTTTTATTGCCCACCATGCTTTGTGTTCGAGTTCTACAGGCAGGTGGCATGACTTCCCATAGATTAACCAAAATGGTGTAGTACCAAGGGGAGTCTTAAGAGTGATTCGGTAGGCCCACAATGCGTCATTGATTTTCACTGACCAATCTTTTCAATTGTAGCCTACTATCTTTTCCAAAGTAGCCTTGAGTTGATGGTTAGAAACCTCTACATGTCCACTTGTTTGTGGATGGTAGGGTGAGGCTACTTTGTGTGTTACACCATATTTTCTCAGCAATACTTCAAAGCTTCTTTCTAGGAAATGAGATCCTCCATCAGATATCACGGTGCGCGGGACTCCGAAACGGGGGAAAATAATATCTTTGAACATTTTGATGACGGGTTTGGAATCTCTAGTGACGGTTGGTATGGCTTCTACCCATTTTTAGACGTAATCCACTACCACCAGGATGTCGGAAAATCCATGAGAAGATGGGAATGGACCCATGTAGTCCACACCCCAAACATCAAATATCTCAACTTCTTGCCACAACTTCAGTGGCATCTCATCTGTCTTTGTTATGTTACTCGTTCTCTAACACTTGTCACATGATAAGACAAAGTTGTAGGAATCTTTGGATATGGTTGGCCAAAAGAAACCACATTGCAAAATATTTATAGCAGTTTTCTTAGAACTCATATGGCCTCCAACTGGGCCTGAGTGACATTGTTCTAAAATGAGTTGGGCTTCTTCCTCGGCAATACAATGTCTGTAAAGACCATCAGCACAGAGCTTGATGAGTTACAGCTCATCCCAGTGATACTGCTTTACATCATGCATGAATTTCTTTAGTGCATTTCTGGTGCATTCAAGGTGGATGACACCAGCGATGAGGTAGTTCACATAGTTCGAGTACTAAGGGGTAGCTTCTGAAACTTTCATTAGTTGGTCATCCGGAAGCAAATCATTAATCGGGATCTTCTCAGTTTCTAGAGTGTGGATGTGGCTGAGGTGGTCTGCCACAACATTCTATGTACCCTTTTTATCTCTTATCTCTAGATCAAATTCTTGCAAGAGGAGAATCCATCTTATCAACCTGGGTTTTGCATCTTTCTTTGCTAGGAGGTAACGGATAGCCGCATGATCTGTGTAGACAATGACTTTTGAACCTATGAGGTAGGATCTAAACTTTTCAAAGGCATACACGACTACAAGAAGTTCTTTCTCGGTAGTTGCATAATTCCTCTGAGCCTCGTCGAGGGTCTTCGATGCATAGTAGATCACATAGTGTTTCTTCTCTATACATTGCCCTAGAACATCACCCACAGCATAATCACTAGCATCACACATAATTTCAAATGGGTGTTCCCAATCTGGAGCTCAGATGATGGGCTTTTGTAAGAGCATGCTTCAGGTTGTTGAAACTATTGATGCATTCTTCATCAAAATGGAAATCAGCATCCTTTAGTAACAAGTTGGTTATAGGCTTGGTTATCTTGGAGAAATATTTGATAAACCTTCTATAAAATCCTGCATGACCAAGGAATGTGCAAACCTCTCTTACATTGGTTGGGATAGAGAGTTTGGAGATCACTTCGATCTTGTCCTTGTCCACTTCAATTCCTCAGTTACTAACCATATGGCCAAGTACAATGCCTTCTTTTACCATAAAGTGACATCTCTCCCAATTTAACACAAGATGTGCTTCTTCACATCGTTTGAGTACCATGGAGAGGTTCTTCAGGCATGAGTCGTACGAATCCCCATATACGGAGAAATCATCCATGAAAATTTCTATAATAGTTTCAATGACTCTAGCAAATATGGCTGCCATACATCGTTGGAAAGTGGTAGGAGCATTACAAAGTCCAAATGGCATCCTTCTGAACGCATATGTTCCAAATGGGAAAGTAAAGGTTGTTTTCTCTTGGTCATCTAGATGTATAGGTATTTGATAGAATCTAGAGTAACCGTCGATATAACAAAAATACTCTTGGTGAGCCAACCTTTCTAGGACTTGGTCAAGAAAAGGCATTAGGAAATGATCCTTTCGAGTCACCTTGTTCGACTTCCTGTAATCAATACACATCCTCCACCGTATGAATGTTCCAGTGGGGATGAGTTCATTGTCTTCATTCTATATCACTTTAGTCCCACCTTTCTTCGGGACAACATGTGTAGGACTTACCCATGGTGAATCGGAGATCAGATAGATAATTCCTATCTTGAGAAACTTTATAACTTCAAGGCAGACAACTTCTTTCATATTCAGATTAAGATTCCTTTGGTGTTCAATAGTTGGCTTGTGATCTTCCATCATGGGGATTTTGTGCATGCACAGTGCTTGACTAACCCCGGTGAGATCACTCATATTGTAGCATATGGCTTTTCTTCTTTCTTTTAATTCTGTCAAGAGTTTATTTTCTTGTTATGTCGTTAGATCAGAGTTTATGATGACTGGGCAGACTTTAAGGTCATCTAGAAACACATACTTCGATCCCTCATGTAGGGGTTTCATTTCAAGAGCTTGTGGTTTTTCACATGGTTCTTCAGTGACATCCATAGCTTTGAGTTCCTCAATCCTGGCTTCAGGATCTTCTTCAGCCATATCAAGGTGGAGAACACAATCCTTTATTTTTTCATCAATGGAGTTATTAGCATATGGGTTTGTTAGAGCCACTTCTAACGGATCATTTTGTTCATAATCCTCTTGCGTAAGCAGTGTCATCTGCTCTATGCACTCAATCAAGTAGACTTCTTCTTGCATACTCGGTCTTCTCATACTTTCAAAAACTTTAAACTCGAGGGTTTCTTTTCCTAATCTGAGCAGCAAGGTTCCTACTTCAACATCAATTAGAGCTCTTGCAGTGGCGAGGAACGGATGTCCAAAGATGAGAGGGTATCTAGTATCTTCCTTTATGTCCGTGATGACAAAGTCACAAGGGACATAAGAATCTTTGCCAACCTTGACAGGGACATGCTCAATTATTCCTAAGGGTAGAGTCACAGTGTTATCTGCAAGTTGTATCGTCATACCAGTCGGGAATAGTTCAGCAAACCCTAGCCTTTTGCAAATGTTAAGTGGCATGATGGAGATACTGGCACCAAGATTGGCCAATCCTTTCTTACATGATGAATCACCGATATGGCACGAGATCCCAAAAGCTCCTAGATCTTTCTACTTCTTGGGCATCTTACTATGGATGATGTCTGAAGTAGTTGTTTCTAACTTGACTATCTCATATTCTTCAGTTATATATTTCCTAGTGAGAAGTGACTTCAAGTACTTTGTCCAGGCTGGTATCTCAGCCAGCGCATCTAGAAAAGGTATATCAACATGTAGCTTTTTCATGGCTTCCTTGAACTTATTGAAATGAGTATCAAGCTTGGTTTGCCATAAACGAGCAGGGAAAGGCGGATGAGGTTTGTACACTGGCACATCCAGCTCTGGTATTTCTTTCTCAGTACCAGTAGGTTTTTTAGAAATTTCCTCATCTGTCTTGTCAGTTGTTGCTGGCCCTTTTAGTTGAGACTCATGTGTTTTAGAGTCTTGAACAATCATCGGTTCATCCTCGTCTGTAATAACCACAGGTGTCTTGACAGGAGGATCAAAATAGTCTTTTCTAGACCTGGTGGTGACAGCCTTCAGTTGCTTAGGGTGCTTAGGATTATTTTCTGGTTGGCCAGCAAAGGCTCCAGTAGGTAGCTTCATGCTAGCTGCAAGTTGAGCTAGTTGAGATTCAATAGCCTTCTGATGAGCTGGCTGGTTAGCTATCATAGTCTATTTTGACTGCAACATCTTCTAAATGGTTTTTAGTTTGTCATCCGGAGAGATAGGATTGGCTTGCTGTCCTTGTGGTTGATAGGGTACCTGGTTGGGATTCTGAAATTGAGAATTATTCTGATACTGGTTGTAGTTCCTATTTTGAAGGTTACCCCTAAAGTTTCCTTGATTCCCGAATTTTTTTTGTTGGTTATACTGGAATCCTGGTGGACCACGTTGTTGATTGTTTGAACCAAGTTGTCGTGAGTTTTCCACTCCTAAAGGATTTCCATATTGAAAA
The DNA here is from genome assembly GCA_963693085.1 of Alisma plantago-aquatica. NCBI lineage: Eukaryota > Viridiplantae > Streptophyta > Magnoliopsida > Alismatales > Alismataceae > Alisma > Alisma plantago-aquatica. Next base: position 257,454,566 of record OY856413.1, read on the forward strand.
CCAGGATGATTCCTATTTTGATTCAGATTGTAGTATCCTTGACCAGGAATGGTGTTGACAGCATTAAGGTTTTCCATTTGACAATTATCTCCTTGGCCATAAGTGTTGCTCAGAATGTCATAAAGAACATTACAGGCTAACGTCGAGTGGTCAGTTCCCTTACATGCTTCACATAATAGTGAAGATGACTTGATCTGTTCTTGTTGTTGTGGGAGTGAGTGTCTTCTTTCATAGGCAGCAAGGGACGATTCGATATGATCTTGCTTGTCAACTAAGAGTTTTAGGGATTCAGCAATAGACTTGTACTCAGGAATAGTTTCAGTCATAGCTACCTTCAACACTCCTTTACCTACAGATCTACCCCAATTAGCTTAGTTTTCAGCTCCAAGGGTGACAACCTTCCATGCGCTATCAAAACTTTGACACATGAAGTTTCCTCCATATGAGGAGTCTAAAAACCTCTTTATATCGTCATCCACACCCCTATAGAAGATCTTTATGAGTTGATTCTTAGGAATGCCATGATGTGGACACTTGCGTAGAAGATCTTTATATCTTTCCCATGCTTTAGTAAGGGATTCTTCAGGGACTTGGGTGAACATTGTTATTCAACCCCTGATTTCATAGGTGAGTGAAGGAGGATAGAATTTTTCCAGAAAAACATTTTGAAGTTGTTCCCAAGTGGTGATGGGTTTGCATTGCAAGGAGTTGTACCAACTTATAGCTCTATCAGTAAGAGAATACTTGAAGAGATGGAGTCTAATGGCATCGTCGGATACTCCATTTTGCTTTGTCATAGCACATAGATCGATAAACCTCAGAAGATGTTCCTGACTATCTTCTCCTTGTTTACCATAGAATGGGTTGTTTTGAAGCAAGGTGATCTAATGTGCTGGAATCTTGAAATTTGGAGCATTAATAGGAGGAGGTTGTACTAGGTGATGAACATCAGTAGCCCCTGCAGTCCGGGCTAGTTGGACCAAAGTAGTGAGATGAACTCCTCATACTACGCCCGAACCAACCCTATTACTGAGATGATCTCAAAGGTCTCCTAGGGGTTCCTAGTGACTCTCTAATGAGCTTTTAGAGTGACACTACTAGGAACGACATACCCGCATTCATGACCGCAGTCATACACCGGCTGGGAACCATCCTCAACTCTCCTAAAAGAGAAAATAAGCGCTCATTTATTCGCACTCAGGCTTTTATTCTCTGCATTCTATTTTGTAGGCTTGGGTGAGAACTATATAGATATTTCGAGATTTTATGGGAGGCCAAGCTTCTTTTTGCACATTTTTCTATTTTTCATATTTTTGACTCAATTTAATGTGAGAAGGCACGTAGTCCATCAAGGAAAATATTTCATCTTGATTATAGCTCAAAGCCCATCATGATCCGCTTGACACTTGTGTGAAAAGTTGCAATTATGATTCAAGGATCCTTAGGGTAGAGGCAAGCTTGTGAAACTGCAGCTAGGATTCTTTGATCATGTTTTAGCTCATTCCAACGGTCATTTACCTTGGATTTGTCATTCACAACATAGATCAAGGGAATAAAGCTTTAATCTATGAAAAAGGTACTTGACCTTAGATTTATTACCAAACTCAAGGAATGGGTCAAAGAGCAAGTCGAGTGAAAGGTCAAGCAATGTTTTAAGATGAAAACTGTGCATTTAGGCATAAAGTCAAGCATTTATCTATTAGATTCACACCATATAGCCATAATTGCAAAGCTAAAAAGCTGAAATTTTTTGAAAATTTAAAACTAAATGCAAGAAGTAAACATGCATGTTAGACGGATGAAGAGGTAGAAAGGCAAATAGCCCTACCACCCCAAGCTTAAAATTGTGCTCGTCCTTGAGCAAGATCTATAGCTTAGGATAATAGGGTGGGAATGCATGGAAGTTAGGGTGGGAAATCTTATTAAAGTCCTAAAATGATGCATGTATGCAAGGAAATATAAAGCAGTTAGAGGAAAAAACTATCTAAGAAAGATCATGAAAAAACAAAATTTTATTTTAACAAAAAGAGAAAATAAAGAGGTAAAAGAAAGGGGGTGGCTGCCCCACGATACCGAGACGGGGGTCCCAAATCCTAAGTTTTGGGACCAGTGCCACCTAGGTCTTTCCAGCGGGATCCACCTCACGATACGAGCAGAATAGGTGGAGGTGAGGGCCCTTCTGAGTCTGAAGTAGAGGAGTAGAATATGATGACTCAATGAACTCATTTGTGTGCTGGAATCGTATTGAACTGCACTGAGATGACTTCTCCGGCAAAGCATCCTCAAGGAACCTTTCGATGTATGGATATGAATGGGAAGGCCCTAGGATGTTGACACAGGATGAGACAGAGGAGATAGGTTGAATATCTTCTGGATAATTCATCTCATCTCTCTCCATCTCTAAAATTGAGGTTGGATGCTCAGGTAAACTTTCATGTATAGTCTGATTTATCCAATCATTTTTTGATCAAGAAGTGTCCCCAGAAGAATTTGTTTGTTGTTCTTCCACCCCAAGCTTGTTGCCTTCTATGGGGTCCTGGGTGTCTTCATGCTTAGCCGCCATGTTGTGGTGGATTGTCCATCTAGTTCCCTTGAGTTCCACCAAGGCTTATAAATGGATGGTGGCAAATGTTGGTTCATGTTGTTCCAACTCGTCATCGTCAGTATATTCACTCCACTGAGAGGCATAGTCATCATCGTCCTCATCGAACAAGTTATTCCAAACCACGATTGGTGTACTACTCAAAGCTAAGTGACATGTCTCAATATGAGAGACATCATCCTGGTTTGGGTCAATGTCGGACTCTGGTTCCTCAAACCAACCTTTTGGGTGCGAGGTTGTTTGGCTATCATTGTGAGGATAAGAGTCTTTGTCATCGTCATCATAGAACCATTCATGTCTATGACTCATATCTTCCATTGGTTCATCAGCCGGGTCATCTGGATAGAATGAAGGACTTCCCCAAGTGGGTTGGTCTTCATAGAAAAATCCTGGTGAATCCAGTTGATGTTCTGAATAGGATGGTGAGGCATACTCCTCTTCAGGCCTAATGGAATGGTCTTGATGACTAAAGTCATCATTGCCAGGCAGTAGAGCTTGTGACTGTATGGTAACCAAATTGATGAGCTCTTGAAGCTTCATGCCTTTCTCAACATCTTTATCATGAAGTTGTTGGACTTGTGCAGTAATGCTTTCAAGATTAGTCAATTATGCCTTACAATCTTGTTGGAGACTCGTTGTATCAAACTGGTATGCTTGGATGAATCCTTGCTCAGCGGTTTGAAGCATTCTTTTACTACGGTATGCAATCTCCGTTGCTATTTGGAGTTGACGCTCCTGCTTATCTAATCGTTCTTGGAGTGAATTGATGTGTTCTTGGAGATGAGGAGCTAAGGATGTGAGTGTGTGAATACTTTCCCCAACCAACTCCATTGCCTTAATCAATTCTTGATCCCATGATAGCACAAGAGTTGAGGGATGACTGGCAGTCTCCATTGTTGGAATTTCAACATACGACGACGGTGGAGGTGAGTATAACTCGACTAGTTGTAGAGAACGACCTTCAATTATTTGCCAGTAGTCAGAACTACAGAAAAACTCGAGAGGATAGGTGTACAAGATGACTTGTCTCACTGAAGCAAGATCCATGGCTGAAAAAGTATAAGAAAAAGAAAAAGGTATTCAGTATATATGAACAAGTATGTTTAAAATAAAAGAAAAACTATGCATATATATACATGCTTAAAAGTGATAGGACAAAATCTTGTAGGCGTGTAAATGTGGAAAACCACATCCCCAGCAACAGTGCCAAAAAAGTTGATCGACCTTAAAAGTGAGTCGGAACTTTTAAATTTATAAAATGAATCCTTCAAGGACGCCCACAACTTTATTACGGGGTCAAAGTAGATATACGGGGTCGAACACAGGGACGTGGTGACGTTTAGGATGCCATAGATTTTATTCTTTAGTCAGATAAGACAAAACAATAGTCGATGAAAATATGTGCTAGAACTAGTCTAGCGAGCTGTCACGAAATAAAACAAAACAAAATAGAGTTCGTGAGATTATACTAATCAGAGAGAAGGAGTTCTTGGCTATGTAACCACAAGCTGGGCAGTCTATGTACCCGTTCCCAGGTGTAGACAACCCTCGAACACATGAGCAAGCATCTTGAAACCAAACATAGTATGTACTGTCGTGTCTGTTCCTGTGGGGTCATCCCACTTGCTCTCACACAGCGTGACTAAAGCCCATCGTGATATGCCATCGAACCTCTCTCGAGGATGACACATCAACACCTCAACATATTATAGAGATCCTCTTGGGTCTACAATTTGCTGAGATGTTAGGAATGGACGACTTTGAACCGTCCTCCTCTCAGATTCTGATCCCAACTATCTTCTCTTAACCATTCCTACATGGATCTCTCGATACAGGCAGAAAAGCAGCTTAAGCAAGAAAGAGATCAACCAAACTGGCAATCATAACTAAAAGGGAAGATAGAATAAGAAACATACTAGATCTGAAATAAATCTACTTGCTTAAGGCAAAAGTACATAAACATTCCCAAAATGGGCTACATAGTCAAGAAGGAGCTCAACTAGCCATGGATAAGCATAGTTGGCACCGAACAAAGATGGAAGAACACCATTGTACAAGAAACCAAGGAACACGGCAGAAGAAAGGGGAAGAAGATAAGATTTAGCCTGTGGAGGAGAGGTGTCTCTCGCTCCTTTGCCTCCGTATAGGCTGGATCTCATCTTTTGGTCATCCTCCTTGATCAGATCTAGACTCCTTGGTCCTCTCTCTCTTTCTAGATCTACCCCAAATAGCAGCTCGGTGGATGAACGGAGGTGGAGGATGATCCAGATCTGGGTTTCCACCACAGATCTGGGTGGAAATAGGCAGATGGATGGAGAGAGAATGGAAGCCTGTTGTAGAGGGCAGCATGGAGTGAGCACTGCGGTCTTCTCGGACCTCCGTGCTCTCCCGCGGGACTCTGGGTCAAGGTCCCCCTTGGGCTGGACACAAACTCGCAGCCTTCAGGTGTCTGGACTTGATCCCCCTTGGGTTGTTAGGAGTGGGGGTATTTATAGTGTTGGGTGTATATGGGGCCTCTTTGGACCTCGGTCGAGGTCTAGGGACAGACTGCGGGCTCCTCTTGTCAGACCTCAGTCGAGGTTTGTTTGATGACTTGGTGCACTGGGGCAAGAGGAGGGACTGCAGGTCACGGTTCCTAGATACCGCGACAGTGATTTGAGGGAGGGCCGCGATCACGGCTATGCAGGGGAGGTCACGATGAAGTTGGGAAATTGGATCACGGTTGGAGGAGGTTGTTTTTTATCGCGATCGTGAGGCTGATGACGGTGGGTGAGGACGATTACGAGTCGAGGTTGGCACAATTGCGGGTTGAGGTGTTGTGAATCGCGACCTGGCAGGTGAAGAGGATGGGAAGTCACATTCTGGAGGAGGGCAGGTGTAGGTGTAGCAACACTGCAAATTGTGGTCTTTGGGGTGATGGTGTAGATGAAGGTCGAAGTTTAGTGTTGGTGAAGTCACGCTTTCATGGGTCGAGGTCTGTTGAGACTGCGACCGCGGTTGAGGGAAGATGGTTGATCGTGGTTATGGCGGGAGAAGAGGAACACCACGGGTGTGGTTGTTGATGGAGGAGACACCACATGTCGTGGATGCCTTGTGGTCGCAGTTGTTAGGGTTGCAGGTGAGGAGCAGGCGTCATTCACAGTTGTCCTTTGTTGGACCGTGGGTCGAGGTGATGTGAATTCGATTGTGATCCAATATCCATCGTGATGGTGGAGGTGTGGAAGTCATGATGGGATAGAGAAGATCGTGAGCGAGGAGGGTGGTGCAAGTGGTTGAAGTGATCGCGAGCGAGGCTGATGGAGTTGTTGTTGTGCATGACTTACGGAAGCATTGTGACCTACATGGTGAGGAGGTGACTGAGGTCAAGGTGCAGGTGTTGGATGCGGTCACCGGAGGAGTTGGATCGCGGTCTGTGGGTGGTCGTCGATCGAGACTGGGCGGGGGATGGTGTGTTGATGGAGTCATGGTCTGGGGAAAGATGATCATGACCAAGCAGAGGTGAAGATGTGGATAATGATCAGGTGGTTGTTGACGATGGTGGAAGTCGGTGGAGAAGTCGTGCTTTGGTGGAGAAGTGCAGATCGCGATCAGGCGGTTGGAAGGAGGTGACGTCGTAGTCTAGTGTGTTGTCGATCTTGGGTCGAGGTGCAAATGGAGGAGTCGGTCGTGATTGAAGGCGCTGAGCATGGGTCGCGATCTTGAGCAGGGAGAGATTACGATCTTACAGGCGTGGTGCAGGTCGTGATTAGGGTAGCAGAGGGAACCACGGGCAAAAGAAAGGAAGTCGCAGTATTGTGGAAGGTGGAGGTCGGAACCGCAATCACGGTTATTGGTGGACGAGGTCACGATGTAGGGTGAAGAGAAGGTGATCACGATCCGTACAGGAGAAACCACAGGCAGGTGGAGGGTTAGGGTAGAAGACCCGTTGGTTGAGATGCAGCTTGATCAAAGAAGAGAGGCCCGCAAGGTGGTTGTATGGGCCGAGAAGATTGGGCCCTTATGCCAAATCTGACCTGCACATAAGAATAAAATCCAATTAAAATAGAGATAAAGTCAATTAAGCTAAGTGAGGATGTATGAGGGGATTTAGGCAATATAAACGAATAACCAGAGCAACACTGAGCCCAATATGGTGACTCAAACAAAGATGAAAATGTATTTATCATTAGAAGATATAGCAAATAACACAGTTAAACTGGGTCTCTGAGAGAGAGAAAACATGGAGAAAGATGTCATCTAAGTTTGGTGCCTGCTTGTCCCAAAACTGGCTAGATTGGCTACTTTATTGACTATTTTAGCTACTTTACCTATGAGAAGATAAAAGGTATTAAAACATGAGCATTAGAGGGCATATTAAGGCCAAAGTGGCACAAAACCATAGATAAATAGCATAGAGAATATACGCTAATTTGGGTGTTATCAGTAGTGGCAAGATATTAATGTTTGCCCCTGAATCACATAATGCTTCTCCAAAATTGGCCTTGTGAATGATACATGGTATGTTGAAGCGCCTCGGATCTTGTCTATTCTGATGTAATTTCCTTTGTACTAAAGCACTGACTTCTTCTTATAGTACCACAATATCTAAATTTTCTACCCTCTTCTTTTTGATGATGTATTTCAAGAACTTACCATAGAAGGGAATTTGTCCAATGGCATGTACTAGCAGTAGGTTGATGTGAAACTTCCTAAAAATTCTAGGACTTTCTTAAACTATTGATCAACCTTTTTGGCCTTTAATCTATTGGCAAATGACATTATAATCACATTATTATGTTGATGAGGTGGAATGTAAGGCTCCTTTTTAGTTTCTATTTGTCTGGTACTTTCCTCTTTTGTAACTTCCTCATGAGGTGTAGGGTCTTGTGGCTGCTGTGGAGGTATTGTATATGTCACTACTCTAGTGTCATACGAAGTTTCATTCTTCTTTGGAAACACTTGGTGCTCATTTATTAACACTTTATCATTGTGAAGAAGCACTACCTTCACTTGTTGGTTATTATATGGAACATCGGTGTTTACTGGAAATCCTTGATGGTTGGGCTTCTTCCTGGCTTCCATCTCTTGTGCTAGTTGTGATACTTGATTTTCAATGTTGCAAATTTGAACCCCATGATTCTTTTAGTCACGCTTATATTGGTGCAAGTAAGCCTCATTCTAACTCATGAGTTTATCAAACATGTCTTCCAACATGTCCATCCTACTAGAACCTCTTTCCTAGTGGTATTGATGTGAGGTGCTACATTGATACTATTTAGGATGTTGTGTTTGTAACAGGCCCTACTAAAAATTATTATGATCTTTCCAAGATAATTTATGATCCCTCCATCGTGAATATTCATTTTTGCCCCTATTGTTTTGCTGTTGTAAGTACATACACTGTGATGACCTGGATTTTTCTCTCACATTCAACTTATGCACATATTGACTCATTAGATGCTTTAATGTATTCAATAACCTCCATCGCCCCTAATTCAATGACTTTGAGTCGCTTGTTTCTCATTTGACAAGTTAACTTCAATTAAGTGTCACTTTGAACTCATGTATGACTCTAATTTGGGGTTTTGAAATAAGGGTCATGCTTTTTATGTATCATCAAATTGCAACTAAAATCGAATGCCTTCAATAGGCTCTCCTTGTTGTGAAATGTATTTTATGATGTAAAGGATTCAATTGTGAATCCAACAGTTCAAAAATCACTTTAATCGGACATCCAGATCCCAAGTTATGGACCCTTGAAGTTTGGGTCAATTACATATGTTTTCTTTGGATTTTATTTGATTTGCGACCCATTTGGGCCTAAAATTGGGGCCCGACCCACTAAACGCTTCCCTTCCTAGGAAATTTTTTGATGCCTCCCTCATCCAATCACATGCCCCCATTTTGTTGTGCTTCATTTTGGGCCACCAGATTATGCTCGCAAGGATTTCTCCCCCAATCCAATTTCCAGTCTCCCCCTTTCTCCGTACCAAGCACTAGTGACAATGGCACCGGCTTACACCTAACCTCCCCTTTAGCTCCTCCACTCACTTATGATTCTAGCTTTGTTCGAGCATTTGAGGAGTCCATTCTCTTCCCCTCACTTTCATCTCTCATTTCCCTCTCTTTCCCCTCCAACCCATGAACCCTAGCTCTCCATTTCTTCTTTCTTCCCCTACCTTCTCCCCTACGGCGTCGCCGTTGTCCCCTTTTGGGTATTTTTATCTTGGAGTCCCTCAACGGCAAATGAGGCCTGCGATGGGTTCATAGCCTCACAACGGACCCGTCCGGCAAGGTCCCTGCCCATCCCGACCCTTGCTCCTCCAGGACCTCCTTTCTCCAGTGAGCTCCAACCGTGGGAGCACCACCTGCTTCGTGCGGCCTTCGTCTAGGTTAGGGACAATACGCCCATCGTCGCATCGACTGCCTATGGACCAGATCACGCTTCCTCAAGCATCTTCCTCTCTCTATCACCCCTTAGATCTCTCTCTCTCCACTGGGATGGCAACACACAACAAGTAGCAGGGCACCACGCAGTCCTTGAACTCGCATTTTCCCGCCTGCGTGGCAGTACCCACACTTGGTCGGTGGCCAGCCGCCCCCGACCCCTCGTGAGGCATGGACCAGATGCGGTAAATGACGAGATGTATTAGTGGGCAGAGGCTGGGGACCTGTATTTCGTAGTCCGGACTGGATTAGACTGGGTTAGTCAGGATTCAGTCTGATTCTGTTTGGCAACCCAGTCTGATTCTGTTTGGCAACACAGTCTGATTCTGGTCAGCTGGTCTGGTTTGAGTCTGATTGCAGTCTGGTTTTGTTTGGCTACTAGACTGGATTCAGTCTGATTTTGTTTGGCAACGTAGTCAGTATCTGTTGATTCTGTGATGATGTTGTAGAACTGTTTTAACAAAAATAAGTATGTGTAGTTGTGTTGCCGCTTTTAAGCAGAAGTTGGTTGAAGTGTATTATATTAAATAACAATTACATAATTTAATTAATGTATTTAAATTAAATAGTAGCAAAGGTGTGTAGCATGTCTGTAGCAGAATGTAATACCACATAAATTAAAAGATAATATATTGTTGGTTCTCGGGCGAATACATATGTAACATAGAAAATGAAACGAGAGGTCTGCCCTGGACCTAGACAACGACATAGTAACACAATCTAAGCTGGTGATCAAGCAGGCAACTTCATGCCTCGTCGTTCTTCATGGCCTCGTCGTACTGTTCCCACGACACAGGACAGGGTTCGTCCAACACCTGATTTGTTTCCTGTTTGCTGGCGTCTTTTGGCCAGTCGAACAGCAACGGCAGATGGTGAGTAGGAGGAAACAAGGCTCGCAACATTTGGGCCCTCATTTCGCTTGTTCCTTCGGCTCTCTCATTTGGGCCCTCATCGCGTGGAGGCTCGCAACATGGTTTTTTGCAAACAAGATTTTCTTTTACATATTTTTTAATCTTCGACGGAGACATCAATATTTTTTCAAATTCTGTCTTTGCCTTTGACCGTGACCGCGATGATGACATCTATAGTTAATAAATCAAATTTTAGTATTAGCAAATATCAATAATATAAAGATAACTGTGACAATATTGAATAAAAATAAATGCTGCAAACAAACTTAGCTACAAACAAGTAAGAAAGTGATTTATGCATTCAATACATAAACAAAAAGGTCCAAACAAACTTAGTTGCATACAAATAAATGTTGCGAGGTAAACAAAAACAACTACAAACTGTGACAATATTCACTCATCATTGTTAATAGGGTATTGAGCAACGCCAGGTGGGTAAATGCGACGAGTCGTCATGAAGTTGCGTTGCACGGCCAATGGCGGGGGAGGCAATACATCTCCTAAAATAAAAAGATTGTCTGTTATGAACTCTCTCCTTATGTGTTGCCACCTCATCTGCAACTCAGTCAAACATATGGGCTCCCCAGTTATGTTTCGAAAGTGACGCCATGCCTCCATCCAAGCCTGTGTAGTATATACTCCATTAACACATCTCCCCAATTCATATTGGTTTCTCATCATACCTCTGAGAACCATATTAAGCTCCCTACACCACATAAAGGAAGGCGTCCTTTGAGGCCCAGCCATATTACAGATTCTGTAAGTAATATATTTTAGATGTAAGTGTGTATCGCATAATTAAGGGAATATAAAATGCATATTCAATGTTAGCTATCATTTATCAACATAACGGTGAAAAAACATACACCCTCCATAAAACATACAACAACATTATGATCAATAACTAAAGCATGTTGATGTCGGATGAATTCATAAAGATGTAATGTTAAAAACATGGAATGCTGGACAATGTAAATCGACACACCAAACTAAATGTAGTTCTATGCCATTAAACGTTATGGCGTCACCGTGGGTGAAGGAATGTCTAAAAGAAGACTACATTCTTCCTCCAGACTGGAAACGTAGCGTTCTACACTGTCATGTTCATACTTTTTTTGGGTGTATATATCATCGTAGTTGTGATGAATTTCAACACAGTCCTTCATGTTCATTGCTTGGCCCCACACTGACTTGCACTCAACAGTTAGTAACATAATCTCAGCTTTCAAAGAATCAATTGTTGGGGGGAGATCGACTGCCCAACGGAAGTATCTGCACCGATCTCTTCCCTACAATGTATAATAAAATTTAATGAATGACAACGAATGTGCAGCATACACAACGGCAACCTATTATGTATGTATTTACTAGTGCACCTCACGAGAAGGACATATGTAATACATTTCGCCCGGCCTTTCACTCAGAATGCCAAAATCGTACAACCCTGCATCCTCTGTGTTAAGCCGCAAGGCTGCATCTAACCCACAATCACACCTCAGAACTCCAGATGGATCCATTGACATCTAAAACATAATTGAGGATTAGTAAAAACATTGTCGGCTTCTGAACATAGATTTCAAATACAACTTTCCGAACATAAAATAGGCCTAAGTGCTTGTTCTACATCTATGATGTATTGTATCCGTTCTCGTTTGAAGAGTCGTTACTGCTCGTGATGTGAAGTAGTTGTCGAAGATATTGGCACCTCTCACGTAGAGTGGTAATACCTTGTTCAAGCCTATCGATGTCTGCTCTTGTCGAACTGACAAAGTCACATTGTTCAGACCATAGCTTGCGTTCGTTGCGGGCATATGCAAGTTGTGTTAGCATAGCATCCCTAACTGCAGTAAGTGTGGCAACCGTGGGTGGTACACACTGCGCAGGCAATCTCATCTGACATCTGTTCAAAACAAGGCCCCTACCACATGTAAAATACGGTATGTGCGGGTTGTTGTTTTCAAAACGTCCATTTGCCGCGTCCGCTTCATCCATATACACGCGTACAGTGCATGTAAGGCCGCATGTACAGCAAGGCATTCCATTCTCCATTTCAAGACAACCTAGCGATTCATTATGTCATGTATATTATTAGGATGCAGAAGAAAGTTTGTAAAAAAAACAACTAAAGCCTACAAAGTAATGTCGTGGATAATTTTTCAAATAATGTCGAAGACTATTACAGATACAATTGTAAGTCAACGGGCTTCCCATAGCAAATTAGAAATGGATTCACGTAAACGCTCACCCTCCCTTGAATCGGCCTGAGTTGTTTGTTGGAGGGAACTCAGGTCAACCCCAGCAGGGGGAACGGCAGATGTTGAAATATCATCTGGGAGTTCGTCCATTATACTGTCGCCATCATGTTGGCGGCGTATGAAATTATGGAGGATACAACAAGCCATTACGAGGCGACACTGCGAATGTATGGGATATGTCACCCCCTTTTTAAGGTAGGCAAACCGCCGCTTCAGCACCCCAAATGCTCTTTCTACAACATTACGTAATTGTGCGTGGCGGTGGTTGAACATCTCCTTCTTGCTGGTGTAGGCATGTCTGTTTCCTCGGTACTCAGAAATATGGTAAGCTGTGTTGCGATACGGTGCAAGGAATTGCCGAGTGTTGGCATACCCTGCATCTACTAGGTAAAACTTTTCTGGCGGAACTTTAAACCCGCATGTGGTCGTCGCTGACTGTAGGACCCGTTGGTCAGCAGCCGATCCCTCCCACCCAGTTAGGACATATGTAAACTCTATGGAGAAGTCAACTACAGCCAAGACATTAAGAGAGACATTCCCTTTTCTGTCTCGGTAGCGATTTTGCTTGTCTCGTTTAACCAAGACGGGGATGTGTGTTCCATCAATTGCCCCGATGGCATTCTATAACACCAAAATAGGTTGTCAACATACAAAATATTTCCAAATGATTAAAGATTGTAGGGGCTAACTATTACCTTGAAGTAAGGGTAGAACCTTGGGGTCTCCAATATACGATAATGTGTTGTTGTGCATGTCGCTGCAGTTTGCATGACAATGTACTCATTGGACAACGAACACACAGTGTCCAAGACTTCGTTGAACTTCCTACTTATGGTCTCACCAGAGTGAATGTAGTCCTCAGCCAAAGCACGATTTGCATGTCCATGGCCAACCATTTGTAGGAAGTAGCACACAGCCTCAACCGAACTGACGCCTCTAGTGCTTCGTAACAAGGCCCGACTCTCAAGCTTGTCCACAAGGGCCAATATAGAATGTGGTCTCATTCGATATAGGTCATAAGCCCTTTGTTCATGACCGTTTAAAATTTCTAAGACCTTCTGGTGGCCACTCCTAATGCTAACTGACCTAGGTATTGTAGGTGGTATGTCGGAAATGTCGTCAATGATGGATTTTGCTATGGACTCAGCTATTGTATCAGCAATGTGATTAGCTGGACCAGACAATGTATGTAGAATGTGCGTGAGGAGGCCAGGTGTTTCTGTTTGGTCAGTGGTTGACATTATGCCTACAAGTGGAAGCATAGCAACGTTGTCATGGCAAGGACAAGGAAAATAACTAGGCTACAATCATATGTAATTGTGGACACATAAAATAATGCCTTCCAGGATACAAAGCGAAATACATTGATCGCAAAATAAAACCATGGCAGTGAAATAAAATATTACAACAGTTAATCAATAATGTCTGGACGGGAATAAAAATATTACAACAATTCGGCAAATAAGATAAAGCCCAAAGAAAATGTTTGGATGGGAAATAGATTATTACAACAACGAAAGAACTTTCTACTGATTTGATGAGTTAAATGCCTGGCTGGTAAAGTTTGGTGATCCAGAAGGGCCAGCATCATTGGACGAAGGAATGAATGGGCGGTGAGATGACGCAAAGTTTGTTGGTCCGGAAGGGCCAGCATCATTGGACGAAGGAAATAATGGACGGTGAGATGACGCAAACGACGATGCCATACTTGGTATGTTGATGAAGTTGGGTGTTGGGGATTGCGGGAAAAATGCATGGTGAGATGGCATAAACAAGGATGGCATTGAAGGTGTTGGTGTTGCATTGGCAGCTTGGAACGAGGATGGCATTGAAGGTGTTGATGTTGCATTGGCAGCTTGGGACCTTTCCCAAAGGTCTTGCAACCATATGGTTATCTTTTGAGGTGTGTCTATAAGGCTTAGGTAGATGGAGCGGTTTGTTGAGTCCTTGATGGCGTTCACAAGTGTTGTAAATACAGGAGTGGGGGCATCTGGGTAAGTGTCCTGGAAATGTTGTAAGATGGTTGTAAATTCTTTCTTTTCAAAGGATCTAGTTGCCACACCACTGCCTAACTCGTGAACCTTTGCATAAACCTGTGTGAATTCAGATAACACTTCATTTGATAACCCACATCGGTCTTGAGGCATTGATGGCCGCTTCTTGCGCCTAATGATAGGAGGCCTCCCGCCACCACTCGGTGTATCTGTTACGCCTCCCCCGGTTTCTCCCTCGCTTTGCATCCCAAATGCGCCCATATTAGGTTCCCCAGCTTGGCTTCCAGTGTTCATGGGTGTGTCTGGGTCATATAAGTCGACAGCGATTTCATCCTCGGAGGCAACGTCAGAAGGGATATGTGTGTCCGTTGAAGACATTGCATGATGTCCTCTAGCAATGTTCCTCCCCGCCATCATCTCGATGTCATAGTAGTGGGGAAACGGCTTGTTAAGCAACCTAGCAAGGTCCTTGTTTGCCTAAGTATAAAAAAAATGTTTATTATGAAATTAAAGTGTTAATAGATGACTTTTTTTTTCAATTTAAGGGACTGGTTATTGGATATACCGCAAGTCTCTCCCTCGATTCAGGGCTGTCGGGCAGCGTTGGCTTATGCCTTGTGTCATCCCATCCAACGCCGCTCTTATTCGTCACAAGCTTCAAAGCGGCATAGTCCCTCCTCAAGTTCTTCCACCGAGTTTTCAACTGGTCTGTATTGCAGGCCGTCTTCCCCATCCTATTTTGCATTTCCACAGTTGCCTCCCTCCAAGCCTCCCTAGTGAAATGACCATCGACACACTTGCCTAGGTCATATTTTCTGCGCAATGCAGATACTAGAGCGGCATCAGAGTCTCTTTGCCAAACAATACGAAACTTGGGGTCGGCGGAAGACATACCCCCGTAGGTGCTGCAATATATTATGATACACAAATCGTTATATCGTTTATCTTTTCAGATAAAGTATTTACTTAGATAGTGTCGTCTAAGCTGTAATGACACTACGAAATTACCTTGTTCATCAGTTGCATATAATTTCTGTATATTAGTTCCAATAAAATATATAACGATCTGAAGCCGTGTTATATAAATTTTAGGTTAAACATCCATAAAAAAGAATTCAAAACTTTTCAGTAACAAATTTTAAGGTCTTCAGATCTAATATTGGCACTCCAGCAACCACAAAAAATAATTCAAAACAAAGCAAGCTGGAACAGTGTATTAATGAGAGCATTATACGAGTTCCCCACTTATTCAATAATGCCATGAATATTGATTAACAAATTTCAACAAACCAATGTCCTGTTTCTGCAAAAGAGGCAATTTAGAGCATTGGTAAATATAAAATATCTGCAAAAGAGGCAATTTAGAAGACAGAGAAGAGAACCAACTACAATATCTAGCAAGAG
Organism: Alisma plantago-aquatica; assembly: GCA_963693085.1. NCBI lineage: Eukaryota > Viridiplantae > Streptophyta > Magnoliopsida > Alismatales > Alismataceae > Alisma > Alisma plantago-aquatica. Next base: position 257,470,158 of record OY856413.1, read on the forward strand.
TGGTGACAAGTAAGATGATCATATTTAGGGAAAGAGGAAGTGAACCTAGTAGTGAATTAGATGATTTTACATTGACTTCTCAATTTGTCTCAAAGTGGAAATGATGGACTCAATTTCAAAGTATAAAATATATTATCTGATCCTAAATTCAAACACATGCTAGGTATTATCATAGATTAAATCAGTAGATTAAATTGTTCCCCCTTATTACAACAATGAAGACATGTAATACAGACCTAGGTATTCTATACAGAAACACTCTCTACCTTCTCAATTTGTCTCAGACCTGTAATACAGACCTAGGTATTCTATACAACAATGAAGACCTGTAATCAGTTAGTACAGTTATTTTTTCGACAATAATATCAACCAAAAAAGGAGAGAAAGAAGGAACTTTGGGCTAGATATCAACCAAAAAGGTTGTATTATAGCAATACAAACATATTTGTTATATGAGTTGAAACAGAGGAAGTTGGTTTGTTGGGCTATACAATAATTGAAAATACATACCTGTAATACAGACCTGTAATACAGACCTAGGTATTCTATATACAACTTTTGCATAGAAGAAACATCAATTTATGCTAAGTTGGTTTGTTGGGCTCTACAATAATTGAAAATAGTATTGCCATATATGTAACATGTAGATATTGGAAATGAAAAATTATCAAAACAGATCATGTTATCTTAGTGCACAGGAGTCTACAAAGCAGATATTTATCAATGAAAAATGTAGATATTGGACTCTACAAAGCAGATATTTATCAATGAAAAATGTAGATATTGGAAATGAAAAATTATCAAAACTTATCATGTTATCTTAGTGCACATGCGTTCATTAGGGCTAAAGCAATACATAATAGATTTTAAACTGAACAAATAATGACCTATTAAATTGATTGGTACTGAATCAAGCTAAAGCACAAATTCAGACATCATTGTAGGGCTCAAAGCACACTTAAGGGGATCAGATATATGTTAAAGTTTGGTCCATCATAATAGACCTAATTGTAGGGCATTGAAATGCAACCAAGTAAACTGTTGGACATGAAATGCAACAAAAATTATTCAGTACACAATTGTAAAATCATTCTGATTTATTTGGTATGATTGTATAATGGTTCAATAACGAGAATTTTTTTGGGTTCTAAATGAAGCTCAAGCACGAATTCAGACCTCAATGTAAGGCTTAGAGCACACTTAAGGGGATGTTCCAACTTAAATAAAAACAATACATAAAAGGTTTTAAATTGAACAAATGATAACCTATCAAATTGATTGGTACTGAATCAAGCTCAAGCATGAAATTAGACCTCAATGTAGGGCTTAGAGCACACTTAAGGGGATCAAATAGTTGTTCCAACTTAAATAAAAACAATACATAATAGATTTTAAACTAAACATATAATGACCTATTAAATTGATCGGTACTGAATCAAGCTAAAGCACAAATTCAGACCTCATTGTAGGGCTCAAAGCACACTTAAGGGGATCCGATATATGTTAAATTTTGGTCCATCATAATACACCTAATTGTAGGGCATTGAAATGCAACCAAGTAAACTATTGGACATGAAATGCAACAGAAATTATTCAATACACAGTTGTAAAATCATTCTGATTTATTTGGTATGATTGTATAATGGTTCAATAATGAGATAATTTTTTTTGGGTTCTAAATGAAGCTCAAGCACGAATTCATACCTCAATGCAGGGCTTAGAGCACACTTAAGGGGATCAGATAGTTGTTCCAACTTAAATAAAACCAATACATAATAGATTTGAAACTGAACAAATAATGACCTATTAAATTGATTGGTACTGAATAAAGCTCAAGCACGAATTCAAACCTCAATGTTGGGCTTAGAGCACACTTAAGGGGATTAGATATATGTTCCAAATTAAATAAAAATAATACATAATAGGTGGATTCCAATTTTAGACCATCATAGTAGACCTAGGTCAAGGGGTCATACCTCAGTCAAGGGTTGTGGACAAGGTGCCAAATTAAATTCAACATAAAACAAAGTAGGCTGACTAGGGAAATATGCCACTATTTATGAACACATTAAATATTCAGTACACAATAGTAATGCACATCAGGCTCTGTCAGACAGAAAATAGTCAACCGACCATTGAGGGAAAATCAATCAGATTTATTCTGAATTATGTGGTATATGGGTTTTAGTGGTTAAATAGTAGACATGTTAAACTGATTGTCACTGAATGAATCTCAAACACGAATTCAGACCTCATTCTAGGGCTCATGGCACATCAAACTAAATAATAATAGGTATTGTGATCAATCAGTACAGTTGATGAGGCTATGTTTATGAGAATAGAGAATGTACACTACACAATAATAGGTTCCAAATTAAATTAAAATAATACATAATAGGTGGATTCCAATTTTGGACCATCATAGTAGACCTAGGTCAAGGGGTCAGACCTCAGTTAAGGGTTGTGGACAAGGTACCAAATTAAATTCAACATAAAACAAAGTAGGTGGATGAACACATAAAATATTCAGCACACAATAGTAATGCACATCAGGCACTCTTGGACAGAAAATAGTCAACCAACAATTTAGGGTAAATCATTCATATTTATTCTGAATTATGTGGCATGAGGGTTTAGTTTTTAAATAGTAGACCTATTAAACTGATTGCTACTAAATGAATCTCAAGCAAGAATTTAGACCTCATTCTAGGGCTCAGAGCACATTAAACTGAACAATAATAGGTACTGTGGTCAATCAGTACAGTTGATTTGGCTATATTTATGAGCATAGAGAATGTACATTACACAATAATAGGTTCCAACTCAAATAAAAATAATATATAATAGGTGGATTCCAATTTTGGACCAACTATCTAGACCTAGGTCAAGGGGTCAGACATCAGTCAAGGGTTGTTCTATAATAGGTGGATTCCAATAATATACAAATGTAGGTTAAACTCTAAATTTCTAGAAATCAAACTCTAGAAACTGAATCCATTTCTTCCTCCTCTTAGCTCAAAAACCCTAGAAATGGAGATTAGGAGACAACAAGTGAGAAAAGAGGGAGATTTGATATCACTTTGAATCAAACCATACGAGGGATGGCATATTGACATGTGAGATAAGACTCACTGTGAAAGGATATTCTATGAAGCTAAACATACTTGATTTCATCATATCTCAGATGGTGAAACCCTAGGTCAAAATCTCCACCACTTTGTCTTCTCAAACCCCTAGCTCTCTTCTCTATCTAGGATTTCATTTATCTAGAACCAATCATGAGGTATGAGATCTCCTTGGTTGATAGGTTACACTTTTTTTTTCAACAAATTTTTCTATCATAAAGCATTTTACTGAAAAGCATCTACTGAATAGGTCAATCTTATCTAAAAATTATCAAAATTTATCATGAAGACCTGTAATCTGTTAGTACAGTTATTTTTTCGACAATAATATCAACCAAAAAGGGAGAGAAAGAAGGAACTTTGGGCTAGATATCAACTTGTATTATAGCAATACAAACATATTTGTTATATGAGTTGAAACAGAGGAAGTTGGGTCAAGAAAATCATTTATTTTACAGACCTACGTATTCTATGCAGAATACAGATCATTTTTTACAGACCTAGGTATTCTTAGCTTCATGATAAGATGGGAATGTGACCAAATGTGGAAAGGCATCCAATAGAAGTTTCAATAGTTGACTAAAGATGTGTTTGTCCAGTGAAGCATACATTTTAAATTAAATAGTCGTAGAAGAAATGACAGTGTTGACAATTTCTTTCAACCAGGGTAAGCTCATTATTTGAAAGAAGGAACTTTGGGGTAGATATCAACCAAAAAAGTTGTATTATTCCCTGGCCGTATTCAAACACAACGATTAACAATAATACTACATATTCTGACTATCATACACAACGATTAACAATAATAATACAGAGATGGATATATTGTTGGAAAAAGCATAACAACGACAAACATTGATTAAACTTTGCCATCGATTGATAAAATGTGACTGTCATACACAATGATAACTTGTTTGGAACCAATGTCGGGTGAATAAATACACAAATTGATGAGCAATCCACCTCAGAAAAGTCTGCCCTAATCGACATCACAAACAAAGCGTCGGCTACCCTATTTCATAACCAACCTTAGCAGCAAGGGGCGAGAAAGAAGAAGCACTGCGGAATCCTGGCTGTGTGTAGCGCCGCCGGAGCACCAGGGAGGAGAACCGCCGGATTTCAGCCACGGACGATCAGCTTCCACGAACAGCTGCTCCAACAGGCGTAAGTGGAAGTGAATAACCTCGTAGCACAAGACGAATATGAAGGCAGACGGGGGCTTCGGCTTGGAGCTAGGGTTTCTCCTTCTCCTGTGCATCGACAAGATGGGACAATGTCAGATTGAGATAGTCGAAGACCAGGGCAGGGTATGGGTTACCTTGATTTTGAGGGATGTAGCCGCCCCAGTAGACCGGCGGTTGCAGACGGCTGAATAAATTCTCCACGCGGGCGCTTCGCCCGACGATGACCTACCTCCATCCGTGATTTCGTCGAGGTCGCAGACATCGCTTTTACTTCTCTCACACACTGACCAACAGTATTGCCCGCAGAGAACAGATGTGAAGCGTCGGGAGGCAGACCGCCGAGAGGGAGAAGGCTAGGGCGAGAGGGAGGGGCGACAGGGAGGGGGCGCGAGGGATCGGGGTCGGGGGGTTGTAAACCGGATTGAGATTCACGATCCTGCCTCGACCGGGACTGGGATTATGCGGATTATGGGATTCCGTTATCCCAAAATGGGGATCGAACTGGGTTGGCTTCCAAACACATTTTTCGACCAAATCGGACCGGATCGGGCCCTCGTGGCGCTAAACGACGGGCGCTAATCCCGGTCCAGTCCGTTCCCAAACAGGGGCCTAGTGATTGCTCCCCTAGCATCTAGGGGCATTACGCAGCCATCTAGGTCAGGACGATGCCCCAAGCGCGAGCCCAGAAAGCACCATCTCTCCGGTCCAAACTCGGCCCTTCAGGGTAAATCTCCCCTAAACCTCCATTAAAATGAGCAAACTTCAAAACATATATCTTCCTAGACCCTAATGCAAATTCTATGATGGTATATATGTTTTTGATCAGGTCATCTTGTTGACTCAAAGTCAATTAAGTCAATGTTGACTCACGTCTAAATTGACTAAACTCATGTTTTGATGATGACTAACCATTCCACATATTGGTGTCTAATGTCTCTACTTGAGTGATTTCAAATTAGGTATAGACACACTCCAAATGTCCTAACTTGCACATATAAAATTGGAGAAAGGACAAGTCAAAGTCAATACAAGTGCACGTTTTTGTAATATGATGTAAATCCATTAGAATCATGTTGTAAATCACTTGTAATGATTGTATGACTTGTAATTAAGCTTAGAAAAAATCAGGAGCACTTAGATCGAATGTTTAAGTACTCAAAAGCCATTTTCCAAAATCCACATCAGGTTGTTCATCAGTCGAGTTCTGTGAGTTGCAAACTCGACCGATCCTAATTGGATCTTGAAAATGACTTTTGATCGGTCAAGTTTACATTTCACAGAACTCGACTGATGGCGTAACTGACCAATTCGATTTTTATTGGTCAGTCGAGTTTCCCTAGGACAAACTCGACCGATGGTCTGAATATCGACTTTGTCTTTTACTCTATCGGTCGAGTTACCTTTATAGAAACTCGATCGATTGCACTGTACGAAAAAGTACAAAAAAGTACTTCTAACCGTTATAGAGTTGCAACAAATGAAAATATATCTGTTGCAAGCCACAAAACAGCTATTTTTCATTCTCAAGTGTTCCCAAAGGCTAAGAGGCATCCCCAACTATAAATAGGACCCCTTGGGCTTCATTCCAAGGTGGAGCATTCAATGCAAACTCTATGTGAGGTTCCTATTCTATAGTTGAGTGCTTCCTACAGCCTCCTCTCTCTCTAATCTTAATCACTTGCTACATTCATTAGAGTGAGTAGGAAATCTATAAGAGAGCTAGTCCTACATGTATATCTTGTGAGGCTCTCACTTCCACCACCTCCCTATCTCTCTTTTCAATCATGAAGATGAAGGCTCTCTCTCTTGGATAAGAGAGGTGAAGAAGAACAAGGGAAGGTGTCCCTTGGTGAAGATCAAGGGTGAAGACTTGAAGAAAGAGTGGGTAAGACCTTGGTGAAGGCAGAAGACTCCTTGCTCAAGTGGGTAAGTCCTTAGTGGAAGCTTCTCTGAGTGAAGGTGAAGTCAAAGGTGGAAGATCCAAGAAGAGTGGGTAATTCCTTGAAGGCTGAAGACTTGTGCAAGAGTAGGTAAGTCCTTGGAAGAAGGCGGAAGACTCTTACAAAGTGGGTAAGTCCTTGGTAAGGTTGAAGACTCTTTGTATTTGGATAGGTAAGTCCTTTGGTGGTCATGTATTGTATCTCTCATAATGAATATAATGAAGGTGCAAGGTTAAGAAATCCTAGAGGTTAACCTCTCTAGGTAGTAGACTGACTCACTTCTAGTTTGAAGTGTGGAACCACTCTAAATAGCTTGTTAATTGGTGTATGTTCAATCTCTCTCTCCCTTTCTATGCATGTTTTAGTTGCACAAAAATCTCCTATTTAGCAACCCTATATTGTGATATATCTTGAAGGTCTAATGAATTTTGTTTAAGTGCATTCAGCTCTATTCACCCCCCCCCTCTAGAGCATCCAATCACCCATCTAGGATCCAACAATTGGTATCAGAGCGGGCTTCTCCAAGCATACTTCAACAAGTAGGAGAATATGAGTGAATAGCAAGGAGGGATATACTTGATCAACCTTCCAATCTTTGATGGGAGCAATTTCCTCTATTGAAGAAGAAGGCTTCAATTCTACATCCAAGGATCAAGTCTTGAGATGTGGCAAATGGTGAACAGCCCATACAAGCTACCGAAGACAAAGATTGAAGAATGGGATGATTCTACCATGAAGAAAGCAACCTTGAATGCTAGAGCCATGTACATCCTCTATGCCTCCATGACCCCCACCGAGTTCAACCAGATTTCTTCATGTGAAACAGCCTATGAGGTATGGAGAAAGCTATGCATCACTTATGAGGGGATAGATCAAGTGAAGGAAAGAAAAGTCTACATGCTCAAAGGGCTGCTTGAGAACTTCAAGATGGGAAAGGAGAAGAGGATAGCCAACATGTACTCAAGGCTCAACACCATTGTGAATGGTCTTGCTTTTCTAGGTCATCCTATGTCTAGAGGAGAGATCAACTCATTGATCCTTAGAACTCTTCCCAAGAGGTGGGAATCCAAGGTGACTTCCATTGAAGAAGTGAGGTCTGTTAATGATGTCCATATTGAAGAGCTCATTGGAAATCTACAAGCACATGAAGTCACACTTGACAAAAGAGAAGAAGTTGAAAGACAAGAGAATAAAGAGCTAAAGAGAATGAAGAAGGTTGAAATGAAGGCTCACATCAAGGCTATTGTTGGTCAAGCCTCTCCATCCTCTCAAGTTGAATAAGATGCCATTTACTCCAAGGGTAGATTCTACAAAGGCAAGTCCTCCTCCATCCGGTGCTTCACATGTGGAAAGAAGGGTCACTTCAAGATAGATTGTCTACAAGGCAAGAAGACCCTTCATCACAAGAAAAGAGAAGATAAGTGCCACTCAAGCTCAAGTGACTCCTCCAACTCAAGCTCAAGTGAAGATTCAAGTGGAGGATCAAGCTGAAGCTCTAGTGATGAAGGAGAATGCCATTTTGCTCTTATAGCATCAACAAGTAAGGACTCAAGTGAGGTAAATCTAAACTCTTTAGATAAAGCATCTTTGATTGCTATTATTCATGATACTTGTGTCTCTCTTAAGTCTTATAAAAGGAAAAAGAAAAAGCTTGCTAGAATTGTTGATAATTTGCATGTAGAACTAGATGATCTTGAACATGCTAATTCTTGTTTGATTTATGACAAAAATACTTGTCTTAGCCAAGTAGACTCTCTTAAACTTGAAAATGCTAGCTTGTTTGACAAGATTAGATTTTAGAAGCTCAACCTCTTATGCCCAGTTCTAATGAAGAGCATACTTTAATTGTTGATTCTCTCATGCATGATATTGATGTTCTTAAATATGAAAACAAGGACAAAGATTTTACTTTGCAAGGATTAGAATCTGAAAATGGTGTTTATCTTTCTAAGATTTCTTTGCTTGAAACAGAAAATACCTCCTTGCTTTCTAAAATCAATGTGCATGAATCTTGTTCTAGTTCTACTAGTAGAGAGAATGATGTTGTTGCTCTTCATATTGATAGAGATTATTATTTAACTAAAGCTCTTTGCTTAGAAAATGATCTTTTGCATTCTAGAGATAATATCAATCATTTGTCTTCTACTATTACCTCTCTTATGCATGATAATGATGGTTTGAGATCTTCTTTGCAAAGATTATTAGTTGGTAAAAAGAATCTTAATGATATCCTACACCATACTACTAAAAAAATTGGTAGACATGGTTTAGGATATGATAGTAGTCAAAGGAACAACAAAGGTAAAGGACCTCCAATATTCCATGGAGAATCCTCTAGTTCCAAGACTATGGGCGCATGCAACTATTGAAATGATTTTGGTCATTATTCTACTTGTTGTCCTTTTAGGAAAGCACCCAAGAGCAATAGGACTTGGGTTGCTAAACTAACCCCTCCGGACCCAAAAACATGATTGGGGACCATTTCATCTTTCTTCTTGTAGTTACTTGCAAATGGATTGACTTGAGCTATTGAATTGCAAATTGACTTGTCAATCCACATGAAAGAAGAAAGGTGAGATGTGTAGAGGGTGACAACAAATGGAGAAAGGAATGGTAAGCACAAAGGTAAAAGTTGTCTTGCTTATAACCTTTTCTAACTTGTTTTTGTCAAGTTAGTATGCACTATGCATGTGGTTTTTGAGTCAAAAGTGGTATTTTGTGATTCTCTTCACACTGTTGCTCAAAAACTGATTCTAATGCTTCTATAGTGTATTACTGACTTGCTTACACATGTTTGGATATGGCTTATATCTTTAGCATGCCTCTAAGTATGTTTTTATGAAATATGTGTGCTTTTTGACAACAGCTTTGTCGGTCGAGTTTGTCCTGTTTGAATCTCGACTGATGGGCACCAATGGGTGTTGCCAGCAGCTATCATCGGTCGAGTTGTCAATACAAAGAACTCAACCGATAATACTGTGCACAGAATACACAGTTGGCTTATTGAATGAGAATTTCCCTCTCAACTAGATTTTCTCAACCAATAGCCTTATTATTTGGCACTCTCATTTGGTACCTCTATATATGCATATTGTCATGTTCTAAATTGCCCATCTTGCCTACAACTCTATTTCTCTAATTGCTCTAAATTGGTATATTTATATCTTGCAATTACTTGCTTTGAGTTGTTTTGCAGGTTTTGATGATGATCTCTTTGGATGTCTTGGTTGTGTCTAAAATTGATTCTGTTGTACTCTAACTTGCTACATCTATCTAGGTGTATATCTTGTTTTGATACAACCTTGAGGTTCTTAGTGGTGATCATCTTTTAGTAATGATGCATGCTTGTTAGTGAGTTATATCCTTTCATGCTTCTAAAATTGCACATCTCTTCGTTTGGATATATCTCTACATCTACTCATAGCCATGCTTTATCTTGTGTATCTTTTGATATCTCTTGCTATGATCTAGATCCTACTAGTATTCCTAACTTGTGATAACATCTACTAGTAGTTCATATACATGTAGTTCTAGCCTTGTTTATAATTGGCATCTCTACTCATCAAGTGGTATATTTCACTATATGTTATGCTTGTATCTTGTCTCATACATGCTCAAGCTTGTTCCTTGAATTGCATATCTACTATCTTGAGTTGCTTGTATAACATTGTGATGCAGGGCACAAAGAGCTACATTATATGTAGAAATCGGAGTATTTTTGGATTTTATGTAGATTTTGCTCCAGTTTCAGTTTTTGCTGCAAGAGTAGTGTTTTTTATGCAGAAACGACCTTCTAAGCAAGACTCATCGCTTTTCCATGAGCCCTGATACTTTTTGGGCAAATTTTGTCATCTTGAGGGTCAAAATTGTGCTTTATTATTTTTCTGCAGCACTTTATCTTGCATTTTGGGTTGTTCAAGTGCATGCTTTAACTTGATTTTCTTTTTATGCTTGGACAAGCTCCTATCTGTGCTCTTCTACTCTCCTTTTATAACTTTTGTTATCTCCTTTCTCTTTAACAAGAGATGTTTCTTATCCCTTCATAACCCCTACTTTGTGAAATGACAAAGGGGGAGAAAGGTGTGTCTTCTTTTGACAAAAGAGGAAGAAGGCATGTCTTACATGAAGAGCAGAAGCATGTCCATATAAAGGGGAGAAGGTAAATGGGAGAAGACATATATGTGTAGAACATATATGAGTAGAAGACATAGTTTCTATAAATGTTATGAAAGCTAACCATGCAGGAGAAATGGCATCAATTGAGGGGGAGTATGAGAACTCCATGCACATCAATTGAGGGGGAGCATATGAGCTCAATCTTATTGAAACCACTAGGTTTCTCTGAAGGTATGATTTTACTTAAAAGCTTTCAATACATTTATGGAGTGGTTTGTCATCTTCAAAAAGGGGGGAGAATATTGACTCAAGGTCAATTAGGTCAATGTTGACTTGCATCTAAATTGACTAAACCCGTGTTTTGATGATGACTGACCATTCCACATATTGGTGTCTAATGTCTCTACTTGAGTGATTTCATATTAGGTATAGACACACTCCAAATGCCCTAACTTGCGCATATCAAATTGGAGAAAAGACAAGTCAAAGTCACTACAAGTGCACGTTTTTGTAATATGATGTAAATCCATTAGAATCATGTTGTAAATCATTTGTAATGATTGTATGACTTGTAATTAAGCTTAGAAAAAATCATGAGCACTTAGATCAAATGTTTAAGCACTCAAAAGCCATTTTCCAAAATCCACATCAGGTTGTTCATCGGTCGAGTTCTGTGAGTTGCAAACTCGGTCGATCCTGATTGGATCTTGAAAATGACTTTTGATCGATTGAGTTTACATTTCACATAACTCGACCGATGGAGTAACTGACCGATTCGATTTTCATTGGTCGGTCGAGTTTCCCCAAGACAAACTTGACCGACGGTCTGAATATCGGCTTTGTCTTTTACTCTATCGATCGAGTTACCTTTATAGAAACTCGACCGATTGCATTGTATAGAAAAGTGCAGAAAAGTGCTTCTAGCCGTTGTAGAGTTGCAACAAGTGAAAATATATCTGTTGCAAGCCACAAAATGGCTAGATTTTGTTCTCAAGTGTTCCCAAAGGCTAAGAGGCATCCCTAGCTATAAATAGAACCCCTTGGGCTTCATTCCAAGGTGGAGCATTCAATGCAAACTCTATGTGAGGTTCCTATTCTATAGTTGAGTGCTTCCTACAGCCTCCTCTCTCTCTCTCTAAGCTTAATCACTTGCTATATTTGTTAGAGTGAGTAGGAAATCTATAAGACAGCTAGTCCTACATGTATATCTTGTGAGGCTCTCACTTCCACCACCTCCCTATCTCTCTTTTCAACCATGAAGATGAAGGCTCTCTCTCTTGGCTAAGAGAGGTGAAGAAGAACAAGGGAAGGCGTCTCTTAGTGAAGAACAAGGGTGAAGACTTGAAGAAAGAGTGGGTAAGACCTTGGTGAAGGCAGAAGACTCCTTGCTCAAGCAGGTAAGTCCTTGGTGGAAGCTTCTACGAGTGAAGGTGAAGTCAAAGGCGGAAGATCCAAGAAGAGTGGGTAATTCCTTGAAGGCTGAAGACTTGTGCAAGAGTAGGTAAGTCCTTGGAAGAAGGCGAAAGACTCTTGCAAAGCGGGTAAGTCCTTGGTAAGGTTGAAGACTCTTTGTATTTGGATAGGTAAGTCTTTTGGTGGTCATGTATTGTATCTCTCATAATGAATATAATGAAGGTGCAAGGTTAAGAAATCATATAGGTTGACCTCTCTAGGTAGTGGACTGACTCACTTCTAGTTTGAAGTGTGGAACCACTCTAAACAACTTGTTAATTGGTGTATGTTCAATCTCTCTCTCCCTTTCTATGCATGTTTTAGTTGCACACAAATCTCCTATTTAGCAACCCTATCTTGTGATATATCATGAAGGTCTAATGAATTTTATTTAAGTGCATTCAGCTCTATTCACCCCCCTCTAGAGCATCCAATCACCCATCTAGGATCCAACACATCTTTCTAATGGTGCTATTATCTCTTGCTAGTTTTGCACAATTCATCCCTATTTTAGCAAAAGTGCTTTCTTTTATGATCTTTGTTATTAAGCAACCTCGATCATGTACTACATGTGTTCATAATAACCCCTATCTACACTAATCACTCAAATCAGTAATATTAGTTCACCTTTTTCTGTGATGTCATCTTGGACCATCTAATGCACCACAAGATCATTTTGACCTTGTATGTCTACCCTTGACCTAAAGATGACTCATTTAAGTGAATGGATGCTATTAATGGATCAAGTCTTGAACTTACGATCAACTTGTGATCATCTAAACTTGTAATCTCAAAATTAGTGATCTCTGCTAGGTCTTTCTACTTAATGGACTAAGTATTCATGCTAAAGTAACCCATGTTTGACCCATGATACCTCAAGTGCCTACTTTGTGCATTGAAATGATCCAGTTGACTCAGTTTGCTTCCAAATGATGAATATGTGACTTTATACAAATCCCTTGACATGCAGTTCCCAAATCAATAATTTATTATGTTATTAGCACAAGATACCAAACTGATCTATCATATGTTCTTTTATGCTCATATGACTTGGAAATGTGACACTATTGCGTCATATGGACCTAATGTGACTAGTTGTGATCATTCTTGTCTAAACCTTGATGATAATCTAAGTCTCATGCTTCCCTAACTCCAAATTAGAGAGGATATGACCCTTGTATATAATATTATGTGGATTATTTTCCTATACCCAAGCCTTAATGTTGATACTTGTACTATGTGGAATCATTGCATGCATGTTTGGAACTTTGCAAATTATGTTAGAACTAAGTGAAACCTAGCTTTAGATAAACATCCAAATGGACTAGAACATGTTTATATCATTAAAACCCTAGTGATCTAAGACTCTATCTTATGTCTTTTTACATCTTAGGTCCATGTTGGCTTGGGCCTTCCCTAGGAATCTGTCTCTCATGAATCATAAGTTGAACTCTACTCGTAAGGTATGTTTTCCATTTGACCCTACTATGATATTGGCTTGTTTGTATGTATGCTCGTATGAATGCTTAGCTACTTACTTACTTGGTTGAGCTATTGTTTCTATGATTACTACTTTCATGTTTGAGTATTCTACGTTGATAAACCCTAAATATAATATACAGAAATCCATTTTGCAACGTAATATTGACACAATGGATAAAGAAAACTAAAACATGCTTTGCATAACACGATATCATTAAGTGTTCTTGCTTTGTTTCTTCTTCTTTACTATGATCGTGTTTCTATCCAAGCAAGTTTAGTTTTACTCTTAAATTTTGTACATTCCTTTTCATAGCACACTTAATGCTTTAGCATTAATATATTGTGTTTATCAAATTTGTAGTTGCCAAATGAATATCGACTACACTTGAAGAGTCTAAGCTTTGAAATGAACCACCCATGGGTATGCTTGCATCTAGAATTGGGTACATGCTATCTCTTATCTTTGTGTCTTGTATTTTTTTGTCTTTCCAATCTTGTTGTAATTTCTTTTACATATATATTGACTGTGTGAATTATTTGTGCCATTCTACGAACGGGCACCCAAGTCTACTCACCTTTGACTTTGTATCCATTAGGAGTGTGAACTTAGGATAAAAAATAGTTTCATGACAAATGGTATTAGAGTTATGCACATAGACCTCTATATATGTTTAAGGCATAACACATCTTAAGAACCCAGGAAGGACTAAAAAACTATTCCTTCAAGTTTAGAGAGTCTTCTAGTACCTTATCTCTTCTTTAAGGACCACTACTACAGAAACGGCCTTTGGCGTCGGTCTTTTAACCCCATTTGGCGTCGGTTTCCGACCGACGCCTATGTGGGTGCCGCTAAAGGTCGAACACTTCGGCGTCGGTTTTTTAACCGACGCCTATTTAACCTATAGGCGTCGGTCTTTTAGTAGATAACCGACGCCAAAAGGGTTCGCGCCACAGAAAACGGCGTCATCTAGGGCACTTTCTGCGTCGGTGATTTACTAAAAGACCGACGCCTATATTCCATGTAGCGTCGGTCTTTTAGTAGATAACCGACGCCAAAAGGGTTCGCGCCACAGAAAACGGCGTCATCTAGGGCACTTTCTGCGTCGGTCGTTTAGTAGATAACCGACGCATAAAGTGTCCTAGATGACGCCATTTTCTATGGCACGAACCCTTTTGGCATCGGTTATATACCAAAAGACCGACGCCTGGTTGTTTAAATAGGCGTCGGTTCGATACGAATATCCGACGCCATTTCCAGGACTGCTTTGGCCACATCAGGCGTCGGTTATCTATAAATAACCGACGCTGTAGGTCTTTGCTGACGGTTTTCTATAAATAACCGACGCCTATTTATATTATTTTTTTCATATCCGTTTGCAGGCCTGCTGTGGCTGGTCAGCAGGATGAGAACATGCAGTTCAGTTTAAACTGAACTGCAGGTTTACGACATCCATTGATATCAGCCTACAAACAGGCCGCAAACCTGCAAAAGTCACAAGGAAAATTTCACACAAGTACATACATTCAGACATCAATTCAATTCTCACATTCACACATATAGAAACATTCAAATACATGTATTAACATTCAGAAATATTCATTTACAAAGTATCATTCATTATCGCTATCAACATCCCAATTATATCTTACAGTTGCCACTGTTTGTATGGCTTTTGCCCATTCTTCTCTTACTTCATTTAATGCTTCCATCGTATATGGAGCATGTATATTTTTTAAGCGTTTACCTATAGTGTGGTCAATTTTAAACACCTGCAAAGAGAATGATGTATATATATAAGTAATAATATAAAAATAAGATTGATATATTTCATACTAACTAATGAGACTATATATAATACCTCATGTATGCTATCGATGTCCAATGCGGCATGTTTGATAATCATCTGCATAAATCGCATCACATAGTATGTGCATGCCCAGCCATTGTCTTGTGTAGCACACTATAAATTGAAACATACAAAATAATACAACTAAGCACAATTCACATCAATGATATATACATTGGAGTCGGGGAGTCGGGAACTTACTTGTACGTTCTCCCAATTTATTGGCTGGTTCTTTTTCCTTGGGACCTTTCCTCCAGCCTTTTTGAATGCATCTAAACCCCTACATGTTAATATAACACAGTAAATTGCATAAGTAAATAGTAATGTAATAAAAGATGTTAACGGATATAAAAATGAAATATTTCTCACCAGAATAATGGCATTCTCATTACGTGTCCAATTTTAGGGTTCAATGTACTCCCCGCAGGATCTAGATAATAAACAGTGAATGTCCTGGGGACAATAACTAGTAACTCCCAATGTCTACCGCTAGAGGTAAGAAGTTAACAATTAATAACTCAAAATGCAAAATAAAAATGGAATTTTCTTAAGTCCAAATTATAAATAAAGTAAACTTACTTGACATTGAATGGAGCTATTATTATCGTCTTCTTTTACTGACCAAAAATTGTAAAAGCATCTATACAGTATTTTTGAACATTATCAGGGTCTTTAGCTACCAAACTAATCAATGATGGAATCAAAAATCCCACATGATCAAATGCAAATTGTTTGCAATGATCTTCGACTAAGTAGCTGCAAAACATATAGGCGTATGCATTAATATATAAGAAACCAGATCACCAGATCTTACACAAGGTATATGGATGTATAAACAAGATCTCACCTTATCCATGTCTCTATCATTGATGTATTCAGCCAATCATACATAAACAGCTCAATAATATCTTGTATAAATAAAGAGCTATCGTATGATTGACCTGCATAATCTGCATCTAAAGAAATAATTATAGGGCAATGTATATTATGTGCCCGTAGCCAACATGCCATTCCCCTACAAGCAGGACCTAACGGGTATGTTAGGTCAGTTGGAACCCAATCGGGTAATGCGGGAAGTGGAGGTGGAGGCCTAGGTGCTCCTGGTGTCTTCTTTTTAACCTGTACATATAATTTCAGATCAGTTGACATCATATATACACATTAATAGTCTAAATCAATGTAAATTTATCTTACAATTTCAGTCGTGTAGACGACATCTGCTTTGGGCCACAATATGACCCCGCCTTCTGCCTCACCAAGTGTATCAATATCTGGGTGGGCATATGGCAACGCAACTTCCCTCCAATCAGGTAACACACGTATCGGGCTCACACGAACGTAGCCCTGTGGCATTGGAGTCCCGTGAAACATTGCCCCAGGAAGGGACGGGTAAGCCTGCGCCTCTGCAACAACGTAGTCTTGCATTCTTAAGCGGCATGGCTTCAATGCCTACAAATTTACATAAATAATATTATACATATATACATATCATCTTGAAAACATATCATCTTGAAAATACTAGCTACAATGTCATAAACAATACTTACAGCAGACATGCTAGGCGATGGGTCTCCAGGATTACTCACAGTCTGTGCATCAGGAGAAGAGTGGGTCGCCATAGGCGTATTGGAAGCCTGAGATGCCTGCCATCGCAGTAATTCTTCCTTGACCTTCTCAAAAACTACATCGTTGACCTTCTTAGCAACTAAATCCTCAACTCTCTTATTCTCCTATACATGGATAAAAGAAACATTAGCTTCTTATTAATGAATTTCCTTTTCAGTAACATTCTAAAAAAAGAATAGGTTACATCTTCTTGAGAAAGTCCCGCTCTGGGTTTGCGCTGGGATGGCCCAAAGAATGCTTTGATGCCAACACCAGTGCCGGCACCTCTAACACGTCCAGGATGCTCTGGGTTACCCAGAGCAACTGTCAATTCATCCCTTGTGCCCTGAGGGATGAACGTGCCTTGTTTCCTCTGCTCGTGCAGCTCCCGCTAATCACCATAAACAGAAATTGGTAAGTTAACACCACAAATAATCAATATTCAAACGATTTCTCTAAGAGTTGTATTTTACCATTTTTGCAGCCGCCTCAGCAGTTACAAGCTTCTTTATTTCACCCTTCTTGTTTTGCCTGCCAGCTATCCAAATATCATGGCGAGGCATGGGTGTGGTAGACTCCTGAGTAGGAGCAGACTCCTAAGCAGACTGCTGAGTAGCCGCAGACTCCGCCTGTAGTCTTTGGCAAACGCTTGCATAGCCTTTTGGACCCATAGTGTGGTCATGCACATTCAGTGCACGTCTTGCTTTTTGTGCGTCACTGAGGGCCTAGTTAGTATGCACATTAATGATTTGGTTAGTAGCACTAAATGTTAATCTTGAATAGGTGAATACAATGTATATTAATTAAATTAGGAGTGACGCCTAATACCTTGAATTCTTCATATTTTCTTGAAGCAACAAAATTGTCCCAATCTTCTTTGTCCAAGAAGTTCCATTGTTCAAGGGCTGACTTCTTCTTCTTATCACCCTCTTTTATGTATTCTCTGTTCAGATTTGTCCTATAATTTCTAAGCATCTTTCCAGCGTGTTGCATCACATTTTTACGATGCAACTTCTCATCCAATGCAAACAGATTCTGTAAAATAGAAATGTTATTAACTAGTATCCAAAATAGAATTGCAAATAATAGAATTTGTAATCTACAAAATAGAATTGCAAATAATAATAACTCATGCATAAATCCTTCCATATCAAGTCTTTTTTCCCTTGAGGAACTTTATGCCAATTATCATACTTAACACCACAATGGCTCCGAGTGGTACACCCAAGATAGTTTACAAAATTATTGCGGTTCACTCCAATTGGATTTCCTCCATTATCAAACTCCACCACCAATTTGGATCCACTACCACTTAGCGCTAATAACTTCTTCAACAGAGTGATGCCCCTTTTCTTGTTAAGTGTTTGGTGCTGCGCATCAATTTGCTCCAGTGCTTCAGTGGGTACAGGTGCATCATCAACCTAAAATTTGACAAAAATAAACACACTAAATTAGCCCAATATAGAAATATAGGATATATGACATAACTAGAAGATAATGAATTTTATATAAATACAAGATATGTTTTAGAACTTACATTAGTATCCTCAACGTGCTCGTCATGGACAGCATGCTCATCATGGACTTCATGCTCATCATGGACATCATGCTCATCATGGTCAGCCATCTGAAAATGTCATTTAAAAGGCAAACATTTAGCATTTGTCTTAACTAGAAAAAGGCAAACATTTAGCATTTGTATTAACTAGACAAAGGCAAACATTTAGCATTTGTATTAACTAGAAAAAGGCAAACATTTAGCATTTGTATAAACATACATGTCTCTAAAATTGTGATCTTTTATCAATTAACAATCCTTCATTGTGATCTCCGCGCACATATAAGTCATCATTAGCTTCAATATTTTGTGGAGTGGGCAACCCAACTGAGAATGGACTGGAGTCATCATACTTATCATAGTACTCTTCTTGAAAATGTCTTTTACTCTTTCATAAACAACATCCCCTGGTATAGGTTTAGGTGCACTCCGTTCATCATTCCATCCATTGAATGCTTTGCGCTTCCTACGATACGGATGGAATTTTGAAAGAAACCTTCGATGACCAAGATATACAATCTTGCCGCCATGTTGTAGTCTTATTGAATCAGTGTTTTCTTCACATATAGGACACACTTTAGCTCCTTTGACACTATATCCAGACAAATTCCCATATGCTGGAAAGTCATTAATAGTGCAAAACAACATAGCGTGCAAACGAAATGTCTCTCTTGCTGAAGCATCATAGGTCATCACACCTTCAGCCCAAAGTTTCTTTAAGTCATCAATCAAAGGTTCAAGATAAACATCGATATCATTTCCGGGTTGTTTAGGGCCCGATATCAACAATGACAACATAACGTACTTATTTTTCATACACATCCAGGGAGGAAGATTGTATATAACAAGCATGACTGGCCAAGTGCTATGTTGGCTGCTCAATGTCCTGTACGGATTCATCCCATCTGTACAAAGTCCAAGTCTTAGATTCCTATCTTCTTCACCAAATTTAGGGTGCAATAGATCAATCTTCTTCCACTGTGGGGAATCAGACGCATGTCGTAGGATCCCATCATTATTTTTCTTAACATCTGCATGCCACCTCAAATTATTCGCATCTTTCGGATTTGCAAACAAGCGTTGAAACCGTGATATTATAGGTAGATACCACAACACCTTGGCAGGAGAACCAGTTTTGGACTCCCCCGAAGTCGTCAATTTATACCGTGACGCACCACATTTTGGACAATCTTTCAAATCTACATAGTCCTTTTGAAATAATACACAATCATGCGGGCATGCGTGTATCTTTTTGGCCTCCATTCCCATTGGGCACAACATTTTCTTTACCTGGTATGTTGAGATTGAAAGCTCGTTTCCTTCAGGAAGCATTTCTTTCAACAAAGTCAACAATGAAGTGAAGCTTTTGTCGCTCCATCTATTGTTAGCTTTCAACTTATACAATCTCAACACAGCGCTAAGCTTCGTAAACTTACCACATCCTGTGTATAACGGTATCTCAACATCATGCACAATGTTTGTAAAGATAGGAGGTGGATCGGTGTGCTCTACCCTACAACTATCCAGCATCGCATCAACGATGTCTGATGGAACTGGTTCGTTCACATTTACGTCATCGGAGGTAATTTCCTATGTTCCTCGGCAAATCTAATAAACTGATCAAGACCAGATATAAACTCTGGGGTGCAACGATTACGAATGGACATCCATGATCTATCCATTCTATGATCAGAGAAAACAAGTATATATTAGGAAACAAGTATATATTAGGAAAAGATTAGGCAGCATTTCCCCGCTGTTCTCTAAGTACATATGTACTTAGAGAACAAACGGGGAAATGCCAACAAACACATGTGATGTCATTCTTATATATAATAAATGTGTACCACCTATCCCATCCTTGAACACCTGATCTCACTAGTAAGTGTATAATGTGTATTTGGTTTTCAAGAAAATTTCGGCAGCATTTCCCTGCTGTTCTCTAAGTACATATGTACTTAGAGAACAAACGGGGAAATGCTACTGAAATTTTCTCGAAAACCCAATACACATTATACACTTACATCCTAAGTGAGATTAGGTGTTCAAGAACAGTCCCAAACCGGGGAATATCCAAGATTTACTCCTCATGAGTAAATCTTGGACGGGTTTCTAAGCCAACAAACACAATAATAGATATCTACAATGAAGCCGGACTCCATACAAACAGTATATAATTTAGTGATTGTTCATTCTAATTTATACCAATGTACAAGTAATATAAAGAACAATGATTGTTCACATTCTAGGCCAACAAACACATGTGATGCCATTCTTATATATAATAAATGTGTACCACCTATCCCATCCTTGAACACCTAATCTCACTAGTAAGTGTATAATGTGTATTGAAATTTCAGCAGCATTTCCCCGCTGTTCTCTAAGTACATATGTACTTAGAGAACAAACGGGGAAATGCTACCAAAATTTTCTCGAAAACCCAATACACATTATACACTTACATCCTAAGTGAGATTAGGTGTTCAAGAACAGTCCCAAACCGGGGACTATCCAAGATTTACTCCTAATGAGTCAATCTTGGACGGGTTTCTAGGCCAACAACATGGTTAATCCTAATATGTTGGGATCACATAATTATACTGGTAGGATTTTAATAGACATGATAAGTACCTAATCTATAGAGCATTATTAAATAATAAATCAAGAATTTAATAGTTTCAAACATGCAATAATTCACAATGCAATGTTATAAACTATAGGCAACATGGATAGATGAGACTAGAGTTCATATTAGAATAAAAATTAGCAACTTAGGACAAAGTGTGTTACCTTTCAATCTGTGTAACCTAGGGTTCAGAATATCATGATTTACTTAATGTGATAATCATAAGGACTTTATAATTTGCATGAAATAAATAAACATCCAGCATCTATCACTTATTCAATCTTTAAGAAACCTTGACAAACATAGGAAGTAAATACATGTAATCATAAGTACAACCACGTACCTTGATGGTGATCCATGCAAATCATACATTAATTCACTGAGTATATTATCCAAGCAAATAAGAAAACCAAGCAATTAACTTTTGTTGCATGTATATACATCCTAAAGTGCCACAAATCATATAATAACATTAAACGCTACTCAAGTCCTAATCTAGAGTTTAGGTTTCCTTATTATCCTGTTATCATTAGGGTTATTCTTGAACCCCCAATTCCTAAGTTCATTGATATAATGACATAAAAAGATCTAGTTCATATTATGTTTAGCCATGATTATAAAACTATCATGTTATGATATTAGGACCACTTAAAGCAGATTAGGCACATTAAGCAAGCAGAGTAGGGAGCCAATTTCGCGCAAGCAGATTAGGCAAGCAGATTAGGTCGGCACATAAAGAACCAATTTCGTGCCTGGGTAGGTCGGCAGGTACCTGGGCAAGCAGAGTAGGCCGAGGTCGAGCTGGTTGAGTACGTGGGCGGCGGCCGGCGAGCTCCAGAACCAGTGGCAGCGACTCCGATGAGCAGGGAGCGTCAGGCGGCGGCAGGCAGGCAGGCGGCCAGGCGGCGGTGGCAGGCGGCAGTGGGCAGGCAGGCGGAGGAGAAGGAGCAGCAGCACAGGAGAAGGGGGTGCGGCGGAGAAGGGGGCGCCGGAGTAGCAATGGCGGCACGGCGGCGCTGTCGTGGAGAGGAAGGAGCAGAGAAAAAGGGAAATTGACGGTGACAGAAGAAAAAAGGGCTCGCAATGAAACAGAAGAAAGGGGAAGAGTCGGGCATCGCGGGTTATAAAGTTCCAAAATAGCGTCGGTTGTTTAAAACAACCGATGCCTAAACAGCTTTAGCGTCGGTTGTTTGCAACAACCGACGTCCAATTGGACGATATTTTCATGAAAATGTTTGGCGGGAACCACCTTCAGCGTCGGTTATCCATGTATAACCGACGCTGAAAGTGACACTTTCCGTGCAAATTTTCATCGCACATAGGCGTCGGTTTTCTACGTATATAACCGACGCTGACAATGACACTATTTTTTTTATCAAAATATGGATTTCGTGGGTGACTTTAAGCGTCAGTTTTTTATAAACAACCGACGCTTAATACAAAGCGGTACCCGTGTCTGGCTGGTCTTCGAATATAGACATCGGTTTTCTTAAACAACCGACGCCTTATATGTTAGGCGTCGGTTTTCCTTAATAACCGACGCCCAGAAAAGTGACACTGAATGCTATTGCTGTAGTAGTGGACCACCTAAGCCACCCAAGTAGTTGATGATTAGTTATTCTTCTCAATTTCTCATGTGGTTCTTCTCTCATGACTATTAACCACATTATTCCTTGATTTTGGGTAGCTCATGCATGGGAAAACTAAAATCCTTTTGAAATCATGAAAGTCAATGTAAGATGATAAAGTCACTATCTGACCTAAAATTTGAAAACCCTATTTGATGTAAGAAAGTACTCTGGAAAGTGATGACTCATAAAAACTCAATATTATCAAATCAGCAATAGGTGTTTTTTATGATTGAGGTGAACCCACTGATATGGTGAAATAAGGTGGAACTCATTTTTTACACCTCATGTTAGGTGGGGTCCCTATTGACTATGTCTATGTTGTCCCTATTTTGATCCAATCTCAAACATATACAAGCAATACTCACCCTGTTGAGATGTAGCATGTCACCAACCTTGATATGACTATGTATTTGGACCCCTAGATCACGATGTGATGACTTGGATA
The DNA here is from genome assembly GCA_963693085.1 of Alisma plantago-aquatica. Classification (NCBI taxonomy): domain Eukaryota; kingdom Viridiplantae; phylum Streptophyta; class Magnoliopsida; order Alismatales; family Alismataceae; genus Alisma; species Alisma plantago-aquatica. Next base: position 257,493,169 of record OY856413.1, read on the forward strand.
CAAGAGGCATTTCCCTGTTGACTTATATGCCTCTTTGTAATCTCAATCTTGACTAAATAGGATGGACATGGATATCACTCTTACACTTTTATGCTCAAACTCTTGAATTCTCAATTTGTCTTCTCAGTTTCCAAGATATACCCTTCCCTCGACCCTAAAAGGGAGGGAGCACAGTTATGACCTTGATCTTGAAAAATCTTGGAAGTATGGTCACCCTATTATGATCTTGATGTTGTGAAATACAATTTAATAGTTGATACTCACCCTTTTGGATATGCTTGATGACCCATGATTAATACGAACTAATGTACTATATTAGAGTGAGTTGATCAATCAGTTTAAGAATTGATATAACCTCAAATGACACCTAATCTTTGGAGGGTTAAGTATACAAAGCATGAAAGAACATATATTAAGTGTAATTTTATAAACCCAACTATGCCGTCTCTAAGGTACATAAGGAAAATTCACTGAGGAAGTGGCTGACAATATGAAGACCAAGCCCAAGAGGGAAGGTCACAAAGAGGCCAAGAGGGAAGGCCAATATGAAGGCCAAGCCTAGGAGGGAAGGTCAATATGAAGACCAAGCCCAGGAGGGAAGGTCACCAAGAGTCCAAGCCCAGGAGGGAAGGCCAGTATGAAGACCAAGCCCAGGAGGGAAGGTCACCAAGAGGCCAAGCCCAGGAGGGAAGGTTGCCAAGAGTTCAAGCACAGAAAGGAAGGCTAGCATGAAGACCAAGCCTAGGAGGGAAGGTTACTGAGAAGACCAAGCCTGGGAGGGAAGGTTGCCATGAGCCCAATGTTGGGACATAAAGAAAATGAATTGCACCCTAAGGGATGGAGAAAATATGGGTTAAAGAATTACATAGAAATTAATGTGCCTGAATGTCATAGAGAAACCTCAAGAGGAATGTGTATGACATCTTAAAAAAACTTCAGGAAGGGTACGTTCCTAAGTCAACACTAAGGTCTAAATAGGAATCATAAACCCTAGCTATAAAATATTTGGACATATGACTTTAATACCTCAACTTGACTCTCACTGTTGACGTATGAAATCTTGACTCTTGATCATTGATGTTGGTTTGAATCGACTCCTATGATCACCCTATTTGGATCTTGAGATCACCCTCAATATTTGACTAATGACTTCCATGTTCTGAAATCTTGAAATTTTAAAATTTTGACTATGTGGATTCACTCGACTTATGACTTAGGGGTGAGCCCTATGTGGACTAGGGTGGAGCCTTCCATTGATTGTGAGCATGAATCACTATGTTCAGATATTATGCATGTCTGGAATTATGGAAATATGAATTCTCAATCATGGATGTATACCCCATCAAGGCCATTGTAGAAGCTAGGACCCTAAATGTTGGGAATGAAAATCATTATTTACTCTTTATTCAAAGAGCTTTATTCATTTGACCTAAAATGTGATCTCTCCAAATTGGTGAATCTATAGGATAATCTCTCAATTTGTGGTTTATGTGATGATATTACCAAGATAATTATCGATGTGACTTTACCTTTACTGTGATGCTTGATTGCTTGATTTTGAAATACCTTGATGTGGAAACAATACCAAATGGATAATGATATGGGGATATTGAAACCAATTCTCGATTGATGACTTCATTTAAATTTGGGGACAAAATCCCTTTTAAGGTGGAGAGGGTGTGATTTTATCTCACATTCAACTTATGCACACATTGACTCATTAGATGCTTGAATGTATTCAAATAACCTCCATAATCCCTAATTGGATGACTTTGAGTCGCTTGATTCTCATTTGACAAGTTAACTTCGATTAAGTGTCACTTTGTACTCATGTATGACTCTAATTTGAGGTTTTGAACTAAGGGTCATGCTTTTTATGTATCATCAACTTGCAACTAAAATATAACGCCTTCAATAGGCTCTCCTCGTTGTGAAATGTATTTTATGATGTAAAGGATTCAATTGTGAATCCAATAGTTCAAAAATCACTTTAATCGGACATCCATATCCCAAGTTATGGACCCTTGAAGTTTGGGTCAATTACATGTGTTTTCTTTGGATTTTATTTTATTTGCGACCCATTTGGGCCAAAAATCAGCTCCTGGCCCACTAAACTCTTCCCTTTCCTTGGCAATCTGTTGGTGCCTCCCTCATCCAATCATGGGGCCCCATTTTGGTGTGCTTCGTTTTGGGCTATCGGATTATGCTCACAGGGATTTCTCCCTCGATCCAACGGCCAGTAAGTCTCCCCCTTTCTATGTACCAAGCACCAGCGACAATGGTGTTGGCTTGCACCTAACCTCCCATATGGCTCCTCCAATCACTTATGATTCTAAATTTGTTCGATCATTTGATGAGTCCATTATCTTCCCCTCACTTTCATATATCATTTCCCTCTCTTTCCCCTCCTACTCATGAATCCTATCTCTCCATTTCTTCTTTCTTCCCCTACCTTCTCCCCTGCGGCAGCACCGTTGTGCCCTTTTGGGTGTTTCTGCCCTGGAGTCTCTCGGCGGATGATGAGGACTGTGGTGGGTTTGCAACCTCACAACGGACTCGGTCGGTAAGGTCCATTGCCATCCTGGCCCTTTCTCCTCCATAACCTCCTTGCTCGAGCAAGCTTCATCCGCGGGAGCACCACCTACTTCGTGCAGGCTTCGTCCAGGTTAGGGACAATATGCCCATCATCGGGTCAGCCGCCTATGGCCTAGATTACATTGCCTCAAGTGCCTTCCTCTCTCTATCACCCCTCGAGTCTCTCTCTCTCCATCAGGATGGCAATGCGCAACAAGTAGCAGGGCACCACGGGGTCCGTGGACCCGCGTTTTTTCACCCATGTGGCATTACCCACGCTTGGTCGGTGGCCATCCACCCCCGACCTGACCCGACTCAGCGTGAGGCATGGACCAGCTATGGTGAGCGGTAAGATGCAGCATTGGCAGAGGTCGGGGACCTCTGGTGATTGCTCCCTGAGTGTATAGGGGCATTATGCAGCCGTCCAGGTCAAGACAAGGCCCCAACTATGAGCTCGACCAAGCCGCAAGCCCAGAAAGCACCATGTCTCCGGCCCAAACTCAGTCCTTCAAGGTAAATCTCCCCTAAATCCCCATTTAAATGAGCCAACTTCAAAACCCTATATCACTCTAGCCCCTAATGCAAACTCTATGTTGTTATATATGTTTTTGACCAAAAAATTATCATCTTTCTAATGGTGATGTTATCTCTTACTAGTTTTGCACAGTTCATCCTTATTTTAGCATTATGATCTTTGTATTATTAAGCAACCACAATCATGTACTTCATGTGTTCATAATAACCCCTAGATACACTGATCACTCAAGTCAGTCATATTAGTTCACCTTTTTCTGTGATGTCATCTTGGACCATCTATATGCACCACAAGATCGTTTTGACCTTGTATGTCTACCCTTGAGCTAAAGATGACTCATTCAAGTGAATGAATGCTATGAATGGATCAAGTCTTGAACTTTCACTTAACTTGTGATCATATAAACTTTTAATCTCAAAATTAGTGATCTCTACTAGGTCTTTCTACTTAATGGACTAAGTATTCATGCTTGAGTAACCCATGTTTGACTCATGATACCTTAAGTGCCTACTTTATGCATTGAAATGATCTAGTCGACTCAGTTTGCTTCCAAATGATGAATATATGACTTTATACAAATCCCTTGACTTGTAGTACCCAAATCAATAATTTATCATATTATTAGCACAAGATACCAAATTGATCTATCCTATGTTCTTTTATGCTCATATGACTTGGAAATGTGACACTATTGCATCATATGGACCTAATGTGACTAGTTGTGATCTTGCTTGTCTAAACCTTAATGATAATCTAAGTCTCATGCTTCCCTAACTCCAAATAAAAGATGATATTTCCCTTGTATCTAATCTTATGTGGATTATTTGCCTAGACCCAGGCCTTAATGTTGATACTTGTACTATGTGGAATCATTGCATGCATGTTTGGAACTTTGGAAACTATGTTAGAACTAAGGAAACCTAGCTCTGGAGAAACATCCACATGGACTAGAACATGTTTATATTATCGAAACCCTAGTGATCTAAGACTCTATATTATGTCTTTTTACATATTAAGTCCGTGTTGACTTGGGCCTTCCCTAGGAATCTCTCTCTCATGAATCATAAGATGAACTCTACTCGTACGGTACATTTTCCTCATGACCTTACTATGATATTGGCTTGTTTATATGTATGCTCGTATGAATGCTTGGCTACTTACTTACTTGGTTTATCTATTGTTTCTATGATTGCTACTTTCATGTTTAAGTATTCTACATTGACAAACCCTAAATGTAATACACATAAATCCATTTTGCAACCTAATTTTGACACAATATATAAAGGAAACTAAAACATGATTTGCATAACATGATATCATTAAGTGTTCTCTCTTTATTTCTTCTTATTGACTACGATCATGTTTCTATCCAAACAAGTTTAGTATTACTCTTAAACTATTTACATACCTTTTCATAGCGTACTTAATGCTTTAGCATTAATATATTATGTTTGTCGAATTTGTAGTTCCCAAATGAAGATATGTTGCACTCAAAGACTCTAAGCTCTGAAATTAACCACCCATGGGCATGCTTGCATCTAGAATTGGGTACATGTTATATCTTATCTATGTGTCTAGTATTTTGTTATCTTTCTAGTCTTGTTGTTGTTTCATTTACATATATATATCCTGTGTGAAATATTTGTGCCATTTTACAGACGCACGCCCAAGTCCACTTGCCTTTGGCTTTATAGCCATTAGGAGTGTGGACTTAGGGTAACAAAGAGTTCTGTGACATACACTCTTCCTCCTCACCTCCAGATGAGGTGTTAGATTTCTGATCAAGCTTCTTTTTGAATTGTGCCATCTGAGCCTTCAGCTCCATGACTTCTTGTGATTCCATTGCAATTCTGGTTGATGATGGTTCTTCTTGATCCTCTCCCCATCATTGATTCTTTTCTATATTCTTTAGGATCTTGTAACATATTTTTGAGTTTTTATTTAGGAAGAATCATGCCTCGACACTGTCAAGAATACTCTTTTCCCCTTTATGCAAGCTATAATAAAATGTTTTCGCTTGACTAAACAAATCAATCCCATGATATGGGACTTTTTAAGCATGTTTTGGGATCTTTATCACTCCTCATAGTAGGATTTGTCAGCATGTTGCTTGAAATCATAGATCTTTCCCCCCAATTCATTTGTCTTTTGTGGCGGAAAGTATCTCTTGAAAATGCATCAATCATTTCATCCTATGTCTCAATTGCCTCTGGAGGTACATTGAGGAACCATGCCTTAGCCTTGTCTGATAGAGAGTATAAAACATTTTCAAATATATCATTATGGTTGGAACCCTATCGATTTAAGCATGTAACAACTCTGTATAGGGTTGTTCATGTGTGATATTGGGTCCTCCGTGATGTGCCTGTGAAATGATTATGACTTGATTAGCGCCACCAATCTTGGATTGTTTATAGCTTCCATCATTCACTGCATGTCATTTGATTGGTCCTAGATAAGCTGTAGATGATGATGCTTTTATCTTTTCCCAAATTATTTGTTCCTCGGACACGTCATGGACATTATCTTCACTATATGGCACTGTGTATGTTGCATGTTCTTTCTCTACCTGTGGTATGTTGGTTTGAATACGTTTCTAAGATGAATCCCCACAAGTCATGCACCTTGCACAAGATATATTCTCAATCTACACACAATCCATGGTTTGTAGTCCAAGTGTGAACCATGCACTAGTACCTATAAAAGCAAAAGGATTTGTGAGGACATGGAATACTAGGAATTTGGCAAAACAAGATTTATGGATTTTTTTTTAAATAAAAGTAAAAATAAAAAATGGCCTAAGTGGCTAATCGCAACACTTGTAGTGTTGGTGTTGTCGATTCCCTAACAACGACAGAAAAAACATGACACATGTGAACTATGCGTGCAAACGATAAGTGTATTGTGTCATAATGAAAGCATGTGAGGCACGAGTGTCAAACTCGGGGATTCGTCTACCATAAACTACTATTTATTAAAACCAAATCAGCTAGGCCTAGAAAAAGAGTCGATTGATTGTTTAATTAACTAAGATCAAAGATGTAAATGTAAACTAAAATGGTTGTCATAAAAAAAAGGATGGATTCCTTAAGCTTGTGGTCTCACCAAGACATACACTATATTTAGATTCTTTTTATTAATAATCATTCGCCCTTTACTCTATTCCAAACACCTATAACAAGCATTACTGGCTCCTGCAACATAATACACTACATATACTAAGACAAACCCCACTCCCATAGCAGTTTAGGAATTAGTTTAGATGCACAATTAAAATCTCTAGGTTATTCTTTCATAGTCGTAAGCCTTCTCATGAAGTGTAGAATAACTATGTGTATTTATGACTTGTCCGACTCTTAATCCCTATCCCAAATAAATAAGTGGTTTGTGACTTTGATTATGGTGATCACACATAAAAAATCAATGAATATATCATAGATTCATGTCCAAAACAAAGAAAATAACATATGAACTCATAAAATTCAAATAAGATGCAATGTTGGGATGCTCCTAGATTCTAAGGAATAAAGGAGTTTAGCCCCGCATGATTGTCATCATGGTAAGCAATAAGAAGATGAAGAAAACAAGCCAAACATCAGACAACCAATATAAAAACTCATAGAGAAGTCATCTTGGTAATCCCCCTATAATGACACTCCGATCTATAACTTTCTTACTACAAATCCATCCTCTAAAAGTGTCTAGAGCTTTAGGTCGATGGATATCACCTTTGTCTTCTCCTCTTTTGGATATGCCCTCTGTAACATACCCAACTTTGGGTATCTCACTCATCCCTCCTCTATCCTTAGAACCAATTATCAACATAAAATAGATCATTGTTCTAAAAAATTATATAAATTGGAACTTAGTTTCAACATGCTTCACAAATATACACTACATAAAGGGGCTAAATAATCATAATAAAAAAGAAATAATGAAGTTTTCCTCTTGACTACTAATAAGAGTAAAGAATGAAGAAACTAAATTAACATAAGATATTGTGACACATTGGTGTTATTAAAGGAAATAGGCACATCAAATGAATACTTAGATGCAAGTAATGAAATATTATAGGAGACGGTTTCAAAAGATAAATTTGAGGCTAAAATCGAATTCCTCATGCCCTAATTGCCCTAAACACCTATTTCCAAGTCAATTTAATGTTAATTACTCTCCCAATTGCATTTAAGAGTAAAAGATATAAATTGACATAAATTCTAAATTATCAAGGATCTATTTCCTAGTTAATTAACCATGTAACGTGACTTCATCAATGTTACTGTTCTTCTCCCTCATGATGATTGCCACGACCCGCTATAACAGACGATTGCATTCCCCCACTCTTCCTCCACCTGTTTCCCTCTCCTCCTCCTATCCCTTCCCCCTGTATCTTCTCAGAATCTGTTATCTCTTCCTTATCACACTCACCAAAAACCCTACCTGTCAACCTAAGTACACCTTGTACCCGACAATGTCAAACACCATCTAGATCGAGCCAATAGTCAACAGGCAGTGCCACCCCTCCTCTCCTCTTCCTTGCGCAAAGAACTTTGTCCGCCCTGCCTCCTTCTCCTTCCATGTGCCTCCCCCTTCCTTCCTCACCACCTTCAAACTTTCCGCCCTTCACTCCTCCTTCCCCCCTCTTATTTGTTGTCATAAAGGACAACTAGATGCTATATATGTGGCCACCTTCTCCAACCACCATGGTGGTGCCACTACTATCACTGAGTGGGGCTTCTATCTCCAACAACCATGAGAAACACATCCATCTTCTTACGCCTACATCTATTGTAGCCCCCTCCATCTTTCTTACCCTTGTATTCGTTGTTGCAATAAAGTCTTAAATGTTTCCAGTAGGGGCAGTGGTCAACGACCAATCTGATAAAGAATCGTTGTGTCTGGCATGAAAACATTGGAGCTTCCACCTATTCAAACTCATCTGATCCTCTTGATACAAGCATACATGACAATGCTGCATTTGTTAAATGCAGACAACATGCAACACGAGTCTGTAAATGATCTTCTAATGAGCCCCTTCTGCTTTACAAGCACTGAGCCATCCTCCACAACTTGTTTCATCCTGACCTATGAACCTGTGGATTGCCAACCGTAGTGATAACTGCAAGATCTGTAGACGCCCTGAGCCTGCATCACCACCATGGTCATTACCACCTCTCCTCCCTTTCACCCTGCACTCGGCGACCATGCATGACAGTGAAGTGGTCATAGATTCGCGACCCTAATGGATTCGACCTCACTTACACCTCCTCAAATCCTCCTCAACTACTGAGAAGGGTCGACAAGTTTGATTACATATTGCAAGACCACGCCACCAACAAGTCATCCTCCTCATCCTTCCATGCATCACAGATCTGTAGCATATTGCACTGCTCTACCTTCTCCTCGATCCCCAAACACCACAAATCTGATGAAGATAAGGAGCAGTTTCTTGTGCTAAGCCGTCAATCCACCATGATCTTAGCCTTGCTGCTGCGACCACCACCAATGTAGCACAGTCGCACTCAGAACCCCCTCCTTCTTTCCCCTTCCTTGCGGCGTCTTTCTGAAAACCAGACCTACAGTTGTGAGTAGATGGTCAAGATCTACTACCTCTCATTCGATATTGTCACTCATGCTGTCTTCAGTCCATGCCACCACCATCTTTTAATCAGATTAACAAATTTGTTGAAGGTTGTAGGGGTACAACAAATTAAAGGTCGGTTTCTCTTATATGATTCCAATTTAGAAAGCCAATTAGATGGTGCAAAAAATTGTTAATCTAATTACATTGGTTACTTTATATAATCTTGCACCCTCAATGTGTATACTTGAGTAAATTAACATCTATATATAAAATATCTATGTTAAGCATTATATACCTACTTTAACTATAGTATTTAGTGAACTAGTTAAGGATGATGTCCTAGTTATTGATTAAGATGAATGCTATATGATTTTATAAGTAGAACTTGGCTATACTAGTGAATCAAATTGGCCTGATAAGTTGTTAAGAAATTATTTGAAAACTTAAGTCTTGTTAATAAGAACACTTGATAAACAAAGAATATTCTTTCCATATATAATGTGAACCTCAAATACACCTATGTGTAAATAAATTTGATAGTGACTAGTGAAGCATATGAGTATTAGATATAAATCTACCAAGGTTTACTAAGTTGAATGAGATTGGGTATGAGATAAGGGACACTATTAAGAATATTTCCTTGTAAATGTTAGTATATTTGACATTTTGGTTAAGACTACTATCATAATATGATTTCATTTATCTAAATAGTACATATATTTAGGGCATATTGAAGGTTTTGGTAGTAAAATGTGTATACACGCCTAAATGCTAAATACGATGCATAAGACTATTGTAGGGAAAATAAATGGGTCATTTGAAACCGAATGGACATATAACATAACCCACAAATGTTATAATCTCTACCTATATAAAGACATATTGGGTCCTAACTTCATGCAGTAAGATTATAAACCCTAATATGTGATTAGGTGATCCCAAATTGGGGTAAACACAATATGTGTATCGATGCTAGGAACGTATACACATGTTTTCTTAGTTTTCCTAACATACCCCATGTGTTCTTAGGGTGAAAGTTTGACTTCTTAGACCATGAATATTCCTATCGAATTAGCCACTAGTCATGAATATCAGGTATGTAGTCCTCTCTAATTAGGTTTGGGCATAATTTGACTTAAATCTTCTTACAATGAGGCATCCTTTGAATATTGCCCCTTTTTATTCATCCATATTGCAAATTCTTTATTTCATGATATTGAATGACTTGATTTCACATTTCTTGATGAATACTTTCTTGCCTTGGGTCTACGACCCCATCTTCTTGGTTGTTGTACTTGGAATTATGAGTTGTGAATGCAAACTATCTTGCCACTCTATTTATGCATGTTAGATAAATTGACTAGTTAACTATTGTAGATGCTTATGCGTAACCATTAGGGTGTGCTACTTCTACCCGAGGTGTGCTACTTCTACCCTTATACATACAAAGGTGTGCTAATTTTGCCTATGGGTGTGCTATTTCTACCCAATATTATATATAGGCTAATGGCTCGGTGGTGTCTTGGCCCTAATATAGTTATCTTTAATCAATATATATCTGCATGCGAATGATTATGATTGTTGTGATATTGTGAATGGTTAATGGCAAGATGTGTTATCTCATATGTTTGTTTACTTATATGCCTCATTCTTTTAGAATTCATCTTCTTGGTATATCTCTTTTTGGAACTTACTTATCTTTGATGACCATACTTTTTATGGGAACATCTCTTTTGCTCTTTTTACCCAGTTAAATGCCCAAAATATTGTTAAATGTACATACTCAACTTTTTTTGACGCATACTTTTTTGTTTCCTATTTTTCTGGGTGTTCCCTCCACCCAAGTGTAGGTTCTTTGTAGGACAGAGACTCAAGATGATCGTGAGCTCATCGGTGAATGTAAGGACAGCTTGAGATAGCCTTGTTACCCTCTACATTTGGGCTTTTATGTATATAGGTTTAACCTTTTCATTTTAGGTACCACCCTTAGAGCGAGAAAGTTATGTACATGTAAACATTTTGTAACTTTGTAAATAGTTATGTTTTCTGCTGCTTAAATATTTCATGGCTCATATTTGTGCCATTGAGTGGGCCCACCATTAGGTCCCACTCCTTATAGAATGGTAGCAGAGCCTAAGAAGTCGGTAAATAGACTATTTCAAGTTATCCTAGATTTATCCATAGTAGGTATGTGACCCTTTAGAGGTTGTTGTCGTACCTAAACCAAAATCATGTTTACCAATTAGGGTTTCACCCCTATCCGATTTGGTGGCAGATACCTATCCCAAACAAGAGTATGTGGGTGACCTAGTTTTAGGTAAACTCTTATCAATCCTACCCTCTCTTTATAGGTGTAGCTTCCTATATGTAAAGTTTGACGTTCTTAGGAAGTATCCTCTACCTCTCGCCTTAGGGGAGGATAATTCATCTACTATAAAAAGTAGGCTGACTTGAACTCACATAATTGTGCTTAACACTTATACAAGTCATTAAACCTTTTTCTTTTATTGTTTTCTAGCATGCCTATGATACACACACTATGTGTATTGATGCATGCATGGATACAAAGTTAGAGTAGTGTCATGAGTTTTAGATCTTGAAATGTTCTATGATAGCACATGATGATAAGGACTAGATCCTTCAAGGTTAGGCTTATCTTTCCTAAAAAGTGAAGAAATCAATATAGTTTTTGTTGAGACTCTCCACCCAAGGGATGGATATTATCCTAAATAAACTTGCAATATCTCATAAATGAGGGTATTTTGAATGAATAAATAGATTTTAAGTAACTATCCTTGGTGTTTCATCCCTCATATACCCATAAGGTAGGGATTGATTCTTATCTCCCTTATCCTATAATGAAGGAATGATCACGTAGTTGGATCACATAATAAAACTTTGTGCCACGTAATTTTTCCTGAGGACATATGGAGGCACAATCATGTTTGGAAGCTATAGTGGATACTCTTTTTCTTGAAACTTTAGACGTACACCGACACAGAGGTTATGAGGGGTAGGTACATCTAGGGCTGATCCTTAAAGAGTTGACCACTCTCTCATCACCAACTTGTAATTAGTTTATCTTATGTGCAAGATGAATAATAGTTTGACTAGCTAGTTTTCACGGGCATGTATTGACACCATGGATGTAAACCAACTAGGGAAGTAGAGACCCTAATCTCTTCTTATTATGGTCATGTGATCTTATAAATAGATTATGTTTTCATAGATGACGACCTACGTCACGACTAAGAGAATGATGGAATGTTAGAGGTTGTGCCTAATATGACCTACTAGAAGTGACTGCATGCTAGAAGAAAGCTATATCCCCTCATCTAGAATTTGGATATGTTTGTAGTATTTCTTGGTGATGTGTGTAGAGAAGTCTCTTTTGTGAAGATGAAGTAATGTCAGGGTGATAGCATATGTTGTATGTGGTAGGAAGTGGTTGACTTGGTTCTCGAATTTATTTTTGCACCATTTTGAATTTCCATCACAAGGTTTCATCATCAAACTTATTTTCATTATAAAATTATTAATACAAAACAAACTTTTTGAGATTTTATCAATGGTTTTGGAACTAAGTCACCACCACAAGAAAAATTTAGTAGTAGATAGACCTTTTAGCAAAGGAATTTTTTACATGGATGTTCAACAATTTGACCCTAAGCATAAGTGTGATATAGGATTTAATAGGAAGAAGAATAAATATAATAGTTATAATCTAGTCGACTACCCCTCTCGAATCTATGTATGGTTAGGAAGGTACCTTTAAGGTGTGGAGCCTTATACACTTGGGTCTATAACTTAATTTAATGAATAATTGAAATCGATAGTATTAGAATGGGAAAATCTTGCATAACTTTTAGTAATAATGTCACAATTATAGGCACCACCAAATTAGGATAGTGGGTAAGCATTACTAATTGTGCCACCATTAACTATACTTTGGTAAAAAAAATTGATAATGATGATGATAGTAATCATGGTGTGATATGTTGAGGTCCTTGTCCCCAATGAAGTTAGTCCATAACTTGGTGGTTGTCATATGAATGACCCTAAAGTTAAATGCACTTATAGGGACTGGTCATGGAAGGGATATCGAACATCACAATAGTAGGATGGAGAGACATCTTAAACATGTAGGTAACCATAATGAATTAAAATTGTTAGTCCTCAATCTTAGTGTAATTTCCATAGATCATAATACAATATGAGAAGATAACAAAGACTTGATGAATGGATAAGATAAGTTCATGTTGGGTTTTGTATATAAGTGTGATGAGGATGTGTTATTCTATGACTCACTACATTAACTTTATCGAGTGAAATAGAAACTTATAGTTGGTTAGAAATTATATCTTAGTATTTTGGGCTATAGCTTGGTGGATTTCGGGGATGAAATCCTCTTTAAGGGGTGGAGTTTTGTAACATACGCAACTTTGGGTATCTTACTCATCCCTCCTCTTTCCTTAGAACCAATTATCAACATAAAATAAATCATGGTTCTAAAAAATTATATAAATTGAAACTTAGTTTCAACATGCTTCACAAATATTAGCTACATAAAGGGGCTAAATAATCATAATAAAAACAAATAATGAAGTTTTCCTCTTGACTACCAGAAAGAGTAAAGAATGAAGAAACTAAATTAACACAAGATATTGTGACACATTGGTGTTATTAAAGGAAATAGGTACATCAAATGAATAATTGGATGCAAGTAATGAAATATTATAGAAGATGATTTCAAAAGGTAAATTTGAGGCCAAAATCGAATTCATCATGCCCTAATTTTCCTAAACACCTATTTCCAAGTCAATTGAATGTTAATTACTCTCTCTCAATTTCATTTAAGAGTAAAAGATATAAATTAACATAAGTTCTAAATTATCAAGGATCCGTTTCCTAGTTAATTAACATTGTAACGCGACTTCATCAGTGTTACTGTTCTTCTCCCTCACGATTATTGCCACGACCCGTTGTAATGGATGGCTCCATTTCCCCCTCCACTCTTCCTCCATCTGTTTCCCTCTTCTCCTCCTATCCCTCCCCCTATTTCTTCTCAAAATTTGTTCTCTCTTCCTTATCACGCTCACCAAAAACCCTACCCGCCAACCTAAGTACACCTTGTGCCTGACATTGCCAAACACCATCTAGATCGAGCCAACAGTTAGCAGGCAGTGCCACCCCTCCTCTCCTCTTCCTTGTGCCAAGAACCTTGTCCGCCCTGCCTCCTTCTCCTTCCATGTGCCTCCCCCTTCCTTCCTCACCACCTGCAAACTTTTTTCCCTTCACTCCTCCTTCCCCCTTGTTCTCTATTATCACCGAGGACAGCTAGATGCTATATGTGTGGCCACCTTCTCCAACCACCATGGTGGAGCCACTACTATCACTAAGTGGGGCTTCCGTCTCCAACAACCATGAGAAACACAACAACCACGAGAAACACCTCCATCTTCTTATGCCTGCATCTCCCATAGCCCCCTCCATCTTTCTTACTCTTGTAGTCATTGCTGCATTAAAGTCTTAAATGTTTCCAGTAGGGGCAGTGGTCAGCGACCACTCCGATGAAGAATTGTTGTGTCTGACCTGCAAACATTGGAGCCTCCACCTATTCAAACTCATCTGATCCTCTTGATATATGCATACACGATAATGCTACATTTGGTAAATGCAGACAACATGCAACACGAGTCTGTAAATGATCTGTTGATGAGCCCCTTCTACTTTACAAGCACTGAGTAAGCATTACTAATTAAGCCACCATAAACTATACTTTGGTAAAAAAAAATGATAATGATGATGATAGTAATCATGGTGTGATATGTTGAGGTCCTTGTCCCCAATGAAGTTAGTCCATAACTTGGTGGTTGTCATATGAATGACCCTAAAGGTAAATGTACTTATAGAGACTGGTCGTAGAAGGGATATCGAACATCACAATAGTAGGATGGAGAGACCTCCTTAATCATGTAGGTAACCATAATGAATTAAAATTGTCAGTCCTCAATCTTAGTGTAATTTCCATAGATCATAATACAATATGAGAAGATAACAAAGACTTGACGAATGGATAAGATAAGTTCATGTTGGTTTTTTTATATAAGTGTGATGAGGATGTGCTATGCTATGACTCACTACATTAACTCTATCGAGTGAAATAGAAACTTATAGTTGGTTAGAAATTATATCTTAGTATTTTGGGCTATAGCTTGGTGGATTTCAGGGATGAAATCCTCTTTAAGGGGTGGAGTGTTATAACATACCCAACTTTGGGTATCTTACTCATCCCTCCTCTTTCCTTAGAACCAGTTATCAACATAAAATAAATCATTGTTCTAAACAATTATATAAATTGAAACTTAGTTTCAACATGCTTCACAAATATACGCTGCATAAAGGGGCTAAATAATCATAATAAAAACAAATAATGAAGTTTTCCTCTTGACTACTAGTAAGAGTAAAGAATGAAGAAACTAAATTAACATAAGATATTGTGACACATTGGTGTTATTAAAGGAAATAAGTACATAAAATGAATACTTAGATGCAAGTAATGAAATATTATAGGAGACGATTTCAAAAGGTAAATTTGAGACCAAAATCAAATTCCTCATGCCCTAATTGCCCTAAACACCTATATCCAAGTCAATTGAATGTTAATTACTCTCCTAATTTTATTTAAGAGTAAAATATATATATTAACATAAGTTCTAAATTATCAAGGATCTGTTTCCTAGTTAATTAAGCATGTAATGTGACTTCATCAGCGTTACTATTCTTCTCCCTCACGATTATTGCCACGACCCGCTGTAATGGACGATTGCATTCCCCCCTCCACTCTTCCTCCGTCTATTTTTCTCTTCTCCTCCTATCCCTTCCCCCTATTTCTTCTCAAAATGTGTTCTCTCTTCCTTATCACGCTCACCAAAAACCCTACCTGCCAACCTAAGTACACCTTGTGCCTGACAGTGCCAAACACCATTTAGATCGAGCCAACAGTCAGCAGGAAGTGCCACCCCTCCTCTCCTCTTCCTTGTGCCAAGAACCTTGTCTGCCCGACCTCCTTCTCCTTCCATGTGCCTCCCCCTTCCTTCCTCACCACCTAAAAACTTTCCGCCCTTCACTCCTCCTTGCCCCCCTCTTCTCTGTTGTCACCGAGGACAACTAGATGCTATAACTGTGGCCACCTTCTCCAACCACCATGGTGATACCACTACTATCACTGAGTGGGGCTTCCATCTCCAACAACCATGGGAAACACCTCCATCTTCTTACGCCTACATCTCTCGTAGCCCCCTCCATCTTTCTTACTCTTACAGTCACTGCTGCAATAAAGTCTTAAATGCCGCCAATAGGGGTAGTGGTCAACGACCACTCCGACAAAGAATCGTTGTGTCTGACCTGCAAACATTGGAGCCTCCACCTATTCAAACTCATCTAATCCTCTTGATGCAAGCATACATGACAATGCCACATTTGGTAAATGCAGACAACATGCAACATGAGTATGTAAATGATCTGCTGATGAGCCTGTTCTACTTTACAAGCACTGAGCCATCCTCCACAACTTGTTTCATCCTGACCCGTGAACCTGTGGATCACCAACCATGGTGATAACTACAAGATCTGTAGACACCCTGAGCCCGCATCACCACCGTGGTCTTTACCACCTCTCCTCCCTTTCACCCTACACTCGGTGACCATGCATGACATCGAAGTGGTCATAGATTCGCGACCCTAATGGATTCAACCTCGCTTGCACCTCCTCAGATCATCCTCGACTACTAAGAAGGATCGACAAGTCTAATTACATATTGCAACACCATGCCACCAGCAAGTCATCCTCCCCATCCTTCCTTGCATCACAGATCTGTAGCGTACTACACTGCTCTACCTTCTCCTCGATCTCCAAACACCACAAATCTGATGAAGATAAGGAGCAGTTCCTTATGCTAAGCCATCAATCTACCACGATCTTAGCCTTACTGCCGCGACCACCACCAATGTAGCACAATCATAGTTGGAACCCCCTCCTTCTTTCCCCTTCCTTGTGGCATCCTTCTAAAAACCATGCCTGCAGTTGTGAGTAGATGGTTGAAATCTGCTGCCTCTCATTCGATATTGTCACTCATGTTGTCTTCAGTCAATGCCACCACCATCTTTTGATCAGAATAACAAATTTGTCGAAGGTTGTAGGGGTACAACAAATTAAAGGTTAGTTTCTCTTATATGGTTCCAATTTAGAAAGACAATTAGATGATGAACAAAATTGTTAGTCTAATTACATTGGTTACTTTATCTAATCTTGCACCCTCAAAGCTTATACATGAGTAAATTAACATCTATATATAAAATATCTATATTAAGCATTATATACCTACTTTAACTATAGTATTCAGTGAACTAGTTGAGGATGATGTCCTAGTTATTCATTGGGATGAATGTTATATGATTTTATAAGTAGAACTTGGCTATACTAATGAATTAAATTGGCCTGATAAGTTGTTAATAAGTTAATTGAAAACTTAAGGCTTGTTAATAAGAACACTTGGTAAACAAAGAACATTCTTTCCATATATCATGCAAACCTCAGTTATACCTATGTATAAATAAATTTGATAGTGACTAGTGAAGAATATGAGTGTTAGATATAAATCTAACAAGGTTTACTAAGTTGAATGAGATTGAGTATGAGACAAGGGACACTATTAAGAATATTTCCTTGTAAATGTTAGTATATTTGACATTTTGGTTAAGACTAATATCATAATATGATTTCATTTATCTGAATAGTACATAATCTTATTTAGGGCATATTGAAGGATTTGGTAGTAAAATGTGTATACAAGCCTAAATGCTAAATATGATGCATAAGACTATTGTAGGGATATGGGTCATTTGAAACCAACTGGACATATAATATAACCCACAAATGTTATAATCTCTACCTATATAAAGACATATTGGCTCCTAACTTCATGGAGTAAGATTATAAACCCTAATATGCGATTAGGTGATCCCAAATTGGGGTAAACACAATATGTGTATCTATACTAGGAACGTATAGACATGTTTTCTTAGTTTTCCTAACATACCCCATGTGTTCTTAGGGTGAAAGTTTGACTTCTTAGACCATGAATATTCCTATCAAATTAGCCACTGGTCGTGAATATCAGGTATGTACTCTCTATTTAGGTTTGGGCATAATTTGACTTAAATCTTCTTACAATGAGGCATCCTTTGAATATTGCCCCTTTTTATTCATCCATGTTGCAAATTTTTTATTTCATGATATTGAATGAACTGATTTCATGTTTCTTGATGAATACTTTCTTGCCTTGGGTCTACGACCCCACCTTCTTGGTTGTTGTATTTGGAATTATGAATGGTGAATGCAAACTATATTGCCACTCTATTTATGGTTGTTAGATAAATTGACTAGTTAACTATTGTAGATGCTTATGCGTAACCATTAGGGTGTGCTACTTGTACACGAGGTGTGCTACTTCTACCCTTATATATACATAGGCGTACTAATTCTACCTATGGGTGTGTTATTTCTACCTAATATTATATATAGGACAATGGCTCAGTGGTGTCTTAGCCCTACTATAGTTATCTTTAATCAATATATATCTACATGCAAATGATTATGATTGTTGTGATATTGTGAATGGTTAATGGCAAGATGTGTCATATCATATGTTTGTTTACGTATATGCCTCATTCTTTTGGAATTCATCTTCTTGATATATATCTTTTTGTAACTTACTTATCTTTGATGACCATCCTTTTTATGGGAACATCTCTTTTGATCTTTTTACCCATTTAAATGCCCAAAATATTGTTAAATGTACATACTCAGCTTTTGCTTACGCATACTCTTTTGTTTCCTATTTTTCTGGGTGTTCCTTCCACCCAGGTGTAGGTGCTTTGTTGGACAGAGACTCGAGATGATCGTGAGCTCATTGCTGAAACAGATCGAGATAGCCTTGTTACCCTCTACATATGAGCTTTTATGTATATAAGTTTAACCTTTTCATTTTATTTACCACCCTTAGAGTGAGAAAGTTATGTACATGTAAACATTTTGTAACTTTGTAAATAGTTATGTTTTCTGCTGCTTCAATATTTCATGGCTCATATTTGTACCATTGAGTGGGACCACCATTGGGTCCCACTCCTTACACCCTCTGCAGATATGTGATCATTCATTTGTGGCCACACTCCCTAGGTCATAATGGAGGCTTTGGCCCTCATTAAGTCATGGTTGTTGGACCTGACTTAATGTCAAACTGCTCTAGCATCGGTACCACCAACGGGGTGTCAGTGGCACTGAGTAGTTGATCAATTTGTGTCTCCTTGAATCATGTCCATACTATTGACATGTGTGTCAGCAACACTGACTTGATTCTTGTAGAGATCTAGATGTTGAAGTCAGTGGCACGAAGATAATTAATCTTGAGTTCTGATGCTCCCAGATCATGAGTCGATAGCACCAACCACACGGCTTTGGTAGCATCGAGTTTGTCCTCCTTATGTTTTTGTAGATCGTGACGTGTCATCGTCCTGACACATATGTCATTAGCACTGAGTCTGCTCTTTCATTGCTCAAATTATGTAAGAAATAGGGAAACATGACATAAGTCTGAGATATGGATCATAAATTCACATGTTTTGATAAAGGTATTGAATAAATGATGGAATAGTGATTTACAGTATCACAATGTTAAACAATACAAAAACATATCTCAAAGTGAACATGTATGCTAAATAAGTTTAGAAAATGGCATGTGGAAAGCGACAGAAAATCAATGCGTCAATGGTGAGATGGGGCATCAATGTGGAGGAATATATGTTTGTTTAGGGCTTATCTCCCCTAAGCTTGATGTGGTATCACCTCCTATTTCAATAGAACTCGGCTTAATAAAAATTGGTCTTGCCTTATAAGACATGGATGCCTCCTTAGCGATCATGAATGTCCCACTACGAAGTAGAACCTTCACTTGTTCTTGCTAAATTGTTTTAGATTTGGAGAGCACTTGCCACTTCTACAGTTCTTTAATTGGTGGGACTTATACTTTCCGAAAAGTCTCTCTTTCTTTTTGTAGTCCATTTAGCCAAGCATCAAAATCCACTGGTTGTGTCTCATGCATTAGCATG
Organism: Alisma plantago-aquatica; assembly: GCA_963693085.1. Taxonomy (NCBI): domain Eukaryota; kingdom Viridiplantae; phylum Streptophyta; class Magnoliopsida; order Alismatales; family Alismataceae; genus Alisma; species Alisma plantago-aquatica. Next base: position 257,513,031 of record OY856413.1, read on the forward strand.
TGATGTAATAAGTTTGGGCCAGGAGTGTACTTTTATTCTTTACTGGATATAGCACATCCATTCTTGCCATATAAAAAAAAAATCTTTGCTTGATGGTGTTGGTGTGTCATATCTGTATTTCTATGAAAACCTCATTGAGAAGGTCTCTTCAGTTGTGCCACATTTGATACCACCTATTATAATTGAGTCTACAAGATTCTGAGTTGGGTTTCCATATTTTGCTTCTCCCTGTTTGATTATAAAAGTATGCCCCATTTTTATTGATAAATTATCCAAGGATATCCCTCAAGTCATCATCATGTTTTGGACCTTGTCCCCACTGAATTGTCTAGGACCTTGTAGTTGGTGTATGTAATGTTGTTGTGCTTGTGATGGATCATGTTGGAAGTTATTGGGATTTTTCCAAGAAAACTTCATATTTCTCCTCCAATAATAATCATTTATTCCATTTGGCAGTTGTACAAACATACAATCATCTTCCTCTCATCCAAATGAGAGGCATTCTCCTTCTTCTCAAGTTTTCTTGCCAACTTGAATACTTGTGTCTTGAGTTCCATGACCTCATGTGATTCTTAGGCACTTTTTGCTAAGGTTGAACATTCTCACTCCTCACCTCAAGATAGGATCTGACCACATTCTTTAGGATCTCATGACACTTAGATGCCTTATTATTTAGACAGAATTCCACACTAACACTATCAAGTGTGGTCCTCTCCCCTACTTGTAAAATGTGATAAAAGGTCTTGGTTTGTCCATACAAATCAATCACATGATATAGTACTTTTCTTAACGTGTTTGTAATCTTTCTCATATATCTGAATATGATTCATCACCACATTGATTGAACCCATAAATTTTACTGACCAGACTATTAGACTTTTGGGGGAAGGACTATTTTTTTCAAAGTAAACATCTATCACCTCTTCCCATGATCCTATTAAAAAAATGGTGAACTTAAGAACCATGTTTTAGCCGTGTCTATTAGATAATATAGAAATAGTTTCAAATAAATTTAACAGTGGTGGAGACATAGTCTAATTAATCATGTTGCAACTTCCAACAAAACTATTTATGTCCTACTTGGGTTCCTCATTTATGTACATGTGGAAATCTTAGGAGTTGATAAGAGAAACAAGTCTAGGATATATCTTGTAGATCTCCATGTTGACTACTTGCTTCTTAATTGGACCCAATTATGTTGTAATAGACAAGGCTTTGATCTTCTCCCATACTATTTCCTCATCGTATGAGACTATGACATCACTGTTGTTCTCCCCACAGTAAGACATGTCTTCTAATTATACCATCGATTGTTTAGGAATAGCATGCCATCTCTTCCTCAACTTCCAAATCGCCTTAGATGGTGCTAGTAAAGAAGATTCACCATAGTCTGTAGGTTGTTTTTGGACCATGAACATGTACCTGAAAAAGGAAATTGGTTGTCATGATCACAAGAAACAACCAATGGAAAAGATTTTCCAATTAATATTTAGTTATAAAGAAAAACTAATAAAAAGAAAAAGTAGCCTAGAGTGGTCGATCTCAACACTCATAATTCCATAATTCTAACTTGTAGATTCCCCAACAACGACGCCAAAAACTTGACACGACTTAAGTGCACATGTTAAATGCAAGTGTATGCATCGGAGTATTAAAGAGACTCAATGAGGCATGAATGTTCAACTCAGGGAATCTGGACAATTAGAAAGTACTACTAATAGAAGCTGATCAATTAAGCAGAATAAGTGATTTTATTGGTTGATTAGAAACTAAGAAAGAAAATTAAAAGTGAAGTAAAGTGAATGTAAGATTAGATGGAAGGATTCTTTAGGATACCAATTTGACCTTGGTGCCAACCTATACACGCATTCTATTAGACCAACACATCTTATTCTGCTTCCTTGTATTAAACGTTTGTAGCTTGTACTCGCTTCTTTCCCATCATAACACATTGTTTAGCCTAGTTACTTATATGATTTCACAACATCGACATAAGAGACTAAATTATAAGAACTATCTCTAGACAATTATTTCATAATGGTTAACCCTATTTGGCAGCAAGTTATTGGTTCTGATGATAATGACTTTTCTAAATGTTAGCCCCACTTTTTGTAATAATTAATAGTCCATTGCAAACTTATGGTGATCCAACATAAATCGTGTAGTTAAGATTTTTTGTTATTAAAATCCGAAGTAAAATATTGTATTATATTTAACCAAAATATGGGCATGCATAGAATTAACATCGGGTTACTCCCTGGTCCCAGAGAATTGGGATTTAGCCCCTTATACTCAACAAAGAATCAAAATAAGGGATGGAGGAGAAGAAAGACATAAAAAAGTCTTGAAGGGTTGCCCTGGTCTCTTTGTGTCCTCCTGCTTAGGCTATGGTTCCTTCAAGGATGGTTGATGGGATAACCTCTAGATGAGATGCCTCTAGTGTGGTCTCCATCTCTCCCGAATGGGATGCCTTGCTCGCCTTGCCCTCTGATGAGATGCATCCAGGTGGCTGCCCCCCTTTAGTTTATATAGGAGAAAATAGGACACCACTTGGCCAAAGACTGTCAGTTATGTCATGTTATAATCTTGATCGTAAGATAATGTCGGTGCCACCTACTTCTTTACTTTCATTACAAAACAAGGGTTCAATTCCCAGTACCACCACCTTGGGTCGGCAATATTGAGTTTCTTTTGATGTTTGCCTCATTTCTTCTCAATTCTTTTTTTCCTATTGTCAATTCCTTTTCTTCTCATGTTAGTGCCACTAAATTTCTTCTATTTTTTCTCAATCAAGATTGCAATAAAGAAATAATATTTTAGCCAAATACTAAAATGGTAAATACATGTAAAATGAAAAATATTGACGCACAATGGCCATTTAGGCAATTTTGGAAAAATGTTCATAAAACACATGAATATAGTAGAAGTATCCTAAAAACATGCCTAAACATGTCCCAATTTTGGTAAAGAAATCATCTACATCAAGCATCAACATTAGCTACATGTTGCTCAAATCCCAAACTACGGGAGCAGAGACCAAACTTTGATCCCCATCCTAAAAGACTTCTACATATCTGACCTAGTGATTTTCATAGATGAGAGTTAAAACCCTTAAAGGAATAAGGTACCACTTCTACTGAGAAACAAAGGGATAGAAAGACAAAATGAGAAATCACTCAATATAAACCCAAAATTCTAGCATTTTGGCATCTAAAAGATATGATGACACCACCCAAAACAAAACTAATGAATACATGTCTAGATAATGGAGAATCATGGACTATGACCACACAAACAACAAACATGAAGGGGAAAAGGGAAAATAATCATTCAATTATGTTTGGAGACTCCTTTTGAGTCTTCCAATGGTGCCATTGTGCTCCAAGAAAGCTCTAATAACCTTTGTGATGGGCTCCAACAAGCTCCAATCAATACATCTACATGGAGGGGCTGACGTAACTATGATGAGGAAAGCCACCCTAAATTGTCACAAAGAACCTAGCAGTCGTCTGGGCCCTAGCAATTTGGTTGTACTAGTTCTAGGCATTGAGATGAAATCTGAGGACTCCAAAAGGAGGTTGCAACCAAAAACAAAGCACACAGCGGTATCCTAATAGATTGTCATAGGGGCAAGGGTTCTTAGGGGTAAACAAATCTAGAGGAATACATGGTGTAACTTATCTTTAGGTTTGGAAGAGCTTCAAGCTATTGAAAGTCAAAACTAAGAACAAAGATGAAGGGGGAAGATAGATTGCTATATAGTCATTGATACATAGAAAATGACAACAACATAAACTCATGATAGGCTCTCAAGGGTGGTGGGGAAAGAATTAATAGGCAAGGGTGAGGAGAGAAGGAGATAGGGGATAGGCTAGAAAGAAGGGGGGTAGGTGGAGGTAGGAGACAAGTTGTTTGCCATCAAATTGCTACTAGTATAGTGAGAATATAGGGGATAATATCTAGACCTTTGCTTGGTATTCTAAACAAGAAAATGAAATAAATATACATGTTACATCCATTACACATGAAATGTTAGAGATATCAACACATTAAGTGTAACGAACCCGCATCCCGGTAACCCCCAATTAAGGGAGACTAAGAGGTCAGAGTCGTTATCCCAATTTTTTAGGATCAATGGTTCGACAAATAATCAATAATAATTATAAAATTCTACCAATACTATACTGAAAGCTAGAATAAAATATAACTTTGCATACCTTTTTCAAAAACTTGGATATCTACTTCTATCCACATCTTGAATATATTCTATATAATCCTCCTTGCACTTTATTTCTTATTTTCACAATCTGTCACTTTACTGTTTGTTCTTTTCAGGGTTGTACCTAAAACGTCGACAAACAAAACGTCAGTTAGCATATATGAATATGATGGTATGTGGGGACAACCAAAATTTTACAAATATGGATAACAATCTAAATATCACAATCAAGTTAATTAACAAGCCAAATTACACTTTCAATGTGACATTCTCCACCACTTTTTCCCTAACCCTGACATGCCCACCTTAGGGTTTCTCTTTTTCCATTGACTTAAGGCCACCTTCTCAATCCCGAGCTTGGTGCCTAGGGTCACCCTTCATAGTGCCCATTTAGTCACTTTATAAGACCACCTTCTCAATCCCGAGCTTGGTGTCTGGGGTCACCACTCATGGTGCCCATTGGTCTTCCCTCTTGGGCTTGACCTTTGGCATCATCCATCAAGGTGGCATGTAGGTGCGAGAATACACACATACTTTTATTGTGATAATCATAGTGACTTTACGATTTGCAAGTATGAACATCCAAACTGATAAGTTGCATTCAATGCGATGAATCATCCTGGAAACCATTCAGGAAACTAATGTGATTAACCATAATTAACCACATACCTAATTTGGAAGTCTCAAGGATTGTAAGTAGAATATCTAATTAATCAAACAGCCAACCAAGCTAGGCAACCAATCACCCCAATCAAACATGCACAACAAGAAACCTGGAAAACATGTGCAATCTAATTACTCATATGTTCATCATGCACTTACTTTATTGAATTGGAATTCCCTCCTAGGGTGTGCCTAAGTTGAATTAGGGTTTTCCTTAACATTCTTTATAGTCATCTCTTAAACTTTACCTTTTAGGTCAACTAAACCCTAAAACATTGTTTCCATGTTCCAAAACCCTAATTACTTAGTCATTCATATCTAAGCCTCTTTATTACCAATCTGGCTTACGATTAGTTGTAACTTCATCTTATACATAAGATTTCAAAACATAGCTTAGTAAAGTCATAAACACCTAGATTAGGGTTTCTAGGTTTTCAAGTATATCTTCACTCATATGAGACTTTATAACATCCTTTTTACATATTAAAACTTCATCTCTTTAAGTTATATATTCCAAGGCTTCTTAATTAAACTTTAGATCAATATGTCTCTATTTATGATATTCATATTCTCGAAATAAAAGTCATTAAAGTCATATTACTCAACGTTAGGGTTTTTAGGCTCATTATTGCACTTTCTTAGTCATAGCACCCTAATTAAGCAAATCATGGGTTTTTAAACTCAAATCAGATTCATATTATCCATTTTATGCCAAAAGGATAAGTGTTGATTCATAATACCAACTTAAGTAATTGAACTCATCCCTAATCAACATCTAGGGTTTTGATTACACTTAAAGTATTAAAGTTACTATCTTTATGTACTTTTCAAACTAGGAGAAAAACTAGTCTGTAATAGTATTTTTATTGGATTCCTTGTATTTTTCTAAGCAACTTTCATGTTTTAACTTTATTCATCGGAGCTCCCTATCAAAAGTTGTGATTGTTGCAAGTAAAACCCTTTTTCTGGAATATTTGACAGAGAAAAGATATTTACCAAAAATGTTAGGTCGCTCGATCGGTGGTCCGTTTTGACTACACGGGATCAAACGATCCCCGTCGTGCGCCCCCACTATCTTGATCGCACGCTGCTGCCTCAACACCGATCCATTGGATCTGTTACGAGCCCACGATGGACTTTAATCTGATGGCTGCTATCTCTCATCCTTCTTCTTCTTCAAGAACCAGCCTGCGGTGGTTCCACGGCGGTGCTCTCGCCAGAGAGAGGCCGATTTTGAGAGGGACAGGGAGCTAAGGGCCTGGAAGTAGCTGTTCGAGTTCGTAAGGAGGTGAGGAGTCGAGTGGGGATATATATAGGATGTGAGGGCTCCTCTGGGGTCCCTTTAACCCCGTCGCCGCCCAAGATATCAGCCCTAATGGGTGTTCTTTCTAGAACTCTCGAACCACCCTAAAAGTTAGGTTGGTTGAGCATGGAATCATGTCCCAAAGACCCTCGTGGTCATGGATTCTAGCTTGGTATCTTGTGATCCAAGAAAATCGACTTGGAAAAACTCATTTTTCCCACTCCCTTTCCTTCTGCGAGTTGAGGTGGAAGATGCACATCCACCGTCAGATCGGTGGTCCTTTGGACCACACAGATAATCTGATGGCTACCATCGCCCCCCTTTGTTTCCAACTCTTTAAAACCAAGAAAAATATGTATTAAATAAAGGGAACTTGTAAAAATCATATCTCTCTCCTCTTTTACCATTTTCTTCTCAAATTTTAGGGAAAACTCCATCTTGGCATTATCTACACGTGTATAAATTTTGACACCCAAATTCCAAAGGAAAAAGGGTATTTCCTTTGCATGCAAGTTATTCATTAATAAAACCAAATTAATTGGTATTTACTCTTTCTTTTACCATTATCTTATCATATTGGATTCCTTGGACCTCAAGGAACCCTAAAGGCATGAAATCCCATTTTAGGAAAATATTCCTTTGCCTTTTCTCTTATCCTTTATCCTTTTCTTACTTATTTCTTTATTAAAATATTTATTTTCAAGGATTTCTCCTTATCTTTCCTTTCTTTTTTCCTATTTTCCTATTTCTTTTATTAGAAATCATATGTAAATGAATTTTACTCATTTGTGGCCATTAATGCCACTTTTGAGATATTTCCAAGTATTTCTCATAAATACTTTTGCTTAATACCCATTATCATGTATCTTTTTTTCCATTATTTGGACTATTCCTCTTTTCTTCTCTTTTATATTCATCAATGGATTAATCTAATAATAGGAACCACGAAGTTCCTAATGTAAGGGAGATTTGCAAAGAAATCCCTTCTTTAAAGCAAAGCATGCAACCTTTTTAATTAAGTCCAAATTCACAAAATCATTATATTTCAATTATGAAAACACATGTAAAATTGGGGTTGTAACATCCTTCCCCTCCTATAGGAATTTTGCCCTCAAAATTACACCAGGCACACAAACAACAGGATAAGCCTTTCTTATGTCCATCATGGCTTCCATGTGGCCTCACCCTTTCCATGGTGCTTCCCAAGAACCTTCATTATCTCATATTCTTCCATCTGAGTTCTTTCTTACCTTGGTATATCGTACCCTCATAGGTGACTCAGGACATTTTAGCCTCTCATAAAGCTGAATAGGTTCATGGCTCAGCACATGGCTTGGGTACCTCACATAGTTCTCTAGATCAGACTTGTGGAACACATCACACATCACATTATCCTAAGGGGTAAGGCTATAAACAGGCATCTCCACCAATCCATCTCAAATGGATCCATGTATCGGGGACTCATCTGTCTCAGTTATAACTCAGAGGGGTCAGATTCTCATATCACATACTCTCCCACAGTGAACTACATGTCAGTCTGCTTTGCATCAGCTCACGACTCATATTTCCCATGGGCTCTCTCTCAGCCATTGCATGATCAAAGCGACTTCATCTGCACACTCTGTGGTTCTTTTATGACCTTTGTGAGGCCCCTTCACCAACATCATCTCAAAGAAGTGGTGACCGACACAACCTCCCTTATAGAGCTTCTTTAAATCCCAACACCAGCTATGGTGGTTATCATCACATCTTACAGAGGACAAGAATTGTCTCCATGTATCACCCTGAACAAGCACATATGCTCTCATCAGACCCTCTAGTCTGGATCATACTAACCATTAGTTAGGGGTAATAAACTGTACTATCATCGAGTTCTTCATGCACCTACTTCCACCGCATGGAAGTGAATCTTTAGATTAAACTCAAGAACTCGCATCATGGTGTAGTTGAACCATCTCTCTATCTCATATCTAGTTCAACCGGATCTGTCCCTTGACAGTATTCTCTCTTTCTTATGTCATCTAGGTAAGGCGATCTACCATAACCCAAATTGCATCTTGACCTTCTATGGTCCATGGGAAACTTACTACACATCCATAGTGATGAACTCCCATTCTCTCTCGGGGACTCTTCATCCTCTTTATCAACTCATTGGGTTACTGGTGTTCATCCTTCACCTCATGGCGACGAGCCACATGCATCTTTGTACACTTTTCATCTTAGGCATCAAAGTATTGCTACCACTTATTATCTTAGTAGTACCATGGTGTATGGTGATCTTAAAATCATGATCTCATGTATGTCATGATTTCTCAAGAATAATTCCCCAGAACCACTAAACCACTTTAGTTGGGTTTCATCACCTTATTTTCCAAAGAAGTGTATCTGAGGTTCTACCACCATCCTTTCATTGCATCCAGGCCTAGGCTAACCAAACGACCATTAACTTGCTCAACAGATCTCGTTACATCTGAGTGTTAGCCAAACATATCTTCTTTTTCAAACATAGGGCTAACCTAACAGCCTCTTCTGGTTTCTAGCTAAACTAGACAGCTGCATCTCAACCAGAGCATCCATTACCACTTCACATCCTTAGGTATAAGGTAATGTTGAAGACATACACCTCCATGTATTTCACTTATCATCTCATCTCGAACTCTAAGTTTATCTCCATCAAGAAAACTATGAGCCCATCCTCTTGGTTATCAAACTCAACCTTGTATCACTTGCAAATTCCACATAGCTCATGTTACAACATCCTCACAAGATGACTACCTTAAAACTCTTGGTGTTTGTAAACCATCCATGTATCATTCACTCCACAAGGGTATGTTATCATCTCTGTCCTCATACCTCATAGCAACGTTCCAACTCACATCATCTTTATCCTTGGTGTATTGAATGTGTACTGTCCTATCTCTCACTCCCATAATAAGAGGAAATAAGCATTTGGCGACTGTCCAAACTCAAAGTTCTTCATGTTCCAAGAGTGGAGCTGGTACACCCCACATTGCCAGTACACCTTCAAATCTAAGTTGAAACGTGCAACTTATGTCTCAACATCACAATCATTTCGATATCAAAGTTACTTCCATGGAAAACTAGTCTCGAGCCTACTTGGGTCACCACACAATCCTCAGTCATCTCCTCTAGGTCTATAGGGTGCCAACACTTTTGGGGTCATCCCTCTTCCCTTATGCATCCAAAGAGTGCCCTACTTGTAACATCCCTGACCTGGGTTATGCCTTAACCCTAGATGTTTTGCTTAATAAAGTTAATTATATGCTTGCTCTTATTTCTTGAAAAGTAATTAAGGCTCAAGAGGAACTTATGTTTTAATTTTAGTCCTTTTTGAATAATGTTGGAACATTGTTTTGCTTGTTTTGGACTAAAGTGCAAATTACCCAAGTTGAGGGGTTAACTTGCAAATGTTACATGATAAAATGTTTCTCAGATGTTGAAGCATCATAAGAATGAGAATGATTCAGAGGTATGGCTTGTGACATCCTGAGTACTAAGAAAGAGCTTGTTAAGCCATGTTTGTGCATTAAAACCTAGTTTTGGTGTAATGCGCAAATTACCCAAAACCTAGGGTTCAATATGCAAAATACCACCTATAGAGAGTCCCTCATATTTTTTGGCATCATGTAGAGAAAATAAAATGAGAGGGGCGTCTCATTTGAATCACTTTGGAGGAGAGAGAATCTTGATATTAAAATAATCAAGATTTAAGCATAATTGGAACCCTAATTCAATTTAATGCAAAAATAAATATATTAATTGAATTGCCCTTCAACCAAAAATAGGATGGTTGAATTTACATCAGTGTGAACGTCCTTGTTCCTTTCAAAGTCCACGAAATATCTAAAGTGAGTGGAGAGTCCACTCACATTAATAAAAGGAAAAGTAATATCCACTCAATTTTGGATATTATTATTATAATGGTTAAGGTGTTTAATTTGCTTTCTTTTAATTCATGGATAATGAAGAGGAATTACAAGGTGGAGGATATGGATTCGTATGCAAGGGATGGAGGGGAGTATGTGGCACCGATTTTGGAAGAGTTGAAGGGATTATTATATCACTTTCTCTCTCATTGAATTTCCTAATAAACATCCCATTTCCAATCCAAATGAAAGGCTTTTTCGATCCCTTTTTATTTCCTTGCTTTGGTTGAACACAAGAGAGATAAGGAGAAACAGGAGGACGTGCCCCAACCTGTAGGTAAGCTCCATAGTCATTTTCAACCTTGATTTCATGGTGGAAATCAAAAATCAATGCTTGATTTCTTCTTTTCTTCATTCAATCTTCAACTTTAGCCAATCCTTTCACTCAAAGACTTGAGAACGGACCTTGGGTAGTTGAGATAGATTCATTCACCATTGGATACGTGGAGCTTGAAGCTTGGATTCAATTTTAAAGGCGGGTTATATAACTTGAGCCCTTAAATGTCATTATTGCTTGCAAATTATTCAATTTGTGTTGAACCTTTCTACTCTCTCAATTTCCTTTTAATTAGTTATTGAAATCCCCATAAGAATCACAACTAATTTCGAAGGTTTGAAGCTTGAAATTGATGATGTCATCTTAAGCACACACCTCAACCAAGGAAGGGGCAAACGGTTTGCAAAACCGAATGAGATAATTCAGTTTCAAAACTGATTGAATTGATTCGGTTTCAAGACTGAATGGGCATTTGAGTTCAAGACCGAATGGGTAGTTGAACATAAAAACTAATGGGTAATTTATTCAAGACTGAATGGGTAATTGTACCCAAGACCGAATGGGTAAATTACTTCAAAACCAAATGGGATATTGACTTCAAGCTCGAATGGTTAATTAAGTCCAAAACCGAATGGGTAATGGGTCTCAAGACTGAATGTGTAAATTAAATTCAAAACCATTTGGGGTTAATTGTTGATTTGATTTATGATGATTTAATGGCTCAAATTGATTTTATTATAATTAATTTTAGAAGGATGATCAATGGATTGCAAACCCTAATCGATTGATTGAAGAATCTCTAATTGAATTGGATCGATTACTTGGTTGATGGTTCAAACGGTCTCAAGACCATTTGGAGTTCAAAAGTTGTGATGGATGGTTGAAGATCCAAGGGTTGTAGTTGGATAACTTTCAATAGTTCAAATGATAATCGATTCAATAAAGCAAACCCAAAAATCAATCAATTGGTTGGAGGAAAGCCTAATTGGTCCAATCGGTTTCAAGGTGGTTTGGACCAAACGGACTTGAGACCATTTGAGATCAAATGGTCCTCATACCATTTGAAGGATAAGGAGGTCAAAACCGTTTGAGGTTCATTCAATTTCAATTGAGCAAACGGTTTCAAAACCGATTGAAGAAGTTAGGGCAAGATCGATTGGAGGTCAAGCACCTCAAGACCATATGGAGATATAATTCAACCAAGACCGTTTGAAGGTCATGTGACTCCAAGACCGTTTGAAGGTCAAGGAGGTCAAAACCGTTTGAAGGTTCAAAAGTAACAAAACCTTTTGGAGATCTAATAGTGTCAAAGCTATGAAAGATTAATCAACCCCATAATTGTTGATGATGTTTATCAAAGGTGATTAATTACAATGGTTGTACCTTCAAGGTACTTAAGTGATTAGTACCTTTTGAATGGTCAATCTTTGATGCTTACAGAAGCAACATCCCAACATACTAAACTAACTCTAAGTGTGTATACCTAAATGAGGAGTTGACCTAATCTAATTAAGTTTGAAGTGATCAACATCCTAGAAAGGACGAGAGAGAGAGGAATCCATACATGAGTGATAAACATATAGTGATTAATCCTCAATACTTTCAATATGACTAAAATATGTAGTTAGGGTATGATCCTTTATAAAGAGATCATGAAACCCTAATTGAGAAGTTTGATGAACCCTAACCCTAACCTTTTTTTTAAAAAAATAGAGTTATGGTGAAACCCTAATTAAGGGTGATGTCATGTGAAACCCTAATTAAGGGTGATGTCATGTGAAACCCTAATTAAGGGTGAAGTCATGTGAAAACCTAATTAAGGGTGATGTCAGGTGAAACCCTAATACAAAGATGTGATGTGAACTCTAATCCCAGGGTGATGCTATATTATGCTATATGAAAGCCTAATATGAAATTCTAACCCTGATATAGGGTAAAGGTATGTGAAGCTCTAATCTTGGGTTATAATGCATGAAACCCTAATGTTGGGCAATATGATGATAAACCATAACCCTAATTTGGGTAATGGGATGAGTATTCCTAATTGACATGAATTGGGAAATCCTAACTCTAATGATGGAATAGTGATGCTACTCTTACATCACATAGTGCTAATATGTAATTGATATAACTGTTATCATGTGTACTAATCATGCATGTATCCTAAGATGTTGGACATAGCCAGGTATGAGCTATGATGTTTTATTATTGAAATTGTTTTATGGGCCTCGTGAATCCATAATATGCCTTGTTGCCTAGTAAGAGGTATCAAGAGGTTAATGGGCTTTAAGAGCCAAGTGAGATGCCTATATTGCAAGTATCATGTTTACCTTGGTCAGATGACCTAAAGGTATTAGTTACCTGATAAGTGGTAACAAGTGTTCTTTGATGAATTGAGGGTTTGAATACCTATATTCCATAATCATGATGATGAGATGTTAAGGGATATGAATACCCTTGATGTAACAAGGGATTGCGATCCCAATGTTTTATAAGACTAGAAAAGGACTTGATAGAAATAATACTCGTTCTTTGTTGCATTTGTTATAATGATTTATGTTTGAAAACCTGACTGATGCTAAAAGAATATAGTAAGATACTTAATTAATCAAGTGAAATCTTATCATGTAGAGCCCTGACCATAGATCCATCATCCTCAGTAACTGGTGATGGTGAAATAGGTTTTCCTACGGGAACTCCTGGAGGGCATACTATTGAGTATGTGGGGGTTATGGGCACGAATATCCTTACGCCATAATGGAGGAATTGATGTGAGGTAAACATTAAATCTCTCAATCCTTCATTATATATGTCAGGATGGATGTATCACTAATCTCCCGAATGTCAGGATGGATGTATCACAATTCTCCTGATGATGATCAATGTCGGATCGATGTGAGATAAATATGAATTCTCTCGATTGTGAAGAGAGTACAACATGTCATTGTAACTCTATAGTGAAGTTGCTAGTATACCCTTGAAAGCTATTTAGCAAAGACACAAGATGTCCTGCATTTGGTCCTCACACTGAATGAGGAAGATGAGGTCATGGGAATCTGGCTCTTCCATTGACCTATGTATGGTACCGATTTCGATTTCACAATGTTCAGTTGGAGAATGAGCGGTATACCTCATCTCCTCAGGGCTTAAGTATGACTGTAAAATATAATCAGCCGTGTAGCGTATTTGCTTAAGATTGAAATACGAGAATCATTGGTTGATGCTATTTTGCTTAGTATATCTTAGATGGATAAATGTTATACATGTTCTTCATATTCCTTATTGGATAAATGACATACTGCTTTATCAAGATACAAGCTGAATTACTTTGAAGAAGAACATTGCACTAATATCCTTAGATAATTGATTTATCTGCTGTTAAATACTTATGATTCTTCTGCTTAGTTTTATTCTATTAATTGTAATAATAATATTTCTGGCGGAGAGTTATATCTCCCGCTGGGACAATTTCAATTGTCTCACCCCCGTGGGATCCAACTTTTTAGGTAGACGCAGAAGAAGAAGCAAAAACCCTACAACGGGGGAAGAACAACAGCAGCAACAGGGACATCAGTGACATCCAGGTGGAGACACTGGTTGTCATGCTTTGTATATAGAGTCCTATGTGTCGTCTCTGTACTCTCAGGTCCTCGAAGTCAATAGTTAGTTTAATGAACCAATCTGAGATTTTGGCTTGACGCCTCAATGTTTTTATGATGCCTATGTACAGTTTTAACAGGGCAGTTAATGTATGTGATCCTCGAGAAGGAATGGTACAAGAGATGTACTTGTGAACCAGAATGTAATTGAATTACTTCGGTTCTTTTTGAAAGATTTTTTCTAATGTATAGATTTCTTTGAAAAAGGTTTTAATTTTTAGTGATTTTAGTAATCCGCTGCAATTGATCGCTTCTGCTTAAGTAAATTATGTTTTTGAGAGTTTGATGCCACAAGTTTAGTGGTATCAGAGTGAGAGGTTCGCTGAGTCTACAGAGACATATGATTAAGGTTGTTGAGTCTGTTCTAATATCATCCAGTAATCTGATAGTGTCTTCTGCTCATATAGGAGGAGAAGAACTTAAAGATGTCTGTATCACACGAAGAACATGTTGCGGAGACCAGCGTTGCTACACCAGGAAGAGGTGCAAGGGACCAGAATAGGGAAGAACTAGTGCCTGAATATCCTCAGCTTAACCAAGCTACACTGGAGAACCCAACCTTCCATGATCTGTTTAGGCAGTTCATGGAAACCATGATGCATATGGAAGATAGGATGCCACCACATGCACCTAGGGCACCAGCTCACCATGAAGGATAAGGAGCCAGCAAGACTTTTGAACGACTTCGCCGGGTTGGAGCCACAAAATATGTTGGTACAGCTAACCCAACATATGCAGATATGTGGCTGACTGGGCTGGAGAAGGCCTTCAGAATCCTTAATATCTCAGAAGTTGAGAAGGTGAGACATGTGGTGTACCTTCTGAAAGGGAGTGATGGCCACTGGTGGACTATAGAAGAGGGCAAGAGGCCAAGTGTTGAGATCGGATGGGAAGAATTCCGACAAGAATTCGTCAATAGGTACTTCCCTAAGACATTTCTAGATGAGAAGTTCTCTCAGTTTGAGAGGTTAAGGTAAGGACCAATGAACATTAGCGAGTATGAAGCTAAGTTCGTGGAGCTTTTGCGGTTCTGTCTGCATATGGCAGCTAATGACGAAGAAAGAATTCAGCGTAAGGGGTTGAATGCTGATTTGACCACTCCTGTGTCTGCCTTAGAGAATAGGGAGAGGTTCACCACCTTTGTGGAGTCCATGAGACGGATAGAAAGGTCGGTGACTGAGAAGCATCAGACTAAGAGTAAGAAGGTGTATACTCAGTTTCAAGGACAAGGGTCCAAAAGTTTCAAGAAACTGAGATTTTATGCACCAATAGCACCACCAAGATTCAATACCCAGACACAATGGATGTCGAGTAGGGGTAGAGGCCATAGTTTACCACCAAAAGGAGCCCACAACTCAGCATTAGTGTCGGTAACAGGACCACCCATGCCACATTTGGGGAACATAGGTTGTTTTATATGTGGAAAGATGGGGCATTTGATGAAAGATTGTCGAGCTAGAGAAGCAAGTGTGACTCAACCTCAGAGGCAGAGTCAGCAAGGCTCTCAGAGGCGACAGTTTTTGAGTGGCGCTAGAGGACGTGGACAAGCATCCCAAGCTGGTTCATCGGCACCAAACAACCGAGCACAAGGTCAACAACAAACAATGACGAGATTCTATGCAATGAATCAACCCGAAGCAGTAGTCAACCCTCGAGTTGTAACAGGTCAGATGGAACTATTTCATTCGGATATGTCTTCATCCTGCTTCATATCTATTTTAATTGATCCTGGTGCTATGCATTCCTTTATCACTCGAAGAGTGATTCATGATTGCAATATGACAGCTAGTCATAGGGCAGAAAGCTTGTTATTAGAAACTCCTTTGTTGGGATTTGTAGTGCTGCGGGAGGTGTGTTCTCCCTGCATTCTTTCCTTTTCTGAACATTGCATTCAGGTGGATCTTATACCACTTGAGATGCACGGGTTCGATATAATCCTTGGGATGGACACCCTAGAAAAGTATAAGGTCGTCTTGGATTGTGATTCCAAGCAAGCTGTGTTCACAGATGATGGTGACACATGGATCTTATAGGGGATAGAAAGATTCTTCCAACCTATCTTGTGTCAGCTATGGTAGATGAAAAGCTGATGAGACAAGGATGCTTTGCATTCTTGGCACATGTGGTAGACACCACAATGGAGAGCCCTAATCTCTCTGAAGTTCTGATAGTTAGGGAGTTTGAAGATGTATTCCCTGAGGAACTTCCAGGTGTACCTCCGCCCCGAGAGATTGATTTTGAGATTAATCTAATCCCATGCACGCAACCAATAGCACAAACACCATATAGAATGGCACCTACTGAGATGGCAGAGCTTAAGAAACAACTACAGGAGTTGCTTGAGAAGGGTTTCATCTGACCGAGTACTTCCCCATGGGGTGCTCCAGTTCTCTTTGTTAAGAAGAAGGATGGATCGATGCAATTGTGCATTGATTACAGACAGTTGAATAAAGTAACCATAAAGAACAAGTATCCTCTGCCGAGGATCGATGATCTGTTTGATCAGTTGCATGGTGCAACTATCTTTTCTAAGATAGATCTGAGGTCGAGATACCATCAGTTGTGTATCAAGGAGAGTGACATATCTAAGTCTTCTTTTAGGACAAGGTATGATCACTATGAGTTCATAGTTATGTCGTTTGGACTAACTAATGCACCAGCTGCCTTCATGGAACTCATAAATAGAATCTTTCGACCTTTTCTTGATCGATTCATAGTAGTCTTCATAGATGACATCTTGGTCTATAGTAGAGATGCTTAACAGCATGAGAAACACCTCCGTCAAGCTTTAACTTTGCTAAGAGAGCATAAGTTGTATGCTAAGTTTAGCAAATGTGAGTTCTGGTTACCAGAAGTTTGTTTTCTAGGACATGTAATATCTGCCTCAGGTATCCGTGTTGATCTTAAGAAGGTAGAATTTGTCCTGCAATGGAAACAACCAAAGACACCAACAGAGATACACAGTTTCCTAGGGCTGGCAGGATATTACAGGAGGTTCATTAAGAACTTCAATTCTATAGCTTTACCCCTAACCAAGTTGACCAGGAGGGAGGTTCCTTTTATCTGGAGTGACAAGTGTCAACGTTCCTTCCAATTGTTGAAAGAAAGGTTAACAAGTGCACATGTGCTAGTGTTACCTGAGCAAGGGAAGGGGTACATAGTTTTTTGTGATGCATCTAAGAATGGTCTAGGATGTGTGTTGATGCATGATAATCAAGTGATTTCTTTTGCCTCTTGACATATTAAGAAACATGAGGAGAATTATCTGACACATGATCTAGAACTAGATGTTGTGGTCCATGCTTTGAAGATCTAGATAAATTATGGAGAAACATTTCAGATTTTCACGGACCATAAGAATCTAAAATATATATTTTCACAATATGAGTTGAACATGAGACAACGTCGTTGGATGGAATTAATTAAGGCCTATGATTGTACAACTGATTATCATCCAGGGAAGGCTAATGTAGTGGTTGATGCACTAAGTAGAAAATCATCATCACCAGCCTTAGATAAAGCACAATTGAACTCCTTAGTGTGCTCTAAGAGAGATATGCTTATCTCCTTGAGGCAAAACAATGTACAGCTTAAGGTATCGTTGTTAGCTGGATTGTTAGCTGAGATGCAAGTGAAACATACTCTGAGACAGTAGATTAAAGAAGCACAACAAGTTGATATTGTGGTTTAGAAGATCATGTCAGAGTATGGTAGTGAGAAATGGGATGGCTTTCATGAGTTAGAGGATCACGTAGTCTGTTACCATAGTAGGATGGTAGTACCTGATGCCAATGACTTAAGGAAGTTAGTCTTGGAGGAAGCCCATTCTTCGATGTATGCAATGCATCCATGAAGCACCAAAATGTATCATAACTTGAAGGATATGTATTGGTGGCCAGGATTGAAGAAAGATGTTGTTGAGTTTGTTATGTGGTGTCTGGTGTGTCAGCAAGTTAAAGCTGAACATCAAAAGCATGTAAGACAATGCAACCTTTTCCTATACCACAGTGGAAATGGGATCATGTGACCATGGACTTTGTGGTTGGTTTGCCTAGAACAACAAAAGGTCATGATTCCATATGGGTGATAGTTGATAGGTTGACTAAGACAGCACATTTCCTTCCTGTCAAAACAACCTACATTGCTGAGAAGCTGGCACAGATATATGTAGATGAGATGGTGTGGTTGCATGGGGTCCCAACTACTATTGTTTCTGATAGAGGTCTCCAGTTCACGAGTCATTTTTGGGAACAACTACATAAAGCTTTGGGTACACAATTAAGGTTTAGTACAACCTTTCACCCACAGACAGATGGACAATTTGAGAGGACCATACAAACTTTGGAGGATTTGCTTAGGGCATGTGTCCTTCAATTTGTAGGGAGTTGGGATCTACACCTGAGCTTGATAGAATTTGCTTATAATAATAGCTATCAGCACAGTATTGATATGGCACCATATGAAGCATTATATGGTAGACGTTGTAGATCTCCTTTGTGTTGGTATGAAACAAGAGAATATCAACTTTTGGATCTTGAGCTTGTGCAGCAGACAACTGAGAAGATTAAAGTAATACAACAACAGTTAAAGACTGCACATGATAGACAGAAGTCGTACGCCGACAAATGATGAAGACCTTTAGAATTCCAAGTTGGAGACAGAGTATATCTCAAAGTCTCACCTTGGAAAGGTGTCCTTAGATTTGGAAGGAAGGGAAAGTTAGCTCCTAGATTTATGGGGCCTTATCCAATAATTGAACGGATTGGAAAGGTAGCCTATAAGCTGGAGTTGTCACCTGAGTTGCATAAGTTGCATCCAGTGTTCCATATCTCCATGCTGAGAAAGTGTCACCCTAACACATAGTCAGTTTTGCAACCTATGGAGATAGAATTAAATGATGACATATCATATGTTGAAGGACCTGTGATGATCCTTGATAAAAGAATTAAAAAGCTGAAAAAGAAAGATATATGTCTAGTGAAAGTTCTCTGGCATCATCATGGCATTGAAGAAGCTACATGGGAGCTAGAGGAAGAGATGAGGAGGAAATACCCTTCTCTTTTCTCTTGATGATTTCGGGGACGAAATCCCTGTTAGGGGTGGATAATTTGTAACATCCCTGACCAGGGTTATTCCTTAACCCTAGATGTTTTGCTTAATAAAGTTAATTATACGCTTGCTCTTATTTCTTGAAAAGTAATTAAGGCTCAAGAGGAACTTATGTTTTATTTTAATCCTTTTTTAATAATGTTGAAATAATGTTTTGCTTATTTTGGACTAAAGTTCAAATTTCCCAAGTTGAGGGGTTAACTTGCAAATGTTACATGATAAAATTTTCCTCAGATGTTGAAGCATCATAAGAATGAGAATGATGCAGAGGTATGGCTTGTGACAGCCTGAGTACCAAGAAAGAGCTTGTTAAGCCATGTTTGTGCATTAAAACCTAGTTTTGGTGTAATGTGCAAATTACCCAAAACCTAGGGTTCAATATGCAAAATACCACCTATAGAGAGTCCCTCATGTTTCTTGGCATCATGTAGAGAAAATAAAATGAGAGGGGCATCTCATTTGAATCACTTTGGAGGAGAGAGAGTCTTGATATTAAAATAATCAAGATTTAAGCATAATTAGAACCCTAATTCAATTTAATGCAAAAATAAATATATTAATTGAATTGCCATTCAACCAAAAAGAGGATGGTTGAATTTACATCAGTGTGAACGTCCTTGTGCCTTGCAAAGTCCACAAAATATCTAAAGTGAGTGGAGAGCCCACTCACATTAATAAAAGGAAAAGTAATATCCACTTAATTTTGGATATTATTATTATAATGGTTAAGGTGCTTAATTTGCTTTCTTTTAATTCATGGATAATGAAGAGGAATTACAAGGTGGAGGATATTGCTTCATATGCAAGGGATGGAGGGGAGTATGTGGCACCAATTTTGGAAGAGTTGAAGGGATTATTATATCACTTTCTCTCTTATTGAATTTCCTTATAAACATCCCATTTCCAATCCAAATGAAAGGCTTTTTCGATCCCTTTTTCTTTCCTTGCTTTGGTTGAACACAAGGGAGCTAAGGAGAAACAGGAGGACGTGCCCCAACCTGTAGGTAAGCTCCATAGTCATTTTCAACCTTGATTTCATGGTGGAAATCGAAAATCAATGCTTGATTTCTTCTTTTCTTCATTCAATCTTCAACTTTAGCCAATCCTTTCACTCAAAGACTTGAGAACGGACCTTAGGTAGTTGAGAGAGATTCATTCACCATTGGATACGTGGAGATTGAAGCTTGTATTCAATTTTAAAAGCAGGTTATATAACTTGAACCCTTAAATGTCATTATTGCTTGCAAATTATTCAATTTGTGTTGAACCTTTCTACTCTCTCGATTTCCTTTTAATTAGTTATTGAAATCCCCATAAGAATCACAACTGATTTCGAAGGTTTGAAGCTTGAAGATGATGATGTCATATTAAGCACACACCTCAACCAAGGAAGGGGCAAACGGTTTGCAAAACCGAATGAGCTAATTCGGTTTCAAAACCGATTGAATTGATTCGGTTTCAAGACCGAATGGGCATTTGAGTTCAAGACTGAATGGGTAATTGAACTTTAAAATGAATGGTTAATTTATTCAAGACCGAATGGGTAATTGTCCCCAAGACCGAATGGGTAAATTACTTCAAAACCGAATGGGTTATTGACTTCAAGATTGAAGGGTTAATTAAGTCCAAAACTGAATGGGTAATGGATCTCAAGACCGAATGGGTAAATTAAACTTCAAAACCATTTGGGGTTAATTGCTGATGTTATTGATGATGATTTAATGGCTCAAATTGATTTGATTATAATTAATTTTAGAAGGATGATCAATGGATTGCAAACCCTAATCGATTGATTGAAGAATCTCTAATTGAATTGGATAGATTACTTGGTTGATGGTCCAAACGGTCTCAAGACCGTTTGGAGTTCAAAAGCTATGATGGATGGTTGAAGATCCAAGGGCTGTAGTTGGATAACTTTTAATAGTTCAAATGATAATCGATTCAATAAAGAAAACCCAAAAATCAATCAATTGGTTGGAGGAAAACCTAATTGGTCCAATCGGTTTCAAGGTGGTTTGGACCAAACGGTCTTGAGACCGTTTGAGATCAAACGGTCCTCAGACCGTTTGAAGGACAAGAAGGTCAAAACCGTTTGAGGTTCATTCAATTTCAATTGAGCAAACAGTTTCAAAACTGATTGAAGAAGTTAGGGCAAGACCGATTGGAGGTCAAGCACCTCAAGACCATATGGAGATATAATTGAACCAAAAACCTTTGAAGGTCATGTGACTCCAAGACCCTTTGAAGGTCAAGGAGGTCAAAACTATTTGAAGGTTCAAAAGTAACAAAACCTTTTGGAGATATAGTAGTCTCAAAGCTATGAAAGATTAATCAACCCCATAATTGTTTATGATGTTTATCAAAGGTGATTAATTACAATGGTTGTACCTTCAAGGTACTTAAGTGATTAGTACCTTTTGAATGGTCATTCTTTGATGCTTATGGAAGCAACGTCCCAACATACTAAACTAACTCTAAGTGTGTATACCTAAATGAGGAGTTGACCTAATCTAATTAAGTTTGAAGTGATCAACATCCTAGAAAGGATGAGAGAGAGAGAGGAATCCATACATGAGTGATAAACATGTAGTGATTAATCCTTAATACTTTCAATATGACTAAAATATGTAGTTAGGGTATGATCCTTTATAAAGAGATCGTGAAACCCTAATTGAGAAGATTGATGAACCCTAACCCTAACCTAGGGTAATGGTGAAACCCTAATTAAGGGTGATGTTATGTGAAACCCTAATTAAGGGTGAAGTCATGTGAAACCCTAATTAAGGGTGAAGTCATGTGAAACTCTAATTAAGGGTGATGTCATGTGAAATCCTAATTAAGGGTGATGTCATGTGAAACCCTAATTAAGGGTGATGTCATGTGAAACCCTAATTAAGGGTGAAGTCGTGTGAAAACCTAATTAAGGGTGATGTCAGGTGAAACCCTAATACAAAGATGTGATGTGAACTCTAATCCCAGGGTGATGTTATATTATGCTATATGAAACCCTGATATGAAATTCTAACCCTGATATAGGGTAAAGGTATGTGAAGCTCTAATCTTGGGTTATAATGCATGAAACCCTAATGTTGGGCAATATGATGATAAACCAAAACCCTAATTTGGGTAATGGGATGAGTATTCCTAATTGACATGAATTGGGAAATCCTAACTCTAATGAGGGAATAGTGATGCTACTCTTACATCACATAGTGCTGATATGTGATTGATATAACTGTTATCATGTGTACTAATCATGCATGTATCTTGAGATGTTGGACATAGCCAGGTATGAGCTATGATGATTTATTATTGAAATTGTTTTATGGGTCTTGTGAAGCCATAATATGCCTTATTGCCTAGTAAGAGGTATTAAGAGGTTAATGGGCTTTAAGAGCCAAGTGAGATGCATGTATTGCAAGTATCATATATGTTTACCTTGGTCAGATGACCTGAAGGTATTAGTTACGTGATAAGTGGTAACAAGTATTCTTTGATGAATTGAGGGTTTGAATACCTATATTCCATAATCATGATGATGAGATGTTAAGGGATAAGAATACCCGTGATGTAATAAAGGATTGAGATCCCAATGTTTTATAAAGCCTAGAAAAGGACTTGATAGAAATAGTACTCATTCTTTGTTGCATTTGTTATAATGATTTATGTTTGAAAACCTGTGTTGGCTCTGATCTCCAAACCACGATATAAACACGATTTAAACGTAGAGGAAATGATTCGATTAACAACGGAAGACAAAAATCACGGAAAATTAAAACTTTTCGAGATAAGAGCTTGAATCCATAAAAACTTCTTTCATAAAAGGAGATAAACTGTTTACATCTTTGATAATTACTTCTTGAGTAATTATATACAACATGATACAAAATCTCAAAAACTCAGAATCAAAATCTCAGACCAAAAGACTCCAAGAACCTGAGAGTACAGAGAACACATAGGACTGACTATCTAACTACACAACTCAGCAGTCTGAATCTCCACCTGAGATTTACTACTGCTCCTGGTGCTGCTGCTGCTGATACTGTCTACCTGCAGACTAATTCCTTCGTCCTTGACGACCACCTAAAAGGGTTGAAATCTATGGGGTGAGACAATTTTAGATAATTGTCCCAGCGAGAGTTATAACTCCTCGCCAGAAGCTTTATTATAACAATTCAAGAACAACATAGGCAATAAAGGCTTTAAGGTAATCAACAGCAGGTTGTTATCAATTAGAACAACAACATTTAAGGAATATGAAGAACATGTATACTAAGTAATGTATCTTCAATCAATGTATCTTGTGGATCAACCTAAGCAGATATGCTACGCGGTTGATTATGTTTTACAAACATCATTATGCCCTGCGGAGATGAGGTATACCGCTCATACTCCAACCGATCACTATTAAGTCGCATCGGTGTCATACATAGGTCATCAAAAGAGCCGGATTCTTATGACCTCATCTTCCTTAGTCAGTGTGAGGATCAACATGCAGGACATCTAATGTCTCTGCTACCATAGCTTACCAGGGTATTCTGGTACTTCGCTATTAGAGTCACAGTGGCATTCTGTACTCTCTTCGCCATCGAAAGATTTCTTGTTTATCTCTCATCGATTGCGGTATAAAAGACTTCCTCGGGAGATTAGTGTTACATCACCCCGGCATAACCCATAGTGAAGGATTGATAGATTAAGATACATCTACATCAATTACTACACTAGGATGTAAGGACATTCACATCCATTTTCCCCACATACTCAAAAGTATGTGATCCAGGAGTTCCCTTAGGAAAACCTGTTTCACCATCATTTAACTCCTGACAATGATGGATCTATGATCAGGGCTCTACATGGTATGATTATACTTGATTAGTTAGGTACATTTTAGTATTCTTTTAACATCATACATGTTTTCAAACATTAATCATTAGAACAGCAGTTATGAAAGTAGAATACTAAATGTATCAAGTCTAACTCACATAATCATCATTTCTCAGTACTCTCATCACAAGTCATCTCTTAAAGCATGACCTTGATGGTATTCATGGCTCTCACAGCCTATCAATCTCATAAGATGCTATTAACAAGGCATCAGAATAAATCACTATTCATAAAGCTAGCAACATGCTTTCAATGAATATAGTATCATCATCCATACCTGGATATGATCATTTTCATATAGGAACCTGCATAGTTAAATCAACTGATAACAATAAATAACTCATTTAAAGAAGTTGTATTTCCCTACTCATACAAGAGCTAGGTTTCCCTGATTTTCATCAATTAGGGTTTACTATTCACAATACATGTCATCATCCTAGAATTAGGGTTTACTATTCACCTATTGGTGAATTGATCTCATAACATCACCATGTATGAGAAACATCATCATTAAAGTCTTCAGATAAGGTTAAGATTCATCAATTATCATAAATAGGGTTTTCATGATCTCACATAGGTGGATCATACCCTAATCATGTACATTCATATATATTGAAGGTATTTTTACTTGGATTTCAACCATAACTGGGATTTTCTCTCTCCTCTTGCTCATAGGTGATGATTACATCCCTCTAGATTGGGTTAGGTCTAATCAACATTGATAAGCCTAGCCAAGTCATCACCATTGTAACTATTGGGGTTTGCATGATAAAAAAGGGTTACCTACTTGAATCCATAAAGGGTATTTTGGTAAAGTTCACCATTGATCATAACATGGGTTAATATACTAACCACTTGACCCTTAATGTCCCTAGGTATCATAAGGGTTTAGGTTGAACAACCATCAAACCATCTAAGCCTTCAAGGCATTAAGCAGACTTATCCTTAAAAGTCCCCAATAGGTTTCACACCTTCAACCTTCAAACGATCCTGAGATCGTTTAAGGTTGTCGACCGTTTAGTCATAGTTTGACTTCTGAAGTCGTTTGAGCTCATTCGGACCTGAAGTCGTATGAACTCATTCGGTCCTAAAGTCGTATGAACTCATTCGGTCCTGAAGTCATATGAACTCATTCGGTCCTGAAGTCATATGAACTCATTCGGTCCTGAAGTCGTATGAACTCATTCGGTCCTGAAGTCGTATGAACTCATTCGGTCCTGAAGTCGTATGATCTCATTCGGTCCTGAAGTCGTATGATCTCATTCGGTCCTGAAGTCGTATGAACTCATTCGGTCCTGAAGTCGTATGATCTCATTCGGTCTTGGGTGATCCCCAAACGGTCTTGAGACCGTTTGGATGATTCCCCAAATGGTCTTGAGACTGTTTGGGCTAATCAACCCAAAATCACTAATTAACTCATTGGAATTTCAGCACTGATTTCAATTAGGATTTGCCATATTAATCAACCTTCAAATCATAACTCGTTTGGAATTAATCCATCAAATTTGATGAGTCATTAATCAACATCATTATGAACGGTAATCCCAAACGTTCAACGCTTGGTCAACCATCTTAAACGGTCTTGAGATCGTTTGCCCAAAAAGGGCAAATTAAACAGATTGAAAATCAGAACTTAATTCAATTGGATTTGCTATTTGATTTGCTTATATCTCACGATTCCTTTGGAGTTAACCCCTCAAATTTTGTGGGTGATTAACCTACATAATTATAAACAAGATTCCTATACGGTCGTCACTTGGTCAATGCGATCAAATGGTCTTGAAGGCCGTTTGCCTTCATACGACCCTGAAACCGTTTGCCCACCAAATGGTTGTGTAAACCGTATGGGCAATTGGTGGAGGTCGTTTGGTAAAGTGGAAATTCGTGGATAAGCATAGGAAATAACGCCCTCATCTTCTAGCTCAAGAACAGCAGCAGTTATTCACAGTTTTGCTTGCAAGGATGCAAGGGAAGATAGGGAAGAAGAAGAACTAGCAACTATATGCATAGAAAGAGATGTATAATCAAAGCATAAGGTTTAGAGTTATAAAACCCGCCTAAAGATTGTTCCTTGGGCTCCAAGCTTCCAAGCTCCAAGCCTTTAATGGCGTCTTTGAGCTCCATAGGTCGGCCAAGGTATATTCTCCAAGGAGAGTAGAAAAGGAATGGCTAGAAAGATAAAGCTAAGTGAGCTAGCCATGAATTCAACCTTGAAATCGAGTTTCCTCCATGAATTCAAGCAAAAAGGAATGATCCAAACTTACCTAGGACCCCTGGTCGTCCTTCTCTGCTCCAGAGCTTAGCCTTGGTCGGTTTTGAGCAAGGGGAAAAGTGAAGAAATGAAAAGGATCGTTTCCTTGCTAAGTGAGGAAAGTAGCATATATACTTAGGTGAAACTTCATCATAATAACATATGTTTTCCTCATTTCTCATCTAAGTCCTTCTTTTCTTATTTGCACGTCCCTTCCTCTTATTTCTAAGGACAAATTCCTTCTAAGGTTAAGAAATGAAGGCAAAGAAGATCAACCCATCACTAAAGTACACACATAAAAGGGCTATTATACTTACACCTTGATTATTCAATCACAAAGGTGTTCTCATTATATGATTATTCAAAAGAAGTGACCTCTTCATCATTTCTTCTCTAAATGATGACAAGAGTCATAAAAGATGTTCTAGATGGTGTATTTTACAAGTTGCATCCCTCAAATTGGGTACATTGCACTTTACTCTAATTTAGGGTTTCAAGCACAGGGATTGCTTCCACAGCTGCACCTTGGTGGTCAAGCTTGGGAAATCCCTCTTACTTCATCATATTCACTCATATGATGCCATATCATCAAATGAACATCTTAACATGTGCAGTTTGCAAGTTAACCCCTTAACTGGGTAATTTGCACATAGATCCCTGTATTACAAAACAATCATTTCAATATTGTTTAAAAGGGACAGAAAAGGAAATGTATGTTCCTTAGGAACTTAAATACATGCCCAAAGATAATCACAAGGATTTAATTACATATTTGGGCAAAACACCTAGGGTTAGTTCATAACCTAGGTCAGGGATGTTACAAATTATAAACCCCTAACAAGGATTTCGTCCTCGAAATCCCAGGGAAAGGAAGAACAGATTGATCATTATGATGATATTATGGGTTTGTAATTCATACAAACTCCCTTTTGTTAATTACTTCTTATCACTGTTTATGCTTGTGTAAAGCATAAACCCCTAACAAAAGGTGTCCATACTTTTTGAAAGGAAAAAGCATAAAAGAACATTCTTCCAATATTACTCAAGAATGCTTACCATCAGAGGAACATACATACCTTAACATAGATATTTTACTCAGTATATTGTCTCAAAGGCTTCACTGAAGGAGTTCATTGAGTATGCTTACTAAGTAGTTACTGAGGAAGTTCACCAAGTATATTCACTAAGTTTGTTCACTAAGTATTCACTGAGGAAATTCACTAAGTATTCACTGAGTATATTCACTGAGCATATTCACTAAGTATATTCACTAAGCATATTCACTAAGTATTCACTGAGTATATTCACTAAACATATTCACTAAGTATTCACTGAGTATATTCACTAAGAATGTTCACTAAGTATTCACTGAGTATATTCACTAAGTATTCACTGAGTATATTCACTGAGCATATTCACTAAGTATTCACTGAGTATATTCACTAAGCATATTCACTAAGTATTCACTGAGTATATTCACTGAGTATATTCACTGAGCATATTCACTGAGTATATTCACTAAGCATATTCACTAAGTATTCACTGAGTATATTCACTAAGCATATTCACTAAGTATTCACTGAGTATATTCACTAAGTATTCACTGAGCATATTCACTAAGTATTCATTGAGTATATTCACTAAGCATATTCACTAAGTATTCACTGAGTATATTCACTAAGCATATTCACTAAGTATTCACTGAGTATATTCACTAAGTATTCACTGAGTATATTCACTGAGCATATTCACTAAGTATTCACTGAGTATATTCACTAAGTATTCACTGAGCATATTTACTAAGTATTCACTGAGTCTATTCACTAAGCATATTCACTAAGTATTCGCTGAGTATATTCACTAAGTATTCACTGAGTATATTCACTGAGCATATTCACTAAGTATTCACTGAGTATATTCACTAAGCATATTCACTAAGTATTCACTGAGCTTTTCTTATTTAATTTCTCCTTATACCCTCTAGATTGTTATAGAATATTTATCTGATCAGAGTAATCAAAAGATAACAATTTAGGAGTTTCATACTTGCCTTATCTACAATAACTATATACCTGGCCAAAGTATATAAGTATTGAGATTAGGTAGTACGTATTTTACTTATCAACATATTCCTCGTTCTTCATATCATTATACACACAGAATTTACCATACTAGATTATTCTTCAGGTATCACATCTATATTTCATCCTTTTCATGCACAGTTAAGGGAGATTATAAATTGTTTTAAAGAATACTGAGTAAGATACAAATTCTTATCTCCCTTGTGTTCTTCCAGGATCTAGTCAAGGAATTCAGAAGCAGCAAAATTACATATTTTTAACACATAGCATCCTGATATGTAATATTAAAACAAAACTTATTTCATCTGACCTGTATGGGACGTTTGTCCACATCCTCTATTATTATAGAGCCTCCCTTGTGAGCCTTGCAGACTCTGTCCTTGGGACTGAGTCATTATTGTATTCCTGTCTGGACAATCCCTTGCCAGGTGTCCCGGCTGTCTACATAGGTAATAGATCCTGGGTGCAAAGTGTCTATACGATCCAGTTACCGATGCTGATGCTATGTCGGAGGGTCCTCTTGGAATACTACTATGATCCCTACTTCCACTTGACACCCATTGTGTCTGGGTAGGAAATCCTGACAAAGCTGATGGTGTAGAAACTCTTGGTTTCTTAAAACTTTCAGGCCCTTGTTCTTGAGGCTGGGTGTACATCTTCTTACTACTTGTCTGTTGTTTCATGGTTTTTGACCTCTCTATCCTTCTTACTGACTCCACAAAGGTGGCAAACCTTTCTCTATTCTCTAGAGCAGACACAGGAGTGGCTAGTTCAGATTTCAAACCCTTTTCAAAATGTCGAATTCTTTCTTCATCGGTAACTGCCATTTGTGGAAAAAACCGTAGTTACTCCATGAACTTAGCTTCATACTCGCTAACGTTCATGTGTCCTTGTGTGATCTTCTCAAATTGAAAGATCTTCTCATCTAGATATGTCTTAGGGAAGTATCTATTGATGAATTCTCGTCGGAAAACCTCCCATCCTATTTCTTCGCCTGGTCTCTTATCCTCCTCTATCATCCACCAATTACCAGCACTCCCTTTTAGGAGGTATACCGCATGTTTTACCTTTTCAGCTTCAGGAATATCAAGGATCCTAAAAGCCTTTTCCAGCTCTGTCAACCATAGGTCAGCATCTGCTGGGTCAGATGTACCAGTATAGTCTATGGCTCCCACCCGGCGAAGTCTCTCGAAAGTCTTGCTAGCTCCATAAACTTCCTGATGGACTGGTACCCTAGGTGAAGACGGT
The DNA here is from genome assembly GCA_963693085.1 of Alisma plantago-aquatica. Lineage (NCBI taxonomy): Eukaryota > Viridiplantae > Streptophyta > Magnoliopsida > Alismatales > Alismataceae > Alisma > Alisma plantago-aquatica. Next base: position 257,542,672 of record OY856413.1, read on the forward strand.
GGCACCCTATCTGCTATGTGTGTTATGCCTGTCAGAAACTTATCAAATAAGGCATGGACAGCTGGGTTTTCTATCTCAGCTGGGTCAAACTGGGGTGGCTCCCTGGGTTGCTCAGGTAAGGGTTGCTCCATTTCTGGGTGCCTTGCACCTCCCTGTGGTGCAGCAACGCTACATTCCGCCACGTACTCTTCATGTGGCTCAGACATCCTTATATATCTTCTTTTCCTGAGGAGCAGAAGGTTCTATTAGATAAGGAAGGAACACTAAGGATAGACTCGACATCCTAAGTCCTATGTCTCTATAGACTCAGCAGACCTCGCTCTGATACCACTAATTGTTTGCTCTGATCTCCAAACCATGATATAAACACGATTTAAACGTAGCGGAAATGGTTCGATTAACAACAGAAGAAAAAAATCACGGAAAATTAAAACTTTTCTAGATAAGAGCTTGAATCCATAAAAACTTCTTTCATAAAAGGAGATAAACTGTTTACATCTTTGATAATTACTTCTTGAGTAATTATATACAACATGATACAAAATCTCAAGAACTCTGAATCATAATCTCATACCAAAAGACTCCAAGAACCTGAGAGTACAGAGAACACATAGGACTGACTATCTAACTACACAACTCAGCAGTCTGAATCTCCACCTGAGATTTACTGCTTCTCCTAGTGCTGCTGCTGCTGATACTGTCTACCTGCAGACTGATTCCTTCGTCCTTGACGACCACCTAAAAGGGTTGAAATCTACGGGGTGAGACAATTTTAGATAATTGTCCCAGCGAGAGTTATAACTCCTCACCAGAAGCTTTATTATAACAATTCAAGAACAACATAGGCAATAAAGGCTTTAAGGTAATCAACAGCAGGTTGTTATCAATTAGAACAACAACATTTAAGGAATATGAAGAACATGTATACTAAGTAATGTATCTTCAATCAATGTATCTTGTGGATCAACCTAAGCAGATATGCTACGCAGTTGATTATGTTTTACAAACATCATTATGCCCTGCGGAGATGAGGTATACCGCTCATACTCCAACCGATCACTATTAAGTCGCATTGGTGTCATACATAGGTCATCAAAAGAGTTGGATTCTTATGACCTCATCTTCCTTAGTCAGTGTGAGGATCAACATGCAGGACATCTAATGTCTCTGCTACTATAGCTTACCAGGGTATTCTGGTACTTCGCTATTAGAGTCACAGTGGCATTCTGTACTCTCTTCGCCATCGAAAGATTTCTTATTTATCTCTCATCGATTGCGGTATAAAAGACTTCCTCGGGAGATTAGTGTTACATCACCCGACATAACCCATAGTGAAGGATTGATAGATTAAGATACATCTACATCAATTACTACACTAGGATGTAAGGACATTCACATCCATTTTCCCCACATACTCAAAAGTATGTGATCCAGGAGTTCCCTTAGTAAAACCTGTTTCACCATCATTTAACTCCTGACAATGATGGATCTATGATCAGGGCTCTACATGGTATGATTATACTTGATTAATTAGGTACATTTTAGTATTCTTTTAACATCATACATGTTTTCAAACATTAATCATTAGAACAGCAGTTATGAAAGTAGAATACTAAATGTATCAAGTCTAACTCACATAATCATCATTTCTCAGTACTCTCATCACAAGTCATCTCTTAAAGCATGACCTTGATGGTATTCATGGCTCTCATAGCCTATCAATCTCATAAGATGCTATTAACAAGGCATCAGAATAAATCACTATTCATAAAGCTAACAACATGCTTTCAATGAATATAGTATCATCATCCATACCTGGATATGATCATTTTCATATAGGAACCTGCATAGTTAAATCAACTGATAACAATAAATAACTCATTTAAAGAAGTTGTATTTCCCTACTCATACAAGAGCTAGGTTTCCCTGATTTTCATCAATTAGGGTTTACTATTCACAATACATGTCATCATCCTAGAATTAGGGTTTACTATTCACCTATTGGTGAATTGATCTCATAACATCACCATGTATGAGAAACATCATCATTAAAGTCTTCAGATAAGGTTAAGATTCATCAATTATCATAAATAGGGTTTTCATGATCTCACATAGGTGGATCATACCCTAATCATGTACATTCATATATATTGAAGGTATTTTACTTGGATTTCAACCATAACTGGGATTTTCTCTCTCCTCTTGCTCATAGGTGATGATTACATCCCTCTAGATTGGGTTAGGTCTAATCAACATTGATAAGCCTAGCCAAGTCATCACCATTGTAACTATTGGGGTTTGAATGATAAAAAAGGGTTACCTACTTGAATCCATAAAGGGTATTTTGGTAAAGTTCACCATTGATCATAACATGGGTTAATATACTAACCACTTGACCCTTAATGTCCCTAGGTATCATAAGGGTTTAGGTTGAACAACCATCAAACCATCTAAGCCTTCAAGGCATTAAGCAGACTTATCCTTAAAAGTCCCCAATAGGTTTCACACCTTCAACCTTCAAACGATCCTGAGATCGTTTAAGGTTGTAGACCGTTTAGTCATAGTTTGACTTCTTAAGTCGTTTGAGCTCATTCGGACCTGAAGTCGTATGAACTCATTCAGTCCTGAAGTCGTATGAACTCATTCGGTCCTGAAGTCGTATGAACTCATTCGGTCCTGAAGTCGTATGAACTCATTCGGTCCTGAAGTCGTATGAACTCATTCGGTCCTGAAGTCATATGATCTCATTCGGTCCTGAAGTCATATGATCTCATTCGGTCCTGAAGTCGTATGAACTCATTCGGTCCTGAAGTCGTATGATCTCATTCGGTCTTGGGTGATCCCCAAACGGTCTTGAGACCGTTTGGATGATTCCCCAAACGGTCTTGAGACTGTTTGGGCTAATCAACCCAAAATCACTAATTAACTCATTGGAATTTCAGCACTGATTTCAATTAGGATTTTCCATATTAATCAACCTTCAACTCATAACTCGTTTGGAATTAATCCATCAAATTTGGTGAGTCATTAATCAACATCATTATGAACAGTAATCCCAAACGGTCAATGCTTGGTCAACCATCTTAAATGGTCTTGAGACCGTTTGCCCAAAAAGGGCAAATTAAACATATTGAAAATCAGAACTTAATTCAATTGGATTTGCTAATTGATTTGCTTATATCTCACGATTGCTTTGGAGTTAACCCCTCAAATTTTGTGGGTGATTAACCTACATAATTATAAACAAGATTCCCATACGGTCGTCACTTGGTCAACGCGACCAAACGGTCTTGAAGGCCGTTTGCCTTCATACGACCCTGAAACCGTTTGCCCACCAAATGGTTGTGTAAACCGTATGGGCAATTGGTAGAGGTCATTTGGTAAAGTGGAAATTCGTGGATAAGAATAGGAAATAATGCCCTCATCTTCTAGCTCAAGAACAACAGCAGTTCTTCACGGTTTTGCTTGCAAGGATGCAAGGGAAGATAGGGAAGAAGAAGAACTAGCAACTATATGCATAGAAAGAGATGTATAATCAAAGCATAAGGTTTAGAGTTATAAAACCCGCCTAAAGATTGTTCCTTGGGCTCCAAGCTTCCAAGATCCAAGCCTTTAATGGCGTCTTTGAGCTCCATAGGTCGGCCAAGGTATATTCTCCAAGGAGAGTAGAAAAGGAATGGCTAGAAAGATAAAGCTAAGTGAGCTAGCCATGAATTCCACCTTGAAATCGAGTTTCCTCCATGAATTCAAGCAAAAAGAAATGATCCAAACTTACCTAGGACCCCTGGTCATACTTCTCTGCTCCAGAGCTTAGCCTTGGTCGGTTTTGAGCAAGGGGAAAAGTGAAGAAATGAAAAGGATCGTTTCCTTGCTAAGTGAGGAAAGTAGCATATATACTTAGGTGAAACTTCATCATAATAACATATGTTTTCCTCATTTCTCATCTAAGTCCTTATTTTATTCTTTGCACGTCCCTTCCTCTTATTTCTAAGGACAAATTCCTTCTAAGGTCAAGAAATGTAGGCAAATAAGATCAACCCATCACTAAAGTACACACATAAAAGGGCTATTATACTTACACCTTGATTATTCAATCACAAAGGTGTTCTTCATTATATGATTATTCAAAAGAAGTGACCTCTTCATCATTTCCTCTCTAAATGATGACAAGAGTCATAAAATATGTTCTAGATGGTGTATTTTACAAGTTGCACCCCTCAAATTGGGTAAATTGCACTTTACTCTAATTTAGGGTTTCAAGCACAGGGATTGCTTCCACAGCTGCACCTTGGTGCTCAAGCTTGGGAACTCCCTCTTACTTCATCATATTCACTCATATGATGCCATATCATCAAAGGAACATCTTAACATGTGCAATTTGAAAGTTAACCCCTTAACTGGGTAATTTGCACATAGATCCATGTATTACAAAACAATCATTTCAATATTGTTTAAAAGGGACAGAAAAGGAAATGTATGTTCCTTAGGAACTTAAATACATGCCCAAAGATAATCACAAGGATTTAATTACATACTTAGGCAAAACACCTAGGGTTAGTTCATAACCCAGGTCAGGGATGTTACAACTTGATTGATGCTAAAAGAATATAGTAGATACTTAATTAATCAAGTGAAATCTTATCATGTAGAGCCCTGACCATAGATCCATCATCGTCAGTAACTGGTGATGGTGAAATAGGTTTTCCTATGGGAACTCCTGGAGGGCATGCTATTGAGTATGTGGGGGTTATGGGCGTGAATATCCTTATTCCCTAATGGAGGAATTGATGTGAGGTAAATATTAAATCTCTCAATCCTTCATTATAGATGTCGGGATGGATGTATCACTAATATCCCTATTGCCGGGATGGATGTATCACAATTCTCCCGATGATGATAAATCTCAGATCGATGTGAGATAAATATGAATTCTCTCAATTGCGAAGAGAGTACAACATGCCACTGTAACTCTATAGTGAAGTTGCCAATATACCCTAGAAAGATATTTAGTAGAGACATAAGATGTCCTGCATTTGGTCCTCACACTAACTGAGGAAGATGAGGTCATGGGAATCCGACTCTTCCATTGACCTATGTATGGTATCGATTTCGATTTCGCAATGGTTGATTGGAGAATGAGCGGTATACCTCATCTCCTCAGGGCTTAAGTATGACTGTAAAATATAATCATTCGTGTAGCATATTTGCTTAAGATTGAAATACGAGAATCATTGGTTGATGCTATTTTGCTTAGTATATCTTAGATGGATAAATGTTATACATGTTCTTCATATTCCTTTTTGGATAAATGACATACTGCTTTATCAAGATACAAGCTGAATTACTTTGAAGAAGAACATTGCATTAATATCCTTAGATAATTGATTTATCTGGTGTTAAATACTTATGATTCTTCTGCTTAGTTTTATTCCATTAATTACAATAATAATATTTCTGGCAGAGAGTTATATCTCTCGCTGGGACAATTTCAATTGTCTCACCCCCGTGGGATCCAACTTTTTAGGTAGACGAAGAAGAAGAAGCAGAAACCCTACAGCAGGGGAAGAACAACAACAACAGGGACAATAGTGACATCCATGTAGAGACACTGGTTGTCATGCTTTGTATATAGAGTCCTATGTGTTGTCTCTGTACTCTTAGGTCCTCGGAGTTAGTAGTTAGTTTAATGAATTGATCTGAGATTTTGGCTTAACGCCTCAATGTTTTTATGCTGCCTATGTACAGTTTTAACAGAGCAGTTAATGTATGTGATCCTCGAGAAGGAATGGTACAAGAGATGTACTTGTAAACCAGAATGTAATTGAATTACTTTGGTTCTTTTTGAAAGAGTTTTTCTAATGTATAGATTTCTTTGAAAAAGATTTTAATTTTTAGTGATTTTTAGTAATTCGTTGCAATTGATCGCTTCCGCTTAAGTAAATCATGTTTTTGAGAGTTGGATGCCACACTACTCATCTGCCTTTTGGGTCCCATGAGTTCATGAAGGTGATCAATCTCCTAACCCATGGCCCTCAGACAATGATAGTTATTACCTCCCGACCCTATGGTCATGTGCAACTAGGGAATTAGGCAACTCCTACTTCCATCGGTCTTATCCCTACCTGACCCTAGGATAGACTTAGGATTCTAACATAGTACATGTCCAACTCAGAACCTTACCCAAATCTTCATCATCTCTCTCTGCATTCCTGGGCTGACTTTTATCTTTTCCCAGGGGTCATGGTGACCTGCCTACCTTGGTCAGGCCCCATACCGGTTACTTCCAAGGTAACACATCCATATGCACTTATAGATGGTTATCTATGGGTCTACAAGATCATTCTCATACTATGTACTTTTCACTTAGCTTCTCAAGATCCTACGAGACCTCTTAAGGTTACCTCAAACCACAAAAGCTGATATACACCCTATAAAAGGGTCCCTCTCCTAGGATGGGAGGAAACTACATCATGATAACAAAGGTCACAAACGTCCTTATGTCTAGGGTTTACATCCACATGAGCATGCTTAGCCCTAGAAAGCTACTAAGGCACAAGCAGACCACCTACTAAACCATGCTAGGTCGTACTTGTTCTCTTTCCTCAACATAGGACCAAGAACAAACCTTCTCATGTCACCACCTTAGCTGTGAGGGGTTCATCAAGCATACCTCAAACTTAAGGGGTTTCCATTTCCTCTAAACATGAGGAGTACTCAAATCTCATCATGAGCATTAGGTACACCACTTCCCCTCTTAGGCCTAGGAACCCTAGGTTCACTTTTCTGATGTCCAACTGTCTGCTCAACCTCTTAACCACGAATCAAACATGTACAAGGTATGACATGCACTTCCTGTCATCCTTCTACTCAATCTATACTTCAGAGTGGAGTCCTCCTCAAGGACAACCAACAAGGTATAAGGCCCCACAACCTGTTACTAAACCTCTTCAGGGTCTAAGGAACTCTTCTTTCTAACCCTAGAAGGTGAACATCTATACCATAGGTTCATAGGTACCATCAACCTCATCCTCTCTCTTTGGTTCCTTTAAAGACAACATAGATACCATCATCCTCCAAGAATCAAGCATGAGGCAACTGCAACCATCCACTTAAGTCGCATCATCCTCAACTCTCCCTTGTTCCTCATAACTCGGAGTCTAAGCTTCCAACCTCCTTAACTCATAAGCTATTCCTCATACTTTCTTGGCCAGGGTTTTAGCCTACTGTCAGCACTATTGATGTACTTTGGGTGCATGCTATGCCCTACTCGCATAAACCCATAGGGTTTCTATAGGTTCTTCTCTAACCTCATTAATGAAGGAGCTATCCTTCGCTCTAACATGCACGATCTTTTCAGAGTTGGGTCATCAAAGGTACTAGGTCATCCAACCTCACATGACTCATATCGTCATGGGCATCCAAAAGCATGTCCACACACCTGGTCTATCCTAACATCTAACCCATCATGCCATCTCTTTCTCTAACCACCACTTATGGTTAGGGTTAGGGTTAGCATCATCCTCAGAGGATGTGCTAGGTCTCTACTTATGATGGAGGTCTCTACCTCCAAGTCTAACTTTCTCCACTCATCCTCCTGACAAAGAGGTCTAGCCTCAGGTCTCACTTGAGGGCATGACAACATATGTCATAAGCATGTATCTATTCTTTAGTTTATGATTAAACTATTAAGCTTATGTCCATGACATCTTATTTACATGTTTTTCATTAATTTGGTGGAGGATTCCTTAAACCTTATCAACCTTACCCATACCTTAAGAGGGTGAGGAAAAGAGAGAAAACCATAATCCTTAAGGTCCTTAACAACATTTGAGTTTAGAAGGGATGAACAAGATGAGAGTATCCTAAAGGTATCTTATTTCGAGTCAAATCCTGAGACATTGGCCAGGTAGTCACACGGATATGGGAGTCCTCATATTCCGACTAGCGGTGCGGAGGAAAATCTGTCTTTCGGAAAATCCTCTAATAACTCCCTTGGGTTCTACAGAGTTTGTAAAATTTAATAATTATTAAATATTACGTGAGGAACCTATGCTCTGATACCAAATGTAACGACCCTGCCTCTCGGTAACCCCCAATTAAGGGAGACCAAGAGGTCAGAGTCGTTATCCCAATTTTTCAGGATCAATGGTTCAAAAAATAATCAATAATAATTATAAAATTCTACCAAGACTATACTGAAAGCTGGAATAAAATAAAACTTTGCATACCTTTTTTCAAAAACTTGGATATCTACTTCTATCCACATCTTGAATATATTCTATCTAATCCTCCTTGCACTTTATTTCTTATTTTCACAATCTGTCACTTTATTGTTTGTTCTTTTCAGGGTTGTACCTAAAACACCGAAAAACAAAACGCCGGTCAGCATATATGAATATGCTGGTATGTGGGGACAACCCAAATTTTGCAAATATGGATAACAATCTAAATATCACAATCAAGTTAATGAACAAGCCAAATTACGCTTTCAATGTGACATTCTCCACCACTTTTGCCCTAACTCTGGCATACCCACCTTAGGGTTTCTCTTTTGCCATTGACTTAAGGCCACCTTCTCAATCCTGAGCTTGGTGCCTAGGGTCACCCTTCATAGTGCCCATTTAGTCATTCTATAAGACCACCTTCTCAATCCCGAGCTTGGTGTCTGGGGTCACCACTCATGGTGCCCACTGGTCTTCCCTCCTGGGCTTGACCTTTGGCATCATCCATCAGGGTGGCATGTAGGTGTGAGAATACACACTTATACTATTATTGTGATAATCATAGTGACTTTATGATTTGCAAGTATGAACATCCAAACTGATAAGTTACATTCAATGCAATGAATCATCCGGGAAACTAATGCGATTAACCATAATTAACCACATACCTGATTTGGAAGTCTCAAGGATTGTAAGAAGAATATCTAATTAATCAAACAGCCAACCAAGCCAGGCAACCAATCACCCCAATCAAACAGGCACAACAAGAAACCTGGAAAACATGTGCAATCTAATTACTCATATGTTCATCATGCACTTACTTTATTGAATTGGAATTCCCTCCTAGGGTGTACCTAAGTTGAATTAGGGTTTTCCTTAACATTCTTTATAGTCATCTCTTAACCTTTACCTTTTAGGTCAACTAAACCCTAAAACACTATTTCCATGTTCCAAAACCCTAATTACTTAGTCATTCATATCTAAGCCTCTTTATTACCAATCTGGATTACGATTAGTTATAACTTCATCTTATACATAATATTTCAAAACATAGCTTATTAAAGTCATAAACACCTAGATTAGGGTTTCTAGGTTTTCAAGTATATCTTCACTCATATGAGACTTTAAAACATCCTTTTTACATATTAAAACTTCATCTATTTAAGTTATCTATTCCAAGGCTTCTTAATTAAACTTCAGATCAATATGTCTCTATTTATGATATTCATATTCTCGAAATAAAAGTCATTAAAGTCATATTACTCAACATTAGGGCTTTTAGGCCCATTATTGCACTTTCTTAGTCATAGCACCCTAATTAAGCAAATCGTGGGTTTTTAAACTCAAATTGGATTCATATTATCCATTTTATGCCAAAAGGATAAATGTTGATTCATAATACCAACTTAAGTAATTGAACTCATCCCTAATCAACATCTAGGGTTTTGATTACACTTAAAGTATTAAAGTTACTATCTTTTTGTACTTTTTGAACTAGAAGTAAAACTAGTATGTAATAGTATTTTTATTGGATTCCTTGTATTTTTCTAAGCAACTTTCATGTTTTAACTTTATTCATCGGAGATCCCTATCAAAAGTTGTGATTTTCGCAAGTAAAACCCTTTTTCTGGAATATTTGACAGAGAGAAGATATTTACCAAAAATGTTAGGCCACTCGATCGGTGGTCTGTTTTGACTACACAGGATTAGACGATCCCCGTCACGTGCCCCCACTATCTTGATCGCGCGCTGCTGCCCCAACACAGATCTGTTGGATCTGTTACGAGCCCATAGTGGACTTTAATTCGATGGCTGCTGTCTCACGTCCTTCTTCTTCTTCAGGAACCAGCCTGTAGTGGTTCTGTGGTGGCACTCTCACCGAAGAGAGGTCGATTTTGAGAGGGACAGGGAGCTAAGGGCCTGGAAGCAGCTGTTCGAGTTTGTGAGGAGGTGAGGAGTCGAGTGGGGATATATATATAGGATGTGAGGGCTCCTCTGGGGTCCCTTTAACCCCGTCGCTGCCCAATATCTCATCCCTAATGGGAGTTCTTTCTAGAACTCTCAAACCACCCTAAAAGTTAGGTTGGTTGAGCACGGAATCGTGTCCCAAAGACCCTTGTGGTTATGGATTCTAGCTTGGTATCTTGTGATCCAAGAAAATCGACTTGGAAAAACCCATTTTTCCCACTCCCTTTCCTTCTGCGAGTTGAGGTGGAAGATGCACATCCACCGTCAGATCGGTGGTCCTTTGGACCACATGGATAATCTGATGACTACCATCACCCCCTTTGTTTCCAACTCTTTAAAACCAAGAAAAATATGTATTAAATAAAGGGAACTTGTAAAAATCATATCTCTCTCCTCGTTTACCATTTTCTTCTCAAATTTTAAGGAAAACTCCATCTTGGCATTATCTACATGTGTATAAATTTTGACACCCAAATTCCAAAGGAAAAGGGGTATTTTCGTTGCATGCAAGTTATTCATTAATAAAACCAAATTAATTGGTATTTACTCTTTCTTTTGCCATTATCTTATCATCTTGGATTCCTTGGACCTCAATGAACCCTAAAGGCACAAAATCCCATTTTAGGAAAATATTCCTTTGCCTTTTCTCTTATCCTTTATCTTTTTCTTACTTATTTCTTTATTAAAATATTTATTTTCAAGGATTTCTCTTTATCTTTCCTTTCCTTTTTCCTATTTTCATATTTCTTTTATTAGAAATCATATGTAAATGAATTTTACTCATTTGTGGCCATTAATTCCACTTTTGATATATTTCCAAGTATTTCTCATAAATACTTTTGCTTAATACCCATTATCATGTATATTTTTTCCATTATTTGGACTTTTCCTCTTTTCTTCTCTTTTATATTCATCAATGGATTAATCTAATAATAGGAACCACGTAACCTAATGTAAGGGAGATTTGCAAAGAAATCCCTTCTTTGAAGCAAAGCATGCAACCTTTTCAATTAAGTCTGAATTCATAAAATCATTATATTTCAATTATGAAAACACATGCAAAATTGGGGTTGTAACATTAAGTGATAAAATTAGCATCTTAGGTATCAAATCATAATCTTCCCTTCTTGAATTATTTTAGGTATTAGGAGTGTTGAGAACTAGTGAAAATTAACGTATTGACCAATTAGGGTACATGGAATTTAAATATGTCATTATCTCCACTTTTGAGGACTTCAAACTATTTATTTAACAATCACAACTGAAGATCATAAATGATATAGTTATTATCTCATTCAATACTTTATAGACACTTTTTGTATCACAGTCACTTAAATATTTATGTGGTCCTATGAAAGTGTTGGTATGTATGCCCATAGAGCCAATCATATGATGATTGTAATGGCATAACTTGTAAATAATTTGATTATTAATGAAGGCAAGCTTTTTTTTTCTTCGGTTTATTCAATTTTTAAGATAATGAAATAACATAATAAATATCTAGAGAATGATATTACTCAATAACGTATGTCTTCAAGTTGATGACCTGAATAATGAGATCATACAGATGTTAATAGTATATGCATTCTTATTATGTCCCTGATAGGTTTTTATTATGGAAGGTAAATAGACAACAATGACACATAAGATCAGAGTGTGAGTTGGTTGATGATAGAATCTCATTAGTCCTGACATGGCAATATCAAACCAAGCACACATATACATGTTAGAGAATAATGCATCAGACTGACCCACCATGAGAGTGATAACCTTAACAAGGTAAGTCAAAATCATGTCTTATAGAGATGGTGGTGTTTGTGGTTCTTAGACTTGAAATCACTACACTCAACACATGTCATTCAGTACGCTTTGACATCATCAAACACAAATTTTGAAACATGGGTTGTTGTAAAGGTGATGATTGGGTGACTGTGACACATGGGGACTGACCGTGAGTGATAGAGATGGGATTTGTCCCTCCTATGGGAGTATGATATATGAGGCCACTTGATTTAGCGAGACTAAGAAATACATGGCCATGTACGTGTGAGACAATATATAATATTGGGCTTACACATATCTCATATAGTTTGCTATAGCAAGAAACATAGATTGAATGATGAAGAGGATGATAGATCCATGCCTCAAGTTCAGTCTAGATATCACACAAAGGAACTATACAAACACTATAGCACCATACACATATTGTAGGTTGAATTTATCCTCCAATTTTCCATTTACTTGGGTAGCAATTATGTGTGACTAGACACCACTCATTTTTTGTGATGTCATAAGTTGTTATGGACATTCACTGTCAATATAATATAGGACCTATAGGGTCACACATATAGGAACTCATCTAGAAGAGGAGTTTCCTCTTGAGTGATGATTGAATTAATTACTAAAGCATTTAGGTAATTGATTCACACAATAAATCAGCTGAATGTGATGTTTGTACTACCAAACGATCGTCACACAAAGTGAGATGACCGTTTGGGGTACCAGACGACTGACTCAAGAGTTGAGATGGTCGTTTGGGACATCTGGCTAATTGGAAATCAAATTGGCTTAGTTTTGCCCTGTGAACTGACAGGTTGAACCGATTAGTTCGAATTGACTCACCATACGACCATCTGGGTGAGCGAGACGGGCGTCTTGCCTAGGTGAGATGGCTTGGTTGGGCCAAACGAACATTATAGAAGTTTCCCGAACTTGTTTGGATTGCACTTTTCTTATGGTGCAAAAACTTAATATGTGATATTAATTAGAATCGAAATTGCCAATTTTGTATGCGATTGGGAAACTACAAAGAGGACGTATCACATTATGAGACGATTATCTCGCATACCAAATGACCATCTGGTATGCCAGACGGCCGTTTCGGTGGTCACAAATTGCAAAAATTCAAGATCTTTTGATCCTTTCCATTCCTACACAGACTAGGAACCCTGACCCAAACCCCACCTATAAGTAGAGGGGTATTGGGGGCTTCCCAGAGCACAACACTGACAATTAAGAATTAGTTTCTCTGACAATTTTTGTCCTCTCTTTTTGTGGTGACCAAGAGAGCCTAATCAAGTCCTATCTGACTAGGAAGGGGCAACTACATGTGAGAAACAACTGAGGATCATCATTGTGGGAGAGCAAGTTGGTGACTAGTACACCCAATGGGAGAGACAACTCCTTCCGGTCTGGTCTAGCAGGATGACATGAGTTCTAGTTGGTATGTGTGGACTTCTCTAAAGGCAATGTGGCCTTTTCCCATCGCTAAGGAGGATGACACCAGCCAACAGTCTGTGACTAGAGGAGCTGCAGACGATGACGTTTGAGCCTGTTGTCCATGGTGAAGCAGTCAGACGAGTCCCAATACAACCAGGAGCTGCACAGACACCGTCCAAGACAGAGTGCACATCTACATCAATGAGGATTATTACTGGACTTTCTCCAGGACCATGTATATCTTCATAAAACCATCATTTCCATTACATAGTTATTGATGCAATTCACTAGTTAATGGGAAATATGACAATAATTTTTTTATTTCTGCTGCCTATTTGATGTCGTATTTCCCTACTGAAAGTTCTAAAATAGTAATTTTAATACTGCAATATTCTGAGCATTGACTTTTCACTTTTAAACATCACTTAGATCCAAGTTAGTGTATTATACCAAAACATCCTAATTATGAACACTTAACTTAGGTACCACATTTCTACACCCCTAAAATTCTTACCATCATCTAATTTTGGGGAGGCGAGGATCAAAATAGGTCATAAAGAAAATAAAGGCATGAAGAAAAATATGATTAAGAAGTATACCCATGTTTTGATATATTGCAACTATCTTTTTAATAGTATAATGAAGGACAAACTCTAGTATGTTATATTGCCATGATTAGTTAAATAAGTAATAACATTTTAGAAACATTGTTAAGCAAGCTTCATCTCTACATTAGGCATATGTGTGTGTTTTAATGTGTGATTGAGATATATCTCTGTACTTTTTCCCATGATTATTTGAAAATGAATTATAAAAAATAATCACCCAATGTTGTATTTACTAATCATGTCATGAAAAATTGTAGAAATATGAGTGATGCATGTTGATGACTTTTTTGATATAATTGAGATATGATAACCCGATGAACTGGTGTGAATTAAAATTTCACCATCGAGATGCTATGGGTCATGAAAAAATTCTACATGCTTTGGTCCCGAACTACTTGATGCAAAGTCCCCAACACCTTAGAGTCCAAAGATACCACTACTTTGGTTATCTTAGGAAGTTCTTTACGTTTGATAGTATTGATCGTTCCATGAAAGGGATTGGGTATAGACATATTATACATAAGTAGGGAAACTACCATTAGATAGTACAAAAGTGACTACAATCTCTCACTTCACAATCTTATATTATCATATTAGGAAATTAACAATCACAATTACAATTACCTTGAACCTGAATGACTAAAATCTTAGAAAACTAAGTGCTTACAATGTCGTTTGGACAGTTGTTATCGTGTAAACACACTTGCTTCTAATTCATATTTAGTATTGATGATTGTGGTAATGACCCATCTAAATCTCAATCAGAAATTCAACAAAGAAAAATGGTTGACTCCATTTACAGTGAGTTCTCTGTCATGCGTCGTAAAGGATAAACCACTATTTTGACTCTTTCAAAACCATTGTTCCACCCCCAATCTAAGTAGTTTGAGCTAGATTGTTGTTAGATGTGGACGCTTGATGTTTTCATCTCATCCATGTAAGTGATAAACAAAGTGTGTATACTTCACTAACATACATATAATGAGTGTACTATATATTTCATCACATCTCACATCAAACCAACTATCGACTATATGTTGTAGATTGGATGGTTGTATGCATGCTACTCTATTGTTTAAGAGAAAGTCCTCATAATAGTTGTGTTGTACTACTCTTGTGCATATTTTCTCTATCTATATTATCTTGAGTTTTCTCAACCTTAGTCACAACAACTCAATGCGAAAGTTTCTTATTTTGCTTGATTTCAAGCTATACATGTTTTACATGGATTTGACAGACCAAAAACTCTTGGATCACTATACTATCACTATAATTAGTGATCATACTTGAATAAGTGATCATAATTTATCTATTGATATGTGTGGGTATTAGTTAGTGTCATTTTCAAGGAGTCAAACTTCCTCTTTAGCCTTAAATTTTTTGCTTTTCAAATATTTCATTCTCTCTTTTTGAAGCACGTGCTTATTCTTTCAAGCTTCTCTAGTGTAAGGTTTTTACCATCTGCACTCAAGGAAAAGATAAGAATATCGATGTTCACGACTTGTACAAAATTTTAAGCAAGAAGACCCCTTATAAACACCATTGAAGGAAAAATTGTTGGATGAGAACGACAATGCACCATTAATGATGTAACCACACATTTGGTTGTATACACAATTCTTGTAATAGAATTTGTTGCTTAACTCACCATTGTAGTAACACATGTCACCTCCAAATTTCTTTCTTACACCCCGTACCATCAGTGTTGTCCAAGCATACTAATTCACAAGTTCACTGATGGAGGATCTAATCTTCCTCTCTATACCTTCATCAACTTACATGACATGGTAGAAGTTCAACCAACATCCACTAATATTGTTTATCTCCATCTATTCACTTTCTCTATCGACCATGTTTGGTTCACGATACATGATTATGATGGTTTGATACGTCAAATGATGAAATGCAATGGTATACATGTAGGAAAGCGTGCTATATACCCATCCTATATATGGATGGGTAGTCAAATATTTTGCACTCTATCGTTAAAGCCCATTGCCGTTCAACCTCTAGATATGTTTCCATGGCATAATCTCTATTTGTCAATGAACCTCTCATCAAGTATGATTATATGAAACCATCACCCTCCCAAACCCAAGGTGACATAAAAATTCAAAGGAAGGTCGTTACATCCAGAGGTACGGACCAAGAGCACGATACTCAAGTTTTTGGCACGGGAGAAATTCATACTAGTGTAATTAGTGCATTGTTTTTCCTTTCCCATATTCAAACATGTCTACTAGTCTGGGTCATTGAAAGCTACTTTAGTGACAAAGTAAGAGTAAATGTGATTTTTTTTCAATTTTATTTTGTATCTCACAATTTGAGTCGCTATTTCCGTGTAACAATGAACCTATCAAAAGTTCCATAGAGATTTTTTTTTTGCACTTGAAAAGTTGTGGGCACAAGAAGAGACATTTGATGATAGTTTAAATTTATAACAACGATAATTTATGTTGGGATCAAAACTTCGCCAACCAAAGACAGGGATGCAACATCACAATTGCCCAAACTATGACACATGTAAATCTTCGGTGTTGTTTAGTTTCTAGATGTAAGGGAAGGAGTTACTCCTTGACAGATTGGCGATACTTGGAGGGGTTAGGGGAGCAAGAGATAGGAGCGGCGCCCACCCCCATATTGTGGCGAGTTATAGTCAGACATCGGGCATCATGAGTTGAGGGGTGTATATACCTCTGTATTACTTAGGGGGAGTGGGGTATGATTCTAGTGAGACTTCTCATATAGAAGCATCAAAGTCCGACACAATTTTTGTTCTATTGGGATTCATGCAAACCAAACAAGGCCTTACCACACAATGCAAAAGCCTAGTTGCAGCATGTAGAGCAACTTTCAATTACCCTTTAGAAGGAGATCATGATAACCATTCTAAAGTAGTTGCTAATGTGAAAGATGATCATTATCCCCTCTTAATCACCAAATATTAAACAACTAAAAGGGAGATTTTTTAATGAAGACACGCGATACATCAACAATCTTATCCTCAACCAACTGCAACATAATTTCCGGAAATGGGTGCAAATCAATGTTTCTTATGAATCAAGCTTAACCACACCGCAGGCTAGTTCTTGTGGAAATCGATAAATTGACAAGATCCCATTCGGTAAGCTACCAAAAACGGTCGAGGAAGCCCTGCCTAGAGGACAAAGGTACGATGAACCAGCCGTTGTTTATTCGGTTTAGAAACGAACAGGCCGTGGCCGGTTGGGCCACGGTTTGTGGCTTGTCTAGTTGGGGCGCCAAAAACAGATCAGCTGTCAAAACCCCCCGCCCGCGCCTGGAGGTGACAGGTTCCAGGGTTTCGCCTCCCCTATCCACTCTACTACCGGCGGGAAGAAAATGGCGACCGCGGCTACTGCCGCCGTCTATCTGTGCCAACCCCCAACAACTCCCAAAACCCTTCTCCTTAGTCATCCCATCTCTCGCGTCTCCATTCGACTCCCCCATGCACTGCGGAGGCGAAGGGAGCTTCAGCTAGGGCTCGCCACGACCATTCTGCCGAAGTGCCTTGGCAGCGACGGCGGGGGTGACTATCAGAACGACGGTACTGTGTACTCGAGGCCGGAGGAGATCCCCTGGAGTAAGGAGCTGGCCAACTCCGTGCAGCTGATTGGAACGGTTGGGGTGCCGGTACAGATCAAGCACCTCAACAGCGGGAAGGCGCTCGCTTGGACCCGCATAGGAGTCAAGAAGTCCGCAACCGAAACCACTTGGTAATGTTAGGGTGACCCTTTTTTTGTGCTTTCCCAATCCGATTATTTCCCAGAAACAGCTACAATGCCCAGTGGCCTGTTATTGTGTGGACTTGCCCCCCAAAACATGTATCATGAAACATGCATAGGATCAACAATATGACCATTCGATGCACATACACACAACCATAAGCTGTCGTAATAGGAGAATGGGTACATCTTTAACTTTTTCCCTTTCTGGCGTAACTCATGCTTACACATCTAAATTAACTAAATATATAGTTACGTCCAAGGCTTAATCAATATGACTAAAAATAAAAATTCATGCATAATCATTCATCTAAACTTGCATTGAAGCCAACTTTTTAGTCCTTTCAACCCTGTACTTTTATGTTAAAAGAATCAAATGCAGTTGTGTTTGGATATGAACCGGGAGCTATGTTGTGGCCTTGTGGGGTTGAATTATTTTGAGATTTTCAATTGGTCCTCTGGTTAAGGCCACCATTTCAATAGCCTATCCCTTAATGTGACACATATTACTCCATTAAAGCTTACAATGCAATTTCAACCCATTTACCCATTTCACTAAGCTATTACTGAGTATGTGGTGTTATTATCAATAGAGATAAACAACCTATTCTTTAACTGGGCTATACAGCTTTGTGCTTTCTTTTGGCCTTCATCTGGATGCATGCTGCCTCCACGGATCTTGTCATCACCTCAAACCGAAAAATGCTGCAGCTTATAATGTCTTAAAAAAAGGCTGCACGGGCCGTATAAGCAGCCCATATATACTTATAAGACTGATTCGTTGACGGTTTTTAGATGGACATTTGTTATCTTAGCCCAAACTAGATTATACTTTTATTGATAACATTTTTTTGATGTACGATTTTGTTGTATGTTTTGTACCTGAGTCGTGTGCTTATTTTATGTTTGTTGTTTTGGACCTCTAGGATATTCATGATCTTTTTGTATGATTTGGTTAGTCTTCATTGTTATGTAATCATGTTAAACCATTTCATGCGTGCTTCATTGGAGTTGATGCTTAAATGATTCTAGAATGCATTCTAAATGATGCTTTACTTTTCATTGAAACTGTTAAATAGTGTCTTATTCAGTTCTTTATATTCACTTGTTATTTTCTTATTCTATGTGGGCCTATATGTAATTGTTCTTTTTATAAATATATGGGGTACACACATTGTGCACCCTAACCCTTACAACAAATCCTCTCAAGATGATACCAAAGCAGGACTCCTAGCCATCGTCCAACCCCTGCGCCCGCCACCCACCCTTCCCTCTCCTTCTCTTCCCCCCACCCCCTCCCCCACGCCCTTCCCGCCGCCGGCAACCTCTGTCGTTGTGGGTGCTGGGCCGCTAGCAGCAGCTAGTCGGGCTGCTTCCCGCCGCCGGCTGCACGCCTTGAGGCTCTTCGGAGCCGTCTTCTCCTCTGCCCGCGTCAGCCTTTGAGCCGTCGGGTTATCTGTTGCGTCTTGACGTAGTCTACATGTAAATTGGTCCATCCAGTCCCTTGTTGTCTGCTGCCGCCTAGAAGGCGAATCTAGGTTGTTTTTCCTTTACTGTTGATTTCTGCTATTGGACTCGGTTCTGTCATGGCTTCCTCCCTTGATGATTTTCGTCGTCAAGTGACTACCGTGAAGTTGGATGGGTGCAACTATCAACACTGGGTCTGCTCCATGGATATTTTTGCAAAATCCCAAGGCAAGCATTCCCATCAGACTTAAGATCCGCCTCCTGCACCGCCCAGTACTGCCGAGTCCAAGGATAAAAAGGCCTACGATAATTGGGTCAAAGGTGACTCTACTGTGATGACTTGGATCCTGAACAACAGTGAAACTCGCATCAGTGTTACTTCTTTTTGTCTCCCGACTGCCAAGGAGATGTGGGATCAACTTGCCAATACCTACTCTCATAGCAAGAATCTGAAGAAGGTGTTTGACTTGAACAAACAGCTGACCCGTCTACATTTTTCTGGGCCCGATATTGCTGACTATTTTTTGTCTTTCAAAGGCTTCTGGGTTGAACTTGAGAATCTCCATCCCCTTTCTATTGACTTAGCCACTATGCAGCGACAAAGGCAGGAACTTCAGGTTGTTCAGTTATTATGCGGACTTCCTGATTCATACGTTGGAGTGGTTGATCAGATCGTTGCCAATGATCCATTGCCGACGTTGGAGAGTGCATTTCAGCGTCTTCAATGCCTACAAGCTTCTTCATCTGACCCGACTTCTGACACTGGTGACACTACTACTCTTGCTGCCATGGCTGGCTGAGGTCGTGGTAGGGGTCGAGGTCGGTCTCAGGATAATCGTCCTCCTGGTTCTGGTAGAGGACATAGGTCTCTTAGCCGTGGTTCATCTGCTGATGTCTCTGGAGGTACCGCAGCTCAGCGGTATGTGAATTTTTTGGTCGCTCCAACCACACTGAGGACATGTGCTGGAAGAAATATGGCACACCTGCGTAGGCCAATGCTGCGTTTGAAGGTACTTTTCAGACTCATGCTGCTGCTATTTCGAGTTCCTCCACTGCTGAGTTCATTCACTCGGAAGTGGAACGACTCCTGCTAGAGAAAACTGGAGCTTCCTCTTCTACTGCTGTTGAATCTGGAGCTTATGCTGCAACTTACACTGGTTGTGATTCTGCCTTTCTAAGTGCTTCCTCTTCTAATGCTGGTAATACCAAATGGGTGATTGATTCTGGAGTTTCTTCACATATTTTTGGCAATTGTTCTCTTTATTTTAAATTATCTAAACCCTGTCCTAAATCTGCTGTTATGCTTGCCGACGGATCCAAATCTGCTGTGTCTGGGATTAGTGATATTATGCTCAAGTTCTTCTGAGATCTGCTCTATATGTGCCCAATTTTCTGCTAAATCTGTTGTCTGTTAGTAAAATTGTACGTAATCTGAACTGCAGTTTGACCTTTGTTCCGGGTACTTGTGTTTTCCAGGACCTTCGCACGAGGATGAAGATTGGTGGGGGGGATGAAGGACCTGACGGACTCTACTATCTGGATGATTTGAAAAGGATCGACACTACAACTCTAGCTTCAACATTATCTTCTTCTGTTTCTGTATTACAATGACACTATAGACTAGGGCATCCATCGGCTGATAAAATAAAATATGTTATTTCTAGTGTAGGACCGCACAATTTCCAGTGCGAGTCATGTCAGTTAGGCAAACAATCTAGAACTGTCTTTCCCAAAAAATCTCAGATTGGTAGTAAAAACATTTTTGATTTAGTTCATGCTGATGTATGGGGTCCTTGTCATGTTCCAAGTTTGTCAGGCAATAAATACTTTATTCCGTTCATTGATGATTTCTCCTGTGCTACTTGGTTATTTTTGATGAAAACTGGCTACAAGTCTTGCCTACTATTAAGTTCTTCTTTGCTGAAATTTAAACCCAATTTTCTATGTCCATTAAAGTTCTGCGTACTGATAATGCCTTGGAATTTGTTCAAAAAAATGTTGAATTATTTTTCCGTTTTGTGGGTACCATTCATCAGACATCCTGTGCCTACACACCCCATCAGAACGGAGTTGCTGAAAGGAAAAATAGACATTTACTTGAAGTTACTTGAACTATCATGCTGCACTCTAACGTTCCTAAACATTTTTGGCCAGAAATGGTTCTCGTTGCATGTTTTTTTATTAATTGCATGCCCTTGTATGATATTGGGAATAAAATTCCCGTCCAAGTCCTACAACCCCACCTTCCACTTTTTTCTGTCCCTCTAAGGATTTTTGGGTCAACTTGTTTTGTTCGTTTGCTTGGACTGACTCAAGTCATGTTGTCTCCTAGAGCTAAAAATGTATTTTTCTGGGATATTCACGTACTCAAAAAGGAAATCGTTGCTATAGTCCTGTTACTAAGAAGTGGTTCACGAGCAGTGATGTGGTTTTCTTTGAGGACACTCCTTTCTACTCTACTAAAGGGAACACCTTGAGTTTAGATATTATTTCAGCACCTCTGCATTTATCAGTGATTCCCCTTCTGCTTTGCAGCCTGCTGAGACTACGTCTCCTTTGCCTATTATCAGTGGTTTTCTTTGAGGACACTCCTTTCTACTCTATTGAAGGGAACACTTTGGGTTCATATATTATTTCAGCACCTCTGCCTGTTATCAGTGATTCCCCTTCTACTTTGCAGCCTGCTGAGACTACGTCTCCTCTTATTGTTTACCAACGCAGGAATCGGCCGCCGAGTCTACTCCTGCCCACCACCCCCCGCCCCACAGAAAACCAATCTTCTCCTTCAGATGGTCCTGCACCTGTCGAGGTAACTTCTGATCTAGATTTACCTATTGCTCTCAGGAAAGGCATGTACCTCTCATAGTATTGCTGACTATGTTTCTACTGCGCATCTTAGTGTCCATGTTAGTAATTTTGTTGCTGCCCTCTCTGTTGTTTCTGTTCCCAAAAATGTTCATGATGCTTTACAAAATACGGCCTGGACACATGCTATGATTGAGGAGATGACTGCTCTTACTGACAGATGTACTTGGGATTTGGTGGATCCTCCATCTGATTGTAAACCTGTTGGATACCGTTGGGTGTACACTGTGAAGTATCATCCTGATGGGACTGTTGAATGCCTAAAGGCCCGCCTATTGGCAAAAGGGTACACTCAAACCTATGGTATTGATTACTTTGAAACTTTTTCCCCTGTTGCGAGGTTAAATTCTGTGCGGGTTCTTCTCTCTGTTGCAATCAATCTGGATTGGCCCCTTATATTGCTAGATGTCAAGAATGCCTTTCTTTATGGTGATCTCTAAGAGGAAGTCTATATGGAGCTACCACCTGGGTTTGTTGCTCAGGGGGAGTCACACAAGGTTTGTCACCTCAAAAAGTCTATTTATGGACTCAAGCAGAGTCCACGTGCCTGGTTTGATAAATTGAGCAAGATTTTGTCTACTTATGGCTTCCTCAGATCTCATGTTGATCACTCTGTCTTTATTAAGAAGGCTTCCTTTGGTATTGTTGTTCTGATTGTGTATGTTGATGATATTATTTTATCTGGCAGTGACCTTTCTGAAATTCATGCTACTAAAGCCTACTTATGCAAGCACTTTGTCACTAAAGATTTGGGAAAGCTGAGATACTTTCTGAGAATTGAAGTTTCCAGGACTGCTAATGCTCTTGTTTTATCTCAAAGGAAGCATATTCTAGATCTTCTACAGGAAACTGGGATGCTTGGAGCTCAGGCTATTGATACTCCCCTAGATCCTAATGTAAATTGAGATGATGATGACTCTCCCATGTATCCTGACAGTAAAAGATATAGGAGACTGGTTGACAAACTAATCTATTTAATTATTACTAGAGCTGATATTTCTACTGCTGTTGGCCTTGTTAGCAGGTATCTTGACAAGTTTAGACAGTGTCACTGGGAAGCACTGCGTCATATCTTGAGGTATCTGAAGAAATCCCCTGATAAAGGTCTTTTCAATAGAAAACATGGTCATTGCTTTCTTGAAGGCTACTCTGATTCTGACTAAGCTGGAACTAAGATAGACATAAAATCTACTTCTGGTTACTGCACAATGTGTTGGTGGAAAACTTGTCATCTGGAGGAGTAAAAAGCAGAATGTTGTTGCTAGATCTAGTGCTGAGACCGAGTACCGGGCCATGGCTCACACAACTTGTGAACTCCTGTGGGTACAATCTCTTCTAAAAGAATTTGGTGTGGGGTCTTCTATCACTATTCCCATGCATTGTGATAATAAAACAACTATCTTTATTGCTAATAATCCTGTTTTTCATGAGCGGACCAAGCACATTGAAGTTGACTGCCACTACATTAGAGAAGCTATCCTGACTGGTCGTATCTGCACTCCTTTCACTCGCTCAGAGGATCAAGTTGCTGCTGTCTTCACAAAGTTGTTGGCCAAGAAACATTTCAGCTCTCTTGTGGACAAGTTGGGCATGATTGATATCTATGCTCCAACTTGAGGGGGAGTGTTATATAGTGTCTTATTCAATTCTTTATATTCACTTGTTATTTTCCTATTCTATGTGGACCTATATGTAATTGTTCTTTTTGTAAATATATGGGGTACACACATTGTGCACCCTAACCCTTACACCAAATCCTCATAAGAGAAACCTTATAATCATAGTTTAAATTTCGGCAAAATTGTCGAAATTTCCACGATTATTTCCATACCGATGGCCATCGGACATTGGAATGCACTGTCGAAATGCACTGACCATCGAAATTTTTCTTTTTTCTTAATGTACTAATATGGAGTTATGGACTACCTAGGGCATACTTTTTTGCAGAGTTTTGTGTCTTTAAGTCTATATCTTGTGCTTGCAAACTATAATGACTTGATTCATTGATTTCACCATTGAAAATTTACATTAAAATTCTCCATCGAAATCCTCATCGAACCAGTTCAGGGTCCTTCACTCACAAATGAGGAGACCCCATCCCCACATATCAAATATGAAATATTATTGCATATTTGAGTAGATTTGCACTAGTAGATAATTTTGGTTAACTTTCATAAATTAATTTGTTAATTTTGCCATCGAAACGTCATGAATGTGTTTGTCAAAATTTTGATTTCTGTTGA
The DNA here is from genome assembly GCA_963693085.1 of Alisma plantago-aquatica. NCBI lineage: Eukaryota > Viridiplantae > Streptophyta > Magnoliopsida > Alismatales > Alismataceae > Alisma > Alisma plantago-aquatica. The sequence goes on from OY856413.1 coordinate 257,567,007, forward strand.
AATTTCGGTAAATTTCTATTTTCGTGGCCACCAAAACGACATCGAAATTGGACATTTTCTTCCTTATAATTGAATCTATCTCAAATTTTAGGGTCCAAATGTGTTACTGTACAAATTAAATATGCATTTGTGTGATTAATTTGTACGTAATAATTAAATAATTTTTTTATCCAAATCTGCATATACTACAACATATACTCTATAAGGCAACCTCTCCGCACACATAACACATACCCTTTTTTAAAACACTGGCAGCTTATATTGGATTTTTGAAGATTCCACATAATTATGCATAGTTAACGGGTATTTACGTGTGCAATCTTAGGCAGGAAAGTGCACCTATTTGAAGCAACCTTCTCGATTTTGGAAAATATTAAAGGGAAAGAGATGCAAAGAGATCTGGTTTTTACACCCCAGTATAAATATGATTCCTAATGGAAATTACAAAAGAAGGATCATGTACCCAAACTCAACATACTTGTAGAAATGATGCTTTGGCAACGACGATCACATCATGTTGGTGATATGTTTTATTTATTAAAAAAACTATCACAATTGTTGTGAAAATTGTATAAAAGTTGATTGCTGGAAAATTGACATGTTAAATGAATTTCATTTGACTCTATTATGTGCTCCGAAGCCACATCCCTTTTTAAGGCAACTCTTTCTTTTATGGAGCTCAATCAGTTGAAATCTCAACAGAACATTGAGTCTTAAGTAAAATCTCCAACATACTTCCCTTCTTTTTCTCATTTCCTATTATATTAAACCAATTTATCGCATGTGTATCTCAACTCAACAAATCATTCAAGCTCCTTTATCTTTGTGCAAATCAACTTCTTGTTTTGCACTACAAAGGAATCCCTCTCTTTTCGTTTATTTGGTGTTTCCGCCGATATTTCCCACCCACACCTTCCTTTATCCGATGTTATGTATTGCAAAGGAACTTGTCCATATTCAATCCAAACCTAGATTTTTTTAAAATATTATTACTCTAGTTAGGTATACATGGAGACAAATAACGAGTGCGAGTGTGATAGAAAGGAGTGAACATAAGTAATAAGGAGAAAGAAAAACGTAGGAAAATGAGAGATTTCATCGTGCAAGTCCCCAAGGAAGAAAATGTCCGATTGCAATGCCGTTTCAGTGGCCACAAAAACAGATATTTCAATAAATTCGTTCCCGGCGTTTCGACGGAAAAATTAACGATTTGATTTATGAAATTTTACCAGAATGATCTACTAGTGTAGATCTACTCGGATATGTAATAATATTTCATATTAGATATGTGGGGGGTGGGGTCTTGCCATTTGTAAATGAATGACCCTGAACTGTTTCAATGGCATTTCGATGGGGAATTTTATGTCAATTTTAGATGGTGAAATCAATGGTTTAAGTCATTATAGTTTGCAAGCACAATATATAGACTTAAAGACACAAAACTGTGCAAAAAAATATGCTCTAGGTATTACATAGTATATGAAAAAGTAAAAAAAAAATTGATGAACTGCATGTTTCTAGAGTTTCGTCAGTCCATTTCGATGTCCGATTGCCACCGAAACAATTTTTTTTGACGAAATTTCAACCATTTCGTCGAAATTTTGGACATTGTAAGGCCCTCTTTTCACCGTCTTTGCCATGGAGCTTCAAGGTTCGTCTAGTGTGTTGCCATATATGCATAGGCTTCACATAGACGATCACTGTCTTTATCCCCTGGATTGTAGATCTTTCACTGATTTCTTGGAATCCATGGCCGAGCAACACGTCTTCTTATTAACTGACTCCTAGTCCCCCATAAGCTGTCAACTGTAAAAATTCCTCTAATGAGTGCATGCCCATCTGAGACATGTGATTACAATAAATGTCCGTGTTGGCCCGATCCAGTTGTCATGCTACAGACTCTTTGATAGATTTAGAGACTCTCGTACATTTCATTACTTTAGTGGTTTATGTATGCTAGTTGATGGTGTCACTGTTTCTCTATCCACTCGTTTCTCTAAGGTAAATACTTAGTCAACATTTTTCTCTCCCCCCCCTCCAGTGATAAGGCATGACATTATTTTCAGAAATAACCATTATCAATTTCTATGAGCTCAATGGTAAGAGTAAGATGTAGATGACCAGGCTCATAGGAGCAGCTGCCTCATCCATACATGATACAAGTGGGCTCCTTTTTATGCTTGTTGTACCATGCTTTGTCTATGTACATCTAGGCGACATCACGAGTGACTCGATGATTGTTATCTTGCTCAATAGTGATGCTAGTACTGATATAAATACTTCAACTTCTCTTGGATGTAAGATCCTTCTCACAAGTAACAGATTTCATATGATCTTTAACAAATGATTTATGTGTGTATGAGCTAGGGCTTGCTATGTAGTTTTAATATCATTGTCATGAATGTTCTAGCTGGTCTTGAATCTTCTCATGACTCAACTTGAAGGGTAGTGCTATAGATATTGATTAGTTAAGATATTATGTTTTGTAGTATAATCTGGGCTTTAACTCATAGGGGTTTGAGCTTGTTAAGTTTTGCACACATCGTTTGCCCTATACAAAGTGTTTTAGGATTCAATAATTTAATATAGTTATCTCTCCATCTCCATTTCTTACACACCAATAAGAACAAGAAGATTTATCAGGCTTGGGAAAGTATACAAATTATGTTTCGGAAAAGTGGTTGTAACTGTACGTACCGTATAATCATTGTTGAAGGGGTTGAATGAAAACACCAGTCATTTTAATGCTGGGATTATGTGTAATGTGCTGCACTTGCTGTAACTTTTGTCAGGCAGATTTTAAGTTTCAATAGTCGTATGAAAAGTGGTTGTAACTGTACGTACCGTATAATCATTGTTGAAGGGGTTGAATGAAAACACCAGTCATTTTAATGCTGGGATTATGTGTAATGTGCTGCACTTGCTGCAACTTTTGTCAGGCAGATTTTAAGTTTCAATAGTCGTATGAAGTTGTGCATTCTTATTTTGATGTTACCTCATTGAGACAGAAAATGACGGGAACAATTTTTTTGATTTTGAAAGGAATTTTTGCTCCTAGGAAATCTCAACTTGCTCTTTGATCTAAAAAGAATTGCTGGGTAGTAAATGCATTGCTTTACTCTCACTCATACTCTCACGAGCTAGCAGTTGATATACAAGCTACTAAGAAACATGGTTTGAACACTGAAAGGATGATGATTCCATGCCTCGAGTTCATTCCAGATATCAGAGACAAAAGAATTATACAATAACTGTAACACCTTACACATATTGTAGGTTGAAGTTGTTCTCCAACTTTCCATTCACTTGGGTAGCACTAAAGTGAGACTAGGCATAGATCTTTGCTTGTGATGTCATAAGCTAGTTATGGACATTCACTGCTGATGTTCTATAGGATATATAGGTTATAGGGTCACACACATAGGAACTCATCTAGAAGAGGAGTTTAATCATGAATGATGATTGGAATGATTATTAAAGTGTTTATGTACTCAATTCAAGCATCAAATCAGCTGATTGAAGATCCTATAGATGAAGAAGAGTACTATGATAAGTATGATGACTCCAGTCCATTCTCAGTTGGGTTGCCAACTCCACAAAATATTGAAGCTAATGATGACTTATATGTGCGCGGAGATCACAATGAAGGATTGTTAATTGATAAAAGATCACAATTTTAGAGGCATGCATGTTTATAAAAGATCACATTATCTTCTAGTTAATACAAATGCTAAATGTTTGCCTTTTTCTAGTTAATACAAATGCAAACGACACAACATTCTCATTGCTTTTGAAAATTCATTTCTGATCTAGGCTCTAGTCCTTTTAAAATGGAAAACTATTTTACAGAAGCGTTGTGCTATTGTTGTTTTTTCGATCTCAATTTCTAAAAGACTCTAATAGGATTAATTCTCACAGGATAAATTTAACTCTCTGGGATGACTTGGCACATGCTGCTTTCCAGCATGTTGAGAAGGGTCAGCAAATTTATGTTTCTGGAAGACTTGTATCTGATACTGTTGAGGGGGAACAAGATAAGAAACAGGTTTTCTACAAGGTTGTCTCTTGCTGCAATTCTTTTTCTAATCTGTCTTCTAACATTAGACGTGCCATGCCGTACAGTAACATTTCTTTCTTTTGTTGCTTATTTTATTCAGGTTGTAGTTCAACAGCTAAACTTCATTGAAAGGAGTTCTCCACCGGTGTCTTTGTATAATTCAAATTCTAACTCCACATCAAAATGTATGTTCCGTTTTCTCTCTTCCTCAAAAAGCAGTTCAGTCAATTTCAATTCTCAGTGTCTTAAAATGCAGGGGATAAAACATCAAGTTTTGGTGGCAATCCAGGTGGCTCTGCAGAAGAGCTTTGGCAAGCATTTTTTGCTAATCCATCAGAATGGTGGGACAACAGGCAAAACAAGGTTAATCTCAACTTGATTCAGTTGTATCTTGCTAGAAATGCACATTATTTGCAATTTGTTCCTTATGCTTTGTAAAGCATAAGTAATATTACAAACACAGTGCGAAATAACGTTGACATCGGTGGAAAATTCACCCATATTGTCCATGTCGACCATCAAGGGAATTGAAAATAAGTACATTTCTACATTAACAATATTTCAATCAACATCGACAATGTCGACTCAAATGTCGACAATGTTGGCTCAATCCAAGAGTAAAAGTAGAAAAAGTCGATGACTTACCTACAATGTTTCAAAAAGCATTTTTGTGTGGGGTATATGAGGCCACATATGCGGTGCGCCCCACTTGCCTGGCTGCATATGGATATGCGGCCAGTATGTGGTTCTGTACGGGACATATGCGGGGTATAAGCGGCCGCTTTTTCATTAGAAGATCTGCAGACTTTTTTTTTCAGTTTTTTTTTTCAATTGTAATTTAAACTACCCACACACCCACACACCCACATGTACATATGTATATATATGTATATGTATCAGTACCTTTCGATATCTATCTATATCTATATATATTGTAGTAATACATCAATGGTATACTTACATATAATACGCAGACATCTTCAAATGTGTAACACTCTATTTTATGTGTCTGCATTTTGATATATATGGACATGCATATATGATATATATCAACATCTACATACACACATTTGCACATATATGCATATATTGTATATACATTTACATGTCAATATGCATATATCTACATACAATATACATACATATTTCACATATGCTATTTATGTGTATACATATATGAATATTTAAATCTATTATACATATATATTTGAATGGACACTTATAAATATACATAATTTTGTGTTCTACAAATAAAATAAATTTCTATGCTTAATATATATATATTTTTATGCTATATATAATTAATTTATTTATAAAAAATCCAAAAACGCATATACCCCGCTTATGCACACTCTATAAGGTTACCTCTCCGCATGCATAACAACACATACCCAAGGTTGAAAAAGACGTGAGGCGTAACAAGGCGTTTTTGTCTTGGCGAGGCGAGGCGTAAGCCTCAAAATGTATTGAGGTGTTCCTATATTTATATATATTAATGTATTTATATATATAAGAAAACATATATACAATGTAAGTTATACAATTTGACAACTACATAACAAATCACATTACACACCTGTTTATAATCTAAATTCGAACTGGAAAATAAAAACAGTACAAGATGTACCCAAACAGTAGTGTTTAACCACAATTTGTTTTTTTTTTTCTTTTTTTCATTTGAATCAAAGGGGCTAGTGGAAAACCCATAGGGCCAGTCCCATATGTAGTCAAAATGGACCAAGAAACCTGTATTTTGGGTTGCAGTTTGAGGCTAGCGCCTCAACACCTCTTGCGCCTCTTTGCGCCTTGCAAAAAATGAGGCGTCCACCTCTTGGATCACAGGTGAGGCTTACGCCTCAAGGATGAGGCGCGTCTTTTTTTTCCATGCACATACCGCTTTTTAAAACTATGCTTACCTAGATTGACAATATAGCTAGTGTTACAGTGATATCGCTTTATTGCTACTCTTTTTTGGGGGAAAACCCCATTGGAACTTAATATAAGTATTTTTATGCTTTTACACATTTTCAAGCTAAAAGCTTCTACATCTACCATTGTCTGCTAGATCTGCCTTTTGTTTACAAACTTTGGTACAAATCTAAGTCATGTAACACCAGTCCCATCTCTCTTATTTCACTCCATTTACCTTTATGTGTTTTTTCGATTATATAAATCTGTTGGGGATTGCAACTTCCTAATACTAATATGTTGTGTGTAAATGTACTATACCAACCTCAAAGTTGTGTATATCTACACAAATTTGGCAGAATGCTGTAGTTCTTTGTGATTCTTCTAATAAATAATAAAATAAATATTGAAAATCTGATAAAATGTAGGCAAAGTAGGATTCAATTGGAGATACTAATATGGTTTTGGAACTACTTTGATGTATATTGTAATCATGTAACTTGTTAGTTGTCATCAAATCTACGTGTTTATATAATAAAAAATCAATGATAACAAAACCATGATTTATATATTTAGACATGTATCTACACTAGGTTGTCTAGGCTGCTAAGTGGTCGATCTGTTCCCAAGGGCACCTAGAGGGGCCTAGGCTTTTGTAGTTTAAATTTTCTGATATATGTTATATATTAACCTGACCTCTGAGCAATATACGATACAATAGGAAGAGGAGAGTATTTGAGAGGGGGAAGAACACAAATGAAGGCGCTGTAGTACAGGAGGAGATGGAATAAATGAAAGCAAATTGCAACAAAAAATACAGGGAATGTGAAAAACGATAAAACAATAACAAAAAATGCAAGGAACATCAGGAGCGAGGATGAAACAGTGGGAAGCATCTAAGAAAACTACCAAGTTGCGCAAGGGATATAATAGATGACTCTTCTCTTTGCTGCCACAAAAGACTTTACAATGCGTTCCTCAAACAGTAACAATTTATACACCAGCTTCTGCACAAATGACTATTGAGCTGCCACAAAAGACTTTACAATGCGTTCCTCGAACAGTAACAATTTATACACCAGCTCCTGCACAGATGACTATTGAGCTGCCACATGGGTAAAGAAAATGGCTCTCCACTTTGCGGGTCAAGAAAGGCTTTACACTACTTTACCCTTATAGTAAATGTCGTGCACCAATTCCAACCACAATCGACCACGAGTTCCACAAGGGTACAAGAGATTTGTCTCTCTTCTTCTCCTTTAAGGAAGCCTTATACTATGCTCCTCTAATAATATTCAATTGTACAATCTGGTCATAGATGATTGTTGAATTGCCACAAGGGTACAAGAGACAACTCTCTCCTCTTAACTTTGCAGTCAAGGAAGGCTTTACACTACACTCCCCTTAGGTAAGCCAGTTTCAGCTAGAGACGATTGTTGAGTCACCAAGAGGGTAAAAAAGATGGCTCTCTTCTTTTAACAATCAATAGGGGTTTTGCACTGCATTTCCATGATATTATTTATTTTAAAAAGGTCAGGATGTGGCATTGGTGGCACAACTCTGATTCATAAAGTAAACGTGGGTTTGCACTGCACACTGGAAATTTGGAATGAATTAAAGAGTAGACAGATGGAGATCAAATGGAGGATGAGGGTGAAAAGAGACAAAGAAATATATTTTAGTCTAGCTCACTAAATGTTAAAAGATGTCAACAATTCCACTTATATAAAATTACGGTGATTGGCGCCATTATTTGTCGATGGAGGATCAATGCAATTTTGGAATTGATTGGTTCAATGAAATGACATGTTCCAGATAAAATCATATAACATTGTTTATTTATGAAACCGTGAGCTCCCAAGCAGTGGGAGGAGAAATTTGATCCCTGATCCTTAATACACTTGACATTTTTTGATATGTAGCAACAACAACTACCCCTTAAACACATTTTTTGCTTAGTTATCATCTCAAAATTTGAGGAATTGCAGTGAAATCACAATGTTTAATCCCAAAAATATGTGCGTGGAACTTCAAACTTTCATATGGGATGTCCATTGTAGCTTTATATCTAAGTGAGAAGGGGGAGCAATTAGTGGACAATCGGCAATCAAAAAGGCATGTAGATGAAAGTGGACGAGGGAAACCTAACAAAGCAGTGATTACTTTGGAATTTTTACGGTTTACTAGTATTGATTATTGATAAGGTATGTTTGGTCCTCTTTGTAATACTGTGTACCATTGTTTACGAAAAGCATATGTGGTGTACGGGGGCAGAGAGAGTACCACATAGAGTATGTGCAATATGCGTATGCGGGAGTATATATGCGAATGCATGCAGTTTTGCATGTTTAATAAGTTAATTATATATAATCATGACATTTTGAGTTAATAAACTTATAATTCGAAAATGTATAATATGAAAGTCTATATATATATATATATTTTGGGTGTAAACATATTAATATACATGTATGATATGTCTATATATCTATATAAGTATATAAATAAGGAATGTTTGTGTAATATACATTTATTGAGATTTATAAATATAAATGGACTTATATTTCTATAGGTATGTATATGAATAAATCAAAATGTATACACAAATTTACAAATATATGTGGAATGTGTATATGTAGGTATGTTCTATATATATGTATATATCAGAAAGTATATATAAATGTACAGATGTGTGTTAAAATTATTATATGTATTTGAAATGTGTACATATGAATATAAAATATTATCCATATATGCATATATGTACAACTGTAAGTATTGGGCTTTTCAAAAGGCAAAGTTTAATCGCCCCCTTAATCAGCCAAGCGGCCTCATATGCGCCCCATGACTACTTATTGGACAGATTAATAATATGCGGTGCGATAGGGTGACCGCTTACTCATCTGTTGGAGTACAAGCAGCCGTACAAACCAATTTTTACAACATTGCTATACACTTCCAAATTGTTTTATGGGAGGGGATGGAAAACTAGCTATATATGTAATTTACATTGTTCTTGAATTGCGGAGTGATCTCTTTGCAATAAATAAAAAGACAACAAACATATAAAGAATGTTCTGATCAACAAGATCACCCACACACCACACTTAACACATACTCTTGGGAACACATCAAATGATCTACTTGGGTGGATATATGTAATTAAGAAGGCCTGTAATAGGATTGAATTCAAACCAAATACTAAACCTATGAACTTAGTTATCATTTATCAAGGCGCCCAGCCTATTAAGTGCATTATGTGGGCGTCTAAGTAGGGCTGTCAATGGGGAGGGTATGGGGAGGGTAAGGTCTTACCCTTACCCTTACCCTTACCCTTACCCTTACCCTCTTTGGGTAGCGGGTAAGGGTAAGGGTAATTATCCTTCTCAGCAATCTCATTACCCTCCCCTTACCCTTACCCTCTTCTCCACAGGGTAAACGGGGAGGGTAAAGGGTAAGCGAGTAATTTTGACAAAAAAAGAATTTTATACACATTGTGTGTTGATTTTTAATAATTTTATAACTAATTTATTGATAACAACATATAAAACATTATATCCAATTCAAAATCATATGTTTCTCTGTGTAAAGTTAAGTCAATTCACACAATTACAATTTTTTATGCATAAATTATTTTTTTTCCTTTGCATAAGTATGCATAACAAATAAGTGTTTCACCAACACCTCATTTTCTTTAAGATATATATGTTTTTCTCTCAACAAGAAAGTATTACAAGCACAACACCAAGTCATTTTCCAATGATAGAATAAAGTATTAGGGTTAAACATTTACATACAAACCCCTTTAGAATATTTATATTTGTGTAACCTTTATATCATGTGCGGGTAAAAGGGTAAAAGGGTATGGATAATGCCTATACCTTACCCTCCCCTTATAGTATAGCGGGGAAACGGAGAACGGGTAAACGGATAAAGGGTAATAAAAATCTTTACCCTTACCCTTACCCTCCAGGGTATGGGTAAGGGTAAACGGATAATACCCTCCCCATTGACAGCCCTACGTCTAAGGCCTTTTAGGCCCAAATTAAGTCATTTTAAAGGTTAAATAAGAATGAACCAAGTCTGGATTTGGTCAAATTAGATCACCTTGAGTAAATTTATCGTCGAAATAGGTCTGATTTAGGAAAAATCAGGTCAAAATTTGGAAAATTAGAGGAAAACAGGTCTGTTTTGGGCCAAATTGGTTAGTCATCATAGCTTGTTTGTTGAAAAAAATTTACTTATGTCTGTTGTTCTTGCTTCTTTTTCTCTTCTTTTTTTATCCTTTCTCCTGCATTTTATTCCCAAATCCTACTGCTGCTGCATTTTTTTGCGAGTTATTCCTCCTATATCCCCTCCTAAATCCTACTACTGCTGTGTTTTTTTTAAATTCTGTTTTCTTCTAATCCTCATTCTGCCCTGTTTTTATGTTTCCTGTATGGTATTATATGTAGTATATATGTATAATAAGAAGCAAATTAACATAATGAAAAAAATACAAACACAAAAAACGCCCAGAACAGCCTAGGCGCCCCTTGGGAAATACTGACCGTCTAGCCGCCTTGACAATTATGCCTGTGAATGGGTCGAGTTTTGCTGGACCTGACCCGAACTGAAATGGACCTGGACCCGAATGAATCCTAGTGAACCTGAACCTGCATAGACCGAACCCAAAATCATTCGGTGCTGAAAATCACAAAAAAATGGTCTACTATACTATTAGCAAAAAAAGTATTGCAAACCCGAAACCCGACCCAAACTAGATAACACCCGATCGACCCGACCCAACATAAAATGGACCCAACCCGACCCGCCCCCACTTGAAAACTGAGCAAGCCATGAAAACCCTCAAAATTTCAGGTTAGATCGGATAGGTTGGATTGGTTTTTTTTCCACCCTTGCTGAATACCTAAAATCTGAATCCGAATTTTTGCATTGAATCCAATACACTTTGATTTTCTTTAAAATATAATTAAATCCAACTTTGAATCTAAAAACGCAAAGTTGGACATTAGTTATGAAGGCACCCTAGTCGCTAGGCAGTTTGAGGCGCCCGACCTATGAAATGTATTAAGTGGGGATCTAAGGCCTTTTAGGCCCAAATCAAGCCATTGAAAGGCTAAATTAGCATGAATTGAGTTTGGATTTGGTCGAAGTAGATCACTGTAATTCATTTTATGGTTGAAATAGGTTTGATTTAGGCCAAATCAAGTCAAATTTTGCAAGTTAGGCCTGATTTGGGGAAATATGTCCAATTTGGGGAAATTAGGTTTATTTGGCTAAAATAGGTCTCATTTATATCAAACTGTTGGATCTAGGCCTCTAAAAGGGGGGGGTGAATAGAACTTCAAAATTCTCACAAGAATAGTTAGACCTTCAAATTATATCAATTGAAATCAAATGCTTAAGAACAATTTGAAGTCCTATCTAAGCAAGCATAGCAAGGATGAGAGAGATTGAAACATACTCTTGGACAAGGTGGTTAGAGTGATTCCAATCTCCTAACTAGGAGACCGTCAATACCTAGAGAGGTCAACCTCTAGGACCTTGCAATCCATGTATACTTGTATTCCATCATAAGAGATACAAGGAGACCACCATACATCCAAGGACTTACCTACTCAAGACAAGAATCTTTCACCTACACAACGACTTAACCACTTGATCAAGATGTCTTCAGCTTTCAACAAGGACTACTTACCCACACTTGCATCAAGTTTTTGGCTTTGAAGGAATTACCCACTCTTCTTGAATCTTCGCCTTGCCCTTCTCCTTCACCTGGAGAAGATCTTCACACCTTCTTCAACCTTGAAGAAGAACAACAACTTCACCTTCACTCGGAGAAGCTCACTTCAACCTTTGCTCTTTGAGAAAGGGGATTGGGAAGATGGGAGGAATGGGAGCTTTACAAGATAACATGGAGGTAGCTCTCTTACAACATGCCTAACTCATAATCACAAAATGCTTTATAAATGAGAGAGAGAAAGGGGCTCAAAGGGTTGTATCACACTCAGTTATAGCAATGACCAAAGATAGCATGAATGAGCAAACTTGGAATGAACTCCAAGAGGTCCTATTTATAGCTGGGGTTGTTCCTTTGAGTGTGGGATCACTTAAGAACGAAAAATAACCGTTTTACAACTTGCAACAGATCTATTTTCGTTTCTAACAACTCTCCAACGGTTGGAATCACTTTTCTACATTTTCCGTATCTAGTACATTCAGTCGAGTTTCAATAAAGATAACTCGACCGATCTACTAAAGGACAAAGCTAATTTTCAAACTATCGGTCAAGTTTGTCTTGAGAAACTCGATCGATGAGTCAAAATTAGTTTTGGTCAGTGAGTCGGTCGGTCAAGTCTTGTGAGTGTGCAACTTGATCGATTTATCCATTTTCAAAAATCCATCACTTATCGGTCGAGATTCAAACTCAACCGATAAAATTGTTGTGACATTTTTCAAAATGATTTATGAGTGGCCAAACGTTGGAATTAAGTGTCCCTGATTTTTTCTCATCTTAGTTACAAGTCATATCATCAATACAAGTGATTACAAAATTAATCTAAGGTGGTTTGGAGTGATTTCCCAAATTGCACACTTGCATTGCTTTTGACTTGAACTTGGACAAGCTAGGGCTTGTGTAATTTGATCCTTTTCATGTATCTAAAACCTGAAATCAATCTTAAACAAACATATTAGATACATATGAATGGAATGATTATGTCATTATCAAAATATAGACAATGTATAACTCTCAAATCAACATTCTCCCCCCTTTTGACAATGACAAACCATTCCTCAATCATATTGAAAAGGATATGTGAAGTTATACCCATAGTAACAAGTTCGGGATTGGGCAACTTTTCGGCTGGTTGGAAAAAGTCGGAATACGGAAAAAATCGAAAAAAGTCATGAAAAGATCGAAAAATTTTGGTTAAAGTTCGGTCAACTATTCGGAATTAATCGAGAATAAATTGGCAATATAAGTATATACATATATATGTATGTATGTATGTGTATATAAATATAAATGTATGTATGTACATACATATATGATGCATGTAACTGTTACGACCACAAGACATACAATCTTAGTGAGTGAAAAAGTTGGAAAAGAAGTAAAAAATAGTTGAGTAATAACATGAACTGTCCAGAGGAGTGGGGGGGGGTTTGAGGTTTAGTGTGTATTAGGAATTTTGTGTACATGGTTTGTTAAAAAAAGAACAAGCGACTTAAAAGAGAAAAATCGTGAAAAATTGTGAAAAGTCATGAAGAATCGTAAAAAATCGTATAAATCGCGAAAAAGTGGGATTAATCGTGAAAAGTCTTGAAAAATCAGCGATTGGCGTATTAATCGTGATGAATATTCGGGAGCCTATAACATCGTGAAAAATCGCCGATTTTTCGTAAAATTCGGAGACTTTTGTTACTATGGTTATACCTTAGCCTTGTGAATTGTAAGGGAATTCATAATTTTAACAACGTGAATTGCTCCCCCTCAATCTATGCTCACTCTTACCTGTATAGTTAGTCTTTCTACACAAAACAATATAACATATATGTACTATATGGTCCTTTAGCAAGTCACATGATAAAGCACATATTGAACAAGAAAAGGATCACATAGACAATAAAAACAATATGGTTGAGCTTCAAAACATTGAACTTCTCTCCCCCTTTTGGCATTATCAAAAAGTAAGGAGGTGTTAGAAGAGTACAAAAACAAGTCTCCTCCAAGCACAACCAAAACATACATCTACAAGATAAAAGATGCAACCTCGTAACACACAACAAACAAAGACGGGAGAGAGATAAGCAATCTATGTCATAATCAAAATACGGGTAACATACCACCAACTCATGAGATATAGTCAACTAAAGAGTAAGTGTACGTATGATTAAGATTACAACACTGAAAATATGTCCTCAAAATAACTACAAGCCAAAACGATGAAAACGTGATGGTAGAAATAGTACATCTTAGATAATATGCCCAGATGGTTTTAGTACAAAATAGTCTAGAAAGATATATATGATCAACATCTACAGACTAAAAACTAAAACATCTAAACGTCTAGGCTATCTATGTCCAGGGCATCATCATCAACATAAACATCATCATCAGAAACTTCAGGCTCGTAGTCATCATCTCCATTTGAAGGCGCAATAGAGATAGCAACTTCACCTTCATCACCATATACACATGTAAAGCCATCATTAGAACCATCCTCGCCATCATCCTTAGATGCCTCCTCATCAACAACAACTTCCTCATCAACCTAGTATGGCATCTCCTCATTGACAGATGGGTCGAAACCACGACTGGGCCACATGACATTCTGCTCAGCCCAAGACATAGCAAGGTCATGCAACACTTGGGCTTGAGGAAAAGTAGGAGCAGAGGTGCCAAGTCCTGCAAGCAAGGTATCTATAGGACCAACAGGGAGAGGTAGCACTCCAGGGGTAGATCTACCAGTAGCAGAGGGTGTAGCAGCGGAAGCAGTAGGTGGAGGGGCAAGGTAAAAGTGATTGTATGCATAGGATGCATAATCACCTCTTGGGTAGGGCTGGTAGGCAGGGTAAGAATGGGCACATGAAAGGTTCATGGTAGATATGATATCACAAAGATCCTGATGCATGTGCTCATGAACCTGAAGGGTGTACGCCTGCTGATGCATTATGTAAACCATGAGGGTTTCATTTGATACATGAAAAGAGGCGCGGGCAGGTCGGGATGGCTGAGGAGGTGGAGGTGCATGGGTGGAGGTGGAGACTCCATGTGTGGTAGAGGAAGGGGTAGACACCCTCTTCTGAATTGTGGTCTCACTGATGCAAACTCCTTTTCGAGCAGGTTTGTAGTGAAGGTCATGAAAAAGAGACTTGCCAGTGGCAGACTGAAACAGATCACAAATCAGGGCTAGGTAGGGTGGGTGGGCTCCACGGGTGTTTTTACCAGAGTCAAAGCAGGTCATGTGATGGAGAACATATCTAGCCCACTTGACTCCGATGTTCTTCAAAAGGCAAAACATAATCACCGCGGTATTCTCTGCAATTTTAGCTTGGTTTTTCTTGGGATGAATATTGCAATTGACTAACAGGACGAGAATGTGGTTATTCAGGTCTAAAGCAGATGAGGGAAGGGTAGACTTCTTCCTATAGGGAAACCAAGGCTTCTTCAAGAATTTATGTATGTCAGGAAGAATGATATCATATTGCTTATAGAAGGCGTCAGGGTCTAAGAGGTCAAAATACTCAGGGTAATCCTTCATGTGTCAGTCACCTTAGTACCAGAGAAAAATATATTTAAGGTATCCTCGTAGACTTGAAATTTCTTCCCGACAATCGTGGAAGTAAGAATGACTTATGTATTTGGTGGGAGTGCAAGAGTGTCGTAATTCCATTGCAAATTTGCATAGAATTCATGAACGACTTTGGTGCTTGTGATGGAATTGTGATAGCACGCGTGTTCAACACTCAGGGCGAAGAGGTGGTGGTTGTACAACAACTCAACAACTTGATCAATGACCTTTGGTCTACGGGGGCGTGGCTCAAATAGGGCACGAAAAGGGAAGGGATTCCTAGAAAGGAGCTCCTTGTACCTATTTAGAGCATCATTGGAGACAAAAAAAGTATCATCGAAGGGTATAAGGTGCGAGTTGGAGGATGGTGCTCCAGAGGGGGCGACTCTCTTTCTCCTATTGGAAGCCATGGAGGCAAGATAAGAAGATTGAGAGGTCAAAAACATAGGAAACACAACCAAGATCCGACCAAACACCTAGGATTGATGAGCAAGAGGTCTAGGGAGGTCGAGTAAGGTCGGGCTAGGGTTAGGAAGAGGATGGTCGAGGCTAGGGTTGAGAGCTTGAGGGAGTTGGAGAGTGAGTGAGTCAATTTTTCTCTAGTTGAAAGGGAGAAAAGTCGGCCGAACCACACTTATGTTTGCTCCAGCCCGACCATCGGTTGAGTTCTGTGATTGGAAAACTCGACCGAATGGCTTTTTACAAAAGCACTCGGTCACAGATTGATCGAGTTGCCAACTCGACTGATGGTCAACCTAAACCAAGATTAGAAATTTTAATTTCTAGCCATTTGAGTGCTAATTAAATTTATTTTTTCTAGTCCATTTTGCATTTTAAACATACTTAGACTCATATCACTCATCATTGGGTACCCAAAACAAGCGAAAAAACAAGGCATATGGATATGGAGGTAGCTCTCTTACAACATGCCTAACTCACTCATAATCACGAAATGCTTTGTAAATGAGAGAGAGAAAGGGGCTCAAAGGGTTGTATCACACTCAACTATAGCAAAGACCAAGGATAGCATGAATGAGCAGACTTGGAATGAACTCCAAGTGGTCCTATTTATAGCTGGGGGTGTTCTTTTGAGTGTAGGATCATTTAAGAATGAAAAATAGCCGTTTTACAACTTCCAACAGATCTAATTTTGTTTATAACAATTCTCCAACTGTTAGAATCACTTTTTCTGCGTTTTCCGTACAGTACATTCGGTCGAGTTTCAATAAAGATAACTCGACCGATCCACTAACCGACAAAGCTAATTTTCAAACTATCGGTCGAGTTTGTCTTAGGAAACTTGACCGATGAGTCAAAATCAGTTTTGGTCAGTGAGTCGTTCGGTCCAGTTATGTGAGTGTACAACTCGATCGATTGATCCATTTTCAAAAATCCATCACTGATTGGTCGAGACTCAAACTTGACCGACAAAGTTGTTGTGACAAATTTTTCAAAATGATTTATGAGTGACCAAACTTTGGAATTATGTGTCCCTAATTTTTTCTCATCTTAGTTACAAGTCATATCATCAATACAAGTGATTACAAAATTAATCTAAGGTGGTTTGGAGTGATTTCCCAAATTGCACACTTGCATTGCTTTTAACTTGAACTTGAACAGGCTAGGATTTGTGTAATTTGATCCTTTTCATGTACCTAAAACTTGAAATCAATCTTAAACAAACATATTAGATACATATGAATGGAATGGTTAAGTCATTATCAAAATACAGACAATGTATAACTCTCAAGTCAACAATTACATAGTCTTCAAAAAAGTCAGAATAGGGTAGATTAGGGGAAGTAAGGTTTGATTAGGTCATGTTATGCAAAATTAGGTCTAATTTAAACCAAATAATGTCATTTTTTTGGAAAATTAGGTATGATTTGGGGGAACTAAATTTGTAGGGGAAACTAGGTATTAGTTGGCCAACTTGGATTTCATTTAGGTCAATATAAGATAAATTAGGGGAAGGCTTAATAAGGTCATGTTGTGCAAAATTAGGTCTGATTTAGGGCAAATCAGGTCAAAATTGAGCAAATTAGGTCTGATTTGGGGAAAACAAGTCTGATTTGGGGGAAATAGGTCTGCTATGGGAAAATTTGGTCTGATTTGGCCAAATTAGGTCTTGTTTAGGTGAATATAGGGTAAATTAGGGAAAGTTAATGTCTAAGAAGTTTATCTTATGCAAAAAGTAGGTTAAATTTAGGTCAAATTAGGTCCGATTTAAGTCAAGATAGGTCAAACTAAGGCCAATCAGGTCTACTTAGGTAATGTTAGGTGTGATTTATATGTCCTGCTGCTATGTCCATGTTTCTTATTTCAGAAGCTAATATTCAGACATGCCCTACTACTCCTGCTCCCACACTACTATAGTAGCACTCCTATTTGCATATATTCTTCTTTTTCTGACTTCTTCTTACTCCTACATATCCAGCAGCTACTGCTGTTTGCATGTCTGCAAAAGAATTTCTTGATCTCTTCTTCCCCTTAAGTCTCCTTTCACACCTTGTGCAATGCTGTTTTTAATTTTGTTTTTCTAACCATCTTCCTACTTCACATCTCCTCTCCAGCTGTTGTGCTTCTACTTTTTGACTTCCTGCACGTCATTTGCATTTTTCCCGTTTTCTTTCTCCTTCAATTCCAAATTATCTTCCTGCTATTATTGTTCTTTTTCTTCCTTTTAATTCTTCTCTTGACCCTCCCAACAATTATCAATGCAAGTCAAACATATACCACATTAATAAACATATATTTACAATATAGCATGTACTATCATATGTATAAATATACAAATATGTAACTGAAAACATAAACATTAATAAAAAAGGCCTTAAAAAGCCTAAGTGGCCTAAGAGCCCATTGGGTGAGACTTAGCGCCTAGCTGCCTTGACAAGTATGCTTTGGACAATATTTGAATCCAAACATTCAGTTTGTAAATTTTTTATTTTGTTGCATGGAAAAAAAGCACGCCCCGAGGCGCTAGAGGCGTACGCCTTGAGGCGAGGCACACTCAGGGGCGGCCCTAGCCTTAAGCCTTAGTCAGTATTTCAGAGGCGGACACCTCATTTTTCAAGAGGCGTAAAAAAGCACTTAGGCACTGAGGCGTAACTGAGGCATAAGCCTCTTCCTGTCACCTAAAACTCCTGGTCTGCAATACTATTTGGATTGCTATTGGGCCCAACACAAGTGGTCTTTATTAAAATAGGAGATCTCCACCTCTAGGCATGTAACATCCTGATCTCCTGTCTAAGTTAAAACTCCTTATTTAGAGCTATTCATAAAAACAAGCTTCTTTGATGATTTTTTTTATAAAATCAATTTGAATGTTAAAATAATCTATTATGGTTTATTTAAAAGCTTTTATATATTGAAAATATAATTGCAGTACTTTTTGTAAATTTTAAAAAAATAACATTTTGGTGGGTAAGCACACAAGCAAGTAGCTGGGTGGCAAACAAGATGCTTATGGAGGCAAGCATATAGCTGGATAGCAAGTAGGTAGCTTGAGCAAGCACATTAGTTGGTGAAGCAAGTAGGTGAGTGACACGCTCCTTCCCTTGACACCTAGCACCTCCAAAAGTTGACACCTATCCTTCCATGTGTAAACCACCCTTTAATAGCTATCTTGAGATGACACATATGCTTCCATGTGTCATCTAGCAATTCTTGAGATGACACCTAACCATCCATGTGTAACCTAACTAGTAAACATCCACCTAAAGATGACACCTTGCACCCATGTGTCATCCACACACTTTTTGCTGGTTGAATCGGGGACGTTACAAGGCAACCAGAACACAACAGGCTTTGGGCTGCTCCAGCCCTTGCTGCTGGCCATGGTAGCTGATCCAGCTACTGCTGCTCCTGGAGAAAACACTGCTATCCTATTTTGTGATTTGATTATTTAGTTATTTATATATATAATTTATCTATATAAACATATATTATATATACATACATGATACATATATATACATACATATGCTGATATGCATGCATATAAATAAATATATGTATATATATGTTACAATATATATAGATATGTATATATATGTATATGTAATAATGGGATTAAGAGAGAATGATTTCTCCCCCCCTCTCCCATGCCCGTGGCGGAGGCCGAACGCCCGAGAGGGTGGGTGGTAAATCAAGGCGGCAACTGAGATTCGAATCCGAGTCCCTTTGTTAAAGGACACTGTGCTTGACCACTTGAGCATATATATGTATATGTATGTATATATGTATGTATTTATATAAATATACATATATGTGTGTATATGTATGTGTATGCATGTATATAATTATATATGTGTGTGTGTCTATATATACATATATATATATATATACACACACATATATATATATATGTATACAATTATATGCATATATAATTATATGTACACACACACACAGATATATATATATATATATATATATATATATATAGTCATGTTAGAATACACTCGAGTGTACAGATCGCATGAATACACTCAAGTGTGTTTGCATATCAAGACTATTTTTTACAAAATGTAAACCATTGATCTTCACCGTCATACTATAACTAGGCTACATACAAATTTTGAGCCCATTTGGATGAGTGTAAGTCACTCATCCAAGGGCAACAAAATCAATGCCGGAAACTAATTTGAAATGCATAATTTTTGTGGTCTTTATAACATGACCTATAAATGTCCAAATGTGCTCAAATTTTGCGTATGAGCTATTCACAAGATGTTTAAGGAGATCAGCGGATTAGATATTTGAAAAAAATATTGCATCATGCAAAACTACTTGAGTGTATTCTGCTCCGAATGCAATCGAGTGTATTACACTCGAGTGTATTCTAGCCTGACTCTATATGTATATATACACACACATATATATATACACACATATATAATTATATGTACACACACACACACACACACACACACACACATATATATATATATATATATATATATATATATATATATAGTCAGGCTAGAATACAATTGAATGTACAGATCACACGAATACACTCAAATGTGTTTGCATATCATGACTATTTTTTGCAAACTGTAAACCATTGATCTTCACCGTCATACTATAACTAGGCTACATATAAATTTTGAGCCCATTTGGATGAGCGACTCATCCAAGGGCAGCAAAATCAACGTGCGAAACTAATTTGAAATGCATAATTTTGCGGTCTTTATAACATGACCTATAAATGTCCAAATGTGCTCAAATTTTGCGTATGAGCTATTCACAACATGTTTAAGAAGATCAACGGATTAGATTTTTGAAAAAAACATTGCATCATGAAAAACTACTTGAGTGTATTCTGCTCCGAATACACTCGAGTGTATTCTAGCCTGACTCTCTCTCTCTCTCTCTCTCTCTATATATATATATATATATATATATATGCCTCGGTACATTCTGAGGCTTATGCCTTGCCTCGCCGAGACAAAAAATGCCTCATTACGCCTCACACTTTTTTTACATCAAAATAAAATGGATAATATCTCTTTAATAGTTATGACAACTTTTCAACTTTGGTTCTTAGGATTGTTATGACAAAAAAATTGGTTCTTAGAATATGTCCCCTCTTTTTCCCATATCAAAAATAGATGTTGCAAGTTTTTTGAAACACATACCCCTTAATAGGGAAATCCTTACTCATCACAAGCAAAAACTACATTTGATTTGATTATATATATATGTGTGTGTGTGAATAACATTCTATATAGCACCCAACACATAACCCTATTGGCACCATAATTGAGACAACATTTTAGAAATGGGTATAAATAGGGTATTCGTTAATTTATGCTCATGAAAAGGAATATTAGCAAAATATGGGCCAAGCATAATTTAAAAAAAATAGTGTACCAATATTTAGCATAATCTATTCTTGGTAATTGTGGAAAAATATGATCGGAGGTTAATGAGATATTTCTTATTGATAGACGACAAATTGCCCTCCTATATATGAGGAAGTACAAGGGAAGCAAACTTAACCCTAATGGGCCAAGACAATGAGGCCCATATAGCATAATAAACTAAATAACAATAATTATAACACTCCCCCTCATATTGGAGTATGGGTGAAACACATCCAACTTGAACTTACAAGACTCAATTAGCGACAAATAGAAAAAATGTCATTTCCCATACAAGGTTTTCACCCCCCCTTAAACATCACTCTCCTACAAATAAAATATTTGATGACGCCTCCTTTGAAGTTATGCTCTACACACTGGAAATACTTGAACTTTGGAAAAAATTTTCTGAAGTACATATTGACTGAAGAAAATCACCGTCAATCTGAAGTAGACGATCAAAACACCATGACTACGCCTATCTTCACTGGAAATGAATGTGTGATTGGAATAAGAGCAATCAACACATTCAACAATGTAGCAAGAAAGACATCTTCTAAAACATATATGACGAGGTGACGATGATTGTCAAACTGGATCCATCTAGAGTGTGACTATCAGGGGCTTTGTAGGAAATGAAAGACTCTCGTCAAGGAAGCCCACGTAGATCACTAGAAAAATCATCTTAGAACTTGAGAAACAACAGATGGAGCTTCGAGAAGACATGAATAAAATAGTTCGACGAAGATAAAATCTAGATGAACATCAACTTTACACGCGTAGTAATCGTAACCTTGATGTTGATGAGTGTCTGAAAAGTAATCATCCATCTTATGAGATGCATCAAAATCACCACAAAATAAATACCAAAGGGAACAAGAGGTTGGAATAAGCACAACAAGGTTTGCCCCAACTTGTTCAATGATATAACTGAGGTCCTCCAACCGGTGTGAAAGTAGTAGTCAACTAGAATAAGCGAAACACAAATACCAACCCACATGCATATCGTGGCACGAACATAGAGAAGCACAATATTATTGGGAAAGAGTTACACAGTCATACACTGGAAGCACGATCTTAGTGGGAATGAAGCGCCACAAAAATATCAAAAGATGGATGTGTGAAGATTAAAGAACAAGAAGCTCTATGTAGATCGGAATAGCCTGGAATATACATATCATCTCTCTCTCTGTCTCCTTATACTCCCTTTTGATACATTCTCTCTCCTCTATATCCCCCACACATCAAATACAAAGTGAATAAAGTAGTTGTTGTGGAAAAGAGACATTACCCCTCGTACGTGGAAAGAGATGCACACATGAAGGGTGGTAGAAGGGGATAAAATTGTCCAAGGAAGAAAAAAATAGCACGGTCCCCCTTTTTTGGTGTTTTATAAACTAGTACGGGGTCTTTTGTTTTACAATATGTCGTAGGTATGACCGATAACACGAGTCAATGTGCTACATGGCCACATTAGACAATTCCTAATAAATTAAAAAATGGACCTTTGTGCGACCCTGTGCGGGGATGGAGTCCTTGTGGTATGTACTAGGTCGAAAAGTAGACCCGAATAAGGATTCGATAAGTAGTAGGCATATTGTGCATGTGGGGGGAGAAAAAAATTTGGATAGGGCCGAGATGGAGGCCGCTTCAAGCTACCTCAATCAAGATGCTTTTGGCGAGGGTCGTTGTTTTCTTTGTCTACAAGTACTGCTGATTACCGAGGACGTGTTGTCGAGATCAATCTCCAATGGACATTGGTGACAACTGCAAGCACGGAGCACGAGTGGTAACTAGCTTTCTTCTCGTACAACCATGTGTATCTTAGTGTCACAGATGAATGGATGCATGGTTGGTGCTGGTTCTGTGAGAAAGTCGAGGATGAGTGGCTCATTTGTGGTGTTGACGAGGATGGTGATGCTGATAGGAAAATAAGTGCTTGGGCAGGTCCAGGATCCCAGATGCGTCCCGACGGGATGCTCCACATGTTGTGCGGGATGCTGATGTACACTGGTGATGGGGAGAGTGCCGGGGAATGACGACTAGATAGATAAGAATCGGGGGAGGCAAATAAACATAAGTGATGGTGGTCGGGATGGAGAGCGCCATCATAGGGATAAAAAAGTTTGATTTTTATGAAAGACAAACAGAGGAGAGGGCCATGGAGGCCGCCATAGTGCCTAACGGGCGGTCAAGGCAAGAAGAGATGGTGACCGTTTGCAAGCAGAGGCTCTCCCAAATTCCACTTAGGGTTAGATCAACACTATGATACCTTGTGGAAAAATAAGATGGGAGATTAATGGGATATTTCTTATTGATAGACGACAAACTCCCCTCCTAGAAGAGGAGACAAGTACAAGGGAAGCAGACTTTACCTTAACGGATCAAGACAATTATGTCCATATAACATAATAAACTAAATAACAACAATTCGAACAATAATCTTAGTACACTGGTTACATGATTGAAAAACAAACCATACACAGATTTGCAAACACCAAACATACTCAACTGGGCCCATTGGCCAACCTTCACCTTAAAATGTTGATTACTACTGCAATATAGCCAACAAAATTTTGGACTTTTATGCAGTAGTCGACACAGACACATATATGTATGCATGTATACACACATATATACATACTACACACACACACACACAGTCAGGCTAGAATACATTCGAGTGTATAGATTGCACGAATACACTCAAGTGTGTTTGCATATCAAGACTATTTTTTGCTAAATGTAAACCATTGATCTTCACCGTCATACTATAACTAGGCTACATACAAATTTTGAGCCCATTTGGATGAGTGTAAGTCACTCATCCAAGGGCAACAAAATCGACGCGTGAAACTCATAATATTTGCGGTCTTTATAACATGACCTATAAATGTCCAAATGTGCTCAAATTTTGCGTATGAGTTATTCACAAGATGTTTAAGAAAATCAACGAATTAGATTTTTGAAAAAAATTTGCATCATGAAAAACTACTTGAGTGTATTATGCTCCAAATACACTAGAGTGTATTCTAGCTTGACTCTCTCTCTCTCTCTATATATATATATATATATCGAGAGAGAGAGAGAGAGAGTCAGCTAGAATACACTCGAGTGTACAGATCGCACGAATACACTCAAGTGTGTTTGCATATCAAGACTATTTTTTTTGCAAAATGTAAACCATTGATCTTCACTGTCACACTATAATTAGGCTAGATACAAATTTTGAGCCCATTTGGATGAGTGTAAGTCACTCATCCAAGGACAACAAAATCGACGCACGAAACTAATTTGAAATGCATAATTTTAGCGGTCTTTATAACATGACCTATAAATGTTCAAATGTGCTCAAATTTTGTAAATGAGCTATTCACAAGATGTTTAAGAAGATCAACGGATTAGATTTTTGAAAAAAAATTTGCATTGTGGAAAACTACTTGAGTGTATTCTGCTCTGAATACGCTCGAGTGTATTCTAGCCTGGTGTACACTCGGATGTACCGCATGCACCGTACTCCTCTGTCATTTTTAAAGGTGCAATAACTTTTAAAAAAATCTAAACCGTTGATCTTAAATATCCTAAGAACATACTACATAATAAATTTCAGCTCATTTGGACACTTATAGGTCGTGCATCTAAAGGGGGACAAAAATCATGCATTTTAAATTAGTTTTGTGCGTCGATTTTGTTGTCCTTGGGATGAGTGACTTACACTCATCCAAATGAGCTCAAATTTTGTATGTGCCTATTATTATTGTAATCATGAAGTTCAATGGGTTAGATTTTGGAAAAATATGGTCTAGATAGACAAATACCATTGACGTGTACGGCGTGATCTGTACACTCCAGTGTATTCTAGCCTCACACACACACACACTCTCTCTCTCTCTCTCTATATATATATATATATATATATATATATATATATCGGACCGTGTGAACTGCGGGCGGCAGCATGTCCGGTCATTCCATTTAATTCCCGGTTTCGTCTTTACGTTTTGCTAAATAAACCTCACCCCGGGATTCTGTCTTACACGTCGCGTTATTTTTGTCCTGACTGAGGCACAATGCCACCTTCTCTGCTCCCCAATTTCAAGTACTTGTTTTTCTTTATCAACTTCTTTGCAATACTTCGCTCACCTGCATTCCTTTATGTTATGGTTAGTTGATTTTCTGCATACGAAATGCGGAGTGCCGTCTCTTGCTAGTTGTTTGTTTAAAAACTCATTGCGGGGTAGTAGTTAAAGCATCGTGCACCGCTAAAAAAATAATCGGGAAAGGAGTTTCACCAATGCAGTTGGACTAGCCTTTGCCAGGTTTCTTGTTGTTGAAGATGTCTGGTAACTTCGGTGGCGATATATATGCGTGTAGGTTGAGTCTAAAGGTTGGGAATGCGATAGATGTGTTTTGTAATTTGGTTGAGCAGGAGGATTCTGACGAGCATAGTGCCTGTGACGCACAACAGGTTGCTTCTGAATGATAAGTGCTATTGTTCATCTAGTTTTGGGATTGTTCTTGCTCCTATACGCATTTCAGTGTTCTGTATCGTGAACCAATTATACATTCATCTTTTGTCGACACATGCACATAAAATCCTTCTACTTTTAACAACACATACTTTGCTAACGGATCAGTTTTACACACAAGTGAACATCATGCTAAGTAGTGACAACTCAACAACTAAGCCTATGTTAAGCTGACGTACTTAATGTTGTGCATGGTAGCAATTTCTGCTGGAGATTCTGAATGAAGTTGCTGCAGAATCTGCATACATTATAGATTATTCTTCTCAATTCTTGTCAACAAAGAGATCCCCCAAAAAACTCATATTAAGTTATTGGTTCATGAGATTTCTAGGAAATAAGACCTGTTAAGTTATTGTTTCATGAGATTTTCAGAAAATAATATCAGTTAGAGAAAGTGGCACTACCGTTTTATCGGGCTTTGTTGTCCTCACCATATAATCGAGCAGGAAATATACCACGTTGATGTCCGTGTCTGAATACAATCTGAATTGATGGTGCAAAATAAGAAAAATCAAAAGACGCGTATTAAGAGTATTAGATCCAGGTCAAACAAAAAAAGAGTATTAGATCCGATTAAAAGTGATATTTGGCACATGGCATAGGCAACAATATTGATTTTGAACATTGATAAATATTAATATACGTGAATATACAACCAAACCCACAAAACGAGGTCAATGTGACATTATAAATAAGGCGGCATCACTTAAGCGCAGCCCTTGGACGCCTTGAAGCCTAGGCGAGCACTTTGACAAGTATGGGCCAAGCTCAAAATTCAGATCATGATATCACACGTTTAGTGTTTTGTACATAAAACAAAAGAAAACACAAATAAAAAACAAACCCGCAGTAAAGCAAATGAAAAGGAAGAATAGTGGGAGGAAGAAGCAACTTACCTCAATTACTAACAAAAGATAGCCTTAATTTTTAACTACAAATGGAAACACGCTAAGGCATATGCACGATGGAAGCGGTAAATCTAAAAATGAAAAAACTCGTAATGTTTGGGAAATGAAATTGCTTGTGATGATCAATTGATCATGGTAGTGTCTTCTGACATTTATTCTGGCCACAATCCCAATGACTTTCAAAGGGGCTTGTTGAACTTTGGAGATATGCATGGTATAAATCAGAGAGGACTGTAACAAAGAAACGGTCCCGTAACTGGGCTGCTTGTCTTTCTGCAGCAAACTTGGGAAGCTGGGAAGGAATTGTAGCGGCCAGGGTTGGTCAGGAGTCGAGGACTGTGGGAGTATCAGAAGCAGCCACGGATATGTGTGGGGCCTTCACAAACTGCGGACGGGAGTGATATTTCCATGCAGCTGTGGCTGTTGACGTTAGTTTGATAGACAGATACTGTGACGTCCCCGGATTTTGATTTCTCCAAACCCTATTGGGAATGAGATTTCAGAATCCGAAAACATCATCCAATCATATCAGAAAGTGATGCGGAAGCATAACACGCATACATGAACATACAACCATAACATTCTCAACATTCAACATGTAAATTTATACAACATGAATTTATTACACAATAGTTTACAATTACATATTGAATGAAAGTTTCTACAGTCTAAGAACATGTATGCTAAACTAGGATCTACACAATAGGTACAACCTGGACAACTGCTCACTTCCCGTCTTTTATCCCAAGCTAGCTCTGAACCTAAAACATACGTGAAACAACGAATCAACACACAAGGTGTTGTGCACGTGGGTAGAAAGATACATACTAATATGCTTGCATAATTGAAATAATCTTGAGAAAGAAAGAGTAAAAGAAAATATTATTTAAAGCGATAATCAGGTAAACACATTTTTAGATGCCTTTTGATGCGTTTGTACTACAAAGTGGTGTCACACTTCATTTTTCCCCGCCCCTTGGGCTATGGGGACCGAGTGTCGACCTTATCTTTAGAGGGGAGAGAGAGGGATGTCGCACTTCATTTTTCCCCGCCCCTTGGGCTATGGGGACCGAGTGCCGACCTTATATTTAGAGGAAGAGAGAGAGAGAGTATTGAGGGAGAGAGAGAGAGCATATATCCACTCAGTAGCTACAAACCATCTATATTCTTTTATGTTCTGTAATGTTTTGCGGAGCATATACTACTAATACACATCCAAGAAATTATATGCAAACACAAGCATCCAAAGTACATCATATCATTATGCATTCATGAAAACTAGTCTTATACTTAATAAATCCCACGTACCTGAGTTCAGAGATTCCTAATCATATCAATGATCATCTAGATAAACTGGTCAGCACCTGATTAATAACAAAATCATATATTAGCATTAGATTCTCATCATCTTAACCCTAGTCGTGTTCATTTTAGGGTTTACTTAGATCATTATGTTATTCTTATGATTAGTTGTATTCTTACCTTATATTTATCTTACTGATGTCATTTTCCAGATTATGATTCATTATCTGAATATTAGGTTCCATATCCTTTTTGGTGCACATATTAACCCTAGTTTATATACATTATTCAATTTAGGGTTACAACCCATGTATTAAGGGTCATATTCATTAAACATGAATTCTATGTATATAACTGATCTCAGATTTATATATTATATTCCAGTTACAGATATGAGGGTTTTCTGTAAATCTCATCATTTATTGAGCATGTATGCATTTACTACATTTTATTTAGGGTTATTATCCCTAATTAGCCCTATTAATCAAATGATATGCTTTCGTGCATCAACATCATAATTACTGACATCAAATGGATTACAGATATGATTTGTCACTTACTGGTATTTTCTCATAATTTTCGGTCGATGTTTGATATTTATTATCTATCAATTAAGCATTACACATTTTACATGATATCACTGATATTTAAGCATCAAAAGACTGATATAAAGGTGCCATGTTGTTCTACTCATTTTTCTGAGAATTTTGGTACCTTATTTGTATTTTTCTGATAAACGAGCTATTTATTATGCATTATACAAGAACTAAGCATTTTATGAGATATTTACCTTAAGCGACCAATCTGGAGGTGACACGTGGCCCTGAGGAGGGCGCACCTCCTTGGCTTGCTGCGGCCGGTTCTTTGGTTGATCCGGTCTGGTTCACTAGTGGGTTCAGGGGTTTTGAACCCGGTTCATCTTGATCTTGGATTGGGTTTGGAGGCCCGGTTCCTTCCTCGCTTCCTCGTGATCTCGACGCAGCGCTAGAGCCTGCGCTCTCAGCCGCCGCCGCCTCTCCAGATCTCCGACAACAAAACAAACCTCCTACAACGAGCGATCGGTAGCTCCCTCTCCTCCTCGGATGAAGCCGACGCTGCAAGGCCGGTCTCTGCTGAAAGGTCAGTGCCGCTCCGTCGTGGATGGGTCTACTCCGATCCGCCTGGTTCACTGCTACTGGATCAGGTCGACCCTCGACCAGCACGGCGTCGTCTGCTACGTGGAGTCTCCGACGCTATGCCTGGCTTAGATGGGGTCGTGCGGACCGTGAGCAGGTGATGGAGAGGTCGCTGCGGGTGGAGAAGGGAGTAGGAGGCGATGGCAGGCGAAGAAGCGAGGATGCAGGGTAGCTGTTGTCGGCGGAGATGATGGTTGCGGTGTTGAGCAGATGAGGTCGTGATTTATGGGAGGAGAGAGAGGGTCGCAGCATCTGAGAATCGTGGGTCGTGATTAGGGTAGAAGGTGCGGGGGTCACGATCTTTGTGAATCGCGATCGCGGTTTAACAGCAGGAGGGAACTGGAAGTGCCCACGGTCTGGGTATAGAACGGAGAGGTGGAGGGGAGAAGGTGTCACCTGTTATCCTCCACCACACCGCCATCTGCCACCATCAGAAGGTGGTTGGGAAGCTACGGCGGATGCGGATCTAAAAAGCCAGTCATTTGTTTCGAGGGTTGCTCCCTACTCGGAGGGATCAGTGCAACGACGAAGTCAGTCCCTTGCTCCGTTTTAACCGGAGGTAGGAGACAGCTAAGGGTCGTCCGATTATAGCCAACGAAGGCTGAGATCACGTTCTCACTAGACTATGGGCCGCGCCCAAGGAAAGGGGAAAAAGGCCAGCGTGACACATTTGTCACAACCTAGCTAATAAATGAACAAAAGACCAAAGTCCAATAACATTTATATCATTAATGTCCTCATCTACAAATAGTTATCTCTATTTGTAGAAGTCTCCAAAAATTCTGAAATTTTAGACATAGGCTCACAAAATCCTAATCTATCTTCTATTGAAATTTGGGACTCAAAGATTGTTATCTATCCATGCCAATAATTTTTATTTAACTAACCTCATGAATAAGTGTATTAACCTTAAATACAAGTCGATTCATCATCAACTCTATCTCTAATCATGATTTTTGGGTGAAATTATTCTTATCTGAATAACAAGATTCTCAAGTTGAGTTCAATCATATACAAGCATCATTGGTCATAAATTTCTACATTTGAGATCGAAATCTTGAAATCGAGGTCATCACATTCACCCCACCTTATAAGGAATTTCGTCCTCGAAATTCAACTAATCTCATTCTTAAGAGGCTATTTAGGAGTTCAACTTCATATACATCGTCATTGCTTAGGTTCGAAGACCACCATAATTGCATGCACTCTAAGCTGTCAGCTTAGGGTCTAGAGATTCTTGGGTGTGTCCACCCCAACTTATATATATGTGGAAGCATCACTTAATGTCTTAGCCATAACATGACATTATGATATCTTAGGATTACATCACCCCTAAGGATATGGGTTTTGTTCATACTTTTAAAGTTTAAGAGGAATTCATTTATATGCCATGGTATTTAGATCATTCAAATCTAACATCATTAACATCTTACAATGATTTCAGCATTAGAGGAGATTTATCTTCATCCTTCATATTAGAATTTTTTTTTTCTACTTAAGATGGGCTTACATAACATGTTTGACCATTAGGGTTTCACCCTATGGTGTAATATTCATACTCAACTTAGAAGCATACATTGAGAATGATCAAAATTACGAACTATATTTCTGATCATATATCCTATGATCCAAAAATATCTTTATATCAAGTTCATGAATTCAACTTTTTATGTCTTGCATGTATTATGTGAAGGGAAAAAAAAGAGAATATACTAAGTTTATCCCATGATCTCAACATCATATCTTTCGTATTTCATATGAAGGGGAAGAGAATATTTTAAAGGTCAAACTTATCATGATTTCAGTCTTTGGTACTACATGTATGATATGGGGGGGGGAATATAGAATAGGTCAAGCTTATACGAGTGACTCCTCATATATAAATCATCTATATAGCTCAAGTGAGGTTTCTATCATCATATATTAAGAAAGAGAAGAAGAAGAGAGAACATATATTTTGAGTATCTTTTGCACAAAGCATCACACTCTCATAACTAGAGTTCATATATTACCTCACTTGCAACTAATGATGAGATTTGCAAAATATGTCACTCCAGCTAGGACCTAACTCAGCCAAAGGATTGACTTTATCATATGGGTCATCTACCCATCCTTTTCTTTTACCCAATTCTCACATATAGATTTGAATCATGCATAAGGACTCAACTCAACACTCAAGAGTAATCTAGTGTAGGACATTTTTTTTAACACATATCTCATATATTGGAGGCTAGGTCCTACGACCTTCTCCCTGTGGGTCTTACTCTCTCTAGAGTTCACCACATATCTCATCCTACCATTAGACATCCTCCTTGTATAAGAGCTTGAGGCTCATGCATACTCATCTCTATCTTAACTTAGTTTATCTTAAGTAGGAAAAGGGAATGTGCTTTCATCATCAAGATTTTGCTTAACTTCTACAAAATTGGATTTAACAAGTACACAACTTAAACCTTTATAAGGAAACTTATACCATCAGAGATCAACTTAGATAAGATTTCACATGCTTATTTCAACTATCATTCTATCATCTAATCTATGTATCACATATCTTGATAAGGCTCTAGACATCTAATCTAGACTACTCTCTCTTCTAGACTGATGTCACTCCCTTTCACTTAGGTTGCATGAACACTAACTACTCTACAGTGTGAGGGACACATTTTTATATTTACATATAGGTAATAAAATATTATATAGTTTTTCTCCGAGAAAGAAGGCGTCAGAGAAAACTGTCGAGGTGCGAGCCGATTGGGAAACAAAACCAAACCAGCAAACTCGAGTGTCCAACACACAATAGATAGTCTGGTGTCATGTAACCTAATGAAATGGTGAGAACGAGATGTAGACTAGTGTAGCTACCCAATACATATGAGCTCTATATGGAAAGGGTTTCACACACTTGTCTAAACCTAGTTCTCGAACATCTAGGTTCTAACCTAAAGGCTAAGTCAAACCTTATTCCTATAGAACAACTTACTAAGTTTCTAAGGTTTAAAGTGAAAGGTGAGATTTAGGTTTAATGTTTCATGATGAGCAATCGTTAGGTGTAGCTATTGTTCATGCTCTGATACCAACTGTGACGTCCCCAGATTTTGATTTCTCCAAACCCTATTGGGAATGAGATTTCAGAATCCGAAAACATCATCCAATCATATCAGAAAGTGATGCGGAAGCATAACACGCATACATGAACATACAACCATAACATTCTCAACATTCAACATGTAAATTTATACAACATGAATTTATTACACAATAGTTTACAATTACATATTGAATGAAAGTTTCTACAGTCTAAGAACATGTATGCTAAACTAGGATCTACACAATAGGTACAACCTGGACAACTGCTCACTTCCCGTCTTTTATCCCAAGCTAGCTCTGAACCTAAAACATACGTGAAACAACGAATCAACACACAAGGTGTTGTGCACGTGGGTAGAAAGATACATACTAATATGCTTGCATAATTGAAATAATCTTGAGAAAGAAAGAGTAAAAGAAAACATTATTTAAAGCGATAATCAGGTAAACACATTTTTAGATGCCTTTTGATGCGTTTGTACTACAAAGTGGTGTCACACTTCATTTTTCCCCGCCCCTTGGGCTATGGGGACCGAGTGTCGACCTTATCTTTAGAGGGGAGAGAGAGGGATGTCGCACTTCATTTTTCCCCGCCCCTTGGGCTATGGGGACCGAGTGCCGACCTTATATTTAGAGGAAGAGAGAGAGAGAGTATTGAGGGAGAGAGAGAGAGCATATATCCACTCAGTAGCTACAAACCATCTATATTCTTTTATGTTCTGTAATGTTTTGCGGAGCATATACTACTAATACACATCCAAGAAATTATATGCAAACACAAGCATCCAAAGTACATCATATCATTATGCATTCATGAATACTAGTCTTATACTTAATAAATCCCACGTACCTGAGTTCAGAGATTCCTAATCATATCAATGATCATCTAGATAAACTGGTCAGCACCTGATTAATAACAAAATCATATATTAGCATTAGATTCTCATCATCTTAACCCTAGTCGTGTTCATTTTAGGGTTTACTTAGATCATTATGTTATTCTTATGATTAGTTGTATTCTTACCTTATATTTATCTTACTGATGTCATTTTCCAGATTATGATTCATTATCTGAATATTAGGTTCCATATCCTTTTTGGTGCACATATTAACCCTAGTTTATATACATTATTCAATTTAGGGTTACAACCCAT
The DNA here is from genome assembly GCA_963693085.1 of Alisma plantago-aquatica. Lineage (NCBI taxonomy): Eukaryota > Viridiplantae > Streptophyta > Magnoliopsida > Alismatales > Alismataceae > Alisma > Alisma plantago-aquatica. The sequence goes on from OY856413.1 coordinate 257,600,296, forward strand.
GTATTAAGGGTCATATTCATTAAACATGAATTCTATGTATATAACTGATCTCAGATTTATATATTATATTCCAGTTACAGATATGAGGGTTTTCTGTAAATCTCATCATTTATTGAGCATGTATGCATTTACTACATTTTATTTAGGGTTATTATCCCTAATTAGCCCTATTAATCAAATGATATGCTTTCGTGCATCAACATCATAATTACTGACATCAAATGGATTACAGATATGATTTGTCACTTACTGGTATTTTCTCATAATTTTCGGTCGATGTTTGATATTTATTATCTATCAATTAAGCATTACACATTTTACATGATATCACTGATATTTAAGCATCAAAAGACTGATATAAAGGTGCCATGTTGTTCTACTCATTTTTCTGAGAATTTTGGTACCTTATTTGTATTTTCTGATAAACGAGCTATTTATTATGCATTATACAAGAACTAAGCATTTTATGGGATATTTACCTTAAGCGACCAATCTGGAGGTGACACGTGGCCCTGAGGAGGGCGCACCTCCTTGGCTTGCTGCGGCCGGTTCTTTGGTTGATCCGGTCTGGTTCACTAGTGGGTTCAGGGGTTTTGAACCCGGTTCATCTTGATCTTGGATTGGGTTTGGAGGCCCGGTTCCTTCCTCGCTTCCTCGTGATCTCGACGCAGCGCTAGAGCCTGCGCTCTCAGCCGCCGCCGCCTCTCCAGATCTCCGACGACAAAACAAACCTCCTACAACGAGCGATCGGTAGCTCCCTCTCCTCCTCGGATGAAGCCGACGCTGCAAGGCCGGTCTCTGCTGAAAGGTCAGTGCCGCTCCGTCGTGGATGGGTCTACTCCGATCCGCCTGGTTCACTGCTACTGGATCAGGTCGACCCTCGACCAGCACGGCGTCGTCTGCTACGTGGAGTCTCCGACGCTATGCCTGGCTTAGATGGGGTCGTGCGGACCGTGAGCAGGTGATGGAGAGGTCGCTGCGGGTGGAGAAGGGAGTAGGAGGCGATGGCAGGCGAAGAAGCGAGGATGCAGGGTAGCTGTTGTCGGCGGAGATGATGGTTGCGGTGTTGAGCAGATGAGGTCGTGATTTATGGGAGGAGAGAGAGGGTCGCAGCATCTGAGAATCGTGGGTCGTGATTAGGGTAGAAGGTGCGGGGGTCACGATCTTTGTGAATCGCGATCGCGGTTTAGCAGCAGGAGGGAACTGGAAGTGCCCACGGTCTGGGTATAGAACGGAGAGGTGGAGGGGAGAAGGTGTCACCTGTTATCCTCCACCACACCGCCATCTGCCACCATCAGAAGGTGGTTGGGAAGCTGCGGCGGATGCGGATCTAAAAAGCCAGTCATTTGTTTCGAGGGTTGCTCCCTACTCGGAGGGATCAGTGCAACGACGAAGTCAGTCCCTTGCTCCGTTTTAACCGGAGGTAGGAGACAGCTAAGGGTCGTCCGATTATAGCCAACGAAGGCTGAGATCACGTTCTCACTAGACTATGGGCCGCGCCCAAGGAAAGGGGAAAAAGGCCAGCGTGACACATTTGTCACAACCTAGCTAATAAATGAACAAAAGACCAAAGTCCAATAACATTTATATCATTAATGTCCTCATCTACAAATAGTTATCTCTATTTGTAGAAGTCTCCAAAAATTCTGAAATTTTAGACATAGGCTCACAAAATCCTAATCTATCTTCTATTGAAATTTGGGACTCAAAGATTGTTATCTATCCATGCCAATAATTTTTATTTAACTAACCTCATGAATAAGTGTATTAACCTTAAATACAAGTCGATTCATCATCAACTCTATCTCTAATCATGATTTTTGGGTGAAATTATTCTTATCTGAATAACAAGATTCTCAAGTTGAGTTCAATCATATACAAGCATCATTGGTCATAAATTTCTACATTTGAGATCGAAATCTTGAAATCGAGGTCATCACAGATACACAGTTCGCTGGAGCCCACACTAGAAACATGGAAAGAATTGTTTTAGCTCACTCAAACTTGATCTGAAAATTAGCCAAACGTTTGTAAACCCTGATTTATCGGTTCTGGTCGGGGCAATGTATATTGTTTTTATGCAAACCTATTAGTTTACATTTGATGCGACTATTACCTGCGTTGTCGTCATTCTAGGTGAACCTTGAAGCTACTCTTAAGATAGTTTTTTTATTGTGCTTCCCTCCTAAGGAATTATCCACCGCATATACTATTAAAGCTCTCTTGGCATTCTCTAAGGTTAAATGCAACTTTAGATGGATTGCTTCTTGATTATTATTTAGCTCAATGGGAAAAACTAGAAGAATGATCGGACTATATTCCCTTTTTGAATCAATAATATAAACAGAAACCCATCAAGTTTGATACAAATATTGTTGAATGTGATTTGTGATTCTGAGTTGGTAGAGTTCATACCATCAAAGCTCTCTTGGCATTCTCTAAGGTTAAATGCAACTTTAGATGGATTGCTTCTTGATTATTATATAGCTCAATAGAAAAAACTAGACGAATGATTGGAATATATTTCCTTTTTGAATCAATAATATATACAAAAACCCATCAAATTTGATACAAATATTGTTGAATGTGATTTGTGATTTTAAGTTAGTAGAGTTCATGCATCTCCTCCTATGTTTAAGAGGTATAAAGCCAAGCTCGACCTCTATCCTCTTTTGCTTTTCTTTCTTTTCTGTTTTTAGAATGTGGGAAGATCATAATGAACCCTCGAGTGCAACGGAATAATTTAGCTTTCTTTTACCTTTAAAACGTGTGGTAGAATGTACATTCAGAGTTGCCATCTCTGAAGCTCAAAAAAAATAACATACTATCAAATTATGGGATTAAGAGAGACATTCTCTCCCCCTCTCCCACGCCGAATGCGGCAACTGAGATCAAATTACGCATGTATGTCTGCACGAATGGTAGAGACTTGAGAGCTATATCAACAGAACATCCAACTTTACTCATCGCATCTATTGCAAACATTCATATATGGTTCCTCGACTAAGAAAAGCTCATGCACTATATATTATATTCCTGAGATATGAAATTTAATTGCAATTTGTCAACCTTTTGTTGTCTAATGTTTCCATCCAATGTCTTTCTGATGTCAATTGTTCGGGTTGAAATTCTATTGCAGAGAACTTCAAAATATCCTGATTTCAAGCACAAGGATACCGGGGAAGCCTTGTGGATCGAAGGCAGAAATAACCCTCCATGGGTAAAATCACAATTAGAGATTCTGGATTCCAGAATTCGGGCTGTTCAAGAGAACGAATCCAACAACAGCTCAATCTCAGGATTGTACAACGAAGGCTTCACTAACTTCTAGCTGGCAATCAGATAGGAGCGTTGTATGTGGTTCAGTTTAGCTTTCCGGTTATGGTTCATTCTGCCAGCGATGGGGCATGGTTTTGGGCCTTGCCTTGTTCCCAGAATCATTCGGCTTCTATTAATTTTGCTACGTGGGTGGACATTGAATGTTCCACGTGGGAAGGCTATGGCAATATTAGTTGTATTTTAATGTTCTTATTTAATTAATTATTAATCCTGGACCTGGAAATGAATGTAAATTTCTATTAACATGTAGCTTTGCTTGCACGGGTACTTGTATAATCTATCCTCGTCTTTGTTATTCTCTCTATGATTGAGCTGGAGTTATGGCCGCTGCTGTAGGCGTGAGCTGCTGCGTTTCCAAGACCCCATTCTTGTCATTTTTTATCGTGTGGTTCCAAGTTGGACATTTAGACGATAATATCACAGTATGCTGTAGGCAATTCACAGACGCTAGAAGGGGAAGGAATATGAACGCAATTTTGTTTTCTTTTCCCTTTATTCATCAATTTTGAGTCCCGTGTCATTTGTGAGTCTGACTACTTTTTTTTTTTTCCTTTGATGAACGGAAGGGACCTTTGTGTAATTGAAGAATAATTCCCCAACTAAAAGAAAGCATGTATTCGAGACAAGTTGAAGTAAGGTTCAGTTTGTAGATATCTAAAACTTACAAATCACAGAAAACTTGGCCTTATAGTACGAGCAGTGAAACTTGGCCAAAAGATTTGAAATACTCGTAAGTGGAGTGATAGGTGGAGGAATGTTTGTTGCTCATTGTTTAAGAATCCATGGTGGTCATTTTGGTGGGTTGGAGTGGGGGTGGGGGGTGGTCTGTTAAACGATCATCATAAGAAGAAAAAAGCTTCCACAGGGAGTCTTGAGATTCATGGTGGGATAAAGTGCAATCATGCTGATAGAGAAGAGTACAACACCATCGTTGTTCAATGCAAAACATCGCTTTGCTTATAGCTGGTTCATTCGAGAGGTGTATGAGAGAGCAAGCGTGAGACGGCCCAACACCAAGGATGTAAAGCTGGATTCTTCGACCTGTGAGTATTATAAATGGATGTATCTTTTATAGACCCATATATGTGTGGTATGATCGTACTGGCTGGCTCCTTTACTGAATTCTTCTCTTTCAAGCCGCTGAGCAACAATTTGTTTGATGTGGGTATGGATTGTTTTCATAACTGTTATATGCTTATATTCCTAAAAACAGGTGTGTGGATTGTTTTCATAATTGTTATATACTCATATTCCCAAAAAAATTGTACTTAGAGATGAGCAGCGAATTGGGTTACCTGGGTTTTGATAAGCCGAAAAACATACCTATACTTTCTTATGCGTGCCACAGGCTGGGTTCGGCTCTAAAATTTATTGAAGTGCAGGCCCATACCTGACCCATGTAAAAAGGTCAGGTCTCAGAACGGATCTGGACCAGACCGGTATACCATTGCAGCTCACGAGGGTAAGCATATTTAACATTCCGGCTTCTGCACCTGTAGTTCCAAAACCAAGAAATCAAAATTTTGGAAAGTCACCATAGAAAGCAGCTTAAGATAAGCACAAGGCATGGCATATGAATGAATATGTTTTTGAACAAGTAAACTAATGTTTAAAATGAAAAACAGGACCGAACAAATCCCATGGACCGACCATGTCTTCAAATACAAATGGAACCGAAATGGAACCGAAATGGAACAAACAAGGTATCAATAAGCAGCATGATTTTCACAGCTGAAATAAACCGATCGAGATTTTATCCAGCTCATGCTCATGCTACTTCGACAATAATTTTGAACGTTTCAAAAACATCTCTTTAGAATGTTATTTGGAACATATACAATGTTAAGTGGTATGCATCCAATCTATAAGGCTAGATTTGAGCATCACAAACATGTTACATGGTTTTCTAAATATTTGCTTTTATTTTGTGGAGTGGCTTCAACTCCCATCATAGTTAGAGCTGGCAAATTCTGACTTGACATACCTGACAATGTGCAATTTTTGACCAGACCTGATATGACCCAGAATTGTTTTTTTTACAGATTCCATCTTAACATAAAATTTGAAGATCTAATGAAAATTCAGCCCGCAAGCTATCTGGAAATGGCCCGAAGCTACCTGTAGTTATTAGTATATAAATCCTTGTCTCCGACCTTTAGTTATTATTATATAAACCCTTTTCTCTTACTTCCTTGTAACTTTTGAACCCATAATTTGCATTACTAGCCAACAACAAAATTTTACCGGCTGAACGAGTTGTTAAGTGCATTGTGTTAAATAGTAAGCAATCTTTCTAATTCTTCATAACTTAGCCTTTAAGTTAGCCGAGAACGAATCCGATTTGGACAATCACTATGTTTATAGAGATCTTAGGGTGATGCCACCCTCTATGCGGGCGGTGGGGGGTGTTGTACATCTTACAGTATGGAGCATCTCCTATTTAAGATGTGAGGTAGTTAAAAATACAAGCATATAGATACTTAGAGGTATTTTTTGAACCTCCACTAATATAGTTGATGATACGTTTTTTAGTTAGTCAAATACTCCATTGTAACTTATTCTCTTTTGATGGCCCATTGGGGATCGAGATGAATAAAATCCCCATAATTCTTAAAAAAAGAGTACATGTAAATGTCTTCGGACTGATTGTTTTTGAGCTTTATTTATATGACCATTCAATCATATTTTAGATGATAATATAGTCTAAAATATTTGCAACTAAACGTATTTTATACAACATACATTGTATAAATATATTTATTAGATTTAGAAATATGGTTTTTGGGCCTGGGGGTTGACTCCTACTTAGACCCACCCCACCGTATACAAATCTGGGTTCCAAAAGTTGGATCGTACGTCGGATTTTTGTGCTTGGGTCAGATCTGACTGGTTCAGTCCAATACTCGTCCCTAATCTATACTATATAAGAAGGGCCGTTCTGGATTTCTTCTGCAATTTTTGCCACGATTTTTTCAAATTACGTTACAGCCCTTTCGTATGTAAAAAGCTACCCGAGCATCATGTCAAAATTTCCAAATTCTGAATTCGTCCTCAGCGATGATCCGTAGCGATATGTGAGAAGTAATGTTCTAGAGTCTATTCGTAATTTTTAACCACCACTTTCACCTCCGCTCACGGGCGCGCTCACTGTTGATGTCGGTGCTCCTTGCTAGGGATTTGCCGCGCTTAGAGATGACACTGTCGGAAACTCCCTCTTCTGAGAACCCTGCTCACTGGCATGGATGAAGAAGATCAATCACAGATCTTCTGAGTTGCCCGCTGCCGCTAGCACCTCCTGCCAACACTGCTAATGTTTCTACCGCTTTAGAAACCTCCTGCTATCGTCTCAACAGATCCAACTGGCCCAAGTATGTCCCTCTTTATCTACGCATGCTTCTCTTCTTCTACTATTTTTTCTCCTCTTCTTCTGTGCCTTTTGCTAGTCTCACTCTTCTTCGGATCCTCCTCTTTGGCCTTCTTCTACGCCCGTTCCTCCTCTTCTTGTCTTCCTCCTTTGCTCCTTACATGCATCTTCCTCCTCTGCTCCTTACATGTATCTTCCTCCTCACTCACCTCTTCTTCTTCCCTCTTCCCTTCTTCCTCTAATAATCACTATCAGTTAGTTTTCTCATACCATAATTTGTTTTATTTTTCTGATTTCTTCTTTATCTCTCTATAAACACCGCCCGGTTCTCTGGTTTCCAATCACATTGATATTCTTTTTTGGAGGCTTTTGAATTTTTGCCCTTCCCTATTTACAAATCTTACATTGGCGGTTCCTTATTCCGAGAGACTTCCTCATTGTTTTCTTTGTCAATTGTATATAGCATGTAGTAGTATCTTTATGAGAATTAAGGTGGAAGTAATGTACTTCCTTTGTAAATGATTTCTAACTGATGCTGAAATAACCTACTCTGTAAGTGAATAGGTGAACTAATACTTTATAAATTATACGTGACTATCAACGATTTGTTCTGTTTTCATGCGGATACAACAAAGGCCAATAAGGTATCTTTCACACTTCTTAAGAATTGATATTTATGTATACATTACAGATTCTATTGCAGATAGAAATGTAGCCCAATAACTTCCATAATCTGGTTGAGTGCCTATAGAACAGAGCAATATCTATACAACGGGGATTGTCTTATCTTCATACTATATATTAAACGTAGTTAGATATTTGACAGAGGATCTTTTCATCTAGGTATTGTGATAGTGCTTAATTTATACCTTAGCTTGACATTATGTGTTAAAACCCGCACTAAGACCAGTGAAATAGGGCCATGGTACTAAAAAACTATGTACCTACATAGTGCCCAGTTATAACTGGTGTTTGTCCAGGTTAATGTCGTCCTTAGTTTTCTTAGTAGGCGTTTGAATTTGAGTACATTTGAATGAATCATACAGATCTTCGATGTGACTTGATATATGTCGTGCTATAATCTATCCACATATCTAAGAACTTGAAGTCTGCAATCATTTTTACCTGTGGTTAACTTCAATGCATAGGTTTTAGAGAGCTGTGTATGACGACCAACACATTATAATACCAAACTGTAAAAAAAAATTGTTGACGGTCAATGCACAAATGTATGGGATTAAGTCTGGGTTAATGAAGAACAACATCTCAGAGAGGTAAGCATCAAAGCAATCCTCGATGATGTGTATGATCGTAAAGTTGATTCAATTTTTTGTACTAAAATAATAGGTGCAATGTAAATATATAAATGACACATCATGACAGTTAAGCATCTTATGTTTTCAAAGCCCAAAATGAAACACCGTTGAACTTTTAAAAGCCTTTTTCCTACAACATAAAATAACAGATCAGTAAACCAAGTGCTCCTTGATTGTTCTCTCTGAATTGCAATTATTTGTAATATTTGATATCGATGACCTCATGTTAATAGCGTTACATGTGCCTTGGATAGAAGAATTTGGAAAGTTATCACACCAATACATAGGTGAATTAAAAGTAGGATAATGTTGGGCTACATTGTAGGCTATTTTGTTGTTCTGTCTGAACGGGAGAAGCACCACGAAATGGTCAGCTAGATTTTTAATCTCCATGAGTATGGCTGTGTGGGGTTCAGACCCATTGAATCAAAAAATCTGACTTATGAATTACAGACACCACAACAACTGCATCAGAGATGACCTCCATAGCAGAGATGCCTGACAGTCTAGATTCTCTTAGCCCAATAAGTACAGAAAAAGTCTTAGCTTGCGGTGGAATTTTTCAACCAGGGAGCTTCTCTCGGCGGTCAACACAAATGACTAAACCCCTTTCTTCCCCATTCCATGCTTTGGATGTCCTCTATCTTCAACTGCCACCCTTCTCATTCTATTTGTTAGATACTACTCCAAACTATATACTCATGGAGACGACTAATGTGAGATCTTGCAAAGCACTCATTAAGGAAAAATATAATATAAACAATTATTTGTCTAGAAAATTAATTAGATGTCTATTGTATGCAGTCACCTAAAGTTCCCTTTTGGCACTCCAAAATTTTGTTTTGAAATATCTGCGAAAGAGATTATATATAAATGGGAACTGAAGGTATGCATCAATTGTGTAAATTTTAACTTTTGTCTCAATAGAATTAATTATATATATGTATAACTTCTTGTGATGGTCATTCAAATGAAACTGAGATATGTTCATCATCATTATCATCATCAATACGCCTCACTATTGATCAAATCCAACCCTCACCTTAGTTTATTGTTCTTTTTTTTTTCAAGGATTAGAGTATTAATTTCATAGTCTCTCTTGGGTTGATTCATTCCTATATATATTTCTATGGTGGTGTATTTCACCCAGCTAATCAACGATCATATAGATAGTTATGCTAAGCCATCTTGGTTCATTTTTTTAATTTTCTTAGTGATGGAAGTTTCAACAACCCTCTTTTATCTGATTCTCTGTCCCTTAATTTTGTACTTATTTTGGCATCTTCATATTCAATTTTAGTTAGTTATTTTTTCTATCTATGTGCTTGGTCGCTATAGCATCTGGCCCCTGTTACTTCCTATGGTAATATCTTTTCAATTGTAGTGTGCCTAGACTGCTGGCATGTTAGAAATTGGGGAGAAAACTCATACTGGTATTAAGGTTTGTGTACTTCTATCTTATAAATGATGAAAAAAATAACCGCATCTTCATATATATTATCAAGGAAATACTTCAAGACTATGTTGTTACATTTTGAGTTTTAAGAAAATAAACAAAATCTTCTATTATGAGCTTAACTAGACTTATTAATATAAATGTTACATATTTATGTGGATTTCAGTACTAAGATAATGGTTTGTGTGCAAATATTATATGAGTTTGAATTGGATGAAGGTTGATGTTTTCTCTTGAGGTAAAACAGACAATTCTATTTATTTTCATAAAGAATACAAGTCTGGAGAAGGCACCATGCACATGTCAACCTCTTCACTATCATTGAAATTTTGTCCCTTGTCGATTCACGAAATCGCCCCAAACTGAATTTTTCTTTGTTCATTATAGTAGTATTCACGTTTTCTATTATAACTACCACAATTGGTGTCTCATATTTAGTTTTGGTTTTATTTGCAGCATGTGTCATCTCTGATCGAAATGGTGGTTAGCGTATCCATGTTGTCAGCCTGGATGATAGTCATGTTGAGTGTTGTTTTTGTGATATATTGAGAAGTAATGTGCAAACCTATCTACATTCCATACCTCAACAGTGTGGGAGATCATATAGAGCATGGTAGATGGACTCAAATTTTGGGATTCAGAAATGCATAACGGGCATCTCACTGACGGAGTTCCTACTGCAGCAAAATGTCAAAGCAATTACGTGAGATCAAGGACTTCCTTCTCATTAAAAGGAGGAAAGACAAGAGGAGCAACATCATCGTCAAATTTAATGTTCGGTGGTCGAAGTACCTCTACACACTTTGTGTGTACGATGCTGAGAAGGCAAACAAGCTGAAGCAGCTTCTTCCATCAGGTTTGATTGTCCAAGAGTTGTGAGACCCTTCTGTCTAGATCATGACGCTTGGACCTCTTTTGATTTAATCATAAAAAATTTGTGCTTTGAGGTGTTACTGGTCTGAGTGTGATTGATATGTAATGATCATATTTGGTTTTCTCAAAAAAATTTAGCTTTGCCTTTGCTGGGAAAAAAATAGTAGACAAATTCTCTAAAAGCGCAGGATAAGCTTGGGCAATGCCTAAAGTTATTTCCTTAAGAGTATAACTGTCCACTATGGACATGTGTTTAGATCATAGATGCCATAGGTAATGTGGTAGTTCATTATTTTTTATCTGACTAAGAGACATTATGAGTAGCCATTCTATCCTCCTTCTTAAGCAAATTGTTGTCTAATTTTCATGTGCATTTTTGTATAAATGATAAGCTCAACCACTTATAAAATCCAAAACCCAACACCTCGATGACACAAGGTAAGAAAAAATGTTTACTTGGTACTGCAAGCACGTAATGGATAAAGGGAACATTTGAAACTTCTTGGAAGTGACATGATTCTTAGAATTTAGAAATATTTTCCTAATTTTTAGAATTGTCAATAGTTTTTGTTCCTTGTGGCTTCTATAGAGTAGGAAAATATTTTTTGAATATTATTTATGTGGAACAAATGAGAAACGAAGCTTGCTTTGTGAGGGTTTGGGATGTTAACCATCAACACTATATCTTCTATGATCTATACTTGGATCTAAAAAACAGATATCTTTGGGCACATCACCACCTTTTATAGTTTGTGGGTCGTCCAACTAAGAACTTTAAGAAGAGCTTTTGACCCCATATATTCCTCGAACATGTGGCTGTCATGATGCCAAGCGGATCAATAATAACAACATTAGTTAGACGAAGCAATAAAGGTGGATCTATTTATTTGTTTCCATGCAAGTCTCTTCTATTTGGTGTATCTCAATTTATTAGTGTAAGTATAATGAATAATTTAATAGTCATTTCAAAAATGAAAAAATATATTTTGATTACTCCTAACTCCTAAACCCGTGCAAAGCACGGGTTTATACCTAGTTGTTTTAGTTTGATGATTTAGAAGACATCGGCCAACCCCAAAAGCTAAACTACAGTCTGGTGTACTCCTGGCAATTTTGTCTGCATAGCCTTGTTGAATCTAATGTTTATTTCCATTTCTCGACAGCATCGGTGACACTTACAGATGCGACGAAATGCAAAAGAACTCCAAACAAACTAGCCGTTAGTTTTATCAGCACTTCAGCACCGAGATCTCTTGTAACCAAATAAACTCAAACGAAAATAGTCATTTCCAATCCACACATTCTTTCCCTTTTCAATTCAAAGAAACTATCATTGATTGAATACCGTCGATAACAAAATCCAAGTTACAACAATCAATTACTTGATCAATCAAGTTGCAATATTTTTTTATAACCTTCACATCAGTACCCACGAGTGCCATGTTGCCCACTGCCAAGTCATGACGCTTTTTAATGGCAATGTAAGACTGTAACATCACACGTGTGGGGGAGGTGGTGCTGAAGAGATACCATTTACAACTGTTTGATTGATTGATACCCGTTTGTCTTTCCCCCGCTCCATGCCACTGACGCTTTCAGCCAAGCAGCACAGCGAAGCCCATGAATGATTTGATAGAAATTAGCCAGCAACCAAACAACTGCACGCTCCCACCCACGAGTCGGCAACCATCAACTAGCTGGCCCACGGTTATCACGAAAAGTTAATGTGGCCCAGCAAGCCGCAGCAGCCCAACCGATAAGGCGATGACCTACTTGTCGTCGTTGTCGACCTGGGCGACTGGGCCCATACTGTCACGGCAGCGGTCGAGTTGTTGAGGGCGTGGGGTTTTATGCATATGCGCCTCGTGGGGCCAGAATGTCAGAAGTAAATAAATGTATTTATTTGTAATAAAAACTAATAGGCAGAGACGCTGCATATTATACGACATGCATGTGGTTCTTGTCTCTCCCGCAAGAGGAAACGGCTGCCTGCCGATGATATACATATCTTTTATTCTTTGTTTTGGTTGGAGGAAGGGGGAAGCCAGCGTGGAACATCTATAGTTTCTGTCTGATCAATTCCTTAAGGAATACATGTGGTTGCAGTTGGGAGTATTCAATGAAGGTGTCCTAGGCTCCGAGCATTGCTGTGCTTGCTTTGTTGGGTGAGATTTGCGTTTAGACATCCCATGAGACTGGGGAAACCTCTTTAACAACCAAGGATGACGCCCCAAAAAAGGATTTGAGGGTTGTGCTAAGGCATACTTGATTTAACTATATATCATTCTTCTTTGACAACTGCGCACTAATGAAAGCAGACACTTAAGTTTCATAGAATAAAATGATAAGGAGATGTTCAAACTTTCGAACATGGAAGCAAGAATGTACCAAAACACACAAGTAAAATCAAACAAATTAAAACCCACTTTAATAGAAACCAAAGAAAAGAATAAATGTAGCTTTACAGTGCTTACTCAAAGTTGTATTTGTATGAAAACTAAGAGAATATATGTAACTTCACATTGTTTACTTTATATTGTATTCTTAGGATTTTCAAAAACCTGTTGGTAAAATCAAGAAAAAAACATAGTGACAAAATTAAATATGAGAATCACAATAACTTTATAATCTTTACTTCATGATGTACTTGTATAATTTTCACCCGTAGAGTACCCTTGTTCACTACTTTATGTTTAGATAGGAATCACATGCATACTTTATACATTGTTTTGATCGGATTCAATAAGGAAACACTGAGCATATCGCCAATCAATACCTTTATATTAAACTTTTGAATAATTTGAGCATAGGGTTTCAAAATGAGGGTGCACAAACATTGCTATGTTTATTTGGTGGGTTAGGTTTGTATTTGGACTTCCCATGAGATTGAAGACACCTCTTGAACAACTAAAGGATGATACACAAACACATCATTTGAGGATTTGAGGGTTGTGCAAAGACAATATAGCTTTAATTTAACTATTCATCTTGACATGCTGCACAATTATAAACTCACTTAATATGATATGGTGATCCCAAAATCTTATCAGTAAAACAAAGTCATATACTAATTTGTAGACAATGTTTAGTGTTATAGTAATATGAGATAATCTGATGAAGAAATACAAAGAACAAATTCATACATTTTAATATTTTCATAGAATAAAATGATACAAACATTTTGTATGTTCTAAACTTTGACAGAAGGAAGAACACATTGCTAAAACCAAACAAAAAGCATTGCAAAGAAAACTAAATCTATGAATATAGGAAACCTAATAGTGTATGTGTGGCAACCCGCCACACCACATACGATTACTCAAAATCAAAACGCTTAACAACATCAATTGACTATATTATCAAATAGGTACTGGATCAAAATTGAAAAAAATTCCAAACATTTCAAATACAATATTTATAACAAGATCCAACTTCACATATTTTCATATCAAGTATCATTACATGAGATTAGTGACCTCAATCACAACATATATACAAAAGATGTTGTCAACATAAACACATCATTTTTATTGTTCATGATATATAATCAAACATCTTGAGTTAACATACATGATATACAAATCCCCCTGCACGAACCTGAGAGTATATGGACGAATCTAGGACTCTACAAAACCACACCAACATCTCAACCTTTACTGATCTCCAAACTGAGCTTCCTCACTACCACGGTTCTGACCACACTGCTGATCACCTAAAAAGGGTGTGGAAACCCACTAGGTGAGACCCACACCACATCAATATTATATAACCTCTAACAACATGTAATTCTTACAAACATGTTATATACTTAAAGCATTTAAGATGGATAATATACTAATTAGAAAGACTGAGCAATGCATAAAGAGAAATCAAGCATGACTAAAGTTACATATATAGGTGACTACACAAGAAAAGGTATGGATCACATATAATGCTATCAAGAAAACAAAGCAATATTTATCATCCAATGTGATTCGCTAAAGAATGTTAACATGTATACTACACAGTTGAGTATATCTTGTATGGACAAGAATGGATTTGAATTTCATATAAATAATTATCAATGTTCTATTTTAAAAGATGATATCTTTTATGGCAGTGCCCCAATGTCCTATGATCTTTACTTATTATATCTATAGACAAATGTTTATAAAGTAAATACTAAAAGGGAAAAACTCGATAAATCAAACAAAACATACCTTTGGCATTGTCATCTAGGGCGCATCAACAAGAAACATATTTTTAGATGACATAAAGGTGGATATCTAGACTCTTCTGATTTCAAATCAATAGAGAAATGTGAATCTTATTTATTGGGTAAGATGATAAAGGGTCATTTCACTAGATAGAGCGAGAGAGGGAGTGATCTATTGGAACTTGTACATACTAATGTATGTGGACCTTTTAGAACAAATGCTAGATGTGGTTACCAGTACTTCATAACCTTTACTGATGACTGCAATAGGTATGGCTATGTTTACTTGATGAAAAATAAGTCAAAAACACTTGAAACGTTTAAGGATTTCATGAATGAAATACATAACCAACTTGGTAAAAGTATTAAAGCACTTCATTCTGATCGAGGTGGAGAGTACTTAAGACAAGAGTTTGAGGACCTTCTGAGAGACTGTGACATCATATCGCAATGGACTCCACCTGGAACACAACATCATAATGGTGTATCTGAAAGAAGGAACCGTACATTACTAGATATGGTGCGGTCAATGATGAGTTTTGCTAGTCTTCTGACTTCCTTCTGGGGATATGATCTAGACACCACCAGATTTACACCAAAATGTATACCATCTAAATTGGTTCAAAAGACACCATATAAGATATGGTATGAGAAGCCTCCCAATGCGTATTTTATGAAGATTTGGGGATGTGAAGCTTATGTGAGAAAGAAGTTGCCCAAAAAGCTTGGACCCAAATGAATAAATGATATTTTGTTGGATATCCTAAGGAAACCAAAGGATACTACTTTTATACTCTATCTGACAACAAAGTGTTTGTTTCCAGAGATGCTGTATTCCTAGAAAAGGAATTTATTCCTAAAAGAATCAAGGGGATAACGATAGATCTCAAAGAGGTTTGAGACCAACAAGAAAACACTGAACGTGTATAGGTAAAAAAAGAACATAAATAGTCACAAATTATTGTAGAATCTCAAGTTCCTAATGTAACACACAGACCTTACAGATCTAGTAGGACACATCTTGACCCAGAAAGATTTTGTTATCTTGTGACTCAAAAAGGTGATGAGTTGGTCATTGATGATGAGCCAACAACCTACTTAGAAGCTGTTAAAGGACCAAAGTCTGAGAAGTGGCTTGAAGCCATGAGATCTGAGATGGGATCCATGTACACCAACAACGTATGGACCTTGGTCGGTCCACCTGAAGGGATAAAACCCACAAGGCGCAAGTGGGTCTTCAAGAAGAAGACTGACATGGATGGTAATTGTGACATCCAACTCACAAAAACATAATTAACTAATGCGGAAGCGTTCACTAAGCAGCGGATTACCGAAAATCATTAAAAATTAAAACCTTTTTACCAAGAGATCCATCAAACGAAAACTTTCTCACATAGAATAAAAGTAACACATTTACATTCTGGTTAAAAGGTACATGACCGGCATCATCTTTTTTTGAGAATTATAATCATCAACTGCTCTTATTAAACTAAACACAAGCTATGTAAAATATCGAGGCACTAAGCCAAAATCTCAAAAGCACTAACTACTACTCTGAGGACCTGAGAGTACAGAGACGACTCATAGGACTCTATATACATCTATTCATGGCATAACAGCCAATGTCTCCACCCGAGACTTCACTGATGTCCCTGCTGCTGCTGTCCTTCTTCTACTGAAGGATTCCTGCCTCCTCGTCCACATCCACCTAAAATTGTGGTTCCCACGGGGGTGAGACAATTGTAAATTGCCCCACCGAGAGATATAACTCTCCGCCAGAAACATTATTATTGCATCTTAAAAAGATAAATATGAATAAAGGAATCATATTTATTTAGCAGTAGATATATAATGTCTAACAGATTAGAACATTATTCTTATCAAAAGCATTGCAGCTATAACTTGATAGAACAACATGTCACTTATCCTTCAAGGAATATGAAGAACATGTATACCATTTATTTACTATAGAATCACTACCACAACATTAACTCTCTTCAGGCTTAGGTCATATATCTAATGCCTGGCATTGTCATTGGGGAGTCATGGCCTATAACCATACTCTTTTCACAAAGTATTGAGATCTTAATCCCTCAACTCATCAAGTACATTTCCACCTCCTAACAAGTTCATCATCATACTTATAGAATCTGGGTATTTGAACCCTTATCTCATCATAGAACAATTGTTGCGACTTATTAGGTGATTTCATACCTTCGGGTCATCTGACCAAGGACATTATAATTCTTACCACACAAAGCATTACACACAGTTCACAAGGCTCATATCACCTCTTATTACCCCTTAATAGGAAACAAGGCATATTATGGCTTATAAGGCCTATAGAACATTTTCAATGTACAGAACATCATAGCCCATACTTGGCTATGTTCATCTTCTCAACATATCTGCATGATTAGTAGTCATGATACAATTACATATCAATACCATGCAATACAAGGGCTATCTTATTACATTTATAATCCATTAGTCTGTATTTGAGCTTCACATAGGATTACTCTGTGTTAGGACTTCACATAGCATCACCCTGTATTAGGATTTCACATAGCATTACCCTATATTAGAGATTCACATAGCATTACCCTGTATTAGGGTTTCACATAGCATTACCCTATATTAGAGATTCACATAGCATTACCCTGTATTAGGGTTTCTCAAGATAACCATAGAGGTTCTCAAGATCATTTTATTAATGATCATGTCTTATTTCATTGCTTCACACAGCTAGGAATCAAAATGTATAACATAAGTATTCAATCATACTTATTTATTCCCATCATTCATCATTGAATGAATTATCAACACACAACATGAGTTTCTCTCTCATCTTTTCCAGAATATGATTACATCATAGTCTATAAGTTTGGATTAACCTTTTCATAAGGCATGTTAGCCTGCATTCAACAAGGTGCATTCCCTCTCAATGTAACCATTGACATGACACATCTCATGTGTCATTCATCCAATTATATTGGACTTATAACACATCAAGGTATATCATTATTGGGGTGTTGGATGTGACATTTATCATATCTTAATGTATCACTTCCCTCAACACCTTTATCTTACTTGAGTTCATCTACTTAGCTTGTATTAGGGTATTCCCATCCTAATACTTTATTCACCAATTTATCACATTTATCATGTAATGTGTTGGGCATTAGTCACTCACTTAGAATATGCAACAATTGCCAATAATATGGACTCATCCTTGAGTTAGGAACTATTGATATAAGGATATCCATTATCAACCTCTCTAGGTGTTACATTTGTCAAAACATTAATCACTATTCCATTATTAGGAATATGATTCTCTATATTTATAATTTGAGGATTCACATAGCATATTCCATACATTTATGGAGGTTCACATAGTATTTTTCTTCAATAGAGTTTTACATAATCATCCTTATGTATCAAGGTTTCACTTAGTATTATGTGAAATTAGGATTTCACAACACATCACCCAGTGATAGGTCTTCACATAGAATTAGTAGCACTACCCTATATTAGGGTTTCATGTCAACTTATAAGTATTCATTTAACCTTGTATCGTGAATGGAGTCTATAATTGACTCCCTATCGTGCAAGAGGTGTTTACTACACCCCCATATCGTGCAACAAGGTATACAATCATATCCATATCATTTTAATCGAGTAGGTGCATCATCATATCGGGTTAAAGGTACTTTCTTGTGTGCTTGCACCCGATATCACTTTTATAAGGTGATATCATCATCTTCAAGATATAGAACTTTGTTCTAACTATTATAGTTCATGTCAACATGTCTAAGAAATTACTAGAACTCATAATCTCATCAACTATTTCAGGAAATTTCAGAATTAAAAGTATTTCACTAAGTATAGCAATTTAGGTGATGAATAATAACATGACTGAGTTCAAGTTATATAACCCGCCTTAAGAACCACTTCAAGGATCCAAGCTCCAAAGATCCATGTTACTAAGGTTGAATATGACTTTATCAAAGGTCCAAGTCTCGTTCACAACTCCTTCATATACAAGGAATCACCATGGATAAGCAATTGGTGAAGAAGAAAAGAAAGGTAGCTCATAACCCTAATTCCATGCTTCAATTCAAGCTTGAAGACAACTATATCTTACCTTAGGGTTGAGTTTTGAGTTCCTTAGCTCCTTGGACGACACCCTACTACTTTTGGGAGATATGGACTTCCTCTTGGCCGACACAACTTTGCTTGTGGCCGATACCCCCTCACTTGTGCCCAAAATCACTTCAATTGGCCGATATCAACTTGCTATGGGCAATATCAACATGCTATGGCCGATATACTTGCTATGGCCGATAACCAAGGCCTATGCATTATACCCTTGTGATCTTGCACTATATGTCACCACTATTGTATAATATGATACACACTTGCATGATATGGCACTCACTTGGAGTCAAAACACTTCACTCTATGGCCGATATCACCCTATATGGCCGATATCACCTACTTGGGCGATATGGTCTTGCCATGGGAAATATCCCAAGGCCCAGGCACGATATCACAACATCCCTTCACGATATGGGAGATCTATGCATGATACCTTAGGGTAGGAGGGTGGTAAGGGTCACGAAATTGCACCAAGGGGTGAAACTAGGGGTATATATACTTGTTGTTCATGAAGGAAGGCAAAAAAATGAGGTGTCAACATTTTGAGCTAGTAGGTGCCACGTGTCATGCATGGGTGGCACGTGTACATGCATGCATCAACATTTATCTTGTCTTTAAAAACTTTTGAGGATAATCTTGAGATGCAAATTCTTCCATTACTTATCCATTTGGATAAGATATATCAACAAAATCACCACTTTATTCACAACTCATCACAACTTTGCTAAGGAAGTTGTAACCCGACACACCTCACCTCCTTGAGGTTCTTTGCATGATATGAACTTTTCCAAGAGTTCAAAAAAATATATGGGACACCTCCTTGGGCTCCTTGGCCGATAGGCACTCATATATAAGCATTTCATCTTGATACAACTCAAGTTAAGCTTTCATATTCAACCCTTTTCTTGGTCATTTCATCACCAAGATTACCATCACTCATAATTGATTTAAACATGGTGTATCATTCATTATCTCTCCTCTAAATGACACTATGAGGGAGTAGGAACACTCTAGAGGTGGTAATTTGCATATAACCCCACATTTTGGGTAAATTATAACTTGCACCAAAATTGGTGCACAATGCACCAGCATTGTTTCAAACAAGTTCAGCTTGGAATTTAGGCTTTCCACAAGCCACCACTTAGCATAATTCTCTATATTATGATTCTAAAACACATAAGGCACGTTCAACATGTGACATATTGCAATATAAACCCTCAAATTTGGTAAATTGCACTTTGGTCCAAAACAAAGGAACATTGCTCAAAGAGCATTCAATCGGGACCAAACTTGAAACATAAGTGTGTCACATGATAAAAAAACACCTTAGAGGATTATATTAAAGTTATAAGAAACTTTATTAGCCAAAATAAATAGGGTTACCTCATAACCCAAGTCAGGTTCATTACAAGTTATAAACCCCACAAGGATTTCGTCCCCAAAATCTTAGGAAAAAGGAGAGACAGATTATTCATTAATCATGCCCTCAAGTCTCCACTTATCATCTTAATGTTATGGAGGTACCATGGATCTATAATTCACACAAATTCCTTTCATTAATTCCTCCTTATCACTGTTTATGTTTATGTAGAGCGTAAACCCCTAACATGTGATGTCCATATTTTTTGAAAGGAAGAAGCATAAAAGAACATACTTCTATCATCATCCAAGAATATTCACCAAAAGAGAAACATATATATCTAACAGAGGTAATTCAATCAACAATCCTTTATTAATTTAGGAAAGTTCACCTAGCAAACTCTATGTAATTGGGAATGTTCACATAGCTTTTCCTTTTTTTGTTAGGAATGTCCACATAGCTCTTCCTTTTTAGTTGGGAATGTCCACATAGCTTTTCCCTTTAAGTTGGGGATGTCCACATAGCTATCCCCTATAAGTTGGGGATGTCCACATAGCTCTCCCCTATTATTTGGGAATGTTCACATAGCTCTTCCCTATTAGTTGGGGATGTCCACATAGCTCTCCCCTATTAGTTGGGAATGTCCAGATAACTTTTCCCTATTAATTGGAAATGTCCACATAGCTCTTCCCTTTAAGTTGGGGATGTCCACATAGCTCTCCCCTATTAGTTGGGAATGTCCACATAGCTCTTCCCTTTAAGTTGGGGATGTCCACATAGCTCTCCCCTATTAGTTGGGAATGTCCATATAGCTTTTCCCTATTAGTTGGGAATGTCCACATAGCTCTTCCCTTTAAGTTGGGGATGTCCACATAGCTCTCCCCTATTAGTTGGGAATGTCCACATAGCTTTTCCCTATTAGTTGGGGATGTCCACATAGCTCTCCCCTATTAGTTGGGAATGTCCACATAGCTCTTCCCTTTAAGTTGGGGATGTCCACATAGCTCTTCCCTATTAGTTGGGAATGTCCACATAGCTCTTCCCTTTAAGTTGGGGATGTCCACATAACTCTCCCCTATTAGTTGGGAATGTCCACATAGCTCTTCCCTTTAAGTTGGGGATGTCCACATAGCTCTCCCCTATTAGTTGGGAATGTCCATATAGCTTTTCCCTATTAGTTGGGAATGTCCACATAGCTCTTCCCTTTAAGTTGGGGATGTCCACATAGATCTCCCCTATTACTTGGGAATGTCCACATAGCTCTTCCCTTTAAGTTGGGGATGTCCACATAGCTCTCCCCTATTAGTTGGGAATGTCCACATAGCTCTTCCCTTTAAGTTGGGGATGTCCACATAGCTCTCCCCTATTAGTTGGGAATGTCCACATAGCTCTTCCCTTTAAGTTTCTTTATACTCTCTAGATTGTTTCAAAATGACTACTTGATTAGAGTAATCAGAAAGACAACAATCTAAGAGTTCCATACTTGCCTTATCTTCAATAACCATATACCTGGCCAGGGTATACAAGTATTGAAATTAGGTAGTATGCAATTTATTTACTATCATATTTCTCACTTTTCATAACATTATACACACAAGATTTTTCATTCCTGGATTTTCTTCAGGCACCACTTCTATATCTCATCTTTTATCACACAGATAAGAGAGATTATACATTTTAAGGAACACTGAGTATGATGTAAGTGCTTATCTCTCTTGTGTCCTTATAGGACTAGTCAAACAAAGTTCAAAAACAACTACTTTCATATCTTTAGCACATAGAATCATGAAATGAAGTATCAGGATGAATATATTTCATCTAAGTATTACCCCTCACGGTCACCTACCACATTAGGTTAATTTCAACACAGTGTCCAGATAATTCATGTTGCTGCTTTTACCTTCTCTTAGAGGATACTGCCTAGGTGCACTAGGCATTTATTACACTAGTGACACCAAAAACTTTGGATTTTCAGGGTGACTAGGCAAATGTCTCTAAAATTATAGAGACCTTACTTTAAATCTTAGCTTATTGCCCCTCCCTGGGCACTACCATCACAGATGTACTATCTGTCTAAACTTATGGCAGAGTCTACTTTCTCGCCATATGTTAATTTTTCCCACATTTCCACTGTTCCAACATGGCCATGTCACTCAGGAATCCTTTCAAAGCCCAAAGTTTCCGCATTGAGGACTGGTAACCTAGGTTGTAATACTAGTATCCAGTCTTCTATATGCATTACTGTTGTCCTAACCTGCCCTTCAAGAGCATAACATAGGATTCTCTATCCTGATTAGGTCAAGATGGGAATTCTCAGGCACTTGTTCTCCTCTTTCCTGGTCCCATGCACCCTCTCCTGGTGCAACAACATTGCACTTAGCAATGTGTTCCTCGTGTTCTCCAGTCATTTATAAACTTTACCCTTTACTTTGCATAAGCAGAAGTCACTATAGGGTATTCTGGAGGACACCAACACAGACTCAACACCTTAGTCCTATGTCTCTGTAGACTCAGCGAACCTAGAGCTCTGATACCACTTAAATGTGACATCCAACTCACAAAAATATAATTAAGTAATGCGGAAGCATTCACTAAGCAACAGATTACCGAAAATCACTAAAAATTAAAACCTTTTTACTAAGAGATCCATCAAATGAAAACTTTCTCACATAGAATAAAAGTAATACATTTACATTCTGGTTAAAAGGTACATGACCTGCATCATCTTTTTCTGAGAATTATAAGCATCAACTGCTCTTATTAAACTAAACACAAGCTGTGTAAAATATCGAGGCACTAAACCAAAATCTCAAAAGCACTAACTACTACTCTGAGGACCTGAGAGTACAGAGACGACTCATAGGACTCTATATACATCTATTCATGGCATAATAGCCAGTGTCTCCACCTGAGACTTCACTGATGTCCCTACTACTGCTGTCCTTCTTCTACTAAAGGATTCCTACCTCCTCGTCCGCATCCACCTAAAATTGTGGTTCCCACGGGGGTGAGACAATTGTAAATTGCCCCAGCGAGAGATATAACTCTCCGCCAGAAACATTATTATTGCAGCTTAAAAAGATAAATATGAATAAAGGAATCATACTTATTTAGCAGTAGATATTTAATGTCTAACAGATTAGAACATTATTCTTATCAAAAGCATTGCAACTATAACTTGATAGAACAACATGTCACTTATCCTTCAAGGAATATGAAGAACATGTATAACATTTATTTACTATAGAATCACTACCACAACATTAACTCTCTTCAGGCTTAGGTCATATATCTAATGCCTGTCATTGTCATTGGGGAGTCATGGCCTATAAGCATACTCTTTTCACAAAATATTGGGATCTTAATCCCTCAACTCATCAAGTAAATTTCCACCTCCTAACAAGTTCACCATCATACTTATAGAATCTGGGTATTTGAACCCTTATCTCATCATAGAACAATTGTTGCGACTTATTAGGTGATTTCATACCTTCGGGTAATCTGACCAAGGACAATATAATTCTTACCACACAAAGCATTACACACAGTTCATAAAGCTCATATCACCTCTTATTACCCCTTAATAGGCAACAAGGCATATTATGGCTTATAAGGCCTATAGAACATTTTCAATGTACAGAACATCATAGCCCATACCTGGCTATGTTCATCTTCTCAACATATCTACATGATTAGTAATCATGATACAATTACATATCAATACCATGCAATACAAGGGCTATCTTACTACATTTATAATCCATTAGTCTGTATTTGAGCTTCACATAGGATTACTCTGTGTTAGGACTTGACATAGCATCACCCTGTATTGGGATTTCACATAGCATTACCCTATATTAGAGATTCACATAGCATTACCCTGTATTAGGGTTTCACATAGCATTACCCTATATTAGAGATTCACATAGCATTACCCTGTATTAGGGTTTCTCAAGATAACCATAGACGTTCTCAAGATCATTTTATTAATGATCATGTCTTATTTCATTGCTTCACACAACTAGGAATCAAAATGTATAACATAAGTATTCAATCATACTTATTTATTCCCATCATTCATCATTGAATGAATTATCAACACAGAACATGAGTTTCTCTCTCATCTTTGCTAGAATATGATTACATCATAGTGTATAGGTTTGGACTAACCTTTTCATAAGGCATGTTAGCCTGCATTCAACAAGGTGCATTCCCTCTCAATGTAACCATTGATATGACACATCTCATGTGTCATTCATCCAATTATATTGGACTTATAACACATCAAGGTATATCATTATTGGGGTGTTGGATGTGACATTTATCATATCTTGATGTATCACTTCCCTCAACACCTTTATCTTACTTGAGTTCATCTACTTATCTTGTATTAGGATATTCCCATCCTAATACTTTATTCACCAATTTATCACATTTATCATGTAATGTGTTGGGCATTAGTCACTCACTTAGAATATGCAACCATTGCCAATAATATAGACTCATCCTTGAGTTAGGAACTATTGATATAAGGATATCCATTATCAACCTCTCTAGGTGTTACATTTGTCAAAACATTAATAACTATTCCATTATTAGGAATAGGATTCTCCATATTTATAATTTGAGGATTCACATAGCATATTCCATACATTTATGGAGTTCACATAGTATTTTTCTTCAATAGAGTTTTACATAATCATCCTTCTGTATCAGGGTTTCACTTGGTATTATGTGAAATTAGGATTTCACAACACATCACCCAGTGGTAGGTCTTCACATAGAATTAGTAGAACTACCCTATATTAGGGTTTCATGTCAACTTATAAGTATTCATTTAACCTTGTATCATGAATGGAGTCTATACTTGACTCCCTATCGTGAAAGAGGTGTATACTACACCCCCATATCGTGCAACAAGGTATACAATCATATCCATATCATTTTAATGGAGTAGGTGCATCATCATATCGGGTTAAAGGTACTTTCTTGTGTGCTTGCACCCGATATCACTTTTATAAGGTGATATCATCATCTTCAAGATATAGAACTTTGTTATAACTATTATAGTTCATGTCAACATGTCTAAGCAATTACTAGAACTCATAATCTCATCAACTATTTCAGGAAATTTTGGAATTAAAAGTATTTCACAAAGTATAGCAATTTAGGTGATGAATAATAACATGACTGAGTTCAAGTTATATAACCCGCCTTAAGAACCACTTCAAGGCTCCAAGCTCCAAATCTCCATGTTCCTAAGGTTGAATATGACTTTATCAAAGGTCCAAGTCTCGTTCACAACTCCTTCATATACAAGGAATCACCATGGATAAGCAATTGGTGAAGAAGAAAAGAAAGGTAGCTCATAACCCTAATTCCATGCTTCAATTCAAGCTTGAAGACAACTATATCTTACCTTAGGGTTGAGTTTTGAGTTACTTAGCTCCTTGGACGACACCCTACTACTCTTGGGAGATATGGACTTCCTCTTGGCCGACACAACTTTGCTTGTGGCCGATACCCCCTCACTTGTGGCCAAAATCACTTCAATTGGCCGTTATCAACTTGCTATGGGCAATATCAACATGCTATGGCCGATATACTTGCTATGGCCGATACCCAAGGCCTATGCACGATACCCTTGTGATATTGCATGATATTCCACCCCTCTTGTACGATATGATACACACTTTCACGATATGGCACTCACTTGGAGTCAAAACACTTCACTCTATGGCCGATATCACCCTATATGGCCGATATCACCTACTTGGGCGATATGGTCTTGCCATGGGCGATATCACAAGGCCCATGCATGATACCACAGCATCCCTTCACGATATGGGAGCTATATGCACGGTACCTTAGGGTAGGAGGGTGGTAAGGGTCGCAAAATTGCACCAAGGGGTGAAACTAGGGGTATATATACTTGTTGTTCATGAAGGAAGGAAAAAAAATGAGGTGTCAACATTTTGAGCTAGTAGGTGCCATATGTCATGCATGGGTGCCACGTGTACATGCATGCATCAACATTTATCTTGTCTTGAAAAACTGTTGAGGATAATCTTGAGATGCAAATTCTTCCATTACTTATCCATTTGGATAAGATATATCAACAAAATCACCACTTTATTCACAACTCATCACAACTTTGCTAAGGAAGTTGCAACCCGACACACCTCACCTCCTTGAGGTGCTTTGCACAATATGGACTTTGCGAAGAGTTCAAAAAATGATATGGGACACCTCCTTGGGTTCCTTGGCCGATAGGCACTCTTATATAAGCTTTTCATCTTGATACAACTCAAGTTAAGCTTTCATATTCAACCCTTTTCTTGGTCATTTCATCACCAAGATTACCATCACTCATAATTGATTTAAACATGGTGTATCATTAATTATCTCTCTATAAATGACACTATGATGGACTGGGAACACTCTATAGGTGGTAATTTTCATATTAACCCCACATTTTGGGTAAATTACAACTTGTACCAAAATTGGTGCACAATGCACCAACATTGTTTCAAACAAGTTCAGCTTGGAATTTAGGCTTTCCACAAGCCACCACTTAGCATCATTCTCTATATTATGATGCTTAAACACATAAGGCACGTTCAACATGTGACATATTGCAATATAACCCCTCAACTTGGGTAAATTGCACTTTGGTCCAAAATAAAGGAACATTGCTCAAACAACATTCAATCGGGACCAAACTTGAAACATAAGTGTGTCACATGATAACAAAACACCTTAGATGATTATATTAAAGTTCTAAGAAACTTTATTAGCCAAAATAAATAGGGTTACCTCATAACCCAGGTCAGGGTCGTTACAGTAATGTGCAAACCTATAACGACCGATTGGTTGCAAAGGGTTCAGAAAAGCTCAAGGTGTTGACTATGATGAAACCTTTTCTCCAGTTGCCATGGTTAAGTCCATAAAGATAATTCTTGCCATTGAAACTTATTATGACTATGAAATTTGACAGATGGATGTTAAAACTACATTCCTCAACGAGAATCTACTCGAGGATGTGTACATGAAACAACTGGAGGGTTTTATGAATCCAAAGGATGTAAATAAAGTTTGTAAGCTACAAAGGTCAATCTATGTATTGAAGTAAGCATCTCAGAGCTGGAATCTTTGATTTGATGAAACAATCAAAGATTTTGTCTTCAGTCAAAATGAAGATGAACCATGTGTTTACAAGAAGGTTACTGGGAGCATGATTGTATTCCTCATATTGTATGCAGATGTCATACTATTGATGGGGAATGATATCCCTACCTTACAAATGGTAAAAACCTAGCAAGGAAATACATTCTCTATGAAGGACTTAGGCAAAGCATCCTATATCTTAGGAATCAAGATCTATAGAGATAGATTTAGAAGGATTCTTGGCCTAAGCCAGAACACATACATTGACACAATGTTGAAAAGGTGTAGCATGGACAACTCAAAGAGAGGAAACTTACCCATGTCTCATGATGTTAGTATGTCTAGATCTCAATGTCCCAGTTCTTGTAAAGAACGAGAACGTATGAGTAGGATTCCATATGCATTTCCAATTGGATCTATCATGTATGCAATGTTATGTACTCATCCTGATGTCTCATATGCCTTGAGTATGACTAGCAAGTATCAGTCAAATCCCAGTGGAAGTAACTGGAGTGTCGTAAAGAACATCCTTAAATACTTAAGAAAAACTAAGGATCAATTCCTTATCTACGATGGTGAGGAAGAGTTGGTGGTTAAGGGTTAATGATGAAAAACTTCCCAATGACAAAGATGACTTTAGATCACAACATGGATTTGTGTTTTTCTCAAACAACAAAGCTGTAAGATGGAAGAGTTCCAAGCAAGAAACATTTATTGATTCTACAATAGAGGCCAAGTATATTGCTGCCTCCAATGCAGCAAAGGAAGTTTCTTGGATCAAGAAGTTGATAAGTGATCTTGGGGTGGTTCTTGTTGGTAAGGTATGCCCAGAGATCCAATCATATGATGATTGATATGACATATAACATAAAGGATTTGATTAATAAGGATAAATGAAAGCTTCTAATTCATTCTGTTTCACTCAGTAATGAGATAATGAGGAAACATTGTGAATGTCTAAATGACAATACTCAATGATGTTTGTCTTCAAGTATGTGACTTGAATAATGAGCTCATGCAGATGTTAAGAGTATGTACATTCATATTATGTCCCTAGTCAATTGTTACTGTGAAATCTCATTAGAGTGTGAGTTAGTTGATGACATAATCTCATTAGTCATGATATGGTATATCAAACCAAGCACACATATACTTGTTATGGAACAATGTATCAGACAAGACCCACCTTGGGAGTAGCACATGGAATCCATTGATGGTGGTCCTAGTCATCTCTCATAGTGATGGTGGTGATAGTGATTCTTAGACCTAAAGTCACAACACTCATCAAATGTCATTTAGTATACTTTGACATCATCAAATGTAACCCTTAATATGGATTGCCATTAAGGTGATGATTGGGTAGTTATGACACATGTGGATTGACTGTGAGTGATATGAGATTTGTCCCTCCTACTGGAGTGTGATATCCAGTTCACTTGATAAGCGAGACTGAGAAATATATGTGCATGCACATGTGAATCAATATATGATATTGAGGTCTCATATATCTCATACAGTCTACTCTAGGTTTAAGAAACATGGTTTGAATACTGAAAGGATGATGATTCCATGCCTCGAGTTCAATCTAGATATCAGAGACAAAGGAATTATATGATAACTGTAACACCTTACACATATTGTAGTTTGAAGTTGTTCTCCAACTTTCCATTCACTTGGGTAGCACTAAAGTGAGACTAGGCACCGCTCTTTGCTTGTGATGTCATAAGCTAGTTATGGACATTCACTACTGATGTGCTATAGGATATATAGGGTCACACACATAGGAACTCATCTAGAAGAGGAGTTTAATCATGAATGATGATTGAAATGATTACTAAAGTGTTTAGGTACTCAATTCAAGCATCAAATCAGCTGAGTGGACTGCCAACCGATCGACTCAAGTGTTGAGATGACCGTTTGGAGTGTTAGGTTGATTAGAATTGGATTGGTTGAGTTCTGCACGAATCAGGAGACCAACCAATCGACTCACTGGGTGAACCGATAAGATTGGGTTGGGTGAGATGACTAATTCACCTAGGGAACCGATCGGCTTAGTTGCGTCAACCAAAGGTTCTGGTGATTTTCCAAATTTGTAAGAAAAGTTGATTGTTTCACTTGTTCAATTTGATTGGTACAAGGAATTAATGTTTAACATTGATCGGAAATGAATTGCCAATTCATATGCGATTGGGAAACATGAAAAAATGACCTATTTGGGCTGCGAACCAATCGACTTGCATGTGAACAGTCTGGTTTGGTTGCCAACTGATCATTTTGGGATTCACATGTTGTGTAAATTCATGATCTTCTGGTCCCTTCCACTCCCACATAGATTGGGAACACATGCCCTAACCCCTCATATAAATAGAGGGGTACTGGAGGCTTTCCAGAATACAACTCAATTGCCTCTGCCAATTGTTGTCCTCTCTATTTGTGGTAACCAATAGAGAGCCCAAGCAAGTCCTACCTGCTAAATGGAGGGATAGCAAGGGAGAAACAATTGTAAAAGAGCAAGTTGGTGACTAGTATACCAATAGGAGGGACAACTCGTTCTTGTCTATTCTACTAGAATGATAGGATTTCTAGTTGGTCCGTGTGGACTACTCTAGAGGCAGGAGTCATTTGGCTACTGCTAGGAGGGAAACGTCAGCTTGTAGTCCATTGTGAGACTGTAGGAGCTGCTACATACACTGTTTGAGAATGTTGTCTGTGGTGAAGACCAGGATCTACACAGACATCATCTAAGAGAAACTAGAGATAGTTGCACTACAATGAGTTTTAGTTGCTGGACTTGTTTCAGGACCAAGTATAAACTAGTTAAACCATATTTCCTATTTTATAGTTATTGATGCAATCTTACTTTGTGGGGAATATAGATAGATAATTTTTTTCCGCTGCCTTTCTCCGTGCCTGTATTTCACAACATTGGTATTAGAGGTACATCAATTAACTATATTTTAAGATAATCAATATGATCATATTTTTAGTTTTCATAGTTTATTTATGGCATACGATGCATATACTTAAACTATTTCATATGCTTATCCTATTAAACACCACATAATTCCAAACTAATATATATATATATATATATATATATATATATAATGTGTGTGTGTGCAATTTATATGCGTCGCACTAAAAGTAGTTTTTTGATGGTGGATGTGTAGCGTGGTTATGACCAATAACCCCATATCTCTGTGTTGGCTTTATTCCTAGTATATCTCGATTTGCATAGCGAACATCGATCTCCTTGTTCCCAATGTAAAGTTAATTCTTTCCTACCATTGCTCCCCTTGAATGCAACTCGAGGTTTTTGTCTACCATGTAATAAATTTTATAGCAATAGGATAGTTTCCTTTCTTGCAATGACGAAGATGGCAATCAACGTCAGGCGAGCCGACTATTTCACATGATGATCTGACCGACTGGAGGACCAAGGAGGACTAACCACAGAAGCGAACTGACCATTTGGAAGGAGTCCAGACATCAATTCAACAGGAGGTCAACCGACCGTTTCAGAGGTCCAATCGACCGGCTAAGAGACAATATGACTGGTTCAAGGGTTGAACCGATCAACCCAGATTGGCAAGCACATATCTACACCAACAACAGGTTCATGTATGTGATGTGATTATCGACCTAGGTGGTAGTAATTGCTTGTGGATCTAAGTAATTACAATAGACATGGACATAACCATCACTTTCTATTCTATATTTCATGTTTACATTGTGGGACATAGAATGTATATGATACATACTATATATGTGGTGATTGGATATGATATATATATATATATATAATCCCTCAATCAAACATATTAAGTCTAAGATGCTTTCCATTACCAGCACACATGAAAAGCTTGATCGACCAAGCATAGGAATCCCAAGGATGGTGCACCATCTATCTCGTGGAAGTGTGATGGTAATAGTGTGGGCCCGCCAAGCGGGATGCATTATTATCGTGTCGGCTTTTAGGTCGGGTTTAACTGTGCAATCTTAATGAGATTAAGTACCAAAAGTATATAGATAATCATGGCAAGGAATTGTGCATATTGTCTATCCAAGAATTGCATATGATGCAATGGACAAATATTGTCTACCTTAATGATTGACTATGGATGCTGGCGTATTGGCTGGGTGATAGTTGAATTATTTTAGATCTTGGCTCATTAGAAAATTGTTCACTGTAATTTTCTGAATTGATACATGAGGATTGTCTATTTGATCAAAATAATGATCGTGATAGTTAATTATAGACCTAATCAACATCGTCAAAACTTCAAATCAGTTGAAATCCAAAATAAGTTTTTGACAAAATTGCAAACTCTTTTGTAGAGTCAAATGGAAACAAACAACAATCATTTTTCTCTATGATCGGTCCTTGGGAAGGACAAACTAAATGGGAACAACTTCCACGACTGATTCAAGATGTTGAGAATCATTCTCACACAGGAGCGCAATCTCTAAATCCTGGAGATGCTAGAGCCAGAGAAACCCCTTCCCACTGCACCAAGGACTGACAAGGTTGCTTACAAGAAGTATACAGAAGATGCCGTGGATGTTAGGTGTATGATGCTATTCTCCATAAATTATGAGTTGCAGAGGCAACATGAGAACATGGATGTAATTGATATGGTCACACATCTCACGAACATGCTCCAAGATCTAGCAAGACAAGAGAGATACGATGTCTCCACGACATTGTTTAAGTGCAACATGGAAGAAGGAGATCCAGAGGTCCTCATGCCCTCAATCTCATTGGGTATCTAGAGAACCTAGCTAGATTGGGATTCCCCTTAGGTCAAGAATTGACCAGTGACGTAATTCTACAGTCCCTGCCAGATTCATACACTCGGTTTGTCATGAACTAGAACATGAATGAATTTGACAAGTCATCGATAGAGTTGTTCGGCATGTTGAGAACAACTGAGGAACAGATGAAGAAATACAAACCCAAGTCTGTGATCATGATCAATAAGACAAAGGGAAACTAAAGGTAAAGGAAAATATAAGAAGAGTTCTAAAGCTATCCAGAAGCCCAAATCTTCAGATCTCAAGGCAAATGGAGGAGTAAAGAAAAGAGGCAATTGCCACCATTATCACCAGCCTGGATATTTGAAAAGAAATTACCCACTCCGGATAGAGGAATTGAAGAAGAAGAAGGAAAGAACTGAGGCCTCCACTTCAGGTATAAATTTTATGAGATAAATTTAATTTCTTCTTCATCTTGGTATGTGATACCTGATATAGACCTGACATATTGATGTGCAGGATCTGACAAGAAGTAAAGGCCTTTATAAAAAGACAAAGATGGACAAGGCGGAGCAAGAGTTGCTAAATCTTTAGTCAATATTTAAAGTTATCTTAGCCCAATGGGCATGTAATAGAGTTAGTTGAATTGCTATTTCATTAAACAGAAACATTTACTTTACGCATCTTGTACGACAAGGATGTCAAATCAATAAAGTGAGTTATTATTATTATTTATGTTTCAAAGATGTGATCCTGTTTGGCAGTGCCCTACCATCTAATGATCTTTATCTGAAATAATCTTGAAGATGAATGATTATAACGTTAATACCAGTGGATTATAATTGATAACTCAAACAACCTATAGCATAGTCATCTAATTCACATATAAGGAGTGCATTACTAGAATCCATATTGATGGTTATCTAGACTATTTTGGTTATTGAACCAATCAGAGACATGCAAATCTTAAATATGAGCAATATGACACAACACCATTCACTAAAGGTAGTGGGGGGATTGACATTCTATTAGAGCTTATCCATATTGATGTATGAAGATCTTATGGAATAAATGCTAAAGGTGGCTGGTAATACTTCATTACGTTAACTGATAATCTTGGTTGATATGTGGGTTTGTACTTAGTGAAATATGAACATAGGTCTATTGAAGCATTCAAGAAGATTATGAATGAAGTATAACTTTGATAAAAGTATTAAGAAACTTTGATATGAACAAATGTTGAAATACTTTACACAGTTTAAGGACCTTTTGGAAGGATTGTGATACACATCACAAAGTCAAATCCATATAAAGATGATGATGTGTCAGGATGAAGGAATTACATCATGATGGGTCATGATATGATTGTCATAATAATATATTATTCTAATTTCCTCATAGATGTATACTTCACATTAAAATAATATGGCTTCAAAATGGTTTGAAATTCATCATATTTGATGTGATATGGGAATGTCCTGATATGTCTTAAGGATTGAAGCCCACACAAAAAAGTAGTTTCTTAAAAAGGTTTATACATGAACCATGATTGTTGAATACTACCTTTAATCTCAATCTGACAACAAAATATTTGTTACTAGGATAATTGAGTTCCAAAAGAATCAGTGGGAGAAAAAGTAGAATTCAAAATGTTTTAGGTCAACAAAGAGGTACAATGAGAACTAAGAGAATCACAAGTTGTTGTGAAATATCAAGTTCGTCATGCAAAATAGAACCTCACAATTCTAGTAGAACACATTTGAAATTGGAGGATTGTGAATCCAACAACTCATATGGGTTGGTCATAAGATGATGAGCCAACAAATCAACTAGAAGCTATTCTGAGCAATTGCTTAAATACATTATGGAATCCATGTATAATAACAAGGTATGACCTTGCTAGTTCCACCTAAAGGGGTAAAACCTGAAAGGTAGAGTTGGGTCTTATTGAAAAGATCCACATGGATAACATTAAAAGGATAGATTGGTTGGAAAGGTTTTCAAAGAAGTTCAAAGTAATTGAACATAATGGAGTTCCTTCACCAATAGTCATGCTTGATTGATGCAACTAAAATAGACATTGAGATTTGGCATATGAAGATTAAAACTGGATTCCTTGAAAGGAATATGTGAGAGTATGTGTATGTGATGCAACCTAAAGGTTGTATAACTTCATGAATACAAATAAGGTCTGTAAGCTACAAAGTTCAATCTAGATTGAAACAAGAATCTCAGAGATGAGATCTTTTGACTTGATAGTCAAAGAGTTTGACTTGAATCAAGATAAAAGATGAAATCTAGGTTTATAAAAGATTTAGTGGGATCATATATAAATATTCTACATGTGATGGGGAATAACATCTCAATATTATGAGTATTGAGAGCTGGCATGGAAGATACCTTCAACAATGAAGGAATAGTTGAAACATAGTTTGTGACAGGGATCAAGATCTATGGGATAGTTCTTGAAAGTTTCATAACCTAACATGAGAACATACAATAGCAAGATGTTGAAAGAGTTCAACATGTAGGATTCACTGAGAGAGAATCTAGATTAGTCTCTCATGAACCCTACATTCCAATTCTTGTGAAGAATGGAAATGACATGAGTGAGATGCCATATGATATAAAAACAAATCTATCATGAATGCTATAAATGTACTCATCCCATAATATTATATGTGTTGGACATGACAAGGTGATATTAACTTCCAATAAGGGTTATTGGAATGTCATTTAAAGGCATCCATTAGTACTAGTGAAGTATTTAAGGATAAGTTGCTGGAGCATAGTAGCAAGGAAGAGTTGGGTGTAAGGGTTACACTGATGCAAGCTTCCATAATGACAAAAGTGATCACAATAAAATATTTTTGATATTAAGAAAAGGATTGCAAGTTGGAAGGGTTCCAAACTACTAATCCATTAAATTTATTCTACAAATAGAAGCCGACTATCCTAGTGTTGTGAAAACTGGAGTGGATACTATATGAATCTAGAAGTTCATATAGATGAACTTAAAGATGTTCCAAATAATTGATGACTTAGTTGAGATAGTGTGACAACAGTTGAGCTACTTTTTAGGCAAGGAATATCAGATACCATATTACAATGGTTTCATCTCACAAGCAAAGAGATGATGAACATGCAATATACCGACTATAAGAAAGTGTTGCTAGCCTATTGGATTAGCACCTACGTAGCAGAAACATGATGTACATGTTAAGATTACTGCGAATGGGATTTGTCAGTGATTGGCTCTAAGTGCAAGTGAGAGTCTGTTGGTAAGGTATGCCCAAAGATCCAATCATATGATGATTGATATGGCATATAACATAAAGGATTTGATTATAAGGATAAAGGCAAGCTTCCAATTCATTCTATTTCACTTATTTATGAGATAATAAGGAAACATTGTGAATGTCTAAAGAATGACAATACTCAATGACGTATGTCTTCAAATACTTGACTTGAACAATGAGATCATACAGATGCTAAGAGTATGCATAGTCTTATTATGTCCCTAGTCAGTTGTTACTATGGAAGGTAGATAGACAATAGTAACACACAAGACTAGAGTGTGAGTTGGTTGATGAAAAATAACTAGTCATGATTTGGTATATCAAACCAAGAACGCATATACTTGTTATGGAATAGTGTATCAGACAAGACCCACCTTGAGAGTGACACATGGAAACCATTAATGGTGGTCATAGTCATCTCTCATAGTGAAGGTGGTGATTTTGATTCTTAGACCTGAAGTCACTACACTCATCACATGTCATTCTGTATACTTTGATATCATTAGATGTAGCCCTGAATAAAGGTTTCCATAAAGGCAATGACTGGGTAGTTCTGACACATAGGAATTGACTGTGAGTGATGTAGATGGGATTTGTCCCTCCTACTAGACTTTGATAGCCTGGCTACTTGATAAGAAGATATCCTAGCTACTTGATAAGTGAGACTAACCGATCAGCTCACTGAGTGAACCAATTGTCTCGGGGTTGGGTGAGATGACCAGTTCACCTACTGAACCAATAGGCTCAGTTGCATCAATCGAAGATTCTGGTGATCTCCCGAATTTGTGAGAAAAGTTGTCCGTTTCACTTGTTCAATTCGATTGGTACAAGGAATTAATGTTTAACATTGATTGGAAATGAATTGCCAATTCATATACGATTGGGAAACATGGAAAAATGGCCTATTTGGGCTGCGAACCCATCGACTTGCATGTGAACATTCTGGTTTGGTTGCCAATCGACCATTTCATGATTCACATGTTGTGAAAATTCATGATCTTCTGGTCCCTTCCACTCCCACACAGATTGGGAACACATACCCTAACCCCTCCTATAAATAGAGGGGTACTGGGGGCTTCCCAGAACACTATTCAATTACCCCTAATAATTATTGTCCTCTCTATTTGTGGTAACCAATAGAGAGCTCGAGAAAGTCCTACCCGCTAAAGGGAGGGATAGCACAGGAGAAACAATTATAGGAGAGGAAGTTGGTGACTAGTACACCAACGGGAGGGACAAATCCTTCTTGTCTATTCTACTAGAAAGATAGTTCTAGTTGGTCTGTGTGAACTAATCTAGAGGCAAGAGTCCTTTGCTGCTGCTAGGAGGGTAACATCAGCTTGTAGTTCATTATGAGACTACAGGAGCTGCTGCAGACGCTATTTGAGAATGTCATCCGTGGTGAAGACCAGGAGCTACACATACATCGTCCAAGAGAAACTAGAAGATAATTGCACTACAATGAGTTTTAGTCACTGGACTTGCTCCATGACCAAGTATAAACTCATTAAACCATTTTTCCTATTTTATAGTTATTGATGCAATCTTACTTTCTAGGGAATACAAATAGATATTTTTTTTGTTTCTGCTACCTTTCTCTGTGCTCGTATTTCCCAACAGTTCCATGCATCAGTGATGTAGTAGAGCTGTATTGTGACAACAACGGGGCTACTGTATAAGAAAAGGAACCCATATCACATCAACATTCTAAACACATACAATGGTGAATCCATCTCATACATGAGATTGTACAATGAGGATATGTGAAGATTTGTAGAGTCCCAACCGAAATTAATGTTGCTGACCCTTTGATAAAAGCACTTTCACAGTAGAAGCATGAAGGTCATGTTAGACCACTTGGGATTAAAAAAATGGGTGATTGGCTCTAAGTGCAAGTAGAAGTCTGTTGGCATG
Source organism: Alisma plantago-aquatica (assembly GCA_963693085.1). Classification (NCBI taxonomy): domain Eukaryota; kingdom Viridiplantae; phylum Streptophyta; class Magnoliopsida; order Alismatales; family Alismataceae; genus Alisma; species Alisma plantago-aquatica. The sequence goes on from OY856413.1 coordinate 257,637,492, forward strand.
TATGCCCAGAGAACCAATCATGTGATGATTGTAATGTCATATATCATAAATGATTTAATTAATAATAAAGGCATTCTTCATCTATATGTTTATTCAATTATGAGATAATGATATAACGTGATATATGTATAAAGAATGATGTTACTCGATGGCGCATGTTTTCAGGTTGAGGACCTTAATAGTGAGATCATATGTATGATAAGAGTACATACATTCTTATTATGTCCCTAGTCAGATATTATTGTAGAAGCTAACATATATGAAACAATAATACATATGATAAAAGTGTGTCGTGGTTTATGGAAGAATCTCATTAGTCATGATATGTGATATCAAACCAAACACATACGTACTTGTTAGAGAATCGTATATCAGATAGAGACACCTTGAGAGTGATGCATGGAAATATTTAATGGTAGTCAAAATCAGCTCTCATAGTGATAATGGTGATTGTGGTTCTTAGACGTGAAGTCATTACACTCATCATATGTCATTCGATGTATTTTGACACCATCCAACATGACCTTGAATAAGGGTTGCCATAAAGATGATGCTTGGATACGGTGTGACACATGGGGAATAACTATGAGTGATGTAGATGAGATTTATTCCTCCTACTGGAGTTGATATCTTGGTTACTTGATAAGCAGGACTGAGAAACGTATGGCCATACTCATGTGAAACAATATATGATATATGAGCTCACATGCATCTCATACATTTTGCTTTAGTTCAAGGAACATGGATTAAATATTGAGAGGATGATGTTTTATGTCTCAAGTTCAATCTGGATATTAGAGACAAAGGAACTATACGATCAATATAACACTGATCACAAAATGTAGGTTGAAGTTGTTCTTCAACTTTCTAATTACTTGGATAGCAATAATGTGTTTCTAGATACCGCTCATTACTTGTGATGTCATAAGTTAGTTATAGACATTCATTGTCAATGTAGCTTGGGACCTATAGGGTCACACACATATGATACATCTGGAATAAAATTTTACTAATGAATAAGGTTTAACTTGATTACTAAAGTGTTTAAGTATTCAATTTAAACATGATTGAATGAAAATTGGCTGAAGCAGAAAAGGAATCGATCGGTTCAGAATATGAACCGACCTTTTTAGATGGTAAATCGTCCAGTTCAATGATCAATAAGATTGGATCAAGGATTGATGCTAACATCATGTTATGCATTAATTGTCACATTAAAGCCAATATGTTTTTGAATAGAAAATAATTTTAACTAACCAATTCAAGTGTCGGATCAACCGTTTCACATGTGAACATACCGGTTTAGTAAACGACCATTTGGTGATTTGTAGTTTTAAAAAAATCATAAAATTTTGTCTCTTTGATTCCTAGTAGATTTAGAAACCCTGACCCTAGCCCTCCTATAAATAGAGGGACCATTAAAGTTTTTAGGGGACACAATGATTAGATCTAACAATTATTGTCCTCCCATAGTTGTGGTAAGTTGAGAGCCCAAGAAAGTCTTACCCATTAAAGGGAGAGACAACAAGGGAGAGTAGTCAACGATAGCACATTGACATTGAAGGAAAAACTTTTTCCTGTCAGTTCTAAAAGAATGACAAGAGTTCCTGATGGTCTGTGTGGACTACATAGAGGTGTGGAGGCCGTTACCACCTCTAGGAGGACGTCGTCAACCACCGTCCATGGTGGTACACCAAGAGGCCACCACTGACAACTATCTAGGCGCTGCTTGTGAAAGAAGCATGCCACTGTAAGGATAGTCGCTGGACTTACTCCAGGACCAGGTATATACTTTACAAACCTTCCTTCTCAGTCTATAGTTATTGACACGATCCACATGTTATGGAACTATGGAAATATTTTTTTTTGTTTCCACTGCCATCTCTGTCGTCATATTTCCCTAAAATGACTCTAACAACTAGGGTATAAGTCTTCAAATATGAGTTACAACCCAGTCTCTCTCTATCACATCAAATCCAAGACATGATCTCAACCACTTTCTAAAACCTTAGAATTAGGATGATATGGATATTCCCTTCCTACACCAGTATATACTCAACAATATATGACTCCTAGCTCCTTTCAGATTACTCATTTTTCTATCCTACAAGTTCTTATATTGAGATAGTTCTACGATCTCAAGGAACTTCATGATTAAGAATACACTTGGTTAATTAAGTTAGAAGTATTTTTGACTGCATCAATCAAGTTACATATAAGTACCTAAGTAATTCTTATAATTTGAATCATGAATGACATCTTTACAAGATATAAATGTATATAATAGTTCCATGCTACTTCATCATAGCACAAGTGTCCATCCTTGGTCGTAACAAGGACCAATCCTCAAACTAGGACACACAAAAGCCCAAAATGTCACTAGGACAAAAATAGTAATAACTCCTTGCATGAATTTTTATCATCTAAAATTTTGCAGAGAGCTTAACGAGTAATAAACAAGCTAGCACCTAAAATTTCAGATCAAAACACTAATGGATGTGAAGGTTATTTTTTTTTTAAGAATTAGACAACCATATGCTAAAAAACTATCATGGATGAGCTACCTTCATTATTATAATTGTATCCAACAACCATTACGACATCATAATAGTAATTACATATCTTAAAATTTGTATAAGATAACCATCAGGAAACAAAGAATAATAAATGAGTGGAATTTCCTTTTCATTGGGTACCAAAACACCATAACAATAACATATTTATGAGTCATTACATTTGTGCTTTGAAATTTTAGACTTTACATGTTCAAAGAAAATTCATTGTACAACAAGAAATGTTCCAAAAGACTATGATAGACTTAAAGATCCGTATTATCATCATGCTCATGCAATACAGTGCATAAAAGACCATTTTTTGGTTTATTTTAGATTTCCTAGAACAAAATTAAGGTGGAAAGAAATACATTAAGAAGTTATATTACTCTCCTTATGTGTGACGAAAATAAAGTCCAAGAGAAAGAACCACGAAAATAATGACAAAGATCCGGTCCTTGTTCTTTGAAAACTCCATGAAAGCTCCTAATATCCAAGATTCGGGTGTATCTAGAGTAAGGTGAGAAGAAAAGAGAGTTCCTTAGACATGTGCACAAGTTTTCAACTTGTAGCACAATGGATCTCAACCATGGTAGAAGAGATGGGAAAGAAACAATAAGAAAAACAAACTAGAAGAGAGGTCTTACATGTAGGAAGCAAGAAATAAGTCTAAAACACTTAGATTTATTTTACAGATGCTTTAACTGAGACATGCATCACAAATAGATGGCTCATCGACCTCCGTCAGGCCCTCGCCGGTCTCCAAAATGCATCAAGAAATTTACCGAAAAATTGTTAGAAATGAGTAGAAAGGGATATTTATAGGTAAGGTGGTAGTCAAAGAGTTTTAAGCAATATTTTTATCGATCAAATGGACCAAAAAACATGTTGGAGCTTGCCCGTCGTCGTCGGAGGAAAATGTCGGGCTATAATAAGATTGGTTGTTGGGGTTTATTTCATCGAACTATATTCCTGACGTTGGTCCGATGATTTCTTTAAAATCCGTCGACACGATTAGAAGTCTTCATCGGGCCAAAAGAACACGTCGGGGTAAAGAAACTGTTTGTAGGTTGCAAAAGGTCCGGTCGTTGGGCTCCCTACCCGTCGATTGCTCATATATACGAGAAGAACCATCGGTCCAACGGTAAATTGGAGCCTCATCGACCAACACTCATCGACCCTACCCGTCGGTTGTTAATTAGGTGGTTAATTAGATTCACGTGCATGCAAGAAGTAAGACCGTCAGGTCTCTATACGCTTGATCAGACGCACTCGAATTTCTCTTTGGAGCCTAGCTTTCTTTAAAAAAAGAACAAGGGAAAGGAAAGAGGTCGACGAAGCAGCTACTCCTACTCTGCAGCTACTCCGACGAAGAATTAGTTTGGTGGTCGATCCTACGGATCATTTGGTTCATTTGATAGTCCTCGGTCAAAAGGAGACAAAATGATCGTCGGTCTTCCAATACTCCTCGAGGTAAAAACCATCGGGCCGATGGTAAGGCAGCTGGAAATTCTTTCTAATCGTACAAAAAGGGTCACCAATGAAACTACAAATCTTTGTCGATCCCAAAACCTCTATTAAGCCATCATTTGATTAAAACATGACATTATTACCAACTAAATTAACATTTATAGGGGGAATAGTATCCCATGCAACTAGGTTCAAAAGCATCCAAATGAAATGGAGATTTACAAGATTATTAGAAACACCTTGTAATAAACTAGGTATGTGTTAAGGTTACTTTTTAGACCTCTAGAAATAGATAAATTGCACACAAGTCCACAAAGTACATAAAATTGTACAACTTGAGTAAACGAAGTCAGAATTGGACCAAAATTTAAACATAACTTTGTTAATCATAAAATCATAATACAAAACTAAAATTTAAAACCAAATGACCAATAAAGACAAGTACTTATATTTATGTATAAAACAAGGCTAGGGGCCTTACACCATGTATAGTTACTTAAGTGTAGAGTGCTTCCAAATCTACTGTCTCAAAATTGTTGTTTCTGTTGTGTCCCGGACAATCTTTATCATACATTAACTTAAAAATCCAACTCCTAAAAAATTAATAAGGAGTATGTACGGTAAAGATTAATAGTGACATGTTTGGAACATCGTTTTTGGGACAACAGATTTGAACCCGTGTAGAGTACCCTTTTTCGTGAGTGTTTATTATTTTTCTTTGCATGCTTTATGTATTGTTTGATTCCATTCCGTTAAGAAAATCTATCTACATTTACAAGAATCACCTTTGTATTAAAGATAAATACCATTATTCTTTGTAAGGTAGTTGATCCACCATGAAGCTAGATTGAATTTTATTTCTTTACCACCCCCACATGAATCAAACTAGTTTTGTCTGCGCCAATTTAATCGTCATATATTAATCCTCATACTTAGATAGGACCCTCTATATGATATCTAGAGGGGTTCAGTTTTAGTTGAAATCAGAATTTGGCCACAATCTGAATATGTGTATAGCAGGATCCAAATCATTGACTAATTTATTTTCTATATATCCATATAATTGAATGATGGATAAACAATGGAGTCACCTCTACCACTTTTATAAACAACCTATCAACTACACATCCACATATGTCAAAGAACTAGTAGTCACCTCTACCATTTTCATAAACAACCTATCAATTACACATCCACAAATGTACAAGAATTAGTAGTCACCTCTACCACTTTCATAAACAAACCTATCAACTGCACATCCACATATGTACAAGAACTAGTAGTCACCTCTATCACTTTCGTAACTTCTATTTAGGGGTATTTGTTAAAATCCATGTATGTTCATGTTATGAATTACATCTATTAGATGTGTGACATATGTATTTATGTAACTACATATCAAATGAAATTCAGAGTTAAATGTATGATCACATTTTAACCTAAGGTTGATTAATTCATATATTTCATTTTAGTATAATATTAGAGGATTCATTTCAACTTGTATAATAAGGGACTTACATTAGAGATGTTGGAGTTTTGTATCAACCTCAAGACTGGGGTTTATATTATATGCAAACTTTTTGGTACTTAAGGGTACACTAATGGCTTCTAGAGCACATTTGTCTCTTATATGATTTTACTATTGGCTAGTAAATTAATTCCCACTCAGCTCTTGAAATTAGCATCTTATGGGTATGTATATTTAGGTCTTAGTTTTTTACTCTATGTCTTTATATTCACACCACTTTCTCTTATGTAATTTGTAGAGGCATGCTTATTAATAAGTTTCACTTAGAACATTGAGTGATTTGTATAAGTATTCTCATCCCAAATATAGAGTGACTTTTCTCCTACATAGATAAGCATTGGCGATTCAATGTATCATGTTACATGTTACTCTTATAAGATGACATACGCCATAACATCTTTAGCTAAACATAAGTAGGCATTCATGAGTATATATGTAGTTTGATAACCTCTCCTGTTCATTTTAGACTAAAAATAGAAATTCCAATATACCCATCACCTCCAAGTAAACCATTTCATTCTAATAGTGCATATCCTTATTATATGCGTACGGATTACATTGTGATACAAGAAGGGTGTCCCTCATAAACTTTCAACTACTTTTGGCTTCTTAAACTCCAAGTTAATTGGTAGTAGTCCATTTCATCTCTTCTTTTCTTCACAGTAGCAATACATCATTTTGTACATATTACATTATAATACATCCCCCCTTCATCGAGAAAAAGAAAAAAATAAAATATTATCAGAAGTCATTTCAATGATAGTAGTTAACAACCATTTAGTGAATTTTATCTCTAGTTTTCTGAACGATGTTATGGTAATAAAATTGGAAACTTCAAAATATGTCTAACTTAGTATAAAACACCAATTCTATTGATAAACACAACCACGACTGTTTCTACTTCTTCTTTGGAACATCTGCTATTCAAAAGGAGTGGAAACAAATTCCTTGGAACTAGTGGTGTAGCCACATAGAGGCCTGGGTGGACACACACCCTACCCAGGTTTCAAAATTTACCAATAATGAAGTAAAAATGGGCTGAAATTTAATAAAAAGTACCTATTGTGCCCTATCCAATATCTGCAATTTAAGCTCTACACTAGTGGTCCCCCCTTGATCAGATTTTCTGACTCCGCCACGGCTTGGAACTCCCTTCTACAACCCCTAAACATGTTTTATACCCATTCATTACGTTGTGTTGCTTAATATATCTAAGAAATTGGTCGCGTGTTACCCCCATTAACCTTAGAACTAACGGAAAAAGGAAGTTAAACTTGAACATGTTAGGTAGAACCAAGACAACGATATTACAATCGATGGGAAAGTTATTCATAGACGATCCATCGATGCTTTGGGAGTGAGATCACTCCAAGTAAGTTTATGAAGGGATTTATCTAATCTTAGCCTGATCTCTTACCCCTCCCAATGTGAACCCAATACATTGTTTTGGTTTTCCGTTCAAGAGATTGAACCCAACACAGTAAATTTTCGTAATGAGGTATTGCCCTAACATCATCATCAAACTTGCCCCCAACAGAATAATTAGCCCCTTTTTTTTGGCTTTGGAAAAGGATAACAATCACTCTCTAGACAGACAGATTATAAGAAACTACTTATCCGATAGATAGATTATATGAAACTACTTATCCGAATCTATCCCTTTGCATTGTAAATCTGAAAGGCATATAAAATTTAAGAGTGAAGGAGAAGGCAGTGCAGTGAGGCAGTCACCTCGCGTACTCTCCTGCCACATGAATCTCCGTCAACGTGGCCCGGGGAACAGAGCAGTTTAAAAGGTTATATGTCCTTGTCTCGCGGGCATCTGATTCAGTGCGACGTACCCCAATCCCGGCGGCACAGGGTCCCCTCCAGCAGCCCCCACAGTCCTTGCCCACATGGGTGTTCTCCGGGATAAATGACCGGAGTATAGTCAATTGCCGGCCACCCTGCTGCCACCGCGACCTGCTACTCCCAAAAGAGAGAAAATCCAAGTCCCCACCGCCCACTCCGTCAGGTCGAAAGCACCGGGACACTTTCCCACAGTAGCTTTGCCATGATTTTACCTGCAAGTGGCCGGACCCATGTCCCCTGCCTTACCGACCGGCGCTGTGACTACTGTCCCGGCTGGCATCGACAGTGTCAGTCGCGAGGAAAGTGAGCCTTGATGTGCTTGTCCCCTGACTCGAGGGACCGCTGGGGAGGGCCAGTGCTGCTCACAGCCACCTACTCTAGTTGATCCCTGCCGTGTACTTTATACTCTTCTCCCCGTCCCCGACTCCACATGTATAAAACTCCTAGCCTTGCACAGTTGCACTCACCGTCAGAACCATTCAATCCACCTGGTGCTCTCACCATCGCCAGTTGCCATCAACTTCCTTTCTCTGGTCTCCACGCAACCTTCCTTCTCTGTTCCTACGCCTGTAAAAGCTACAACCCCGCAGCTCCTGTCGATTGCAGAAGGCAAAGAGAGCTCCTTTTCGCTTGGAGCACACGATCAATCTTATCGGAAGCGACACAGGTCGACCGATTGAAGCTAAAGGTCGGCGCATATATTTGGGGGCATGGAGTCCATCGGGAGCTACATGGGTGCTGCAGGAGTTGATATGGCCGGTCTTGATGCCACAGAGCTCAGACTCGGCCTTCCAGGCACGACGTCTTCACTAGATCTATCCCTGTCTTTCAAGTCGAAGAGGCCGCGGGAGGAGGACGACGAGCTGTCCTCCAAGAGCAGCTGCTGCTCCACTACTGAAGAAACCAGCAGCTGCTGCAACGACAACCACCGCTCCGCCGCAGAGGTGCCTCCTCCTGCCAAGTCCCAAGTCGTCGGGTGGCCGCCCGTGCAGTCCTTCCGTGTCAGGTGCAGCGCCGCGTCCCAGGGCAAGAAGGCAGCCGACGGGGCATCCAAGAAAGAAGCACCGGCGGCGCCGGGGATCTCCTCATCTGGACTTCTCGTGAAGGTCAGCATGGACGGGGCTCCTTATCTCAGGAAGATTGACCTGGGTTCCTATAAAGGTTACAAGGATCTGCGTATGGCTCTCGACGCCATGTTCGGATGCTTCTCCACTACGGCGTCAGTACATCACCAGGTACAGAACATCATGACATACGAGGACAAAGACGGCGACTGGATGCTCGTTGGCGATGTGCCGTGGGAGATGTTCACTGCTTCTTGCAAGCGCCTCAGGATCATGAAGGGATCCAGTTCGGAAAGCAGGGCCTGATAGAGAACCGGACAGCATTTCATCTCCCCTTGCTCCTAAACGGCGTTCCAAATTTTTCCTTTTGAGTGGCTGCTATGGAGTAGATCTGGGCTCTTCATCTCCTGTAGCTGGTTAACTATGTATGGTTGACGGAAGAAGGATAATATGTCATGCCTTTCAAGATCCACCGAATGCTCAAGTGGCTAGATCTCTTGCGGCCATCGATGTAAATGTTAGTAGGAGTGTAGGACAAAACCTTATGAACAGAATATCGTATGCTTGATTTCACAGCCAATATACTTTTTCAAGAAAATTATAGTGTAAATTTTGAAATATTTCAAGTATCCGTTCTTATGTTATATTCAAACAAATTCAATTCCATTACTTGTAACCAGAAGATAGTATGATTTGTATATACTCTTAACAAACTTCATCCATCATGGTATCTTTAGTCTCTCTTCAGGGGGATTAAAGACACAAATGCAGATGTCTGAAGTTTCTTCTTTTCCTTCTTGTGAATTTCGTCTTCAACGAGATCCGAGTTTAAGATCGTCTGTTCATTTAACAATTGAGCTTAGCCCTATAGCAAGGAACGTCTGTTAGTTTTTAAATTTTTTTTTTTGGGCGGACACTAGAGAGAGAGAGAGAGAGAACAAGCAACAAAATTTTCTTGGTCACAGATCCTGAGGCGATGGTTACCCCTATTCAAAGTAATCATAATTACTAATACAATACTTCTTCTAGTTGAAATTGCTCATCGAACATAATGTCATTATTCCCAAGACAATCATGGGTGTATATTATAGAACACCAACACCGACAAGCTGAAATGTTAATTGTCTTGCAAACAAGTTACCCAAACATGGCCTTTTCCACTAAAAAAAGTTACCAAGAAATTAACACTAACAAATAAATAAATGTAATGAAAACGTTTTCCTAGTAATATGAAACACCACACACATCTATATCATGACATCTATATTATACAAGAAAGTCCGTGGAGGGGTTCGTATACATTTTTTTACAATGATTTTCGGAATCACAAACTACTCCATTTACATAAATTACACTTTGATCTTTACTATTTAAAAATATATATTATATAACAAATCTCATCCATATCTACACTATATAAAACAACCGTTTTGGATTAGTCATACAATTTTTTCCAACATTTTCATAAATTACAAATGCATCCTTTGTATCTAAGAAAATCCCACAGAGGGGGTTGAATGTAATTTTGTTCATTACTTTTTAAAATTATATATTAGTCCTTTTATGTTTATACCAAACTTTTGTCATCAATTTTTTTTTAAATTATATATTATATGAGGACACACATATATACTAAGCTATACTTATATAAAATAAGCCGTTTTAGATTAGTCATGCATTTTTTTCCAACATTTTTATAAATTACAAACGCGTCCTTTGTATCTACGAAAACCCCACAGAAGGGGTTGGATGTAAGTTTCTCCATTACTTTTTGAAATTACAAGCTGGTCCCTTTGTCTTTACACCACACTTTTGTCTTTGATTTTGTAAATTATATATTATATTAGGAGACTCATATATACAAATATGTGGATGCAATTTCCTCCATTATTTTTTAAAATTTCATATTGGTCCCTATGAGAGTAGACCACACTTTTGTCTTTAATTTTTTACATTATAAATTATATTAAGAGACTCATCTATACTATAGAAGAAAGCCCGTGAAGAGGGTTGGTTGTACTTTTTCTCTATTAGTTTTTAAAATTACATACTGGTCCATGTGTGTACACCACATTTTGGCTTTATTTTTTTTAAATTATATATTATCTTAGGAGACTCATCTATACTATAAGAAACTCCGCGAAAGGGGTTGGATACAATTTTCTCCATTATTTTTTAAAATACGTATTGGTCCCTGTGCGTATAGATCACACTTATCTTTAATTTTTTTAAATTATATATTATATTAGGCGACTCATCTATATTATACAAAAAAGTCTACGGAGGGGCTTGGATGAAATTTTCTCTATTATTTTCTAAAATTACATATTAGTTTCTGTGTGTGTACATTACACTTTTGCCTTTAATTTTTTAAAATATATATTCTAGTAGGAGGATCGTCTATACTATATAAGAAAGCCCACAGTGGGGGTTAAATGTAATTTTCTCCATTATTTTTTGAAATTACATACTGGTCCCTGTGTGTCTATATCATACTTTTGTCTTTAATTTTTTAAATTATACATTTTAATAGGAAGCTCATCTATACTATAGAAGGAAGCCTCAGAGGGTGATGGATGTGATTTTCTCTATTATTTTTTGAAATTACATGCTGGTCCTTGTGTGTGTACACCACACTTTTGTCTTTAATTTTTGAATTATATATTATATTAGGAGGCTCATTTATACTATATAAGAAAGCCCGCAGAGGTGTTGGATGTAATTTTTTCTATTATTTTTTGAAACGACAGACTGGTCCCTGTGTTTGCACACCATATTTTTATCTTTGATTTTTAAAATATATATTATATTAGGAGCCCGTAGAGGGGGTTTGATGCAATTCTCTCCATTATTTTTAAATTGCATATTGGTCCCTATATCTGTACAACACACTTTTATCTTTATTTTTTAAACTATATATTATATTAGGAGACTCATCTATAATGTATAAGAAATTCAACGAAGGACGTTGGATGCAATTCTCTTCATTATTTTTTGAAATTACAAACTGGTCCCTATGTGTGTACATCACACTTTTGTCTTTAGTTTTTTAAAATTATATATTATAGTAGGAGGCTCATTTATACTATATAAGAAAGCCACAAAGGGGGTTGCATGCGATTTTCTCCATCATTTTTTGAAATTACATATTGATCCCTGTGGGCGTACATCACACTTTTTTATTTTTAAATTATATATTATATCAGGAGGCTCATCTATACTATATAAGAAAGCTTGCAGAGGGGTTGGAAGCAATTTTCTCCATTATTTTTTTAAATTACATATTGATCCTTATGTGTACACCACACTTTTGTCTTTAATTTTTAAAATTTATATTATATTAGGAGTCTCATATATACTATATAAGAAAGCCATCAGAGGGGGTTGGTGTTGGTATGTATGTCTTGAGAGCCAATCATATTATGATTGGAGTGGGATACATTAAGATTGATTTAATAAATATCAAAGGCAAGCTTCCAATTTATTCTGGTTCAATCAGGTATGAGATAATGATAGAACAAAATGAATGTCTAGAGAATGACAATACTCAATGACATTTGTATTCAGGTTGAGGACATGAAGAATGAGATCATATGGATGCTAAGAGTTTGTACATTCTTGTTTTGTCCCTAGTCGGATGTGATTGTGGAAGGTTGATAGACAAAAATGACACAACAAGACTAGAGTGTGTGTTGGTTGATGATAGAGTCTCATTAGTCATGATATGTGATATCAAACCAAGCACATAGATACATGTTAGAGAACAGTGAATCGGACAAACCCACTGTGAGAGTGACACATGGAACCATGACATGGTAGTCACAACCAACTCTCACATTGATGGTGGTGATTGTGTGATTCTTAGACCTAAAATCACTACACTAATCACATGTCGTTGGGTACACTTTGACATCATCAAACACGGTCCTGAAATATGGATTGTTATAAAGGTGATGATTGGGTGACTTTGACACATGGGGTTTTGGCTGTGAGTGATAGATATGAGATTTGTCCCTCTTGAGGGAGTATGATGTCCATGGCCACTTGATAAGCAAGACTGAGAAAAGTATGCACATGCACGTGTGAGTCAATATGTGATATTGATGGCAGACACATCTCAGATAGTCTACTTTGGATCAAGGAACATGAATGAACGTTGAAAGGATGACAACTCCATGCCTTGAGTTCATTCGGGATATCAGAGACAAATGAATTATACATTCACTGGAACACTAATCACATACTGTAGGATTGAAAGTTGTTCTCCAAATTTCCTTTTCACTTGGGTAGCACTGATGTGCGACTAGGCACTACTCTTTGCCTGTGATGTCATAAGCTAGTTATGGACATTCACTGCCAACGTGAAATGGGACCTATATGGTCACACAAAAAGGATTTACCTGGAAGAGGATTTATCCATGAATGATGTTTGGATGGATTACTAAAGATGTTTAGGTACTCAATCAAACATTCAATCAACTGACTTGACTCAAAATCATCAAGTTCAAGTGTTGAACTAACTAATTTGAGTGTCAGATTGATTGACAACTGCATTGACTATGTTTTGCATAATCTGGACCACCAAATGACCGGTTCACTGGGTGAACCGATTGGCTCATGGTCAGTGAGATGACCAGTTTACTTGGTGAACCAATCAATTTGACTGGAACAAACGAGCAAGGTTGTGTTGTTCCGATTTGTGAGAAAAGTTTTCTGTTTCACTTGTATAATTCGATTGGGACAAGAATTGATCTTAGTATTAATTGGAAATGAAAGCGGAAAGTGAATTGGATGTGGGTCAGGAATGTGAAACGACCGGTTCAACTGGTGAACCAATCGGCTCACACTCCCAACCGACCAGTTCATTTGTGAAATTACCGGTTCAGCTGCCGTAGTGCAATCAGTTCATAGAAATTTTGATCCTTCTACTCCCACTTTAGTCCCGCATTGCCCGGGGCTGAGAATCCTGACCCTGACCCCTCATATATATAGAGGGGTACTGGGGGCTTCTCTGATAGCACAACTTAGAATATCAATTGCTCTGCAAAGTTGTCCTCTCTAGTTGTGGAAACTGAGAGAGCCCAAGCAAGTTCTACCCATTTAGGGAGGAACAGTAAGGGAAAGACAACTGCAAGACAACTGGTTATGGGAGAGTGTATCGATGACTCGTACGCCAACAGAAGGGGATGACTCCTTCTAGTGTCCTGTGGGACATGAAGACTAGAGTTCCTGGTGGTCCGTGTGGACTATCTATAGAGGCGGGAGACTTGTGTCGCTAAGGAGGATGACTGTCAACCTTAGTCTGGGTCAGGACCAGGAGGTGCATAGACACCGTCGAAGACTAGGTGGTTGAAGACTGCACTAGCTACGAGGTATTGTCGCTGAACAAGCCTCAGGACCAGGTACACCTCGTTAAAACTATCTTTCCTATTTCATAGTTGTTGATGTGATCCGTGGTTATGGTTTTGTGGTGAGAGAAATGTTTTGTTTCCACTGCCTTATCCCTCACCTAAAACCCAACAGTGGTATCAGAGCCACATCAACATACTATGTTTTAGGATTAATCTATATGATCAGTTTTTGATTTTACCTTCTTTTATTGCATATGATGTGAATATTTAAAGGACTGTTCTAAATATCCTATTAGTGCTACATGATCCCAAACTAATATATACATATATGATATGGTATATATATGAAAACGATAAGCGTCGCTCAAAATGGTTTTGATGGTGGATGTGTAGTGTGGTTATGACCTATAAATGCCTATGTGTGTGCTTGGTTGGTTGTGGTTGTTTTCTCTCAGTCTGCGCACCGAGCCTTCTTCTTCTTTTCCTGATGTAACTCGAGATAACTCGAGATTCTCTTCTACCTTTTATCCCCCCAAATATAACTTGGGGTTTCCCAATGATATATGTAAAAGAAGGATAGTTTATTTCCTATTACGTCAAAGATTAGCGGGTGCCCAGACGAGTGACTGGAGGTGCGAGACGATCGGCTGGAGGTCCCAACCGATTGGCTGGTGGACCGAGACGGTCGAATGATGGTGTAGCTGGAGGCTTGATGAGAGGCAGAAGACCTGACGAACCAACCATATAAAGGAGCCAGACGACCAGTTGGAGACAACCAACTGACCGGTCAGGATGTGAGCTGATCATTCATGTGATGAGTTGATCAAACCCAAAATGGCCTAAGTACAAGATCTTAATCAACAATAGGTTGCATGCGATGTAGACCTAGATGACCGTAATTCCTTGTGGCTCAAGGAATTACAATAGGATGGCCATAATCATCGCTTTATCATTATTGCGTGTTTTTGTTGTGGGATATAACATGTATATGATACATACTATATATGTGGTGATTGGATACATATATGCATATATATATATGCATATTAAAACCCCTCAATATAATATTAAGTCTTAGATGCTTTCCATAAGCGTCACACATGTTAAGCTTGATCGACAAGCATAGGCATCCCAAGGGTAGTGCACTGTCTATCTCATGGAAGTGTAATGGTAGTTGTGTGGGCCCGCCAAGTAGGGTGCACTTCTATTGTGTTGGCTTTTGGGTCGGGCTTAACTAAGTGATCTTAATGGGATTATGCACTTAGAGGCATGGAGATGTTCATGGCAGAGAGTTGTGCATATCATCTATTCAAGAGTTGCAAATGATGCAATTGGTAACTGTTACCTACCTTAATAATTTATTATGGACGTTGGCATTGGCCAGGTAATAATTCAATTGTTTTGGATCTTGACTCACTAGAAGGTTGTAAGTTGTAATATTCTGAATTGATGGTGAGGGCTATCAATTTGAACAAAATAGTGGGAGTAATAATTAATTAAAGGCCTAGTTATATCGTCAAAATTTTCAAAGCAATCAATTTAAAGTCAAAAGAATTTTGGATTAAAATTGCATATTTCCTTTTTGTAGAACAAATGACTATCAACAATAATCACTTTATGTTGCAATCGGTCCTTGAGAAGGACAAACTAAATGGGAATAATTTCCACGACTGGTTTAGGACATTGAGAAGTGTTCTCACTCTAGAGTGAAAGCTCTATGTCCTAAATACACTAGAACTAGATGAACTCACTCCCACCACACCAAATGCTATGCTTACTGGAAGCATACTGAGGATGCCATTGATGTGAAGTACTTGACGTTGTATTCTCTGAACTATGAGTTGTAGAGACAACATGAGAGATATGATGTCTCCTAGGCACTGTCCTAGTACGTCATGACAGAAGGAGATCCAGTAGGCCCTCACACACTCAATATGATTGGGTATGTGGAGAACTTAACTCGACTTGGAATCCCTCTGAGCCAAGAGTTGGCTACTGATATGATACTGCAAATGTTGCGAGAATCATACAGTCAGTTTGTGATGAACTACAACATGAACAACTTTGACAAGCCATTGACAAATTTGTTGGGCATGTTGAGGACAACCGAGGCACAGATGAAGAAAGACATACCCAAATATGTGATGTTGATCAGTAGAAAGAAGGGTAAGTCCAAAGGCAAGGGCAAGGGCAAAGAAAAGAAGGGTTCTGATGCTAGCCATCAACCCCAGTCATCTTCAACTCTCAAGGCCAAAGGAGGGATGAACAAGGGAGGCAAATGCAACCATTGTCAAGAGCCAAGACATTGGAGGAGAAATTTCCCTCTCTATCTGGATGAAAAAGAAGAAGAAGAAGGTGGGGATGAAAGTTTTCACCTCAGGTATCATGAAATAAACTTGAAACACTTCTTTAATCTGGTATATGATATTAAGACATAGATCTGACATATATGATATGTAGGATTTGGAAAGACGTGATGGACTTTGTGAAAGGACCAAGGAAGGAGCACTCATCATTAGAGCAAGTGTTGCTGCCATATATAGGAGTATCTTTTAGTTTATTTCATCCCAAAGGGCATGTAATAGAGTCATAAACTGCTATTTCATTTTGCCAATAAATAGAAATACTTATTTCTACATCTTGTAATGACAAGGATGTCTATCAATGAAGTTGATGTTTCAATTTAAAGATATGATCTTTTGTGGCATTGCCCTATTTATCTTGTGGTACTTGGTATGCATAAGATAAAATGATACATTAAAATTACTGATGACTCAAACAATTAATTAGCATTATCATGAGAAATTCATTTCTAGATTCCATGTTGATGGATAGGCCAGACTCTTTTGGTTGTGAACCATTAATAGATATGAATGTCTTGGGCATGATGGCAAGTCAATCTTCACTAGATGTAGTGGGAGAATGACTATTCCATTAGATATAATACATATTGATGTATATACATGCCTATTGGAATAAATGCTAATGCTTCAGATGGTGAAATACCCATATGAATATCTTGAAGTGTTCAAGAATATCATAGATGAAGTACAAACTTAGTAAAAGTATTAATTCTTTGATGAGATCAATGAATGGGATACTTAAACCAAATGTTTGAGGACCTTGTGAGTAATTATGATAATATATCATAGAGAACTCATGACTAAGGTATAGTGATGTCTAAATCAAAGAAGGAATCATACTCTAAAGAGTTAGAGCATGATCATGAAATAACTAACCTTCTAGAATTATTCTAAAAGAGCATGCTTACACTAAATAAAGGAGATTAAGAATCACAAGTGTTGTGGATTCTTAAAGTTCCTTATGTAACAGATAAACCTCATATATCTAGGTGATGAATTGGTCATATGATGAGCCAATAATCTAGATGACGTTGAGGGACCAAATTTTGAGTCATGGCTTGAGGCCATAAGATCCAAAATGACTTCCATGTGAATCAATTAAGGTATGACCTTATGGTATCACTTGATTGGGATAAAACCCATAAGTGCAATTGGGTCTTAAGAATTAAGACTGACATGAATGACATTTAGAGAAAGGATCATGCTTGATATTGGAACTTGAAAGACTATGAAATTTGGCATATGGATATGAAACTGCATTCCTGGAAGGAATAACATAAGGCTGTGTACGTGATATAACCTGAAGGGTTTTATGAATCCAATAATGTAAGTGCAGTCTATAAGTTACAAGGGATTGATCAATATGATTGATTAAATACAAGAAACTCAGAATTGGAAGTCTTTACTTTGATTATATAGTCAAAAGGTTTGATAGATATATCAAAATAAAGAAGGGATCTGTGATTACAAAGATTTAGTGGAAGCACATTCACATTCCACATGATGATGATGAATGAAATATTCTAAAATGGAAGCTGGTGTGCAAATGCCTTCTTTAAGGGAAGACATAGAAATGTCCTATGTGATAGGAATAGATATCTATAGAGATAGTTCTCGAAAATCTCTTGACCTGGTAAAGAGAGAGTGTTACAATCTCAATTTTGCATGTATTTTCATAATTGAAATGTAATGATTTTATGAATTTGGACTTAATTGAAAAGGTTGAATGCTTTACTTCAAAGAAGGGGTTTCTTTGCAAAACTCCCTTTTGATAGGAATTTCGTGGTTCCTATTATTATATTTATCCAATAATGGATATAAAAAATAAGAAAAGAAAAAAAGTCCAAATAATAGAAAAATATACAAGATAATGGATATTAAGCAAAATATTTATGAAAAATATTTGGAAATATCTAGAAAGTGGCATTAATGGCCACAATTGAATAAATTTCGTTTACATATGTTTTCTAACGGAAGAAATAGGAAAAGAGGAAAAAGGAATTAAATGATAAAGAGAAATCCTTGAAAAGAATTCTTTTAATAAAAGAATAAGTAAGTTAATGAGAAATAATGGATGTGGATGCATCTAGAAGGATAATAAGCATTCTTCAAAAAGGGATTTCGAAATATTAAGGTTCCTTAAGGTCCAAGGAATTCAAGATAATAATTTAATGACAAAGGAAAGAGAAAATATGTGATATATATATATATATATATATATATATATATAATTGAGTGATAACTTGCAACTAAAGAAAAGGACATGATTTATTTAGATAATAAACTCAAATTTGGCAAGATAATAGATTAAGTCATTAATAAGATTCCCTCAAAATATGGGATTATTTGAATGTATAGTTTAAGAGATATGTATTTTTGAAAATCCCTAAAATAAATGGATCGTGTGAGCTTATGACCGTGGGATCGAGATCCGATGATCAGGAGATCATCACCTACCTCAGGAGAGATAAGGAAAATTAAAAATGTGGAGCAGATTTTTCCAAAATGGATTTCTTGCACTTGAGCACACAAGCAAACTTGGAAACCATCCAGTTGGATTTGTGAGATCTGTGCGGCCATACCTACTGACAACACCAATTTTTGTGATGTTTTAGACTATTTTTCTGTTATCAAAACTGCCATTTTCTTGCATTTTCCTCTCTTTTATATGCATTTTCACAATAATTAGCCAAGCAATGCTCTCAGTCAAATATTTCTATCTTTTGCAGAGTTTCCTCCTATTTTGGCCCATTTAGCACCAATAAGGCCGTTCTGGCCCGCAAATAAGTCCAAGTCTGTTTCGGCCCCCCCAGACGCCCGATACGCACGCTGCCCGGCAGGGCTGCGCGATATGATGAAGTGTGACGCAAGGATGCCGCGCGAGAGGGTACCGATGGAAGACACGCCTCTTTACCCGACAGGGAGCCGAGCACGCCGCAACTACTCCATATGCCGCGCGATATCGGTCACCCACCGGCAGGCGCCTCTCGCCACGACACCCGACAGCCGATCTCCTTGTACCGGGCGATACCCACGTCAGCCGTCCACCAACTGAACAACGGAAAGGAGGGCACGTGGTGCTTCGAGCACCATATCTTCTCCTGACCAGCTGCCTATAAATAGCAACTACAGGGAGCTGAAAAGACAGTTTAGACAAGTTCGGACCAGTTTGGCCACTTCAGGTTTTCGGACAATCAAGTGATCTTCGGAGGAGGCTGCGAGAGCAGGCGTATCGTGGTCCAGTGTTCATATCGGGCAACACTAGGTGAGCTGTTCCTCATCCCGAGAGGGAGGGGATTGGTTCACCTAGGACTGTACCGGGCGACACTGGGAGCCGATATCGGCCGATGTAGATACACGACATGAGTGCCCGACACGAGTGCCCGGCAGTAGGATACACAGCTCCATGCCCGACACGATAACGAACCCGATACACTCTGCCCGTCAGGCGTGTCGCCCGAGAGGGTGTGCCGCCCGACTTGAGCGTATCGGCCAGGTCCTTGAGCAATGCAGTCGCCCATCGCGGTGTGCCGCTTGAGAGAGCGTGCCGCCCGACACGGCTGTATCGGGCTAGGCCCCTGTCCGATATCGGGCGGGATGGTTACTGTAGCCTGTCGTCTTTCTACATCAAGAAGGCGACACATACCTTTAATTATGTCATTTAATTCCTTTTACTTATGCATTGTAATTAAGACCTTTAGTGTTTATAGAAATAGAAATGCTTAATTACTTGCTGCTCTATGCTTGGTACAATATGTTGGATGATTGCTATGTTTGATATCCGAACTCTAGATTGCATGTTTTGGACCGCGTTTCGCTTAGCTACCGAATCATGTTTTTTTGTTGCAACAACTTCGAGAGTTGTGTTGTGGCTCTAGTGTTTGGTCCGATTCTGGTGTACGAGAGTGCCCAGGACGGAGTTGCTTTAGTAACCCTTCCACTCTAATTTGAGTCCGGTGACCCCGAGAGTGGAACCGATGCCTTGTTAGAGGTACCCGCTTCAAGAGGAGGGGTACATGATTGGTTCTACCGCTGCTTGTTTTACCATAGTCCTATCCTGCGTACCTTGCTCTAGCTCTAGTTTTATCTTTCTATTTCTGTTGCATGAAAACCCCTAAAAACTGCTAAATGCCTAAAACCTTAAACTTTCTAGTAACTCCACTTGGAGATAGTTTTCTTGTTTTGTTCGTGACATCTTTATGCTTACCTCCTAGGGAATTTATCATCTCTTTATACCTGCCGGAGTGTAGCGTGTCGATTCTGGGTTCTCAACACTACCCCCATTGTCCCTGTGTTCGACCCCGTATATCTACTTCGACCCTGTAAACAAAGTTGCGGGGGACTAGAAAGATTCAGGTTTATAAATGTAAAAGCTCGACTACCTCAAATCCGCCTCCAATTTTAGGATGCGCGATTTAGGCCGGTCACCTACCCTAAGTTTTGACTAGTTTGGGGGCGTTTAGAAGAATCCCCAAATCCTCGAGACTCTCATCGGCCACCCTCTACAACCATGCCTATATAAACCAGGTAGAGTTTCCCATTGAGATCGGAACCCTGTCCCAATCACTTCGTGGGACTAATCGGACCCCTCCTCACTCCCAACTTCACATCAACAATGCTCCTCCTCCCCCTTCTTGTGCTCGGCCGCAGGGGCACCACCGTCGCCCGTTGTAGGCCACCTTGCTTCAACTGCAGGCCGCCATCGAGTCCAGGGTGGCCTAGGAAGGGAGTCACTGCCCTTGCTTGGCACCTCAGTGCTTTGGATCTCGAGGTCAACACACGGGTTGACCCGCCTTGGCACTGTGTCGCGGAGGGGGAAGGATCGAGGGTTGAAGATGATGCGTGCTGAAGGATGAAACTGACCCTCAAATGCCTATAGATCATGATCAACGAAGAAGGACAAAGATGCCCTTTCAGCAATAAACCCAGCCGACCGCCTAAATGAATAAAATTGGGTAAGATGCTGACGTGTCACCTAGCGATTGGTCAAAATATAGTTTTCTTGCTAAAATCTTAACTCAAAATTGGTAACTTGGATGGCAATATATTATATATGAAAATTGATCCTCAGAATGAGAGGAACACAAAGAAATTATACTTGAAGCTTAATTCTACTTGAAATTCAAAAAGTATGAAAAGATGCTATCTTTAATGGTTTAATTGATGAAAAACCCTAATCTTTGATGATTAATGAATTGGGAAGGGTTATATGAACGTTTAAAGTGGATATTAACCTATTGTTAATAAAAAGGACAAATTAGATCCAAAAGGATGATCTTTATTCATAGTTGGATTAATTTAGGGTTCCATGTACATAAATATGCTTTAATGGGCCTTGAAACCCTAATCTTAGTAATTAAGATTCTTAATGGATTTAATTGTTCGAATCCATGCATAGAACTGAGATTTGATGATTCTAAGCTATTTTGAGTATAAAAGTTCCTAATTGTGGATAAAAACCCTTAATTTGGTAATTAGGGTTTCCTAATGGATAAATGTGGAATTAATGATAAATAGGGTTCAAATATGTGAATTGAACTATAATGCAATATGAGTTGTCAATTTGAAAGAAACCAAAGATGATAATTAGCCTTAATGATCTGAATATGACTTAAAAGGAAAAAGGTAGTAGTTTTAGTGTAAAAGAAACATATTAGACTTAATTGACATTCAATTGTTCTTATGATATTGAAATTAGGGTTTGCGATCTAAAAAGAGCACTAAAGGTGCTAAATGCATTATGGAGGTTAAAACCCTAATAAAACCCTAAAGTTGGCCTAGAAATCCTAAGGTGGAATCCAAGTCAATCTTGAGAATGTTTTGGATAAAATAGTGACACATGGGTGTTCTACATTAATTTCAGGATATTGTTGATTGCTTGATTGATTGTTCTTGAATATTATTGCTTGGACATCAAGTTGCTCTTGATCAGGTATGTGGTTACGCTTATGAATATCTTGAACTAGTTTTCTGAGGATTTTTGAAGTTTTCATCGGTGGCTTGAATTAAACTGTTGGTTGAATTTAATTCATGCATACTATAATGTGGATATGACTACCACCTAAGATATATGCCTACTAGCTTATATCCTAGTCCCCTATGTAGCTTGATAGATTGACCTAGTATGTGGCTACCTATGGGGTAGGTCCATCAGGTCATTAGATGACTTAGTACATGGATACCTATAGGGTAGGTCCATCAAGTCACCATGAGTCAGAGATTGGGCTACCTTTGGGTAGGGCCATGCGACTCCACAACCCTAAGTGATGGCTACCTGTGAGGTAGGACCATGGGGGTAAGGATCTACCATATGAGAGAGGTAGTATCTAAGTCCACTGCAGGGATAACACAGAGATAAGGGGATATGTATGGATTGAGTAGTATTGCTTAAAATGTAACCTTGATTGTTAAATGATATTTGGTTGCTTACACTGTTACCATAGTTGCACGATTATTGTTTCCCCCACAAACCGACATATTCATTTATGCTTACCGACGTTTTGTTTGTCGGCATTTTAGGTACAAATCCCAAAAGGACAAACAGTAAATTGGCATATTGTGAATACATGAATTAAAGTGCAAGGAGGATTAGTTAGAATAGTTTCCGTATGTGTATAGAACTTTAGAAATCCAAGTTTTTCAAAAGGTATGCAAAATTTTATTTCATTCCAGCTTTAAGTATAGTTTTGTTATAATTTAGTAATTATTATTGATTACTTGTTGAACCATTGATCCAGTTAATTGGGATAACAACTCTGACCTCTTGGTCTCCCTTAATTGGGGGTTACCGGGAGGTGGGGTCGTTACATTTGGTATCAGAGCACTGGTTCTTCATTTAATCCTTAGTAATTATTAAATTTTACAAACTCTATAGAACCCGAGGGAGTTATTGGAGGATTTTCCAAAAGACAGAGGTGTCTAGAAAAAGATCACGTCTGGGGGCTGGCAAGATTTTCCTCCACACCGCTAGTCACAATACGAGGACTCCCGAAATTGTGTGACTGCCTGGCCAATGTCTTAGGATCTGACTCGAAATAAGATACCTTTAGGACCCTCTCATCTATTTTTGTCCCTTCTCAACCCTAATTCTGTTAAGATACTAAGGTTTAGGGTTTTTCTCTCTCCTGCTCACCCTCTTTAGGTCAGGGTATGTATAATAAGGTTAAGGGATCCTCCACCAAAAATTAATAAAAAGCATGTAAACAAGATGTCATGGACATAAGCTTAATAATTAAGTGTAAACTAAAGATTAGTTGCATGCTTAGGTCGTATGGCATGTGTTGTCATGCCCTCAGGAGAGACCTGAGGCTAGACCTTCATGTGAGGAGGATAAGTAGAGAGAGTTAGTCTTAGAGGTAGAGACCTCCATTATAAGTAGAGACCTAGAAAATCCTCTGAGGTTGATGCTAACCCTAACCCTAAGTGAAGGTTAGAGAGAGAGATGACACGATGAGCTAGATGTCATGGTAGACCATGTGTGTGAGTGGACATGCTTTTAGTTTGGATACCCATGATGATATGAGCCATGTGAGGTTGGATGACCTAGTACCTTTGGCGACTCAACCCTGGGAAGGGTCATGCATGTTAGGGTGAAGGATAACTCCTTCATTGATGAGGTTAGTGGTGACCATATAGAAACCCCATGAGCCTATATGAGCATGGAAAAGTTGCACCCGAAGTACGTCAGTAGGGCTGACAGTAGGCTAAAACCATGTCCAGGAGAGTATGTTGGATAGCTTAAGAGATAAGCATAAAGAGCTATAGATAATCTTGAGCAAACATTGTTATCACCCATGTAAGTGTACGCTTGTGAGCTTGATCCACCTTAGATAGAGGACCTCCAGTAGTAAGGTTGTTGTAGGGTTAAGCTCTAGAGAGAGAGAGAGAGCATGGCCCAAGCTAGAAAGTTGGAAGCTTAGACTCCGAGATATGGGGGAACCTTGAGAAGTTGACTATGTTATGACCTAAGTGGATGGTTGTAGTTGCCTCATATAGGGTCCTTGTGGTTTCTTGGTTGTCTTTAGAAGAACTAAACCCTAGAAGAAGGATGAGGCTACTAGTACCTATGTGCAGATGATATAGGTGCTTATCTTCTAAGGATAGGAAGAAGAGTTCCTTAGACCCTGAAAAGGTTTAGTAATAAGTTGTGAGGCCTTATACCTAGCTGGTTGTCCTTAAGGAGGACTCAACTCTGAGGTGTTGCTTGAGTAGAAGGACAATAGGAAGTGCATGCCATACCTTGTACATGCTCGGTTCATTGAGCATGTAGTTGGACATCAGAAAGGTGAACCTAGGGTTCCTAGACCTAAGAGGGAAAGTAGTAGTGTTGGGTGTACCTGATGCTCATGATGAGATTTGAGTTTCCATAGATTTGAGCATGTCACCCCTCATGTTTGGAGGAAAAGGAAACCCCTTGGTTAAGGTATATGTTTGATGAACCCCTCATATATAGGTTGGTGACCTATGTATGTAGGTTGATGGTCCAATGTCAAGGAATGAGAACAAGTATGACCTATCATGGAGACCTGACATGGTTTAGTAGGTGGTCTGCTTGCTAGCTACATGCCCTAGTAGCTTGATAGGGTTAACCATGCTCATGTTGATGTAAACCCTAGACATAAGGATGTTTGTTACCTTTGTTTCTACCAAGAGATAGTTTCCTCCCATCCTGGGAGAGGACCCTTTTGTAGAGTATGAATCAGATTTTGTTGCGTTTGAGGTATCCTTAAGAGGTCTCATAGAATCTTGAGAAGCTAAGTGGAGAGTACATAGTATAAGAATGAACCTGTAGACCCATAGATAACCATCTCTAAGTACATGTGGAGGTGTTACCATGGAGGTAACCAGTATGGGGCCTGACTAAGGTAGATAGGCTGCCATGATCCATACGAAAGGATGTAAGTCAGACCACGAATGCCGAGAGAGATGATGGAGAGTTAGGTAAGGTTTCAAGTTAGATATGTACTATGTTAGAATCCTAAGTCTATCCTAGGGTAAGGTAGGGATAAGATCGATGAGAGTAGGAGTTTCCTAATTCCCTAGTTGCACATGACCATAGGGTCGTGAGGTAACAACTATCATTGTCTGAGGGCCATGGGTTAGGAGATTGATCACCTTCATGAACTCATGGGACCCAAAGGGCAGATGAGGATGGCACTCTCTGGATGCATAAGGGAAGATGGATGACCCCAAAAGTGTTGGCACTCTACAAACCTAGAGGAGATGATCAAGGTTTTTGTATGGACCCAAGTGGGTTGGAGACTAGTTTTCCATGGAAGTAACCCTAATGTCAAGAAGTTCATGATGTAGAGACATGTGATGCACATTTCCAGTTGGATTTAAAGGTGTATTGGCAATGTGGGATGTACCATATCTACTCTTGGAATAGGAAGAACTTTGTGTTTGGACGGCCACCAAATGCTTATTTTCTCATGTTATGGGAGTGAGAGATAGGACAATACGCATGCCATACACCAAGGATAAAGATGATGTGAGTTAAACGTTGCTATGAGGTATGAAGATAGAGGTAATAACATACTCTTGTGGAGTGTACAATATCTGGATGGTTTACAAACATCAAGAGAACTAAGGTAGTCATCTTATGAGGATGTTTTTATCATGAGTATATGAGTTATACAAGGTTGAGTTTGATAACCAAAAGGATGAGCTCAGAGTTTTCTTGATGAAGATAGACTTAGAGTTTGAGATGGGATGATAAGTGGAATACATGGAGGTCTATGTCTTCACATTACCTAACACACAAGGATGTGAGGTGGTAATGGATGCTCTTGTTGAGAGGCAGCTATCAAGTTTAGCTAGTGGACAGACTGGACGAGGTGGTTAGGTGAACCCTAAGTTTGTGAGATATGTTTGGCAAGCACTCAGATGTAATGAGATTTGTCGATCGAGTTAGTGGTTGCCAAGTTATCCACCCAAGGGCTTGTCATGATGGAAGGATGGTTGTAGAACCTCAGTTGCACTTCTATGGAAAAGAAGGTGATGAAACCCCGACTAGAGTGTTTTAGGGTTTTTGAGGAATCAACCTTGAGGAATCATGTCATACAAGAGATCATGATTTTAAGTTCACCATACATCGTGGAACTACTAAGATAATAAGTGGTAGTAGTACTTTGGATTCCTAAGGAGTGTACAAAGATGCATGTGGCTTGTCACCATGCAAGCCAGGAGGTGAAGGACGAACACTAGTAACCCAATGAGTTGATATAGAGGATAAAGAGTCCCTAAGAGGGAATGGGAGTTCATCACTATGGATGTCGTGGCAAGTCTCCCATGGATCGAAGAAGGTCAAGGTGCAATATGGGTTATGGTAGATTGCCTTACCTAGATGACATGATCTAAGAAAAGAGATAGTACTGTCAAGAGATAGGTCCAGGTTGAACTACATGTAAGAGAGATGGTTCAACTACACCATGATGCGAGTTCAAAGGTTCTTGAGTATGACCTGAAGTTTCACACCCATGCGGTGGAAGTAGGTACATAAAGGACTCAATGTTAGTACAGTTTATCACCCCTAACTAATGGTTAGTATGAACCAAACTAGAGGGTATGATGAGAGCATGTGTACTCATTCAGGGTGATACATGGAGACAATTCTTGTCCTATGTAAGATGGGATGATAAACACCATAGCCAGTGTTGGGATGTAAAGAAGCTCTGTAAGAGAGGTTGTGTCGGTCACCACTTCATTAAGATGATGTTGGTGAAGGGATCTCACGAAGGTCAGAAAAGACCATAGTGTGTGCAGATGAAGTCACTTTGATCATGCAATGGCTAGAAAAGAGAGCCTAGGGACGACATGAGTCGTGAGCAGATGCAAAGTAGACTAACATACAGTTCACTGTGGGAGAATATGTGATATGAAAATCTGACCCCTCTGAGCTATAACTGTGGAAGCTAGTCCCCGATACATGGGTCCGTTTGAGATGGATTGGTGGAGAAGGATTATGTTTAGTCTTACCCCTCAGGATAATGTGATGTGTGATGAGTTCCATGTGTCCAATTTAGAGCACTATGTGAGGTACCCGGGCCATGTGCTGAGCAATGAACCTAGTGATCCCCAAGGGAGGTTGAAATGACCTGAGTCACCTGTGAGGATTATAAATGCCAAGGTGAAAGAACTCAGAGAAAAGAATATGTGATGATAAAGGTTCTTTGGAAGTGCCATGGATAGGGTAAAGCCACATAGGGGCCAATGACAGATATGGAAAAGTCTTATCCTGAATTGTTTATATGTTTGATGGAATTTTGAGGGAAAAATTCTTATAAAAGGGGAAGGATGTTACAACCTCAATTTTGCATGTATTTTCATAATTGAAATGTAATGGTTTTATGAATTTAGACTTAATTGAAAAGGTTGCATGCTTTGCTTCAAAGAAGGGGTTTCTTTGCAAAACTCCCTTTTGATAGGAATTTTGTGGTTCCTATTATTATATTTATCCAATAATGGATATAAAAGAGAAGAAAAGAAGAAAAGTCCATATAATAGAAAAATATACAAGATAATGGATATTAAGCAAAATATTTATGAAAAATATTTGGAAATATCTAGAAAGTGGCATTAATGGCCACAATTGAATTTCATTTACATATGTTTTCTAATGGAAGAAATAAGAAAAGAGGAAAAAGGAATTAAAGGATAAAGAGAAATCCTTGAAAAGAAATCTTTTAATAAAAGAATAAGTAAGATAATGAGAAATAATGAATGTGGATGCATCTAGAAGGATAATAAGCACCCTTCAAAAAGAGATTTCGAAATCTTAAGGTTCCTTAAGGTCCAAGGAATTCAAGATAATAATTTAATGACAAAGTAAAGAGAAAATATGTGATATATATATATATATATATATATATATATATATAATTGAGTGATAACTTGAAACTAAATAAAAGAACGTGATTTCTTTAGATAATAAACTCAAATTTGGCATGATGATAGATTAAGTCATTAATAAAATTCCCTCAAAATTTGGGATTATTTGAATGTACAGTTTAAAAGATATGGATTTTTGAAAATCCCTAAAATAAATGGATCATGTGAGCTTATGACCGTGGGATCAAGATCCGATAATCAAGATATTATCACCTACCTCAGGATAGATAAGGAAAATTGGAAACGTGGAGTAGAGTTTTCCAAAATGGATTTCTTGCACTTGAGCGCACAAGCAAATTTGGAAACCATCCAGTTGGATTTGTGAGATCTATGCAGCCATCCCTACCCTAAGTTTTGCCTAGTTTGGGGGCGTTTAGAAGAATCCCCAAATCGTCGGAACTCTCATCGGCCACCCTCTATAGCCATGCCTATATAAATGTGGTAGAGTTTCCCATTAAGATCGGAACCCCATCCCAATCGCTTCGTGGGACTAATTAGACCCCTCCTCACTCCCAACTTCACAACAACAATGCTCCTCCCCCCTTCTTATACTCGGCCGTAGGGGCGCCGTCGTCGGCCGTTGCAAGCCTCCTCGCCTTAGCTGTGGGCCACCATCGAGTCTGGGGTGGCCTAGAAAGGGAGTCAATGCACTTGCTTGGCACCTCAGGGCTTTGGATCTCGAGGTCAACACACAGGTTGACCTGCCTTGGCGCTGTGTCGCGGAGAGGGAAGGATCGGGGGTTGAAGACGATGCGTGCTGAAGGATGAAACTGCCCCTCAAATGCCTGTAGATCATGATCAACGAAGAAGGACAGAGATGCCATTTCAGCAATAAACCCATCCGGCCGCCTAAATGAATAAAATTGGGTAAGATGCTGACGTGTCACCTAGCGACTGGTCAGAATATAGTTTTCTTACTAAAATCTTAATTCGAAATTGGTAACTCAGATGGCAATATATTATATATGAAAATTGATCCTTAGAATGAGAGGAACACAAAGAAATTATATTTGAAGCTTAATTCTGCTTGCAATTCAAAAAGTATGAAAATATGCTATCTTTAATGGTTTAATTGATGAAAAACCCTAATCTTTGATGATTAATGAATTGGGAAGGGTTATGTGAATGTTTAAAGTGGATATTAACCTGTTGTTAATAAAAAGTACAAATTAGATCCAAAAGGATGATATTTATGCATAGTTGGATTAATTTAGGGTTCCATGTACATAAATATGCTTTAATGGGCCTTGAAACCCTAATCTTGGTAATTATGATTCTTAATGGCTTTAATTGTTTGAATCCATGCATAGAACTGAGATTTGATGATTCTAAGCTATTTTGAGTATAATAGTTCCTAATTGTGGATAAAAACCCTTAATTTGGTAATTAGGGTTTCCTAATGGATAAATGTGGAATTAGTTATAAACAGGGTTCAAATATGTGAATTGAACTATACTGCAATATGAGTTGTCAATTTGAAAGAAACCAAAGATGATAATTAGCCTTAATGATCTGAATATGACTTAAAAGGAAAAAGGTAGTAGTTTTAGTGTAAAATAAACATATTTTTCTTAATTGGCATTCAATTGTGCTTATGATATTGAAATTAGGGTTTGCGGTCTAAAAAGGGCACTATAGGTGCTAAATGCATTATGGAGGTTAAAACCCTAATAAAACCCTAAAGTTGGCCTAGAAATCCTAAGGTGGAATCCAAGTCAATCTTGAGAATGTTTTGGATAAAACAGTGACACATGGGTGTTCTACATTAATTTCAGGATATTGTTGATTGCTTGATTGATTGTTCTTGAATATTATTGCTTGGACATCAAGTTGCTCTGGATCAAGTATGTGGTTACGCTTATGAATATCTCGAACTAGTTTTTTGAGGATTTCCAAAGTTTTCATTGGTGGCTTGAATTAAACTGTTGGATGAATTTAATTCATGCATACTATAATGTGGATATGACAATCACCTAAGATATATGCCTACTAGCTCAGATCCTAGTCCCCTCTGTAGCTTGATAGATTGACCTAGTACGTGGCTACCTATGGGGTAGGTCCATCAGGTCATTGGATGACTTAGTACATGGCTACCTATGGGGTAGGTCCATCAAGTCACCATGAGTCATAGATTGGGCTACCTTTGGGTAGGGCCATGTGACTCCACAACCCTAAGTAATGGCTACCTATGAGGTAGGACCATGGGGGTAAGGATCTACCATATGAGAGAGGTAGTATCCAAGTCCACTGTAGGGACATCACAGAGATAAGGGGATATGTATGGATTGAGTAGTATTGCTTAAAACATAACATTGATTGTTAAATGATATTTGGTTGCTTACATTGTTACCATAGTTGCACGATTATTGTTTCCCCCACACACCAACATATTCATTTATGCTGACTGACGTTTTAGGTATAAATCCCAAAAGGACAAACAGTAAATTGGCATATGGTGAATACATGAATTAAAGTGCAAGGAGGATTAGTTATAATAGTTTCCGTATGTGGATAGAAGTTTAGAAATCCTAGTTTTTCAAAAGGTATGTAAAATTTTATTTCATTCCAGCTTTTAGTATAGTTTTGGTATAATTTAGTAATTATTATTGATTACTTGTTGAACCATTGATATGGTTAACTGGGATAATGACTCTGACCTCTTGGTCTCCCTTAATTGGGGGTTACCCGGAGGCAGGGTCATTATAGAGAGCATACATTGGCAATCTGTACTAAAGGGTTCAGTATGCACATATTCAGTGGAAGAAAACTTGTCCATGTTACATGGAGTTAGTATCTCAGATGCTAAGTGTCCCAAATTCTTACGAAGAATAGGAACACATAGATAGATATGGATATATCATGTATGTAATCATCCCATTATCTTGTATGTATTGGACATGACAAGAAAATATACATTCATCATCTTGTATGTATTGGACATGCCAATATGATATGCTCATCATGTTAACTCATGTGATGAGTGGATGTCTGTCTACTTCTAGTGAGGGTCACTAGAATACCATGAAGAACTTGTTTGGTACTTATGAAGTACTAGTTCTATGGTAATATAAGGAAGAGTTGGGTGTAAAGAATTACACTGATGCAAGCTTCCGAAATGACAAAAAATGGTCGCAAAATATAAAATATAAAAGTGAATATGAGTTGATAAATGGAAACGTTCCGATTTAAGAGCCGTTTAATTCTAAAAGGGAATGCTGAGTATCCTTGTGTTATGAACAACAGATGATACTATATGGATCTAGAAGTTCATATAGATGAATTTATAGATATTTCAACCACTGATGACAAGTAGTAATACCGAGTCAAATAATGGAGCAAAGTGTTAGGCAAGGAATATCAGATCACATATTACAACAACTCCATCTCATATGATATGTCGTATAGTGAAGAGATGTGAAACATGCAATATACCGACTAAAGCAAAGTGTTGCTAACTCACTGCGTTAGCACTGGGGTAGCAAAAACATGTGGGACATGTTTAGAGATCACTAAGAATATGATTCAAAGTTGATTGGCTCACAGTGCAAGTGGGAGTCTGTTGGTATGTATGCCCTGAGAGCCAATCATAGGATGATTGGATTGGGATACATTGAGATTGATTTGATTAATATCAAAGGCAACCTTTCAATTTATTTTGGTTCAATCATTTATGAGATAATGATAGAACAGAATTAATGCCTAGAGAGTGATAATACTCAATGACATATGTCTTCAGGTTGAGGACTTGAAGAATGAGATCATACAGATGCTAAGAGTTTGTACATTCTTGTTTTGTCTCTAGTCGGATGTGATTGTGGAAGGTTGATAGACAACAATGACACAATAAGACTAGAGTGTGTGTTGGTTGATGATAGAGTCCCGTTAGTCATGATATGTGATATCAAACCAAGCACATAGATACATGTTAGAGAATAGTGTATCGGACAAACCCACAGTGAGAGTGATACATGGAACCATGACATGGTAGTCACAGTCAGCTCTCACAATGATGGTGGTGATTGTGATTCTTAGACCTAAAATCATTGCACTCATCACATGTCGTTGGGTACACTTTGACATCATCAAACGCGGTCCTGAAATATGGATTGTTATAAAGGTGATGATTGGGTGACTTTGACACATGGGGTTTTGTTTGTGAGTGATAGATATGGGATTTTTCCCACTTGAGGGAGTATGATGTCCATGGCCACTTGATAAGCGAGACTGAGAAAAGCATGCACATGCACATGTGAGTCAATATGTGATATTAATGGCACACATATCTCATACAGTCTACTTTAGATCAAGGAACATGAATGAAAGTTGAAAGGATGACAACTCCATGCCTTGAGTTCATTCAGGATATCAAAGACAAAGAAATTATACATTCACTACAACACCAATCACAGACTGTAGGATTGAAAGTTGTTGCAACATACTAGATCTCATACCCTAACATGGAAGTTGACGCTTTAGACTTAGCCAAACAAGGTTGAAGGTTAAACCTAAATAGATGTTTAGTATAATCCCAATGAGCTAAAGCATGTATAGATCACCTTAATGTAACCTAATGTTCTAAATTAATCTTAGGTTTATAATGGATACATAAAATACACCACATAACTCATTTTGGTGGTAATATGAAGATAAGAAAAATGATTGGATGAATAATCTAGATAATGGGTCGTTAATGGGCCATATGATATATCTCATAAAAAGAAGTCTCAAAAGTATAAACAAACTTCAAATTCGAAATCTACACATCAAAATTAGCCTACATGTCAAATTTCATCTATTTGGACCACCTTGAAATATTAGGATAAGTTTAGGAGAGAGAATGAGTAAAAGGCATAAGTAATGAATAATGTGATTATATAACTTCAAAATATGGAAATAATGGAAAATTCATATTCAACACATCAAATATAACTTGTGGATAAAGTTTGGTCCAATTTGGATGTTGTTTGTACAAGTTATCCAATTTTAAGTACATTCTGGACTTTTCTACAATTTACCCAATTGGCAGGTTTTATTTGTAAATTGTCACAAGAATTATGATCCTTATAGGTTCCCTTATCATTCTCAAATTTTTTAGGCTTTGGGGCTCCTAGTTATACTTGGTTTGGAAGTATTTCTCTTCAAGGACTAGGATGAAGATAAGGATAAGGATAAAGGTAAAGATAAGGATATAGATAAAGATAAGGATAAGGATAAAGGTTAAGATAAGGATAAAGATAAAGATAAAGATAAGGATATGGATAAAAGAGAAAGTGTGGGTAGTAACTGAGGGATGTGATACATGGACATAGAATCTCTAGGCTATTGACACATGGAAAACTCCATGTACACCTCATGCTTGACCCCTTCCTTATCCATGAAGCTATATGTACCCCTTCCTAGATCCAATTCAAAATAATTTCTCACTCCCTATTTCTTCTAGCTTAGAGTACCTATGTTTCTCAATTTTTCTGTGGAACTAGGTGTTCCAAGGGAGAAGATGTTCCCCTTATTGAGAAAAAGGTCTCCTAGAGATTCCATCCAGCCCTACCTTGGGTTTCTAAGGTCCTCTTCTAGAGTTTTTGACCAAGGGAAATGACTCTTTATTCTTCATTTTTCCTGATCTTCCTCTTCTTTCAACCTTCCTTCAGATCGAAGCCTTGTTTTCCATGGTGAAACCCCACTTAGAACCCATAAACACCTCATCTCCATGTTAATTTGTTAGGGTTTTTTTACCTCTAAAGTGGAGAAGGTGCTTTTTGCTTGAGATAGGAGCTTTGTTGGAGAAACCAACCTCTCTAAGCTTGGAAACCTTACTTATTGGATCTATCCACCTTCCCTATAGGTTCTTTGGAGGCCTAGGCTTGGACTTAGGTTGGACTTTGGACTGTATAGACTCTGAAGTTTAGGTATGATTGCATCCCACATTATTTCTATATTGAGGAATTTGTAATTCTTCACTTTAAATGTATTTTGTATCCACTATTCCTCTATGTTGGGAAATTAACCTATTTTTGTCTTACTCTTGGTTTTAGGGACATTATCCCGCACAATTCTCTATTCTTTTGATATCATAGTTCTTATGAACTAGATTATTCTTATGACCTTGTATATTCTCTGGGAATCTTATCTTGTTCTTTGTGCCCGCATTGATGTGGATGTTTATGCCCACATTGAAGTGGATGTTTTGTTCTTCTTTTCCCACCATGGTTGTGGATGTTTATGTAGCACACCTTGTTCGATATTTTTTTATTTCATATCTCTTGTTTATCCTTGTTATGCATCATGTGGTGACTACTAGTATAATGTTGAATGTGAATTTATGTGGATGTGAAAATTCCCACATATGAATGCAGATGTGAAAATCCCTACATATTTATATATATTGGTAGATGTGAAAATTCCTGCTAGGTAGATGTTGATAGACCCTGCCACCGCCCTATTATAGATCAGATGTATACAAGACCCTACTCGCTCTACATTTTTGATAGATGTGTATTTCCTACCTACATGATATATTATTCTAGTTTTTTCATAGGTGAAATACATGGATGCTTTGAACTTATATTTTGCTTTCATCATGATATGAATGTTCTTTTCTTTTATGATTCTTTGGGTAGTACTTTCCTCTTCTATGGGAAGCATTTATAATTGATATCCTTATTTTCATATATTGCTCAATTTCCTATTTTAGTATGCACATACCAACGTTTGCTAATGTTTTTCTTTCTTCTCTTCTTTTGTGGGGTATGCTTTCAACCCCAGGTAGAGCAAGGAGGACTTGGACTTCAACATTGTATCTGAGCTTTTGGGAGACTTTGAAGAGGTTGTTAGATGACCCTCATCTTGATCTTTGGCTTATATGATTAGATTTCCTTTTTACACCCATGTGTGGTGAAGTGATGTATAATGATAACAAGCTTTATAATAGTTAAAAATTTCTTATTCCACTGCTATATTTTTGGTACTATGATACATACATGTAGAAAATATTAGTACACATCCCTTTGGTGAAATTTTTTTTGTGGTTTTTGTTTTAAGGGATGTGGCCTTTTCTTTTCTAGTAGGGAGTGGATCCCCTATCATGTCCCACTCCTTGAAACATGGTATCAGAGCCATTAGCAGTCGATTTTCTAACTATTTCAACCTTCTCTCCCTTTAGGATGTTTACCTTTATCTTAGGTTGCTTGCACCTAGTATCCATGCCTTGTGTAGGAAAACCTTATGGCTGGATAAAACTCCTTTTTTGACAACCTAGGAGGCTTCGAGACACCTTAGAACCCTAAGTATGAGATGCCAAGACAAGACACTCCCATTATCCTTGAGAGTTAGAATTCTAATTGGGATACTCTTGTTGCTACTAATCTTACTCCTGATCAAGAATTGACCATGTTGAGACATCTTCTCTCTTCATCTATAATGGGGAAGCTGAACAGTTCTTCTGTGCCGGAGAGACCCAAGGAGTACTCAATCATCGACTTCATGAAGATGCAACCACCCTACTTCAAGGATGAGGGTGAGCTAGAGATGGTGGATAAGGACTTAGCTGTGGAATCCTATCCTTGTTTCTAGTCCTACAAGGAAAACAATCATAAGAGGAAGCACCTTGAAGGTGATTGCCGTTCTATGGACAATGTTGCCTAAAAGAAGGGATAGGGTGCCAATATGTCACTACTGCAATGAACCTAGACATGTTCGCCCTGAGTATCCTAAACTCAAGAATGGACAAGCACCAGCTCAACAATAAGTACCTCCCTGAAATAATGGCAACAATAATGGAAATAATGGTAGAAGGCCTATGGAAAGAAAAGCTGGAAGGTTTTTTGCTATGGATGCTAAAGAAGTTCATGATGAGGACCATGGACAGGAACAAGTTGACCCATAGTTCCATAGTTAATCTTTCCTAGTTAAGTTTTGCTTTTGCATGTTGGTTTTGTAGTAGTATGTAAGGAAGTGCAGTTGAACCTTTTGTACCTGAAGTTTAGTTTGATATAATAAGATGAGCCCTTTAAGGGGTGGTGGATAAGTTTCTTATGGATGTTTTGATTTTGAGGAAGAAATCTCTTTAAGGGGTGGTGTGCTATAACATACTAGATATCGGACCCTACCCTGGAAGTTGACGTTTTGGACTTAGCCAAACAAGGTTGAAGGTTAGAACTAAATTGATGTTTAGTATAATTCCAATGAGCTAATGCATGTATAGATCACCTTAATGTAACCTAATGTTCTAACATTGATCTTAGGTTTCTAAAGGGATACATAAAATATGCCACATAACTCATTTTGGTAGTAATACGAAGATAAGAAACTTAATTGGATGAATAATTTAGATAATGGACCGTTAATGGGCCATATGACATATCTCATAAAAATGATTCTCAAAAGTGAAAACAAACTTCAAATTCGAAATCTATATATCAAAATTAGCCTACATGTCAAATTTCATCTAATTTGGACTACCTTGAAATATTAGGATAAGTTTAGGAGAGAGAATGAGTAAAAGGTATAAGTAATGAATATGTGATTATATAACTTCAAAATATAGAAATAATGGTAAACTCATATTCAACACATCAAAGATAACTTTTGGATAAAGTTTGGTCCAATTTGGATGCTGTTTGTGCAAGTTATGCAATTTTAGGTACATTCTGGACTTTTCTACAATTTACCCAATTGGGAGGTTTTATTTGTAAATTGTCACAATCATTATGATCCTTATAGGTTACCTTATCATTCTAAATTTTTTTGGGCTTTGGGGCTCCTAGTTATACTTAGTTTGTAAGTATTTCGCTTCAAGGACAAGGATGAAGACAAGGATAAGGATAAAGGTAAAGATAAGGACAAAGCTAAAGATAAGGATAAGGATAAAGGTCAAGATAAGGATAAAGATAAAGATAAGGATAAGGATATGGATAAAAGAGACAGTGTAGGTAGTAACTGAGGGAGGTGATGCATGGACATATAATCTCTAGGCTATTGACACATGGAAAACTCCATGTACACCTCATGGTTGACACCTTCCTTATCCATGAAGCTATATATACCCCTTCCTAGCTCAAATTTGAAATCATTGCTCATTCCCTATTTCCTCTAGCTTAAAGTACCTATATTTCTCTATTTTTCTATGGAACTAGGTGGTCCAAGGGAGAATATGTTCCCCTTATTGAGAAAAAGGTCTCCTAGAGATTCCATCTAGCCCTACCTAGGGTTTTCAAGGTCGTCTTCTAGGGTTTTTGACCAAGGCAAGTGATTTTCTCTCTTTTTTCTTCATTTTTCCTGATCTTCCTCTTCCTTCAACCTTCCTCCAGATCGAAGCCATGGTCTTCCATGGTGAAACCCCACCTATAACCCATAAACACCTCGTCTCCATGTTCTTTTGTTAGGGGTTTTCACCTCTAAAGTGGAGAAGGTGCTTCTTGCTCGAGATAGGAGCTTTGTTGGAGAAACCAACCTCTCTAATCTTGGGAACCTTACTTATTAGACCTGTCCACCTTCCCTAGAGGTTCTTTGGAGACCTAGTCTTGGACTTAGGTTGGACTTTGGACTGTATAGACTCTGAAGTTGAGGTATGATTGCATCCCACATTATTTCTATATTGAGCAATTTCTAATTCTTCACTTTAAATGTATGATGTATCCCCTATTCCTCTATGTTGGGAAATTAACCTATTTTTGTCTTACTCTTGGTCCTATGGACATTATCCTTCACAATGCTCTATTCTTTTGATATCATGGTTCTTATGAACTAGATTATTATTATGATCTTGTATATTCTCTTAGACTTTTATCTTGTGCTTTGTGCCCACGTTGATGTGGATGTTTATGCCCACCTTGTAGTGGATGTTTTTTTTGCTTCTTTTCCCACCACGGTAGTGGATGTATATGTAGCACACATTGTTGGATATTTTTGATTTCATATCTCTTGTTTATCCTTATTATGCATCATGTGGTGACCACTAGTATAATGTTGAATGTTAATTAATGTGGATGTGAAAATTCCCACATATGAATGCAGATGTGAAAATCCCTACATATTTTTATATATATTGGCAGATGTGAAAATTCCTACTGGGAAGATGTTGACATACCCTACCACTGCCTTATTATAGAGCATATGTATACCAGACCCTACTCGCTCTACATTATTGATAGATGTGTATTTCCTACCTACATGATCTATTATTCTAGTTTTTTTCACAGGGGAAACACATGGATTATTTGAAATTATATTTTGCTTTCATCATGATATGAATGTTCTTTTCTTTTATGCTCTTTTGGGTAGTACTTTCCTCTTCTATGGGAAGCATTTATAATTGATATCCTTATTTTCATATATTGCTCAATTTCCTATTTTAGTATGCACATACCAACTTTTGCTGATGTTTCTCTTTCTTCTCTTATTTTATGGGGTATGCTTCAAACCCTTGGTAGAGCAAGGAGGACTTGGATTTCAACATCGTAGTTGAGCTTTTGGTAGACTTTGAAAAGGTGGTTAGATGACCCTCAACTTGATCTTTGGATTATATGATTAGATTTCCTTTTTGACACCCATGTGTGGTGAAGTGATCTATAATGATAACAAGCTTTGTAATAGTTAGAACTTTCTTATTCCGCTGCTATATTTTCGGTACTATGATACATACATGTAGAAAGTATTGGTACACATCCCTTTGGTGAAAAATTTTCTATGGTATTTGTTTCAAGGGATGTGGCCTTTTCTTTTCTAGTAGGGAGTGGATCCCCAATCAGGTCCCACTCCTTACAACATGGTATCAGAGCCATTAACAGTCGGTTGTCTAACTATTTCAACCTTGTCTCCCTTTAGGATGTTTACCTTTATCATAGGTTGCTTACACCTAGTATCCTTGCCTTGTACAGGAAAACCTTATGGCTGGACAGAACTCCTTTGTTGACAACCTAGGAGGATTTGAGACACCTCAGAACCCTAAGTACGAGATGCCAAGACAAGACCCTACCGTTACCCCTGAGAGTCAGACTTCTAATCAAGATACTCCTATTTCTATTATTCTTACTCCTGATCAAGAGTTGACCATGTTGAGACAACTTCTCTCTTAAGCTATGATGGGGAAGTTGAATAGTTTTTCTATGCCTGAGAAACCCAAGGAGTACTCAATCATCGACTTCATGAAGATGCAACCACCCTACTTCAAGGGTGAGGGTGAGCTAGAGATGGTGGATAAGGCCTTATCTATGGAATCCTATCCTAGTTTCTAGCCTACAAGGAAAACAATCATAAGAGGAAGCACCCTGAAGGTGATTGTCGTTCTGAGGACAATGTTGCCCGAAGAAGGGATAGGGTGCTAATATGTCACTACTACAATGAACCTGGACATGTTCACCCTGAGTGTCCTAAGATCAAGAATGGACAAGCACCGGCTCTACAACAAGTACCTCCCCAGAATAATGGCAACAATAATGGAAATAATGGTAGAAGGCCTGTGGAAAGAAAAGCTGGAAGGGTTTTTGCTATGGATGCTAAAGAAGTTCATGATGAGGACCAAGGATAGGAACAAGTTGACCCATAGTTCCATAGTTAATCATTCCTAGTTATGTTTTCCTTTTGCATGTTGCTTTTGTAGTAGTATGTAAGGAAGTGTAGTTGAACTTTTTATACCTGAAGTTTAGTTTGATATAATAAAATGAACCTTTTAAGAGGTGGTGGATAAGTTTCTTATGGATGTTTTGATTTCGAGGATGAAATCCCTTTAATTGGTGGTCTATTGTAACATACTAGATCTCAGACCCTACCTTGGAAGTTGACACTTTGGACTTAGCCAAACAAGGTTGAAGGTTAGACCTAAATAGATGTTTAGTATAATCCCAATGAGCTAATGCATGTATATATCACCTTAATGTAACCTAATGTTCTAACATTAATCTTAGGTTTATAATGGATACATAAAATATGCCACATAACTCATTTTGGTGGTAATATGAAGATAAGAAACTTAATTGGATGAATAATTTAGATAATGGACCATTAATGGGCCACATGACATATCTCATAAAAAGAAGTCTCAAAAGTGGAAACAAACTTCAAATTCGAAATCTACATATCAAAATGAGCCTACATGTCAAATTTCATCTAATTTGGACAATCTTGAAATATTAGGATAAGTTTAGGAGATAATGAGTAAAATGCATAAATAATGAATAATGTGATTATATAACTTCAAAATATGGAAATAATGGAAAATTTATATTCAGCACATCAAAGATAACTTGTGGATAAAGTTTAGTCCAATTTGAATGTTGTTTGTGCAAGTTATGCAATTTTAGGTACATTCTAGACTTTTCTACAATTTACCCAATTGGGAGGTTTTATTTGTAAATTGTCAAAAGCATTATGATCCTTATAGGTTCCCTTATCATTCTCAAATTTGTTGGGATTTGAGGCTCCTAGTTATACTTGGTTTTGAAGTATTTCTCTTCAAGGACAAGGATGAAAATAAGGAGAAGGATAAAGGTAAAGATAAGGATAAAGATAAGGATAAAGGTCAAGATAAGGATAAAGATAAAGATAATGATAAGGATATGGGTAAAAGAGAAAGTGCGGGTAGTGACTGAGGGAGGTTCTGCATGGACATAGAATCTCTAGGCTACTGACACATAGAAAACTCCATGTACACCTCATGCTTGACCCCTTCCTTATCCATGAAGCTATATATACCCCTTCCTAGCTCCAATTCAAAATCATTACTCACTCCCTATTTCCACTAGATTAGAGTGCCTATCTTTCTCTATTTTTCTACATAACTAGGTGGTCCAAGGGAGAAGGTGTTCCCCTTATTTAGAAAAAGGTCTCCTAGAGATTCCATCTAGCCCTACCTAGGGTACCAAGGTCCTATTCTAGGGTTTTTGACCAAAGCAAGTGATTTTCTCTCTTTCTTCTTCATTTTTCCTAATCTTCCTCTACCTTCAAACTTCCTCCAGATCGAAGCCATGGTGTTCCATGGTGAAACCCCACCTAGAACCCATAAACACCTCATCTCCATGTTCTTTTGTTAGGGTTTTTTTACCTCTAAAGTGGAGAAGGTGCTTCTGCTCAAGATAGGAGCTTTGTTGGAGAAAACAACC
Source organism: Alisma plantago-aquatica (assembly GCA_963693085.1). Lineage (NCBI taxonomy): Eukaryota > Viridiplantae > Streptophyta > Magnoliopsida > Alismatales > Alismataceae > Alisma > Alisma plantago-aquatica. The sequence continues at coordinate 257,678,654 of OY856413.1, forward strand.
TCTGTAAGCTTGTGAACCTTACTTATTGGACCTATCCACCTTCCATAGAGATTCTTTGGAGGCCTAGTATTGGACTTAGGTTGGAGTTTGTACTGTATAGACTCTGAAGTTGAGGTATGATTGCATCCCACATTATTTTTATATTGAGCAATTTCTAATTCTTCACTTTAAATGTATGATGTATCCCCTATTCCTCTATATTGGGAAATTAACCTATTTTTGTCTTACTCTTGGTCCTATGGATATTATCCTGCACAATGCTCTATTCTTTTGATATCATGGTTCTTATGAACTAGATTATTATTATGACCTTGTATATTATCTTGGACTCTTTTCTTATGCTTTGTGCCCGCATTGATGTGGATGTTTATGCCCACCTTGTAGTGGATGTTTTTTGCTTCTTTTCCCACCATGGTAGTGGATGTATATGTAGCACACCTTGTTGGATATTTTTGATTTCATATCTCTTATTTATCCTTGTTATGCATCATGTGGGGACTACTAGTATAATGTTGAATGCAAATTTATGTGGATGTGAAAATTCCCACATATGAATATAGATGTGAAAATCCCTGCATATTTTTATATATATTGGCAGATGTGAAAATTCCTACTAGGAAGATGTTGACAGACCCTACCTCTGCCCTATTATAGAGAAGATGTATACAAGACCCTGCTCGCTCTACATTTTGGATAGATGTGTATTTCCTACCGACATGATATATTATTCTAGTTTTATCAAAGGTGAAACACATGGATGCTTTGAAATTATATTTTTCTTTCATTATGATATGAATGTTATTTTATTTTATTCTCCTTTGGGTAGTACTTTTCTCTTCTATGGGAAGCATTTATAATTGATATCCTTATTTTCATATATTGCTCAATTTCCTATTTTAGTATGCACATACCAACTTTGGCTGATGTTTCTCTTTCTTCTCTTCTTTTGTGGGGTATGCTTCCAACCCTAGGTAGAGAAAGGAGGACTTGGACTTCAACATTGTAGCTGGGATTTTGGGAGACTTTGAAGAGGTGGTTAGATGACCCTTAGCTTGACCTTTGGCTTATATGATTAGATTTCCTTTTTGACACCCATGTGTGGTGAAGTGATGTATAATGATAACAAGCTTTGTAATAGTTAGAACTTTCTTATTCCACTTATATATTTTTGTTACTATGATACATAAATTTAGAATGTATTGGTACACATCCCTTTCGTGAAAAATTTTCTATGGTATTTGTTTCAAGGGATGTTGCCTTTTCTTTTCTAGTAGGGAGTGGATCCCCTATTAGGTCCCACTCCTTACAGCATGGTATCATGGCCATTATTAGTCTGTTGTCTAACTATTTCAACCTTTTCTCCCTTTAGGATGCTTACATTTATCTTAGGTTGCTTACACCTAGTATCCTTGCCTTGTGTAGGAAAACCTTATGACTGGACATAACTCCTTTATTGACAACCTAGGAGGCTTTGAGACAACTCAGAACCCTAAGTATGGGATGCCAAGACAAGACCCTCCTGTTACCCCTGAGAGTCAGACTTCTAACCAGGATACTCCTATTGCTACTAATCTTACTCCTGATCAAGAGTTGACCATGTTGAGACAACTTCTCTCTTAAGCTATGATGGGGAAGCTGAACAGTTCTTCTGTAACTGAGAAACCTAAGGAGTACTCAATCATCAACTTCATGAAGATGCAACCACCCTACTTCAAGGGTGAGGGTGAGCTAGAGATGGTGGATAAGGCCTTATATGTGGAATCCTATCCTGGTTTCCAGTCCTACAAGGAAAACAATCATAAGAGGAAACACCTTGAAGGTGATTGTCGTTCTGAGGACAATGTTGCCCGAAGAAGGGATAGGGTGCCAATATGTCACTACTGCAATGAACCTGGACATGTTCACCCTGAGTGTCCTAAGATCAAGAATGGACAAGCACCAACTCAACAACAAGTACCTCCCCGGAATAATGGCAAAAATAATGGAAATAATGGTAGAAGGCCTGTGGAAAGAAAAGCTAGAAGAGTTTTTGCTATGGATGCTGAAGAAGTTCATGATGAGGACCAAGGACAAGAACAAGTTGACCCATAGTTCCATAGTTAATCTTTCCTAGTAATGTTTTCCTTTTGCATGTTGCTTTTATAGTAGTATGTGAGGAAGTGTTGTTGAACCTTTTATACCTGACGTTTAATTTGATATAATAAGATGAACCCTTTAAGGGGTGGTGGATATGTTTCTTATAGATGTTTTGATTTTGAGGACAAAATCCCTTTAAGGGGTGGTGTGCTGTAACATACTAGATCTCAGACCCTACCTTGGAAGTTGACGCTTTGGACTTAGCCAAACAAGGTTGAAGGTTAGACCTAAATAGATGTTTACTATAATCCCAATGAGCTAATGCATGTATAGATCACCTTAATGTAACCTAATGTTCTAACATTAATCTTAGGTTTATAATGGATACATAAAATATGCCACATAACTCATTTTGGTGGTAATATGAAGATAAGGAACGTAACTGTATGAATAATTTAGATAATGGGCCGTTTATGGGCCATGTGACGTATCTCATAAATGAAAGTCTCAAAAGCGGAAAAAAACTTCAATTTTGAAATCTACATATCAAAATTAGCCTACATCTCAAATTTCATCTAATTTGGACAACCTTGAGATATTAGGATAAGTTTAGGAGAGAGAATGAGTAAAATGCATAAGTAATGAATAATGTGATTATATAACTTCAAAATATGTAAATAATGGAAAATTCATATTCAACACATCAAAGATAACTTGTGGATAAAGTTTGGTTCAATTTGGATGTTGTTTGTGCAAGTTATGTAATTTCAGGTACATTCTGGACTTTTCTACAATATACCCAATTGGGAGGTTTTGTTTGTAAATTGTCACAAGCATTATGATCCTTATAGGTTCCCTTATAATTCTTGAATTTGTTGGGCTTTGGGGCTCCTAGTTATACTTGGTTTGGAAATATTTCTCTTCAAGGACAAGTATGAAGATAAGGATAAGGATAAAGGTAAAGATAAGGATAAAGATAAAGATAAGGTTAAGGATAAAGGTCAAGATAAGGATAAAGATAAAGATAAGGATATTGATAGAAGAGAAAGTGTGGGTAGTAACTGAGGGAGGTGCTGCATGGATATAGAATGTCTAGGCTATTGACACATGAAAAACTCCATGTACACCTCATGCTTGACCCCTTCCTTATCCACGAAGCTATATATACCCCTTCCTAGCTCCAATTCGAAATCATTGCTCACTCCCTATTTCCTCTAGCTTAGAGTGCCTATGTTTCTCTATTTTGCTACAGAACTAGGTGGTCCAAGGGAGAAGATGTTCCCCTTATTGAGAAAAAGGTCTCCTAGAGATTTAATCTCGCCCTACCTAGAGTACCAAAGTCCTCTTCTAGGGTTTTTGACCAAGTCAAGTTATTTTCTCTCTTTCTTCTTTATTGTTCCTGATATTCCTCTTCCTTCAACCTTCCTCCAGATCAAAGCCATGGTGTTCCATGGTGAAACCCCACCCAGAACCCATAAACACCTCATCTCCATGTTCTTTTGTTAGGGTTTTTCACCTCTAAAGTGGAGAAGGTGCTTCTTGTTCAAGATATGAGCTTTGTTGGAGAAACCAACCTCTCTAATCTTAGGAACTTTACTTATTGGACCTATCCACCTTCCCTAGAGGTTCTTTGGAGGCTTAGGATTGGACTTAGGTTGGAGTTTGGACTGTATAGACTCTGAAGTTGAGGTATGATTGCATCCCACATTATTTCTATATTGAGCAATTTCTAATTCTTCACTTTAAATGTATGATGTATCCCTTATTCCTCTATGTTGGGTAATTAACCTATTTTTTTCTTACTCTTGTTCCTATGGACATTATCCGACACAATGCTCTATTTTTTGATATCATGGTTCTTATGAACTAGATTATTATTATGACCTTGTATATTCTCTTGGACTCTTATCTTGTGCTTTGTGCCTGCATAGATGTGGATGTTTATGCCCACCTTGTAGTGGATGTTTTGTTCTTCTTTTCCCACCATGGTAGTTGATGTATATGTAGCACACTTTGTTGCATATTTTTGATTTTATATCTCTTGTTTATCCTTGCTATGCAACATGTAGTGAATACTAGTATAATGTTGAATGCGAATTTATGTGGATGTAAAAATTCCCACATATGAATGCAGATGTGAAAATCCCTGCATATTTATATATATATTGGCAGATGTGAAAATTCCTGTTAGGCAAATGTTGATAGACCCTGCCACCACCCTATTATAGAGCAGATTTATACAAGACCCTACTCGCTCTACATTTTTGATAGATGTGTATATTCTACCTATATGATATATTATTCTATTTTTGTTACATGTGAAACACATGGATGCTTTAAACTTATATTTTTCTTTCATAATGATATGAATGTTCTTTTCTTTTATACTCCTTTGGGTAGTACTTTCCTCTTCTATGGGAAGCATTTATAATTGATATCCTTATTTTCATATATTGCTCAATTTCCTATTTTAGTATGCACATACCAGCTTTTGCTGATGTTTCTCTTTCTTCTCTTATTTTATGGGGTATGCTTCAAACCCTTGGTAGAGCAAGGAGGACTTGGATTTCAACATCGTAGTTGAGCTTTTGGTAGACTTTGAAAAGGTGGTTAGATGACCCTCAACTTGATCTTTGGATTATATGATTAGATTTCCTTTTTGACACCCATGTGTGGTGAAGTGATGTATAATGATAACAAGCTTTGTAATAGTTAGAACTTTCTTATTCCGCTTCTATATTTTCGGTACTATGATACATACATGTAGAAAGTATTGGTACACATCCCTTTGGTGAAAAATTTTCTATGGTATTTGTTTCAAGGGATGTGGCCTTTTCTTTTCTAGTAGGGAGTGGATCCCCAATCAGGTCCCACTCCTTACAACATGGTATCAGAGCCATTAACAGTCGGTTGTCTAACTATTTCAACCTTGTCTCCCTTTAGGATGTTTACCTTTATCATAGGTTGCTTACACCTAGTATCCTTGCCTTGTACAGGAAAACCTTATGGCTGGACAGAACTCCTTTGTTGACAACCTAGGAGGATTTGAGACACCTCAGAACCCTAAGTACGAGATGCCAAGACAAGACCCTACCGTTACCCCTGAGAGTCAGACTTCTAATCAAGATACTCCTATTTCTATTATTCTTACTCCTGATCAAGAGTTGACCATGTTGAGACAACTTCTCTCTTAAGCTATGATGGGGAAGTTGAATAGTTTTTCTATGCCTGAGAAACCCAAGGAGTACTCAATCATCGACTTCATGAAGATGCAACCACCCTACTTCAAGGGTGAGGGTGAGCTAGAGATGGTGGATAAGGCCTTATCTATGGAATCCTATCCTAGTTTCCAGCCCTACAAGGAAAACAATCATAAGAGGAAGCACCCTGAAGGTGATTGTCGTTCTGAGGACAATGTTGCCCGAAGAAGGGATAGGGTGCTAATATGTCACTACTACAATGAACCTGGACATGTTCACCCTGAGTGTCCTAAGATCAAGAATGGACAAGCACCGGCTCTACAACAAGTACCTCCCCAGAATAATGGCAACAATAATGGAAATAATGGTAGAAGGCCTGTGGAAAGAAAAGCTGGAAGGGTTTTTGCTATGGATGCTAAAGAAGTTCATGATGAGGACCAAGGATAGGAACAAGTTGACCCATAGTTCCATAGTTAATCATTCCTAGTTATGTTTTCCTTTTGCATGTTGCTTTTGTAGTAGTATGTAAGGAAGTGTAGTTGAACTTTTTATACCTGAAGTTTAGTTTGATATAATAAAATGAACCTTTTAAGAGGTGGTGGATAAGTTTCTTATGGATGTTTTGATTTCGAGGATGAAATCCCTTTAATTGGTGGTCTATTGTAACATACTAGATCTCAGACCCTACCTTGGAAGTTGACACTTTGGACTTAGCCAAACAAGGTTGAAGGTTAGACCTAAATAGATGTTTAGTATAATCCCAATGAGCTAATGCATGTATATATCACCTTAATGTAACCTAATGTTCTAACATTAATCTTAGGTTTATAATGGATACATAAAATATGCCACATAACTCATTTTGGTGGTAATATGAAGATAAGAAACTTAATTGGATGACTAATTTAGATAATGGACCATTAATGGGCCACATGACATATCTCATAAAAATAAGTCTCAAAAGTGGAAACAAACTTCAAATTCGAAATCTACATATCAAAATGAGCCTACATGTCAAATTTCATCTAATTTGGACAATCTTGAAATATTAGGATAAGTTTAGGAGATAATGAGTAAAATGCATAAATAATGAATAATGTGATTATATAACTTCAAAATATGGAAATAATGGAAAATTTATATTCAGCACATCAAAGATAATTTGTGGATAAAGTTTAGTCCAATTTGAATGTTGTTTGTGCAAGTTATGCAATTTTAGGTACATTCTAGACTTTTCTACAATTTACCCAATTGGGAGGTTTTATTTGTAAATTGTCAAAAGCATTATGATCCTTATAGGTTCCCTTATCATTCTCAAATTTGTTGGGCTTTGTGGCTCCTAGTTATACTTGGTTTTGAAGTATTTCTCTTCAAGGACAAGGATGAAAATAAGGAGAAGGATAAAGGTAAAGATAAGGATAAAGATAAGGATAAAGGTCAAGATAAGGATAAAGATAAAGATAATGATAAGGATATGGATAAAAGAGAAAGTGCGGGTAGTGACTGAGGGAGGTTCTGCATGGACATAGAATCTCTAGGCTACTGACACATAGAAAACTCCATGTACACCTCATGCTTGACCCCTTCCTTATCCATGAAGCTATATATACCCCTTCCTAGCTCCAATTCAAAATCATTACTCACTCCCTATTTCCACTAGATTAGAGTGCCTATCTTTCTCTATTTTTCTACATAACTAGGTGGTCCAAGGGAGAAGGTGTTCCCCTTATTTAAAAAAAGGTCTCCTAGAGATTCCATCTAGCCCTACCTAGGGTACCAAGGTCCTATTCTAGGGTTTTCGACCAAAGCAAGTGATTTTCTCTCTTTCTTCTTCATTTTTCCTAATCTTCCTCTACCTTCAACCTTCCTCCAGATCGAAGCCATGGTGTTCCATGGTGAAACCCCACCTAGAACCCATAAACACCTCATCTCCATGTTCTTTTGTTAGGGTTTTTTTACCTCTAAAGTGGAGAAGGTGCTTCTGCTCAAGATAGGAGCTTTGTTGGAGAAAACAACCTCTGTGAGCTTGTGAACCTTACTTATTGGACCTATCCACCTTCCATAGAGATTCTTTGGAGGCCTAGTATTGGACTTAGGTTGGAGTTTGTACTGTATAGACTCTGAAGTTGAGGTATGATTGCATCCCACATTATTTTTATATTGAGCAATTTCTAATTCTTCACTTTAAATGTATGATGTATCCCCTATTCCTCTATGTTGGGAAATTAACCTATTTTTGTCTTACTCTTGGTCCTATGGATATTATCCTGCACAATGCTCTATTCTTTTGATATCATGGTTCTTATGAACTAGATTATTATTATGACCTTGTATATTATCTTGGACTCTTTTCTTATGCTTTGTGCCCGCATTGATGTGGATGTTTATGCCCACCTTGTAGTGGATGTTTTTTGCTTCTTTTCCCACCATGGTAGTGGATGTATATGTAGCACACCTTGTTGGATATTTTTGATTTCATATCTCTTATTTATCCTTGTTATGCATCATGTGGGGACTACTAGTATAATGTTGAATGCAAATTTATGTGGATGTGAAAATTCCCACATATGAATATAGATGTGAAAATCCCTGCATATTTTTATATATATTGGCAGATGTGAAAATTCCTACTAGGAAGATGTTGACAGACCCTACCTCTGCCCTATTATAGAGAAGATGTATACAAGACCCTGCTCGCTCTACATTTTGGATAGATGTGTATTTCCTACCGACATGATATATTATTCTAGTTTTATCAAAGGTGAAACACATGGATGCTTTGAAATTATATTTTTCTTTCATTATGATATGAATGTTATTTTATTTTATTCTCCTTTGGGTAGTACTTTCCTCTTCTATGGGAAGCATTTATAATTGATATCCTTATTTTCATATATTGCTCAATTTCCTATTTTAGTATGCACATACCAACTTTGGCTGATGTTTCTCTTTCTTCTCTTCTTTTGTGGGGTATGCTTCCAACCCTAGGTAGAGAAAGGAGGACTTGGACTTCAACATTGTAGCTGAGATTTTGGGAGACTTTGAAGAGGTGGTTAGATGACCCTTAGCTTGACCTTTGGCTTATATGATTAGATTTCCTTTTTGACACCCATGTGTGGTGAAGTGATGTATAATGATAACAAGCTTTGTAATAGTTATAACTTTCTTATTCCAATTATATATTTTTGTTACTATGATACATAAATTTAGAATGTATTGGTACACATCCCTTTCGTGAAAAATTTTCTATGGTATTTGTTTCAAGGGATGTTGCCTTTTCTTTTCTAGTAGGGAGTGGATCCCCTATTAGGTCCCACTCCTTACAGCATGGTATCATGGCCATTATCAGTCTGTTGTCTAACTATTTCAACCTTTTCTCCCTTTAGGATGCTTACATTAATCTTAGGTTGCTTACACCTAGTATCCTTGCCTTGTGTAGGAAAACCTTATGACTGGACATAACTCCTTTATTGACAACCTAGGAGGCTTTGAGACAACTCAGAACCCTAAGTATGGGATGCCAAGACAAGACCCTCCTGTTACCCCTGAGAGTCAGACTTCTAATCAGGATACTCCTATTGCTACTAATCTTACTCCTGATCAAGAGTTGACCATGTTGAGACAACTTCTCTCTTAAGCTATGATGGGGAAGCTGAACAGTTCTTCTGTAACTGAGAAACCTAAGGAGTACTCAATCATCAACTTCATGAAGATGCAACCACCCTACTTTAAGGGTGAGGGTGAGCTAGAGATGGTGGATAAGGCCTTATATGTGGAATCCTATCCTGGTTTCCAGTCCTACAAGGAAAACAATCATAAGAGGAAACACCTTGAAGGTGATTGTCGTTCTGAGGACAATGTTTCCCGAAGAAGGGATAGGGTGCCAATATGTCACTACTGCAATGAACCTGGACATGTTCACCCTGAGTGTCCTAAGCTCAAGAATGGACAAGCACCAGCTCAACAACAAGTACCTCCCCGGAATAATGGCAAAAATAATGGAAATAATGGTAGAAGGCCTGTGGAAAGAAAAGCTAGAAGAGTTTTTTCTATGGATGCTGAAGAAGTTCATGATGAGGACCAAGGACAAGAACAAGTTGACCCATAGTTCCATAGTTAATCTTTCCTAGTAATGTTTTCCTTTTGCATGTTGCTTTTATAGTAGTATGTGAGGAAGTGTTGTTGAACCTTTTATACCTGCCGTTTAGTTTGATATAATAAGATGAACCCTTTAAGGGGTGGTGGATATGTTTCTTATAGATGTTTTGATTTTGAGGACAAAATCCCTTTAAGGGGTGGTGTGCTGTAACATACTAGATCTCAGACCCTACCTTGGAAGTTGACGCTTTGGACTTAGCCAAACAAGGTTGAAGGTTAGACCTAAATAGATGTTTACTATAATCCCAATGAGCTAATGCATGTATAGATCACCTTAATGTAACCTAATGTTCTAACATTAATCTTAGGTTTTAATGGATACATAAAATATGCCACATAACTCATTTTGGTGGTAATATGAAGATAAGAAACTTAACTGTATGAATAATTTAGATAATGGGCCGTTTATGGGCCATGTGACGTATCTCATAAATGAAAGTCTCAAAAGCGGAAAAAAACTTCAATTTTGAAATCTACATATCAAAATTAGCCTACATCTCAAATTTCATCTAATTTGGACAACCTTGAGATATTAGGATAAGTTTAGGAGAGAGAATGAGTAAAATGCATAAGTAATGAATAATGTGATTATATAACTTCAAAATATGTAAATAATGGAAAATTCATATTCAACACATCAAAGATAACTTGTGGATAAAGTTTGGTTCAATTTGGATGTTGTTTGTGCAAGTTATGTAATTTCAGGTACATTCTGGACTTTTCTACAATTTACCCAATTGGGAGGTTTTGTTTGTAAATTGTCACAAGCATTATGATCCTTATAGGTTCCCTTATAATTCTCGAATTTTTTGGGCTTTGGGGCTCCTAGTTATACTTGGTTTGGAAATATTTCTCTTCAAGGACAAGGATGAAGATAAGGATAAGGATAAAGGTAAAGATAAGGATAAAGATAAAGATAAGGTTAAGGATAAAGGTCAAGATAAGGATAAAGATAAAGATAAGGATATTGATAGAAGAGAAAGTGTGGGTAGTAACTGAGGGAGGTGCTGCATGGATATAGAATGTCTAGGCTATTGACACATGAAAAACTCCATGTACACCTCATGCTTGACCCCTTCCTTATCCACGAAGCTATATATACCCCTTCCTAGCTCCAATTCGAAATCATTGCTCACTCCCTATTTCCTCTAGCTTAGAGTGCCTATCTTTCTCTATTTTGCTGCAGAACTAGGTGGTCCAAGGGAGAAGATGTTCCCCTTATTGAGAAAAAGGTCTCCTAGAGATTTAATCTCGCCCTACCTAGAGTACCAAAGTCCTCTTCTAGGGTTTTTGACCAAGTCAAGTTATTTTCTCTCTTTCTTCTTTATTGTTCCTGATATTCCTCTTCCTTCAACCTTCCTCCAGATCAAAGCCATGGTGTTCCATGGTGAAACCCCACCCAGAACCCATAAACACCTCATCTCCATGTTCTTTTGTTAGGGTTTTTCACCTCTAAAGTGGAGAAGGTGCTTCTTGTTCAAGATATGAGCTTTGTTGGAGAAACCAACCTCTCTAATCTTAGGAACTTTACTTATTGGACCTATCCACCTTCCCTAGAGGTTCTTTGGAGGCTTAGGATTGGACTTAGGTTGGAGTTTGGACTGTATAGACTCTGAAGTTGAGGTATGATTGCATCCCACATTATTTCTATATTGAGCAATTTCTAATTCTTCACTTTAAATGTATGATGTATCCCTTATTCCTCTATGTTGGGCAATTAACCTATTTTTTTCTTACTCTTGTTCCTATGGACATTATCCGACACAATGCTCTATTTTTTGATATCATGGTTCTTATGAACTAGATTATTATTATGACCTTGTATATTCTCTTGGACTCTTATCTTGTGCTTTGTGCCTGCATTGATGTGGATGTTTATGCCCACCTTGTAGTGGATGTTTTGTTCTTCTTTTCCCACCATGGTAGTTGATGTATATGTAGCAAACTTTGTTGCATATTTTTGATTTTATATCTCTTGTTTATCCTTGGTATGCAACATGTAGTGACTACTAGTATAATGTTGAATGCAAATTTATGTGGATGTAAAAATTCCCACATATGAATGCAGATGTGAAAATCCCTGCATATTTTTATATATATTGGCAGATGTGAAAATTCCTGTTAGGCAGATGTTGATAGACCCTTCCACCACCCTATTATAGAGCAGATGTATACAAGACCCTACTCGCTCTACATTTTTGATAGATGTGTATATTCTACCTATATGATATATAATTCTATTTTTGTTACATGTGAAACACATGGATGCTTTAAAATTATATTTTTCTTTCATAATGATATGAATGTTCTTTTCTTTTATACTCCTTTGGGTAGTACTTTCCTCTTCTATGGGAAGCATTTATAATTGATATCCTTATTTTCATATATTGCTCAATTTCCTATTTTAGTATGCACATACCAAGTTTTGCTGATGTTTCTCTTTCTTCTCTTCTTTTGTGGGGTATGCTTCCAACCCTAGGTAGATCAAGGAGGATTTGGACTTCAACATTGTAGCTGAGCTTTTAGGAGACTTTGAAGAGGTGGTTTGATGGCCCTCAACTTGATCTTTGGCTTATATGAATATATTTCCTTTTTGACACCCATGTGTGGTGAAGTGATGTATAATTATAACAAGCTTTGTAATAGTTAGAACTTTCTTACTCCACTGAGATATTTTTGGTACTATGATATAGAAAGTATTGATACACATCCCTTTGGTGAAAACTTTTCTGTGGTATTTATTTCAAGGGATGTGGCCTTTTCTTTTCTAGTAGGGAGTAGATCCCCTATCAGGTCCCACTCCTTACAGTTGTTCTCCAACTTTCCTTTTCACTTGGGTAGCACTGATGTGCGACTAGGCACCGCTCTTTGCTTGTGATGTCATAAGCTAGTTATGGACATTCACTGCCAATGTGAAATGGGACCTATAGGGTCACACACAAAGGATTTACCTAGAAGAGGAGTTTATCCATGAATGATGTTTGGATTGATTACTAAAGGTGTTTAGGTACTCAATCAAACATTCAATCAATTGAATTGACTCACAAATTCAAGTGTTGAACTAACTGATTTAAGTGTCAGACTGATTGAGAACTGCATTGACTGTGTTATGCACAATATGGACCACCAATTGATCAGTTCACTGGGTGAACCGATCGACTCATAGTCAGTGAGACGGCCGATTCACTTGGTGAACCGATCGATTCAACTGGACCAAATGAGCAAGGTTGGGTTATTCCGATTTGTGAGAAAAGTTTTTCATTTCACATGTACAATTCGATTGGGACAAGAATTGGTCTTAGTATTAATTGGAAACGAAAGAGGAAAGTCAATTGGAGGCGAGTTAGGAACGTGAAATGACTGGTTCAACTAGTGAACCGATCAGATCACACTCCCAACCGACCGATTTGTTTGTGAAATGACCGGTTTGACTACCGTAGTGCAATCAGTTTATAGAAATTCCAAACCCTTCTACTCCCACTTTAGTCCCGCATTACCTGGGGCTGAGAACCCTGACCCTGACCCCTCCTATATATATAGGGGTTCTGGGGGATTCTCAGATATCACAACTCAGAACATCAGTTGCTCTGCAAAGTTGTCCTCTCTGGTTGTGGTAACTGCGAGACCCCAAGCAAGTTCTACCCGTCTAGGGAGGAACAATAAAGGAAAGATAATTGCATGACAACAACTGGTATGGGAGAGTGTGTCGGTGACTAGTACATCGACAGAAGGAGACGACTCCTTCTAGTGTTCCGTGGGTCAGGATGACTAGAGTTCCCGGTGGTATGAGGCGGGAGACTTCTGTCGCTCAGGAGGACGACTGTCAACCGCAGTCCGGGTCAGGACCAGGAGCTGCACAGACACCGTCGAAGACTAGGTGGTTGAAGACCGCACTAGCTGCAAGGTATTGTCACTAAGCAAGCCTCAAGACCAGATACACATCGTTGAAATTATCCTTCCTATTTCATAGTCATTGATGTGATCTATGGATATGGTTTTGTGGTGAGAGAATTTTTTTGTTTCTGCTGCTTTCTCCCTCACCTAAAACCCAACAGTTGGATGCAATTTTCACCATTTTGTTTTGAAATTACATATTGTCCCTCTGTGTGTACACTGTACTTTTGTCTTTAATTTCTTAAATTATATATTATATTAGGAGACTCATCTATACTATATAAGAAAGCCCGTGGAAGGGGGTTGGATGCAATTTTCTCCATTATGTTTTTATTTTACATATTGGTGCCTATAGGTGTACACTACACTTTTGTCTTTAATTTTTTTAATTATATATCACATTGGGAAAGTCGTATATACTATATAATAGAACCCACAGAGGGGGTTAAAAGAAATTTTCTCTATTATTTTTTAAAATTATATATTGGTCCTTGTGTAAATGAGAAGACCTATTAAGATATGTATTGTGCATATTTATTGAATCTTCTTTTCTAAAGTTTAACCTAGAAATGCCCATTGTAGCCTAGTAAGGTACCCATGCATAACACATGTTTATGCCTAGTTATGTATGATAGATCGTAAAAAAAGTATGAATGTAGTTTTTTCTATTCTTTTTAGAACTACAAATTTTCCTTGTGTGCGTAAACTTCACCTTTGCCTATATTATTTAATATAATACACTTCATAAGAAAGGTCATGGAATGATATAAGAATAATTTTTTAGATTACAAATTAGTCCTCGGTGCAAAATGTGATTTAATTTTTACTTCTTAAAATTTGAACTAATCTTTCAATATTCTAATGAGCTCGATAGACTGCATAAGAAAACTAGTGGAAGTGGTGATGCAGTGATTTTTAGTCGCTTTTATAGACTTGATTTACATGTGTTTTCTGTGTTTATTAGTCACTTTAGTGGTTAATATTGCATGATTCATATTGCTTTAGTCTATAATCTAATTTTGCATCAAATCTCTCATATTTTATCTTTTTGATTATAAACAATTATTATAATGGGTTTTAGCTTGGCTGATTTGGTTTTGTCTTGCAATTTCTGGAAAAACACATATATACAGCTGTCGATAACATCGACATCCATTGACAGTATCGACATAGTCACAGAGAGACAGCCGCGAGGAGCCAAGAAGTGTCAATACCATCGACTGGGAAGTCGATGGTAGCGAGTTACATTCAGGTTGCCAGCAATCAGCCGGTCGATACTATCGACACAAAAGTCGATACTATCGATGGGCCCAACTTAAGTGACGGAAAAGCGACAAAACCGACGCCTAAAGGTGTCGATACAATCCACCCGCGTCGATGGTATCAAGTCTGCATCAGTCAGGAAGTCAAAGAAGAAAGGAAACCTGCCGATATCACGACGGGTCGATACCATCGACTCGCGTCGATGGTATCGACACCGTCAGATTAGTTTTTGTTTCAGATCGGCCTGAATCCAACGGTGGAGATATTTTGGCGATCTAAGTTGGTGTTTATACCTAATGATAGCGGCCAGGAGCCAACTATTACATCATTAGCCGCTGCACACATCCCAAGGAGAGTTGGAGAGGAGAACGGAGCCTGGAGGCACGCCCCGATCGTTTCGAGAGCTGCAGAAGTCATTTTCCACTGCCGGAAGGCTGTAGATCGCGCACTTTATGTCGAGGAACACTTGGATCTTCTCTGTTCAGGGGTTTACATCACTTCATCCACGTTTTCTTCATGTTTTCCCTTTCTTCCACCATGTCTTGCTTTGAGATGAACATGAGGGGCTAATCCCCTTTGTCTTTAGGACCGGGAGTAGCCTGGGTAATTGTTATATGACATTTTTATCATAGTAATTCATAATTTGTCTCTTAAATCTGTGGTATGATTTCATTTTCTCCATTATATCATTATGCTTGATCATGCTAATGATAATCTAATGCCTTTAATTGCTTTGAAAGAAGAATTAACGGTTGAGAAGAGACGAAATTCACATTAACTCATAAATTCCTTGAACAAGGTGATGTACGGTTAATGGTGGAAACCTAGAGGTTGATTCTAATGCACCTAGTTTAGGGCATAGGTTACTATGATGGTGGAAACGACCTAGATTTAGGTAGTGAATTGTATCACGACAGTGAAAAATTTTGACTACATGCCACAGCCCGGAATGAGAGATGAATTTGATTAGCTATATAGAAATAAATACAACGAGAACCCGCGGTGAAACCGCAATCCTAAAGATTCCCATCTAAATTGATTAAACTCAACATTTAATCAATAGCTTTGCTTTCTTTTATTTTCTTTTTCCTTTTTAATCACATCTCAAAATCTTTTAAACCGGTCTAGCTGATTGCGAACAGTTAGTAGTAGTCTACCGATAGTTCAGTGTCCCTGAGTTTGACTCGGGCCTCACAAAGGCCTATATTACATTGACGCGTGCACTTGCGCTATACGCACGGTAAAAGTGTGTCAAATTTTTGGCGCCGTTGCCGGGGACACGACAATTGTCGACACTACGAGTGCTGCAAGCGGCCACTCTAGGCCACATTTTTTTATTATCATTTTTAAAATTCATTGTTTATCCATCATATCTAGCAATCGTCTAGCACTGTACTGAACCAAATTTATTACTTTGCAGGTACTAGTGCATGGTGAGGATGCGTAGCACAGACTACACACAACCATCACTAGAGGTTCCACTGTTGGGACTAGATGACGAAGAGAACAATATTCACGATCAACTGGAGGATATAGATTCAGAATTTTAAGCAGAAGCCATGGCTGAAGAACAAACAATCTGGGAGAAGATAAAAGCTTCTTCCTCATCAACATCAAAGGGACCAATAAAGAAGCAGGCAGTCAACATTCCAACTTATAAGATTGATCCGACACTGATAAACTTGGTCAAGTCTCAAGCATTTCACGGGCTGAAGAATGAGGACCCAGTTGCACACATCAACACATTTGTGGAAAAATGCAATATGATCAAAATAGATAGGTTTCCACAAAACACACTGTATTTGAAGTTGTTTCCCAGCTCTCTTGCAAGTAATGCACGTGAATGGTTGCATAACTTGGACGATGAGTATGTGGAGTCGTGGGATCATATGGTCGAGGTGTTCTTCGAGAGATTCTTTCTGCCTGAGAAGACTAATGATCTTGTAAGAAAGATCCACAACTTCATCCAGAAAGCTGGGGAGACGTATTCTGAGACTTGGGAATGTTTTCAGATAATGCTGAGGAGGTGCCTACATCATGGGCTGGACAAGGAGAAACATGTCAATAATTTCTATTTTGCTCTTTCTGAGCATGATAGAAGCAACCTGGATTCAGCAGGTTCAGGGTTCTTCTTGAACAACACTGGCATTAGGTGTTGGGAGATTTTGAAGAACATGGCCAAAAAGCAGTCCTGGGGTTATAGGGATGCACCGAATAAGTTAAAGTTGCAGGTGAGTCCAGGGCCATCAAGGAGCTGAATGAAAAATTAGATCTCATAGCCAAGAAGCTTGTGGAGAAAGAGGAGGAATCCGATGAGGAAGCCCAAGTCAAATTTATGCAACAACTGGGCTATAGAAACAATGATTATGCTTGGAGGAAGGATAGGAAATTCTCATGGAAGGATCCAAACAACTTCCTACAAAATCCATATGTAAAGCCACAATCAAAGACAGAGGATAAAAGCACCGAGTTGCTTAGTCAAGTGGTGCAACAAAATCAAGAAATGATGAGTATGTTCGCCAAGCAGTTATAGTCACAGGGCGAGACATTGAATAAATTTGGGTAGACACTGCAAAGTCATGGAGCATAAATGAGGGCACTAGAGACAACGGTGACTCAAATCGCCAATGAAGTGGTGGCCATGAAGCAAGAAAATCAACAAAGATCGGCTGGTAATGCAGAGTCTGTTCAAGCACATCATCAAGTGAAGTATATATCTGTGATTAATGAGGCAGAGCCCCCGGTGGTGGAGACCCATGAAAAAGGCACAATGATTTTTGATACGGAGGCTACACCGAGAGTACCATATCCCCATAGTTAATATGGACTACCTGGCGGATATTTCCCATTTAGAAAATCCCGCCAAGAACCCATCACGGTCATGCCCACACCTAGGCAAGAAGAGCAGGTGAAGGTCATACTTCATGGTGAAGCTACAACCACTGAGAAAGATGAGCAGCCACAAGTCACACCAATTATAAATGATGTGCCAAAGCCTACGCCAGAGGGTGACATTGAAGCAAGCTTAGGGGAGGAGACCCCGAAAAGCCCATATGTGCCACCTCACAAGTGTCTAAAGGAGGTAGTTGTGTCTTTTCCAAATAGTCTGAGGCCGAAGAAAGTGCATATACATTATAGGAAGTTCTTGGAAATATTTAGGAAGCTCCATATTAATATTCCTTTAGTAGAAATGATAGAACATATTCCCGCATATGGGAAATTTATCAAGGATATCATCACCAAGAAAAGGCAGATAAAAGACACAGATGTTTGCCAAGTGAATGAGATGGTGAGCTCAATTATCCATGGGAGTTTACCACAGAAGAGGAAAGATCCAGGAGGTTTCTACATCCCATGTTCCATAGGCGGCCAACATTTTCCACAAGCACAATGTGACTCAGGGGCCAACATTAATCTTATGCCACTATCCACGTTTCAAAAGCTTGGATTGAAGACACTAAAGAAATCTTCCATGACTATTGAGTTGGCGGATGGGTCTATTGTGAAGCCATATGGAGTGTGTGAGGATGTACTTGTCAAAGTCGACAAGTTTATCTTTCCGGTGGATTTCATTGTCATGGACATGCCACAGCTAAAGGGTTGTGAGAT
This sequence comes from Alisma plantago-aquatica, assembly GCA_963693085.1. NCBI lineage: Eukaryota > Viridiplantae > Streptophyta > Magnoliopsida > Alismatales > Alismataceae > Alisma > Alisma plantago-aquatica. Next base: position 257,696,854 of record OY856413.1, read on the forward strand.
GCTACTGGGAAGGCCGTTTCAAGAGACGACAGATGTTATCACAGCTATCAGGAGAGGTACCTTGACATTAGGGATTGTCCAGGATAGATTGGAGTTTAAACTGCAGAGTGATCCCCTAGGAACACTCCCTGAGGCTCCAAGCTGATGAGCTCGATTTTTGTCTAGCCTAAGATGTTAAATAAGGGTTCTTGTTGGGAGGCAACCCAACCATCGGTAGTTTTAAATTGTAGTTTGTACATTTTCTTTCGCATTTACAAGTTAGTTTGGTTAATTTCATTTTTTTAGTGTAAAAATGATACCTTGATCGTTTGTTCAGTGTACAGGGCTGAGGCAGAGTCGATACCATCGACTACGATGTCGATGGTAGCGACATGGGTATAGGTAGGCGACTGTAGAAAATTTTCTAAGTCGATACCATCGCCGGCCTCATTGATGGTATCGACCTACCATCAGTAACGCCGAAGAAAAATCCAGTTTGGGGTCGATAATATCGACTAGGATGTCGATACTTGTGAGATCCCTGAAGATTTATAGACGATTTTGTCTCAGTGAAGTCAATACCATCGAAGGGCCTGTCGATGGTATCGACCCGATTACCATCAGAAAGTGGCGCTCGGGCCTCGTGAGGGCAATTGATACATACAGAGTCGATACCATCGACTCCCGTCGATGGTATTGACGCGACATGTCACCGATCTATGAGAAGAAATCAACAGCGACCGCTAAATCAAGGAAGTCGATCTGTGGGATGGGTCGATACCATCAACATGTGTCGATGGTATCGACACGTCATCAATCCGGGCCCCCACATCAAGCAATCGACAACTGTCAATACTAGCGAAGACCCGGATTGTACTACAGGTGTCGATACCATCGACACCCCGTCGATGGTATCGACAGAACGGAAGCAGTGACAAACTCAGTTATAAAAGGAAGGGTTGATTGTCAATTGTCTTCACACCTTTGGAGTTTCTTCTTTCCACTTGTGCATTGAGCATCGTTGTGTGACCGGAGGCCTTCATCGAGCATCCAAGGATTGGGATATCTTCACTGAGCTCTGCACCGAGAAGAGATCGTCTTCTCCGACCTTCCTCGAGCTCTGTCTCTTATTCCCATTTTTCTCTGTGACGATGGTGCAGACGGAAGGAGTGTCTTCTTCAAGGGTAGTCCCGATGGAGATTCTGACGTTTGTTCCTCCACCACCCAGATCTATTCCTCGTCCGAGGATTTTTCATCCTTCCGCGGAAGTAAGGAAGGTATACGAGGAGTTGGTGAAAAGGAAAATCGAGCCAACCCGCTACGTCGATCAGACCATGGTTCACGACCTTGGGTTCGAGCCCAATCTTGCTTATGTCCTTAAAGGGCAAGCAAGGAATACGGGCAGGAGGCCTGACGAGATGGAGTTCCACGCTGACAGCCCACTCTTTTTCGGTGAGTGGCCAACATATAAAGAGGTCATGGCGGAGTTCATGGCGTCACTGGACATATGCGTCGTGCCGAATGACCTCATCGCCACCGATCGGGAATGGATATAAGGTCGCGTTTCTTTCCGGCTCTACAACAACAATTACAATCTCACCCTCACATAATTCAATTCCATCTACAACTGGAATCATGGAAGAGACCAGCACAGGAGGCCGGACAACTGGACCGATTACGATGACATCTTCGCCCATCTGGTGACCGCGCCTCCAGGCAAGTCTGTCAGCTACCACAACGCAGCCGTTGCTGACTTCGAGCATCCGTTTGTGAGGATTCTGCACCACATGTTGTGCACTACTCTTTTTGCTCAGGGCAATCTCTCACTTAGTAAATTTCAGGAGTCAGACTTGTTCTTTTTGTATATGTTGCTGAAGCGAGAGGAGTGCAATTGAGGCGCGTTTTTATTGACGTGTGTGTTGGCTGTGAAGAGGAGTACATGAAAAGCTCCTATCCACTTTAGAGGGCTCATCACACCGTTGGCTCTCTACCTTGGATTGGACTTTTCCAAACTTGCTCTGCTTTCCAACAGGAACAAGGTCAACCTGCATCATCTACACCGCTCCAATCTCCTTATGCTCCATAATGGTGTGGCTTATGCACATTGCCATGTCAATCACGAATATCAAGAATGTGCACTTCCAGACCCCGTCTTCAACATCGAGGGAGCTCAGCACTTCAGGTGTCCTATCATCACCATCGATGACTCCGACGAAGATGGTGGTACTGCCGACAACAATGATGATGGCGACGAGCATGAAGAGGAAGAGGAGGCTTTCACTCCTCTTCGGCACGAGTGGTACCGCGGAAGCATCCCCGCTTCCACCTGGGTGCATCATCTTCTTCACAGACTCCGCCACCTCAACCCTCTCAACAAGGAGAGGATGCCTATTCGATGCAGGGGATGTACTCAATGCTGTAGGAGATTCAGCAGACCCAGCAGTAGCATACTGCTTCTTTCGCTGGTATTCAGGATACCACGAACCGACTCTTCTTGAATCAGCAGGCCATCTACAAGAATGAGTGCCTCCTCCTCGCCAACCAAGAGAATATTCATGATAGGTTGAATAGGATGGAGATGCAGCAACAAACTTTTTATGACAACTATTGGAGCCAGAACTATTTCGGGGGATATCCTCAACATCTGCCCATGCCCCCGTATGATCTGAATTTTCAGTGGCAGTATCCATCATGGGACCCCACCGCTCCGTAGTACCCGCCACCACCTGACCAATGATCGGTATCAATGTTCCACCTTTTAAGGTTGTTTTTGACTATGAGACCATAGTCGAATTCAAGCTTAGGGGGGTAGATGGAACAACTTCTATCTTTTTCTAGCTTTTACTTTTAGTTTTTAGCAATTATTTGCCTTTTCTGTTGTTTTAGCAATTTTCTTAGTTTTTAGGATCCACACTCTATCTAGTGTATCTGTGGATGTCTAATGTAATGTGTCATCTCTTTGTTGGTCATATGGGAATCAGTGGTCAGTTTGAAAAATTTAATGAATTTACAAGCTTGTTTTGTTCAAACTTGAGCACATAACTTATGAACATAATTGGGTTTGTCAACTCTAAAACATAAGACCACAACTGTAAATGCCTATGAGCCATGAAAAGTGGACGGAATTGGTTGTTTGAGCCTAAACTTACCAAATGGTAATGAGACCTTAATCTGAAATAAGAGAGAGAAACCTCTTAATTATTACACAGGTCAGTAAGGAGGGACATATAATATTTTCCAATGGTTCGGTAAATTAATCTTGTGATCTATCCACCCCATTGTTTTCACACTCCACCATAAGAACTAGAAGCACATTACAGTTTTCATCTTTTGATTGCATAGCATTTTAGTTAGAATTTGCATTAAAAAAATGGAATATAAAAAGATTTTTTTAGATGAATCATGCATGCACACATTCTTGAGTGCATGTCATCATAGTTACATAACTGATCTCATGTAGTTTCATTTTAACATATTTTTGAGCATATAGGACAAGTTGTGCTTTTTTTCTTCTGAAAAATAAGAGAAGCGGGTGACTCGTTCTATACTCTCTAAAATTAAGTTGTAATGCCTCAAGGATAAAAATTATGTGAAAATAAGCCCTAAATGAAAAAATTCTGAAAAATATTGTACATGTTGCATCAGCCAATTTGAGAGAAAGAAGGGCTTGGAAAAAAAGAAGAAAAAAGAAGAAGAAAGAAGGCTGATTTTAGAGGGAGAAAAGAGCTTGTCTCACCTGTATAATAGGAAGAATAAGCACATTATGTAGTTTGTAGATATTCTATCTCGCATGAGATGGGATAGTAGGAACATGAATCATTCCACCCAAAATGTAGGCATTAGGGCATTTTCATTAGCATATGCATCATTTAGGTCATTATTGTTATTTGTGCATGCTAAAACTATTTTGTGCTTCTATTTCTTCCACAACTGCCTATTCCATCCACACATTGCTCGAATTGGTAGGCCACCGTGATTATCTCCTCACTCATTAATATCAGGAGATCTGCTTCCATTTAGATGGTAGGTAGGAAACGAGCAACGTAGATAGAAGATCACAAAGATGCACCAAGCCTGAACTGGAGGATATGATTATGTTAACTACCTTATGTGATAGTGTTCATCAATTTTGAGGTAGATATCTTTTATGGATGATCATTGTCGCCTTGAGGGTAATTATCATTATGTGGTTAGTGAGGGCCAGAATGTGAATGTTTGACGGGGATCTTTTGGCAAAGTTTGTTGTGAAAATCTGTTCTTTAGTTGACCCTCACAATTTTATTCTATAGTTCTGCTGCTCGAGGATGAGCAATGTTCAAGCTTAGGGGAGTTTGATGCGGTGATTTTTATTCGCTTTTATAGACTTGATTTACATGTGTTTTTTGTGTTTATTAGTCACTTTGGTGGTTAATATTGTATGATTCATATTGCTTTAGTCTATAATCTAATTTTGCATCAAATCTCTCATATTTTATCTTTTTGATTATAAACAATTATTATAATGGGTTTTAGCTTGACTGATTTGGTTTTGTCTTGCAATTTCAGAAAAAATGCATATATACAACTGTCGATACCATCGACATCCGTTGATAGTATCGACACAGTCACAAAGAGACAACTGCGAGGAGCCAAGAAGTGTCGATACCATCGACTGGGAAGTCGATGGTAGCGAGTTACATTCACGTTGCCAGTAATCAGCCGGTCGATACTATCGACACAAAAGTCGATACTATCAACGGGCCCAGCTTAAGCGACGGAAAAGTGACAAAAACTAACGCCTAAAGGTGTCGATACCATCGACCCACGTCGATGGTATCGACTCTACATCAGTCAGGAAGTCAAAGAAGAAAGGAAACCTGTCGATATCACGATGGGTCGATACCATCGACTCGCATCAATGATATCGACGCCGTCAGATTAGTTTTTGTTTCAGATCGGCCAAAATCCAATGGTGGAGATATTTTGGCGATCTAAGTTGGTGTTTATACCTAATGACGGCGGCCAGGAGCCAACTATTACGTCATTAGCCGTTGCACACATCCTAAGGAGAGTTGGAGAGGAGAACGGAGCCCGGAGGCACGCCCTGATCGTTCTGAGAGCCGTAAAAGTCGTTTTCCACCGCCAGAAGGATGTAGATCATGCACTTTATGTCGAGGAACACTGGGATCTTCTCTGTTCAGGGGTTTACATCACTTCATCCACGTTTTCTTCATGTTTTCCCTTTCTTCCACCATGTCTTGCTTTGAGATGAACATGCAGGGCTAATCCCCTTTGTCTTTAGGATCGGGAGTAGCCCGGGTAATCGTTGTATGACGTTTTTATCATAGTAATTCATAATTTGTCTCATAAATCTGTGGTATGATTTCGTTTTCTCCATTATATCATTATGCTTGATCACCCTAATGATAATCTAATGCCTTTAATTGCTTTGAAAGAAGAATTAACAGTTGAGAAGAGACGAAATTCACATTAACTCATAAATTCCTTGAACAAGGTGATGTACGATTAATGGTGGAAACCCAAAGGTTGATTTTAATGCACCTAGTTTAGGGTATACGTTACTACGACGGTGGAACCGACCTAGATTTAGGTAGTGAATTGTATCACAACAATGAACAATTCTGACTACAGGCCACTGCCCAGAATGAGAGATGAATTTGATTAGCTATATAGAAATCAATACAATGAGAACCCGCGGTGAAACCGCAATCCTAAAGATTCCCATCTAAATTGATTAAACTCAACATTTAATCGATAGCTTTGCTTTCTTTTATTTTCTTTTTCCTTTTTAATCACTTCTCAAAACCTTTTTAACCGGTCTAGCTGATTGTGAACAATTAGTAGTAGTCTATCGATAGTTCAGTGTCCCTGAGTTCGACTCGGGCCTCACAAAGGCCTATATTACATTGACGCGTGCACTTGCGCTATACGCACGGTAAAAGTGTGTCAAGTGGCTAAATATATTTGTCCATTTTTTAAACTATGAATTGATACATATTTGTGAACTACAATTTATCTTTACTTTTTAGTATTATAAAGTATATAAGGATATCCATGAAAGGATCGAAATAAGAAATATCATATTTTTTAAATTATAACTCAGTCCCTTTGTGTGTAAAATACAATTTTAGTTTTACCCTTTACAATTATAAATAGTGTTGTGAATTGATCTTTTTATGTTCAAGAAAGTTAATTGTACAAAAATAATTTCCTTAAGTTTGTACAATATACATACTTATGGGAGTAAACATTTTCTTATTTTTACTAAATTATAAAGTAGTTATTGTGTCCTAATAAGGCAATGCACGTGACAAACACAAATTTTTAAAAATGTTTGACAGAAATTCGTTGCAAACTTTCAATATATATATCTATTTTCTTAAGTAATAATTGGTCTTTTTCTATTTTTATACATATCCCCTCATATTTGCCATAATTCCAAACCCCCCTTCCCTCACATATTCAAAATCCCAACTAAGCCCCTATTGTTACCACAAATGTAACATCCCTGACCTGGGTTATGTACTAACCCTAGGTGTTTTTCCTAATAAAGTTGATTAGATGTTTGTTCTTATCTTTTTAAATGTAATTAAAACCTTTTGAGGAACTTATATTGCAATATCAGTCCTTTTTGAATAACGTTGAAACTTTGTTTTGTTAATTTTGGACTAAAGTGCAAATTACCCAAGTAGAGGGGTTAACTTGCAAATTGAACATGTTAAGATGTTCCTCTAATGTTGAGACATCATAAGAATGAATATGATGTAGTGGTATGGTTTCCACAAGCTTGGGCATCAAGATAAAGCATGTAGAGCAATCCTTGTGCATTAAAACCTAGTTTTGGTGTAATATGCAAATTACCCAAAACCTAGGGTTCAATATGCAAAATACCACCTCTAGAGGGTCTCTCATGTTTCCTGGAATCAAGTGGAGTAAATAAAATGAGAGGGGCGCCTCATTTGAATTATTATGGAGGAGAGAGAATCTTGACATTAAAATAATCAAGAATTAAGCACAAATGGCTCTTTAATATAACTTAATGTAAAAAGAAAGGAATTAATTGAGGAGCCCTTCAACTAAAAGTTGAAGGTTGTGTTTGCAATAGTTTGGAAGATCTTGTGCTATTTTTGAGCACAAAAAGATCTTGATTGTGTAGAAGCCATTCACATTATTATAATATAAAGCAATATCCAATAAAAGGATGGATATTAATATACAACTCTTTAAGGTGTTTAGTTCCTTTGCCAATATTTCTTGGATAATGGAGAGGTTTTTCATGTTTTTTAAGATGGCTTCGTGGACAAGAAGTGGAGGAGGACTTGGTGGAAATAATTGGGAAATAAAAGGAATTAATCCTCTTTTTCTATTTTCCTTGAAAACCCATATACATATTCGTTATGTATATCTTTTCCAACAACACCCAAGGCTCGTTTCCTTAGTTTCTTTCTTTTCTCATCACTTGCTTTGGCCGACCAAGGAAGATCTCTGGAGCAGAGGAAGGATGACCCAACATGTTGGTAAGTTTGGATCATCATCTACCTCAGATCCATGGTGGAAACCCTAAAACAAGGCTTGATTCATGGTTTTCTTCACTTGGTTTCCATTTCTAGCAAGTTTGTTCATCCAAAAGTTGAAGGGCGAACCTTGGACAACTGCTGGAGCTCAATCCACCATTATAGCCATGGATCTTGGAGCTTGATATCAGTTCTAGAGGTGGGTTTTATAACTCTAACCCTTAAGCATTAGTATTGCACTCTTTTCTATAAGAATCGTTGGTTACTTTTCTTCCTTTGATACTCTTGTGAGTTCTTGATATAATATCCGTGAAGAACAACACCTGTTCTTGGTTGAACAGAGGAAGACGAAGATGACATCATTATAGATAAATATCCAAAAAAGTACTTTACCAAACGGTTTGCTTTTGTTGCTCAAACGGTTTCCCAAACGGTTTGGGAGCAAACGGTTTCAAACCGTTTGAATGCAAACAGTTTCACTAAACCGCATATAAGCAAACGGTCCAAGACCGTTTGGTGGTGTTGACCAAGCATTGACCATTTGGAGACCTATTGAAAATAATGTAGGTTAATAAACTATCAATAATTGTTGATTAATCCAATGATTCACCAATTGAAGGTTTAACAATCACCAAAACCCTAATTGGATTAGGTGCTGATTTGATAATTGAATAAGTTTGAAACTTGGGTTGAGTGACCCAAACGGTTTCAAAACCATTTGGGGATCACCCAAACGGTCTCAAGACCATTTGGTGATCACCCAAGACCGTTTGGAGGTCTAGGGTTAACTATAGTTAAGTGTTTGAAGATCAGAAGGTACTAAGTTGAAGAGCAACTAATTGTTGACTTAGTGGTCAATCTAATGAGCCAAACCCTAATTGGTTGACTTGGTTTTTGATGTTGACTTGGGAAAACAGTCTCAAGACCGTTTGGATGTCATCCAAATGACCTCAAGACTGTTTGGGGTCAGGTCATGTCTAACTTGGGTGATGGTTCAATGGTTTCAAATCAATTAGACTCACATTGATTAATGTTGAAGGGTCATCGATTCCAAATCCTAATCCAATTGATTCAAGCCCTATTTGATGACCAATTGAGGGTCAAATCAGTTGAAGGTCGACCTAATTAACTCATTTGAAGTATGATGATAAGTCCAATTGATGATAGGTTACATGCATTCAATGGTTGAAGGAACCAACATTGGAAACCCTAATTCAATTGAAGTGGTTGATACCCTTTTTCGTCCTTGCGGTTTTGAGGGGGGTTTGGACCAAACGATCGCAAGACCATTTGCGTCCAAACGATCCCAAACTGTTTGGGTTCATGCGTTTTCAAAAGTCTACTTTAGCAAACGGTTTTGGGGGTCTACTTTAGCAAACAGTTTTGGGGGTCTACTTTAGTAAACAATTTCATGTGACCAACTTTACTAAATGGTCTCAAGTGTGCAACTTTAGTAAACGGTTTCAAGGGTTGCTTTTGCAAATGGTCTCAAGTGTACAACTTTAGTAAACGGTTTCAAAGGTAACTTTAGTAAACGGTTTCAAAGGTAACTTTAGCAAACAGTTTCATTGGTTGACTAAGACCATTTGAGGTCTGATTTGGTCAAGACCATTTGAGGTCTATATGGCCAAGACTGTTTGGTGGATAATTAACCAAAACCACATGGGTAGTTAAAGTGGTTAAAGGACAAGGTAATTAGTTAATTAATACATGACGTAATCAAAGATGATTATAATAAAGATACCCTTAATGGGATAGGATGATTGGTACCCTTTGAATGAGTAAGCCTTAATGATCATGGTGATAATGACTTAACCCATGATGTCAATTCTCTTTCATGTTGGGCTGACTTAGTTTAATCAAAGCTAATGCAAGTATCATCCTATAAATGATGAGAGAGAAAGGACTTCCTACATAAATGTTAATTATGTAATGGACTTTTATTATGAATAGATGTCTAATTAGGGTATGATCCATGATGGTGAGATCATGAAACCCTAATTATGATGGTTAAATGAATTGTAACCCTAATTGAGGGTATTATTGGAAGTAATCCTAATACATGATGATGGTATGATCTTAATTCATAGGGATGACATGATAAACCTTAATTCAAGGTACTTTGACGATCACTCCTACTTGGGGTGAATAGTAAACCCTAATTGTGGTTTATTGAACATAAACCCTAAAACCAAGGAGATGTAATATGAATAGTAAAACCCTAATTATAGGATGTTGAATATGAACCCTAATCTAGGGTGATGTGATGTGAATAGTAAACCCTAATTTCAAAATAAGGTGAATGAAAGTGTAAAGCCCTAATTCTGGGATATACCTTATAGCATGAAGCTCTAAGGTTGAATAATGAGATGGTGAGTAATTAATCCTATTGAGCTAAGGGAATGATTAACCCTAATTGAATTGATAAGGGAAACCCTAATCCTGGTAAGGGCATAGGGGTACAACCCTTGAATAGTGATGTTATTATCATTTTGCATTATGTTGATATGAAATAGATGTATCTGTTATCATATGTACTAATCATGTAGGTTTTATGAGATATTGAATATAGCCAGGTATGAGCTATGAAGCCCTACTTATTAAGAGTAATTGATGAGCTTTGTAAGCATTGCTATGCTATGTTGCCTAGTAAAAGGTAACAACAAAGATTGATAGGCTGTAAGAGCCATGTGAAATACCTGCATTGCAACTATCATGTTTACACTATTATATGACTTGATGGCACTATGTTACCTGTTAGGGTGGTAACAAGTATATTGATGATCTGAGGGTTTGAACACCCATATTCTTGAATCATAATGATGAGATAATAAGTGATTGAGTTCCTAATGCTATTAAAACTATGAAATGAACTTGATAGAAATGGTACTCATTCTTTATAGTAATGGTTATAAAGGTTTATGTTTGAATACATACCTATTGCTAAAAGAATGCTGTAATGTACTTAAATAATCAAGTGAAATGATATCATGTAGAACCCTAACCATAGATCCATCATCGTCAGTAGTTGGGTGATGGTGAAACAGGTTTTCCCAAGGGAACTCCTGGAGAGCATACTTTTGAGTATGTGGGGGGTTATAGACGCGAATATCCTTACGTCCTAATGGAGGAATTGATGTGAGATAAACATCAAATCTCTCAATCCTTTATTATATGTATATGTCGAGATGATGTATCACTAATCTCCTGATGATAATGTTAATGCCGCATCGATGTGAGATAAACAAGAAATCCCTCGATTGCGAAGAGATTACAACATGCCACTGTAACTTTAATAGCGAAGTTTCCAGAATACCCTGGAATGCTATTTTGGCAGAGACACGAGATGTCCTGCATGTTGTTCCTCACACTGACTGAGGAATATGAGGTCATAGAAATTTGGCTCTTCTGATGACCTATGTATGGTACTGATTTCGATTTCACAATGGTGAGTTGGAGTATGAGTGGTATACCTCATCTCCTCAGGGCATAAGTATGTTTGTAAAATGTAATCAGCCGGGTAGCATATTTGCTTAAGTTGAATTACGAGAAACAATGATTGATGATACATTGTATATTGTGTCCTAGTTAGATAAATGATATACATGTTCTTCATATTCCTTTTTGAATAAATGACTTGCTACTTAATCAAGTTATAATTGAAATGATTGCATAGAGAATACTGCACTACTTTGCCTAATTAATGATTTACCTGCTATTGAATATCTATAATTCTACTGCTCAGTGTTATTCTATTATGTGCAATAACAATGCTTCTGGCGGAGAGTTATAACTCTTGCTGGGACAATTTTCAATTGTCTCACCCCCGTGTGATTCAACCTTTTAGGTAGATGCCGAGGAAGGAGAAACCCATCAGTGGGTGAGCATCAACAACAGTCACAACAGCAGCAGCAACAACAAGGACAACAATGATCTTCAGGTGGAGACACTGTCTGTCAAGTCTTGTTTATAGAGAGTCCTATGTGTCGTCTCTGTACTCTCAGTTCCTAGGAGTCAGTAGATGGTTTGACATAGATCTGAGATTTTTGGCTTGATTCCTTGAGATTTTTGTATACTGCTCATGTACAGTTTAACAGGGTAGCTAATGTCTATGACTCTCGAGATGAGATGATACAGAGATGTTCTGGTGTATCAGAATGTAAATAAATTACTTTGGTTCTTTATGAAAGAGTTCTATATTTTGTGAATCCCAGTGCAAAAAGTTTTAAATTTTTAGTGATTTTCAGTAATTCCGCTTTTATTAATTCGCTTCCGCATTAGTTAATCTCGTTTTCCCGAGACAGACGTCTCAATTTAGTGGTATCAGAGCTCTAGGTTTGCTGAGTCTACAGAGACATAGGACTAGGGTTGTTAAGTCTGTTCTAGTGTCTTTTAGTATATCTAATAGTATCTTCTGCTCATATAGGAGGAGAAGAGAAAACTAAAGATGTCTGGATCATACGAGGAACATTTTACAGAAAGTAGTGTCATTGCACCCAGAGGAGGTGCAAGAAACCAAGAAAGGGAGGAACCTGTGCCTAAACCACCCTAGTTCAATCCAGCTGACATGGGGAACCCAACCTTCCAAGCCATGTTTGGGCAGTTCATGACTTCCATGACACACATGACTGATAGGATGCCTATACCTATACCTAGGGAACCTAGCCATCCAGAAAGACAAGGAGTCAGCAAGACGTTTGAACGACTTTGCCGAGTTGGAGCCACAAAATATGCTGGAACAGCTGACCCAGCAGATGCTGACTTGTGGTTAACTGAACTAGAGAAGGCCTTTAGAATCCTGAACATCCCAGAAGTTGAGAAGGTTAGACATGCTGTGTATCTTCTCAAGGGGAGTGCTGGTCACTGGTGGACCATTGAGGAGGGGAAAAGGCCAGGTGTGGAGATTGAATGGGAAGTGTTTCGACGAGAATTTGTTAACAAATACTTTCCTAAGACGTTCTTGGATGAGAAAATCTCTCAGTTCGAGAGGTTAAGGTAGGGACCAATGAACATTAGCGAGTACGAGGCTAAGTTCATGGAGCTTTTGCGATTCTATCCGCACATGGCAACTACAGATGTAGAAATGATTAGGCGTTTTGAGAAAGGATTAAACGCTGAGTTGACCACTCTTGTGTCTGCTCTGGAGAACAAGGAAATATTTGCTACCTTTGTGGAGTCGGTCAGGAGGATAGAGAGGTCTGTGTTAGAGAAGAGACAGACCAAGAACAAGAAGATGTATCCCCAGTTCCAAGGATTCTCATCCAAAGACTTCAAGAAACCAAGGTTTTCCGTGCCTACACCACCACCTAGATTTAGTACCCAGACGCAGTGGATGTGAAATAGGGGTAGAGGACGAAGTTTACCACTAGAAAGAGCTCGCATCTCAGCATGTGTGTCGGTCACAGGATCATCCAGACCACAACAAGGGATCATAAGTTGTTACATATGTGGAAAAGTGGGACATCTGATGAAGGATTGTAGATCCAGAGAGGCAAGTGTGACCCAACCCCAGAGGCAGAGTCAGCAAGGATCTCAGAGGCAAAAGTTTCCAGGTAATGCTAGAGGACGTGGACAAGCGTCCCAAGCTGGATCATCAACACCCAATCATCGAGCATCAAATCAACCACAGGCGACGACGAGATTCTATGCGATGAATCCACTTGATGCAGTGATCAACCCTCGGGTTGTGACAGGTCAGATGGAGTTGTTTTATTCTGACATGTCTACTTCTTGCGTCGTATCTATTTTAATTGATCCATGTGATACACATTCCTTTATCACTCGAAGAGTGATTCTTGACTGTAACATGGCTACAAGTCATAGAGCAGATAGTTTGTTGTTAGAAACCCCTTTGATGGGATCTGCTATTTTGCGGGAGGTGTGTTCTCCCTACATTCTTTTCTTTTCTGAACATCACATTCAAGTGGATCTTATACCACTTGAGATGCACGGATTTGATGTAATCTTGGGGATGGATACCTTGGAAAGGTATAAGGTTGTCTTGGATTGTGAGACCAAGCAAGCTGTGTTCACTGATGATAGTGACACATGGATCTTTCAAGAAGATAGAAAGATCCTACCAACCTGTCTTGTGTCAGCTATGGTTGCTGAGAAGCTGATGAGTTAAGGATGTTATGCATTCTTGGCCCATGTGGTAGATACCACCATGGAGAGTTCTAATCATGTTGAAGTTCCGATAGTCAGAGAATTTGTAGATGTATTTACTGAAGAACTTCCAGGTGTACCTCCACCCCGAGAGATTGATTTTGAGATTAATCTAATCCTGGGCACGCAGCCAATAGCACAAACACCATATATGATGGCACCTGCTGAGATGGCAGAGCTCAAGAGACAGCTGTAAGAGTTTCTTGAGAAGGGTTTCATCTAACCGAGTACTTCACCCTAGGGTGCTCCGGTCCTTTTTGTTAAAAAGAAGTATGGGTCAATGTGGTTATGCATGGACTACAGACAATTAAATAAAGTAACAATAAAGAATAAGTATCCTTTGTCGAGGATTGATGATCTCTTTGATCAGTTGCGTGGTGCAACTCTCTTCTCAAAGATAGGTTTGAGGTCGGGATACCATCAGCTGCGTATTAAGGAAGGTGACATAACTAAGTCTGCCTTTAGGACAAGGTATGGTCACTATGAGTTCATAGTTATGTCGTTTGGACTAACTAATGCGCCAGCTGCATTTATAGAACTCATGAATAAAATCTTTCGACCTTTTCTTGATCAGTGTATAGTTGTCTTCATAGATGACATCCTGATCTATAGTAGAGATGCTCAGTAGCATGAACAACATCTTCGACAGGCTCTAACTTTGCTAAGAGAGCATAAGTTATATGCTAAGTTTAGCAAGTGTGAGTTCTGGTTACCAAAAGTTTCTTTTCTTGGACACGTGATATCTGCCTCAGGTATTTGTGTTGACCCTAAAAAGGTAGAATTTTTCATGCAATGGGAGCAGCCGAAGACTCCGAAAGAGATTCACAGTTTCTTAGGGTTGGCAAGCTATTACGGGAGGTTCATTAAGAACTTCAGTTCTATAGCTTTACCCTTGACTAAGTTGACCAGGAAAGATGTTCCTTTTACCTGGAGTGACAAGTGTCAACAATCTTTCCAGTTGTTGAAGGAGAGGTTGACTAGTGCACCAGTGCTGGTATTATCTGAGTAAGGGAAAGGATATATAGTTTTCTGTGATGCCTCTAAGAATGGACTAGGATGTGTGTTAATGCAGGATAAACAAGTGATTTCTTTTGCTTCCCGACAGCTTAAGAAACACGAGGAGAATTATCCGACGCATGATTTAGAACTAGCTGCTATAGTCCATGCCCTGAAGATCTGGAGACATTATCTCTATGGAGAAACATTCCAAATTTTCACAGACCATAAGAACCTAAAGTATATCTTCTCTCAGCATGAGCTTAACATGAGGCATTGCCGCTGGATGGAGTTAATCAAGGACTACGATTGTATAATTGATTACCATCCTGGAAAGGCCAATGTAGTTGCTGATGCTTTGAGTAGGAAATTAGCAACACTAGCCTTAGATAGAGCATAGCTGAATTCCTTGGTGTGCTCTAGGAGGGATATGCTAATCTCTTTGAGGAAAGGCAATGTACAACTTAAGGTATCATTGTTATCTGGTTTGTTAGCTGAGATGCACATAAAACCTACTCTGAGACAGCAGATTAAGGAAGCACAACAAGCTGATGCTGTAGTTCAACAAATTAGATCAGAGTATGGTAGTGAGAAACGAGAAGGTTTCTATGATTCAGATGATCAGGTTGCCTGTTATCATGGTAGAATGATAGTGCCTGATGTGGATAACTTAAGGAAGTTATTCCTGGAAGAAGCTCATTCTTCAATGTATGCTATGCATCCAGGAAGCACCAAGATGTACATAACTTGAAAGATATGTATTGGTGGCCTAGTTTGAAGAAGGATGTTGTGGAGTTTGTTATGCGGTGTCCTGTGTGTCAACAAGTTAAAGAGGAATACCAGAAACCTGCAAGAATAATGCAACCTTTACCCATACCACAGTGGAAGTGGGATCACGTAACCATGGATTTTGTGGTTGGTTTACCCAGAACAACCAAAGGCCATGATTCCATTTGGGTAATAGTTGATAGGTTGACAAAGACAACACATTCCTTACCTGTCAAAACAACCTATTATGCATAAAGACTGGCACAGTTGTATATAGGTGAGATAGTACGGCTACATGGGGTCCCAGTTACCATTGTTTCTGACAGAGGTCCCCAGTTTACGAGTCATTTTTGGGAGTGACTTCATAAAGCCTTAGGCACATAGTTAAGGTTTAGTACATTCTTTCATCCTCAGACTGATGGACAGTCAGAAAGGACTATACAAACTTTGGAAGACTTTCTCAGGGCATGTGTTCTTCAGTTTACAGGAAGTTGGGATCTGCATCTAAGTTTGATAGAGTTTGCCTACAACAATAGCTATCAACACAACATTGACATGGCACCTTATGAAGCTTTGTATGGTAGACGTTGTAGATCTCCCCTATGTTGGTATGAAACTGGTGAATATCAACTTTTGGGTCCTGATCTTGTGCAGCAGACCACCGAGAAGATTAAAATAATTCAACAACAGTTAAAGACTACACAGGATAGGTAGAAATCTTATGCTGATAAGAATCGTAGACCTTTAGAATTCTAGGTTGGAGACAGGGTGTACCTCAAGGTCTCACCTTGGAAGGGAGTTCTTAGATTTGGAAGGAAAGGAAAGTTAGCTCCTAGATTTATGGGGCCTTATCCAATCATTGAACGGATTGGAAAGGTAGCTTATAAGATGGAGTTACCACCTGAGTTGCAAAAGTTGCACCCAGTGTTCCACATTTCCATGCTAAGGAAATGTCATATTGACATAGAATCAGTTCTACAGCCTATGGAAGTAGAATTGAATGATGATATATCCTATATAGAAGGACCTATGTTGGTTCTTGATAGAAGAATCAAGAAGCTGAAGAAGAAAGACATTAGTCTTGTAAAAGTCCTATGGAATCACCGTGGCGTTGAAGAAGCTACATGGGAACTAGAGGAAGAAATGAGAAGGAAATACCCTACTCTTTTCTCTTAATATGTTTTGTTGATGATTTCGGGGACGAAATCCTTATAAGGGGTGGATAATTTGTAACATCCCTGACCTGGGTTATGTACTAACCCTAGGTGTTTTGCCTAATAAAGTTGATTAGATGTTTGTTCTTATTTTTTGAAATGTAATTAAAATCTTTTGAGGAACTTATATTGCAATATCAGTCCTTTTTGAATAATGTTGAAACTTTGTTTTGTTAATTTTGGACTAAAGTGCAAATTACCCAAGTAGAGGGGTTAACTTGAAAATTGCACATGTTAAGATGTTCCTCTAATGTTGAGACATCATAAGAATGAATATGATGTAGTGGTATGGTTTCCACAAGCTTGGGCATCAAGATAAAGCATGTAGAGCAATCCTTGTGCATTAAAACCTAGTTTTGGTGTAATATGCAAATTACCCAAAACCTAGGGTTCCATATGCAAAATACCACCTATAGAGGGTCTCTCATGTTTCCTGGAATCAAGTGGAGTAAAGAAAATGAGAGGGGCGCCTCATTTGAATTATCATGGAGGAGAAAGAATCTTTACATTAAAATAATCAAGAATTAAGCACAAATGGCACTTTAATATAACTTAATGAAAAAAGAAAGGAATTAATTAAGGAGCCCTTCAACTAAAAGTTTAAGGATGTGTTTGCAATAGTTTGGACGAGCTTGTTCCATGTTTGAGCACAAAAAGATCTTGGTTGAGTAGAAGCCATTCACATTAATATAATATAAAGCAATATCCAATAGAAGGATGGATATTAATATACAACTCTTTAAGGTGTTTAGTTCCTTTTCCAATATTTCTTGGATAATGGAGAGGTTTTTCATGATTTTGAAGATGGCTTCATGTCCAAGAAGTGGAGGAGGAATTGGTGAAAATAATTGGGAAATAAAAGGAATTAATCCTCTTTTTCTATTTTCCTTGAAAACCCATATACATATTCCTTATGTATATCTTTTCCAACAACACCCAAGGCTCATTTTCTTAGTTGTTTTCTTTTCTCATCACTTGCTTTGGCTGACCAAGGAAGAGATCTAGAGCAGAGGAAGGACGACCCAACCTGTTGGTAAGTTTGGATCATCATCTACCTCAGATCCATGGTGGAAACCCTAAAACAAGGCTTGATTAATGGTTTTCTTCACTTGGTTTCCATTTCTAGCAAGTTTGTTCATCCAAAAGTTGAAGGACGAACCTTGGACAACTGCTGGAGCTCAATCCACCATTAAATCCATGGATCTTGGAGCTTGATATCAGTTCTAGAGGCGGGTTTTATAACTCTAACCCTTAAGCATTAATATTGCACTCTTTTCTATAAGAATCATTGGTTACTTTTCTTCCTTTGATACTCTTGTGAGTTCTTGATATAATTTCCGTGAAGAACAACACCTGTTCTTGGTTGAACAGAGGAAGACAAAGATGACATAATTCTAGATAAATATCCAAAAAAGTACTTTACCAAACGGTTTGCTTTTGTTGCTCAAACGGTTTCCCAAACCGTTTGGGAGCAAACGGTTTCAAACCATTTGAATGCAAACAGTTTCACTAAACCGCATAGAAGCAAACGGTCCAAGACCCTTTGGTGGTTTTGACCAAGCGTTGACCATTTGGATACCTATTGAAAATAATGTAGGTTAATAACCTATCAATAATTGTTGATTAATCCAATCGATTCACCAATTGAAGGTCTAACAATCACCAAAACCCTAATTGGATTAGGTGCTGATTTGATAATTGAATAAGTTTGAAACTTGGGTTGAGTGACCCAAATAGTTTCAAAACCATTTAGAGATCACCCAAATGGTCTCAAGACCGTTTGGTGATCACCCAAGACCATTTGGAGGTCTAGGGTTAACTATGGTTAAGTGTTTGAAGATCCGAAGGTACTAAGTTGAAGAGCAACTAATTGTTGACTTAGTGGTCAATCTAATGAGCCAAACCCTGATTGGTTGACTTGGTTTTTGATGTTGACTTGGGCAAATGGTCTCAAGACCGTTTGGAGGTCATCTAAATGACCTCAAGACCGTTTGGGGTCAGGTCATGTCCAACTTGGGTGATGGTTCAATGGTTTCAAATCAATTAGACTCACATTGATTAATGTTGAAGGGTCATCGATTCCAAACCCTAATCCAATTGATTCAAGCCCTATTTGATGACCAATTGAGGTTCAATTGAGGGTCAAATTAGTTGATGGTTGACCTAATTAACTCATTTGAAGTATGATGATAAGTCCAATTGATGATTGGTTACATGTATTCAATGGTTGAAGGAACCAACATTGGAAACACTAATTCAATTGAAGTGGTTGAGACCCTTTTTGGTCCTTGCGGTTTTGAGGGGGGTTTGGTCCAAATGGTCTCAAGACCGTTTGAGTCCAACCGATCTCAAGACCATTTGGGACCAAACGGTCTCAAGACCATTTGGGACCAAACGATCCCAAACCGTTTGGGTTCATGCGATTTCAAAAGTCTACTTTAGCAAACAGTTTTGGGGGTCTACTTTAGCAAACGATTTTGGGGGTCTACTTTAGTAAACAGTTTCATGTGACCAACTTTACTAAAAGGTCTCAAGTGTGCAACTTTAGTAAACGGTTTCAAGGGTTGCTTTTGCAAACAGTCTCAAGTGTACAACTTTAGTAAACGGTTTCAAAGATAACTTTAGTAAACGGTTTCAAAGGTAACTTTAGCAAAAAGTTTCATTGGTTGACTAAGACCGTTTGAAGTCTGATTTGGTCAAGACCGTTTGAGGTCTATATGGCCAAGACCGTTTGGTGGATAATTAACCAAAACCGCATGGGTACTTAAAGTGGTTAAAGGATAAAGTAATTAGTTAATTAATACATGATGTAATCAAAGATGATTATAATAAAGATACCCTTAATGGGATAGGATGATTGCTACCCTTTGAATGAGTAAGCCTTAATGATCATGGTGATAATGACTTAACCCATGATGTCAATTCTCTTTCATGTTGGGCTGACTTAGCTTAATCAAAGCTGATGCAAGTATCATCCTATAAAGGATGAGAGAGAAAGGACTTCCTACATAAATGTTAATTATGTAATGGACTCTTATTATGAAGAGATGTCTAATTAGGGTATGATCCATGATGGTGAGATCATGAAACCCTAATTATTATGGTTAAATGAATTGTAACCCTAATTGAGGGTATTATTGGAAGTAATCCTAATACATGATGATGGTATGATCTTAATTCATAGGGATGACATGATAAACCTTAATTCAAGGTACTTTGATGATCACTCCTACTTGGTGTGAATAGTAAAGCCTAATTGTGGTTTATTGAACATAAACCCTAAAACCAAGGAGATGTAATATGAATAGTAAAACCCTAATTATGGGATGTTGAATATGAATCCTAATCTAGGGTGATGTGATGTGAATAGTAAACACCAATTTCAAAATAAGGTGAATGAAAGTGTAAAACCCTAATTCTGGGATATACCTTATAGAATTAAGCTCTAAGGTTGAATAATGAAATGGTGAGTAATTAATCCTATTGAGTTAAGGGAATGATTAACCCTAATTGAATTGATAAGGGAAACCCTAACCCTGGTAAGGGCATAGGGGTACAACCCTTGAATAGTGATGTTATTATCATTTTGCATTATGTTGATATGAAATAGATGTATCGTTTATCATCTGTACTAATCATGCGGGTTTTATGAGATATTGAATATAGCTAGGTATGAGCTATTAAGCCCTGCTTATTAAGAGTAATTGATGAGATTTGTAAGCAATGATATGCTATGTTGCCTCATAAAAGGTAACAACAAAGATTGATAGGCTGTAAGAGCCATGTGAAATACCTGCATTGCAACTATCATGTTTACACTATTATATGACTTGATGGCACTATGTTACCTATTAGGGTGGTAACAAGTATATTGATGATCTGTGGGTTTGAACACCCATATTCTTGAATCATAATGATGAGATAATAAGGGATTGAGTTCCCAATGCTAGCTATTAAAACTTTGAAATGAACTTGATAGAAATGGTACTCATTCTTTATAGTAATGGTTATAAAGGTTTATGTTTGAATACATGCCTGTTGCTAAAAGAATGCTGTAATGTACTTAAATAATCAAGTGAAATGATATCATGTAGAGCCCTGACCATAGATCCATCATCGTCAGTAGTTGGGTGATGGTGAAAGAGGTTTTCCTAAGGGAACTCCTGGAGAGCATACTTTTGAGTATGTGGGGGTTATGGACGCGAATATCCTTACGTCCTAATGGAGGGATTGATGTGAGATAAACATCAAATCTCTCAATCCTTCATTATATGTATATGCCGGGATGATGTATCACTAATCTCCCGATGATAATGTTAATGCCACATCGATGTGAGATAAACAAGAAATCCCTCGATTGCGAAGAGAGTACAACATGCCACTGTAACTCTAATAGCAAAGTTGCTAGAATACCCTAGAAAGTTATTTTGGCAGAGACACAAGATGTCCTGCATGTTGTTCCTCACACTGACTGAGGAAGACGAGGTCATAGAAATCCGGCTCTTCTGATGACTTATGTATGGTACCGATTTCGATTTCACAATGGTCGGTTGGAGTATGAGCGGTATACCTCATCTCCTCAGGGCATAAGTATGTTTGTAAAATGTAATCAGCCGTGTAGCATATTTTCTTAGGTTGAACTACGAGAAGCAATGATTGATAATACATTGTATATTATGTCCTAGTTAGATAGATGATATACATGTTCTTCATATTCCTTGTTGAATAAATGACTTGTTGCTTAATCAAGTTATAATTGAAATGATTGCATAGAGAATACTGCACTACTTAGCCTAATTAATGATTTACCTACTGTTGAATATCTATAATTCTACTGCTTAGTGTTATTCTATTATCTGCAATAACAATGCTTCTGGTGGAGAGTTATAATCTCGCTGGGACAATTTTTAATTGTCTCACCCCCGTGGGATTCAAATTTTTAGGTAGACGCCGAGGAAGGAGAAACCAATCAGTGGGTGAGCAGCAACAACAGTCACAACAACAACAACAAGGACAACAGTGATCTTTAGGTGGAGACACTGTCTGTCAAGTCTTGTTTATAGAGAGTCCTATGTGTTGTCTCTGTACTCTCAGGTCCTAGGAGTCAGTCGATGGTTTGACATAGATCTGAAATTTTTGGCTTGATGCCTCAAGATTTTTGTATATTGCTCATGTACAGTTTAACAGGGCAACTAGTGTCTGTGACTCTCGAGATGAGATGATACAGAGATGTACTGGTGTATCAGAATGTAAATAAATTACTTTGTTTCTTTATGAAAGAGTTCTACAGTTTGTGAATCCCAGTGCAAAATGTTTTAAATTTTTAGTGATTTTCAGTAATTCCACTGTTATTAATTCGCTTCCGCATTAGTTAATCTCGTTTTCCCAAGACGGACGTCTCAACAAAGTTCCAAATAACCCCTTGTTGTCTGGAAGAGTTAACGGAAGCTAACGACGAAATTTTCATTTATTGCTTTCTACTTTAATGATTTTCAGGTAATAATGTATTAACCGTATACATGTTTGTATAATTACAAAATGACACTTAACTATACATGTTTGTATAATTACAGAAATGATAACTATAAATATACCTTATAAAAACACATGCCATTATGAAATTTGATCTCGTTTTAAGTAGAAGAAAATATTTATTTGCTGGGCCATATTTAGTTGGGTCCCTATTAATTATGACTGCATCATTTATATTATTTATCTATAATTGAATTAATTATATTTTCAAATGTGTAATATTATAGTCTAAAGTATATTTTGTGTGTGTTGAGGAAACTATCTTAACAAAATAATTAACGTTAAATGCAGTTGCGGGCTAGTTCTATTATAATTTTTTTTTCTACTATAAACCAATTTCTCAATAACAACCTAAAAGTGATAAAAAAATAAAAATATCATTAAATTGATTTCTTTTACTTTTTATAAAAATTATCTGTAAAACACATAGTGTAAAAGTGAGTACAAAGTAATGTCGTGTATCTTTTTACTTTATTATTCTTGCATTACATGTAGAGGGGCACTTGAACTTCAACCATCACTGATCATTGACCCTACAAAAACATTCTATTAGATTCAGGCATGAGTTATCATATATGTTATGTTTTAATGAAAAGATACTTTAATAGTTTATATAAAACTTATTCAGGTTTCACATATATTAAATTGTCAATTATATGAAAGGTCTAATTTGTGGTATCCTTATTTTCTATTGATAATTATTTTCCATTACTTGCTATAAGATATATAATTTTGTAATATTCATCTACCTATAATAAAATCATTGGTTTCTCTCACTGCCTTGATATATCTTTACTAAGTTTCCTAATTGTAGTTATTCAATAGTTATTTTAATTTTCTAGAATTCAAGTTTGTAAAATGTTTGAAATTGAAGTTGTTATTTTATCCTAGTCCAATATATATACAAGATGTAATCTATTATTTATTGAATCTTTATGAAATTGTTGTATAATAATCCAATAATAAACTACACAACAACTTTTATGAAACTTATTTAGCTTGCCACATGCAATGCTCAATCTTTAGGAATTGTTCATTTCAACAAACTATATAATCAAATATTCATCATTATTTTATTGAAAGACAAATAATTGATGAATTACTAAAAAATAGACGTAGTCTAAATCTGGGGTATGTGTTTTGCATATAAAAGAATGGTTCTTCCAATATTCTTTAAATTTTCATAAAAATCATACCTCTTAATTTTGTTACATTTCTATAAGTATACACATTGTCAATTACAAACTTGAATCTATCAACAAAACCATCTAGCCATTTCTGGCATGAACAATGGTAATCATTTTGTGACTTCATTTCTCTTTGAAATTACTTTTAGAACTTCTTTGTCGTTACCGTGGGTGGGTGGGGGTCGGTTTTCTGCCATTTGAAAAACTCGTTGTTGAAACAAATAGTGAAGTATCTAGCATCCAACATGCGATATACATTAATTATTCAAAGTTAATTATATATTTAATATCAAGTAATAATTTGTCTTTAATTGTGTTATTGTTCTTATATATTTTGAAGTTGTAGTTAGATTATAAAAAGATCTCTCAATAATCTAACATGTGTGACATGTTCAATTTGTAATCATTGAGTTCACTATGTTTACCAGTTGTTTATCCAGTGGCCGCTGCTTAGTATTATGGGTAATAGTAATTTAACAATCGAGATGAATCTGTATGTTAATTGCTAAGTCAACTATAAGTAATACATATTTCAAGTGAAGATTCATATGATGAATACAAGTCTCAAGTCTTATTTCAATTTGTAAAATCTCAAAGCATAACAACTACTTAAATTTTAAGCTTTGCATAAAAGATACAAACACCCCTTTTCCCTGTTGAAAAAAACCTAATAGAATTTATGAAAAATTATGATGTGACGTGCAGCAAATTTCACATCATGGAAGAAGGGAGAAACCCAAATTTCCGAAAGGAGTTAAAAAGCAACTTTTCAGCGGCGCTGGACGACAGCCGGCCGTCTGGGACATGATATCCATGCCCACATGGGCTGCCTGCCGGCCGGCTACATAGACCGATGATGATAAGGCCTAATAAAGAACGAACCGAAGGGAAGCGTTAGCCCCTTTAATATACTGGAACCAGCCGAACCGGCCGGCAGCATTTCCTTGCTATGCGATTCATTTCACTGGCCAACTCGCAGCACGTGGGTTCGCGGCGGCTTCCGGCTCTTGCCATTATACTGCAAACGCCGGACCTGTTCCCCGCCCTACCGACCGGCGCCGTGGGCTCTGCCCCACCTGTCCACCATAAGATGACACCCAACGATGCGCTCGGCTAATATAACGCTCGTTGCCTTTTAGGTCCCAAGTATATAACAGCCAGCTAGCTAGCTTAATGAAACAGTTGTGTCTAACTTTTCAGTTGCCAACAAGTCCACCTCTTCTTCATACACTCGGAGCCCGGATCTCTCCAAAAAAGGAAACGTCTTTTCCATCGACAAAAGCGAAGCTATGGAGCCCATGGGTAGCGGCAAGGGTGCTCAGGACATCGACATGCACGGCCTCGAAGCCACCGAGCTCCGCCTAGGCCTCCCCGGGACGACGTCGACGCCAACTTCACAATCGGCGCTCAAGCGCATGAGGACGCTCGAGGAAGATGACGAGCAGCCAACGGCCGAACTGCCCACTGAAAGCACCAGTCGCCGGGCGGCGCCTCCCACCAAATCACAGGTCGTTGGGTGGCCGCCCGTACAGTCCTTCCGAATGAAGAACAACCAGGCTGACCAAAAGCGGCAGAAGGCAAACACGAAGCTTGCGGAGGAAGAGGAGGTGGCGGTATCATCGTCGACTTCCCTTGCACAGGCCTTCGGGTTCCTTGTCAAGGTCAGCATGGACGGGGCACCCTATCTCCGGAAAGTAGACCTCGGGGCGTACAAGGGTTACAAGGACCTCCGCCTAGCCATCGACAACATGTTCCGGTGTTACTCCTTACAGTCGCCGGAGAACATCATGACTTATGAGGACAAGGACGGAGATTGGATGCTCGTGGGTGATGTACCGTGGGAGATGTTCACATCTTCGTGTAAGCGGCTTAGGATCATGAAGGAATCCACTAACAACATGGTGCGATGAGCAGGGTAAAGGACTGCTCTTGAGCAAATCCTATAATAAACTAGAATACACCCCCGTGTTCTTCCTTTGAGAGACTGCGGTGCCTACTATTCACAAGAATCGAACAAATCAAGGGTAGAAGCCATTGACTATACCGTATAGGAAATTTACCAATCGACTCGGAGTGGCTCATGCAAAAACATCTCCCAAACTAGACGGTCATGCTCGCTCAACAAACGCCTTCAGAGGCCTCGTTCAAGCATTGGGTGATAAAATTCGCAGTAGAGGGTTAAGGAAGATTTTGTCATTGAAGAATTTGATGCCCGTCGAGTGCCATATACCTGTCAGACAACTTCTTCAATTTTTGTGATAGAAGTAAACAATACCAGCAGACTGATTTTCATTGTTTGGCTTCCACGATATCACAAGCTGTGCACTTGTTTTTTTAAGAGTGCTTGGCTTTTTAAATGTATGCCAATGATTCAAAAGTTTTTGTTTTTAGGCTTAAATGAAGGAACTGAAATTGTTGCTAAACATATAAAATTTTTTTTCTTCAAAAAATTGATCATTCATTCATCCCCTTACCGGAGGGTTTTGAACTTGTGACTTTTGAGTCTTACATCAATACTTTTATCAATTGGGTGCTACATCTTTGACAAACATATCATCATCATCATCATCATCTATTGAATAAAATTTAGGTTTTTACGTCGTTACACGAAACAACGACAAATGCAATGAATTAACTATTACAATCCAGATCCAGATAAGAAGCAGAAGAATAAACATTGTAGGAGAAAGTAAAATGAGTTAGGAACCTGACCAGATCGATCGTTGAAAAACGAACACATTTTACTCAAAGAAATCAGTGCCACATAATCCTCTAGGACAGACGCCGTTCTCCCAGTCGACCCGGTCACGAACCTGAAGAGAAGCGTCATGCTTGCACAGACGACGAACGTTGCACACGAACAGATATACCACCACCAATGCAGCCCAACAATCATAGGAACCACCGCCTGACAGATTGCATCTTGAAGGAAGAGGATGACCAACTTTGTCGCTTCCAGGAGAGAGATCTCCAAGCGACAAGCAGGAGCGACGACGACAGACTCTGAGATTAGGGTTCACAAAACACTCGTATGAACGACTGACGGTTGTGTTTGAAAGAGATGTTTAATCCTAATGACCGTAGGTTTATTTATAACCTTAAACGCCCCACTAATCCTATTCCTATTAAGACGCGACCACTCGGTTACTCTTGTATATATTGCGAAAAAATCCATAAAAGAGACACTTTCCAGTTAAGATTAATAAATCCGAATAGGAAAGAAACAATTAATTACACGAGTAATTAATTACGTAGTTGTATCACAGTGTAAAAAGAAGACGAAAGACATTCTCTACAATCCACAAGCCCGAGCCCATGCCCGGCCCGGCCAGGCAAGGCATGGCGTGGCGCGCGCGCGTGCGTGCGTACGTGTGTGTTGTGGTCACCCCACCCACCAAAGAGGTGAGAATATCCTCCTCCTAGGACCCCTTGGACACTAGTGCCCCATGTGATCCTACATATAAGGACCACAAAAGTTCTAGGAGTGAGTAATATGGGATAAAACTTCTTTGCCATTTGCACTAGAAATAAAACTACTTTTCTCACATGTACTAGCTGCACTACATTGGGCTTAATCCATACTATATACATGGCTTCTACAACCATATATCTAACAATCCCCCACAAAGTTCAATGTGTAGTGAGCTCTACCATTCAGTCCTCCATACTGTGCTTTCAATAGATACCTTTCGGTTTGAATCTACCTAAGTTATCCAACTTTGACTCCCGTAGGAACTAGGTGAACAAAAGTCTTGAACCTGAACCTTGGGTACAAGAGTATAACAATAAAGACATGGTAGAAAAGAAAAACAATGCATTAAGGCCATGCATACAAAAAGTATATCATGATTGATATTAGAGAACAACCCAATTATCCTTTTGCGGCCTACACAACATCAATCACTTAGTTGGAGTCTCCAAGGATATACTGCTAACATCCTATCCTAAGACTTGACACCATTCAGGGACTAATCTCTTACTAACTTGCAGTCATGATACTAATAAATTTCCAGGAGATAGACACAAAAATACTAGAAGCATCAAACAATAATACATAGTGTCATCCGATTCACCTGACATGTTGTTATTACCACATTGAACCCAATTTTTGGGATCTCCACTCTTTTGGGTTGGATTGCTACTGCCTGTAAATCTAGGTTTCAGTCCCATCCTCAACCTGGATTTTTCCATTAAAGTCAAGGTAAGTCCTTTAGTGAAAGGATCAACTATATTATCTTTGGTACTGACGTAGTCCACAACCACGACCCCATTAGACACTAACTCCCTTACAGATTTGAATCTGACTTGGATGTGTCTATACTGTTTTGATTGTACTTTAAACTCTTTATCTTAGCAATAGTTGTAGTGCTATCACAGTGAATTGAAATTGCAGGAAGCGACTTCATTACCATAGGTAAACTGGACATAAGTCCATGTAGCCATTCAACTTCCAATCTAGTTTCATCTAAAGCACACAACTCCGCTTCAAAAGTGGACCGAGACAATATGGTCTGTTTCTTAGACCTCCAAGAAACAACTCCTCCTCCCAACAAGAATACATATCCTGAGACACCATTACTCCCAGAATTCACGACAATCCAACTTGCATCACTATATCCTTCGACTACAGAAGGATGTTTACCATATTACAACCCAAGGGAACAAATTCCCTTGACATACCTCAGAACTCTGTCAAGAGCTTCCCAATGGGTCTTGTCGGGACAACTGGTGTATCTACTTAACTTGCTCACGGCAAACATAATGTCTGGACGTGTGCAGTTCATAAGATACATCAAACTTCCAATAATCTGTGAGTATCATAATTGAGACAAACATATTAGAGTATTAAGATTAATTAATAGGAAATATCCAATTTTAGTAATTATTAAAAAATATTAATCATGTATCAAACAAATGTCTAGACATATTTATGATTATGTTTATATGCATAATTGAGATCTAGTTACCTACATATTTTTTTTCCTGTTCTCTTAGTTATAAATGAAACTAAAACTACCCCATTATTAGAGGATAATTGGAAATTATATGGTATGTAATGTATCTTTCTACTTATATATATGCTTGACGTATTTGAACATAATAACAATCATGAGGTAATTTGAAAATCTAACATAAAACTTAGATAAATAATAATGAGGTTACACCTAATGCAATTAATGAATGATAGCAAGCCAATTTCATTTTGTGAACTGGAATGTTTCTCCTTGCTAGATCTTGAAACTTTGTTGCTTTCTGAACATTGATTTTGGAAATATCAGACTCTTGCTTAAAATAAATGTACTAGTTCTCTGTTTTAACTAATGTGCTATTTTATCCCTCTTGAATTGTGTTCATAGAATTTTCAAAAAGGTGAACCTAATTTATTAGTATGTTGTCTAACCCTTGAAGGTCACCAAAATTACTATAAATATTGGATATTGTTGAATGATTGAATAAATTTGGATTCGTACATAGGAAAAAGATTCAAATATTGGATAAATATTTGGATATTCGATCATCTATATTATACAACCTTGCACAATGGATAATTGAAAATATATGTCCCAAAGTATTAACACTCCCACAGGCTAAAGTACATTCTCCCATAAAGGGGAAAATGCTTGGCACCTAGCCCTAGAAAAAGCAAGATACTAAATTGCATCTGTCAATAGTTAAATTCTTAAAATTTGAAATTTCAATATATATATTCTTGGATTTTAGTGATACTCTAGAGTAGATATTTTTTTGAGAACAATATTCCAAAGTTGGTATTTTGAATAAAATCCTTAAAATCACTAACATTTTTGAACTTAGTCCACCTAATAGTCCTCACCTAATTTGTAAAATACTTTGAATATATTTGTGTTCAAATTTATTTAAATAGATCAATAATAAAGATTTCGTACCTGCTTTGCAGACCCATCCCTTATTTTGATCCATACGTGGATTTATTCCCTATGGGAATTTATGGACATTTGATAAAAAGAAGACATAGAAGAGACGTATGATATTGTGACACTCCATCACACTAAATGAGATTACTCAAAACCCAAAATGTTATCAAACACTAACTAGCCACATAGCGAGAAAAGGGGATAATTAAAACTGAATTAAAAATCACTAACATGTCCATGGAAATTTACATATAGGTCCAACAACCTGCATGAGAGAACATTACCATACTACGTATTTACATATCTATCTAGTGGTCTTAGCCACAACTTGTATGCAAAAGCATGGTTCCACGTATATATGTCATATACATCATCATGGTACTACCAAAACTTGAGTCAATATACACACCATCTACTAAACATCCCCTACCCAAACCTGAGAGTACATGAAGGACTCTAGGACACTCTAACTACTAGCCAAACTTCTTTTCCTACTGATCTCCAAGCTACTCTTCCTCACCACTACGAGTCTGACAAAGTTGCTAATGATCACCTAAAATATGTGGTGACCCACGAGGTGAGGTCCATATCCCAGTGAGAGATATGTCTCAAAAATATTATTGATTACAGTAGGTTAGGTTATTAAACTGACAAAGTAGATACTATTACGAAAAACATAATAAACACGATATTAAAGGAACCAATAAATCTATCACCTTTATAAACAGTTGATTTCTCTTACCACATTATACCTCAACTAAACATTACAAGAAATAAGGCAATGGTTATCAACCAATGTTAATCATGTTTAACCCTAGAAGATAAGCTATACAGATGGATAACATCTTTAATTAAGATCTGGGGAGTTTGATGTATACCACTCAAACTTCCAACTGACAACTGCAAAGTCACATTCAACTCCGTACAAGATCTAGGAGAGCAGAAATCCTACGATCTCTTCACCCTAAGTCAGCAAAAGTCCACTACAATGACATATTAGTTAATATGCCCGTAGTGACATATTAGTCAAGCTGCAATCAACCTAGTCCACCCTTGATATATAGGTCACGACACTAGAAACTAGGGTATACAACCCTATTATCTGAGGTACAACCGACATTGTCCTCAATCACATCACATATACAAATATTCAAATTCATAATCATCCGAGACATGACCTCGACTGTTCTCCATAACCTTGGGATCAGGATGACAAGGATAAAAAATCCCTACACCCACATATACTCAACAATATACAACTCTAAGATTCCCTTCTAGATTACCCATTTTACATCCAACAAGTCCTGCCACTAAAATGGTTCTACAACATAGGGCACTACTTGATTAGGGTTTCATTGATAGTTAATGCCAATTGGGTGAGTTAAGGATGCATCAATCAAGTTACATATGACCTCTAGAAGAGTTCTACAAAAACATTGGTATATAACAACTGATATAAAACATATGAGAGATATTCCTCATTACATTATCACTAGATTCCAAACCTTGTCACACATATAAAGAGGATTATACCTCCATTAGGGCTCAAGACATGCCTTAGGGTCATTAAGACCATTCACATACTTCCTGCAAGAACATCATTATCTTTCAACACCTTATAGAGGGTTCAACACATCCTCATCATACTTGTGGTACATGAGTTTATCATAAGATTACATCATTCGTAATAGCTATGATGTTCACAAGGTAACATATTGGGGTTACCATAACATTAAGAGAGTATCCTTCCATCATAACCACAAACAAGGAAGATAGATGTGATTAACCATCACTGCTTCATTGTGTTAAATTATATTCAACAAAGTAGATTGGTTTGATGTTACAAATCAACACTTAAAAGAAATCATTCAATTCATACACTATAGATCAAGAACATGCACACATGTACCTAGCATCCTCCTAGGATCATGGATGCACTTAATCCAAACACAACCATCATATTATAAGCATCAAACCCAAACTATTGGATCATGGACCACACATGAAACTATCAGAATCAAGGTAGGAAAAACCATTGAATCATGCATATAGTAAAGCCATCAGATCATGGTCAGCAACAAGAACATCAAATCATAGACCTAAACCAAAGACATCATATCTTGTATCCATGGAAATAATCAAATCTTAGAGAGCAAAACCATCAAGTTATATAACTAATATAGAGATCGGATCATAGGTCTAGAGAGACCATCGAATCATACACCTAGCGAGTCCATCAGATCTTGGGCCTATATAGGTAATCAGATCTTGGACCTAGGAAGGCCATCAATTGTCAATATAGGAAGACGATCAAATCTTGAACATAGGTAAACCATAATATGCCAAGCATGAGAAGCCATTGGATGTCAAGGCTAGTCAAGCCATTATATGTGGACACTAGGTGAAAATAGAACTTATACATAAGGAGAAAACCATTGTTTCTTAGGGTTAAGGAAACCATCATATGAACCACATGATGAGAGCATCAAAACCATCGGTTGTTGAGGGAAAACATAGCCATCGGTTCTCAAACTTAAACAAATCCATCAAAATAGAAACTAAGTACACACCATTGGTTGATACAAGAAGCCAAGCCATTGGTTCATGAATCAAGATAGAAATCAGTTCAAAGTACTTAAGGAAAAGCCATCAATTCTCACTACAAAACACCATCAGTTCATGGAAATGCAAGGTCTAGAACTCCCACATCCAAGGAAGAAACGTGCACAAGGTTAAGAGGTTCATCAAGGAAGATTATATACTCAAGAGCTACCACATCTGCATAAACCCTAGTCAAAGAAGTAAACTTTCTATTTTTTACTACATTTATAGAAAAAGATCTATACATGCAATTTTAGGGTAAGCAATATAAGTGAAGAAGGTTATATATCTTGCCCCAAGGTATGTGAAGAAGGTCCAAATAGTAGGAAATCTCGAAGAGAGAAGAAAGAAATCCTTGCTTGAGCACTCCACTGATCCAAGCTTGCTCCTTTCTCCAAGAACAAAAAAACCCTAGGTCAAAGGAGAAGAAAGGAGGTGTTCTTCCACCTCAAGCTCAATATTCACCAAGAAAACCATGGATCCGTCCAAGAAGGAAGAAGGAGGGCAACAAGGAAAATGAAGGAAAGAATATGCTCTTACTTTCTTAGGTTAAGAAGGTAGGTTTGGAAGCTCCACATGATCCAAGAGAGAGACATCCAAACCCTAGAAGCACATGCAAGCAAGGTTGACCAAGATTCTTCCTCCTTGATCTCCTTCTTCTCCACTAAGAAAGAGGGTCGGCCTTCCCAAACTACAAGAAAGGGATGAGGGTGATGGAGGTCTGTAAAGAGCTCATTTGCATGGAAGGAGAGAGGTATACAAAGCTTTGGGTGAGAGAGAAAAGGTGAGTAGAGGTGTCAAGACATGCATGTCGTGTGTCTAAAAGTTGAAAACAACCTTATCCATGCACTTTCCATTAGATCTTCACCAAGGTCTCTCATCGGTTCAAGCCTTGGTGAACTCCTTAAGAAGAGTCATTAGTGAACTCATTGATTCGTTCACAATACTCGACTATTTTGCTAAAAATAACCTCTCATTGGATTATGCACATCAACCAGAGTATTCATTAGTTATTGGATGTCAAGAGAAATCCTTTAAAACCCCTCAATAACAAGGGGGACCCATCAGATCCTTACCCTACTAGGCAATACCATTGAATCTTTCACATACTTAGAAAAACTATCAACATACTTAAGTGAAAACACTAGATTTCTAAACTACCAAGGGAAGATCAAAAAATCAATGGTGCATCTAGGTAGTTAAAGATGCAACTATATCAAACATTAAGAAGAGTATTATGAAGAACGAAATGCATGTCACAAATTATAGGAAAAACCCTAGACATGGAGCAATTGCACAAAAGCCCTTACAAGAACATAAATTGCAAAACTCCATTGAACAATGTCCAAACTAGACCAAACTTGAAACCTAAATTTGTCACATGATATAAAAGCATGGGTTGGGGTTTGATTAAGGGTTTAAGCACATAATTAAGATAAGAAAGAATGCATAGTCATAAAGCAAGGTCAGGGGTCTTATAACCATAAATCCCTAACATGGATTTCACCCCTGAAATCTTATACAAACAAAGACGGGTACTTCCTACACATCTTATCCTCTAACTCCCACGTGGTTTCCTCCACACCATGGTGATGCAAAAACCTTCACTAAGGCTATGTACTTATTCCTCAACTTCTCCACACATTTATCTAATATCAACACATGACCTTCCACATAAGAAACATCCTCATATAACTCAACCACCAATGGATGAATTGTATTCTCTATATCTAGGAGACACTTCCTCAACATAGAGACACGAAAGACATTGGATAATTTGTGCAAATCTGGAGGTAACTCCAACTTGTATGCAAACTTTCCAACACATGACAAGATAGGGTAAGGTCCCATAAACCTAGGATCCAACTTACCCTTCCTATCAAACCTCAACATGCATTTACAATGGGAAACCTTAATATACACAAAGTCTGCAACTTGGAACTCTAATGGTCTATGACGATTATCATCATACGACTTCTATCTGTCCTAGGCTGCCTTCAAATGTTGTTGTGTTACTTGATTTTTTCTGCCATCTAGTGCACTAACTTAGGTCCCAAAAGCTGATACTCACCTGTCTCATACCAAAAAAGGGGTGGCTGACAACAGCTCATGTAGAAAGCCTCATACGGTGCCATGTCTATACTTCTATGACAACTATTGTTGGACGCAAACTCGATAAAACTCAGGTGCACATCTCAACTGCCAAGAAACTACATAAACATTCCCTCAAAAGATCCTCTAATGTCTGAATGGTCCTTTCTGATTGAACATCTATCTATAGTGAAAAGCTATGCTAAACCTCAGCCATGTCCTAATAGTTTTATGCATACATTCCCAAAACCTACTCATAAACTGAGAACCTCTATCATATGTTATGGTTACTGGTATACCATGCATATAGACTATTTCATCAACATGAATATGTGCCAACTTCTCTATTGTATATAGTTTTTCTTGACTGTAAGGAAGTAATCAGACTTAGACAACCAGTCAACTACCACCCAAATGGAATCATAAACTTATGAATACCTTGGAAGACCAATCACAAAGTCCCTAACTATATGATCCCATTTCCACTAAGGTATTGGAAAAGGTTGTAATGTCCCTATAGGCTTCTGATGCTCTTCCTTGACTTGCTGAAAAACCAGACACTTGGCAACGAACTCTGCCACATCATGCTTTAGACCTGGACACTAATACAAATCCTTCATATTATTACTTACATCTTTATACTTTTGGGATGCATCATGTACATTGAGGAATGAGATTCCTCAGGTACCATCTCCCTCAAGCCATCAACATCTGAAATCACTGTCCTGTTGTGAAAACATACTGTTCCATCATCTAGCTCATAGAAACCATATATGATGCTTCCTACTACTGAACTCTGATGTGATAATTTGTATCACAATACCATACTTTTGTGCATTCCTAGTCTACTATATCAATGTCAGCTTGACCTACAACTATGCGACCAAATCCTCCCAATAGAGATACTTCCAATTGTACGTTCATCTTTCAAAGCAACACTAGCATGTCATGCTTGTGACACACAGTGGTGTGTAACTGTGATTTATATGCAGGTGATGACGCAAATGACTTCCTAATTATAACATCAACCACCACATTCGTCTTCCCTAGATGATAATCTATCATTTAATCATAGTCTTTGATTAGCTCCATCCATCACCTCTGCCTCATGTTCATCTCCTACTTTGAGAAGATATACTAAAGGTTCTTGTGATCTGTGAAGATCTGACACTTCTCCCTATACAAATAGTGTTTCCAAATGTTCAGGGCAAGAACCACTACTGATAACTCTAGGTCATGAGTTTGATAGTTCTCCTTTTGTTTCTTAAGTTGTCATGAAGCAAAAGAAATCACATTCTTAACCTCCATCAACACACATCCCAAGCCATTCTTCAAAGCATCACAGAAGACGATGTAACCTTTCCCTTACTCTGGCAGCACTAACACCCAAGCACTAGTCAACTTCTCCTTCAACAATTGGAAAGAATGCTGACACTTTTCATCCTAGAAAAAATAAACAAGTTTCCTAGTCAACTTGGTTAGGGGTAACACTACAACACTGAAATGCTTAATGAATATCCTATAGTAACCTCCAAAACCTAGGAAGATTTGGACCTCGATCAGTGTCTTGGGATGTTCCCACTCCAACACAAATTCTACCTTCTTAAGGTCTACACAAACACCCTCAACAGATATGACATAACCAAGAAAAGATACCTTAGTCAACCAGAACTCATACTTGTTGAACTTGGCATACAAATAGTGTTGCCTCAACAATGCTAAATGCTTGACGATGATGTTGTTCATGCTACTGACTATCCTTGGGATTATATCAAGATATCATCTATGAACACTACTACAAATTGATCTAGATACAGTTTGAACACTTTGTTCATCAAGTCCTTGAAACCTGGTGGTGCATTGGTTAGCCCAAACATCATAACCACAAACTCATAGTGACCATACCTAGTCCTAAATGTAGTCTTAGGTGTGCCATTCACCTTGATCCTCAAGTGGTGATATCCTAACCGTAAATCTATCCTGGAAAACACTATTGAACCTATCAACTGATTAAACAAATCATAAATCCTTGGAAATGGATACTTTTTCTTCACTGTAACCTTATTCCACTGTCGGTAATCTATGCAAAGCCTCATAGAACCATCCTTCTTCACAAATATCATTGGAGAACATAAAGGAAAGTGCTCGGTCTGATGAAACCCTTATTCAACAACTACAATCATTTCTTCAACTCCTGCATCTTTGTTGGTGCCATCCTATAAGGTGCTTGTGCTATGGGCTATGTTCCAGGAACTAGACTAATCTCAAAATCAAACTCTCTTGGAGGTGGAACACTAGTAAACCGTTCTAGAAATACATCTTCAAACTCACGCACTACTCATACCTCTTGGATAATAGGAATCCTCACCTTGGTATCCACAACATGTACCAGAAAGGCCTCACAACCTAGTCTCGTCATCTTCTCTGCTATCACAGTCAGCACCAAACATGTAGGAAAAATATTCCTATCTCCTTGGAAATTCCAAGAAACATCTCCATCATATAATGCCGCCACCTTGGAACTACAGTTAAAACCACCTTATACGTCTCCAAGATATCCATCCCTAGGATCACATTGAATACATGCATGTAAAGTGGCATAAGATCCACTTGAATGCTATGTCCCAAGAAAGAAAAAACACAAGATGGACCCACCTCTCACAACTCAACATAACCAACTAAAGGGGCTTCTAGCAAAAGGCTATCAGATCTACTACAAACAAACATATAACAACTACTTATCACCTCTCTGGTGATAAAAGAGTGTGTTGCACCAAAGTCAGTCAAAACAAGTATGAAATAAGAAGCAAATAAGTTAGAATGAAAAAGGTTCATATGACTTGTCACGACCCATGGATTGACCACTCCCTTCGGCTGACTCATGATATAGAATCTTGTCATCCTCATCTTATTCCAACTGGTCTAGATGATCCCAATTGTGATGTATGACGATGTCCTCTACCACCACTAATTTTGTACTACTATTGTTGCAAACCCCACTGACTCTTCCTTGCCTACTGTGTCACTTCCTCATATTTCATAGGGAAAAAACAACTCTCATTCCCAACTTGTCCACACTTAAAACAAGTCCTTGAAGCATATTTTGGCCTAGATAGCCCTGTCACTGATATTAACATTGCACTGGGTGCTCTTGCTGGTGGAAAATTGTGACTTTCCCCATTAATAGGGAACCACTATGATGGTACTTGTGATCTAGGCTCAGAAAAAGTCGATCTTTACTGTAATTGTGGCAATGAAAACCTTGGCTTCTTAAAGATACTAGATGTCTGTCCTTGAAACTTAGTTGGTTTCTTCCTTGCCTTAGCTCCACACTTCTCTAGAGAAGACCTCTCAGTCCTCCTCACATACTCCACAAAGATTGAGAACTTCTTCATGTTATCAAATCAAATATTGTCCTAGACAACTTAGAGCTCATATCCTTCTCAAACCTCTAAATTCTCTCCTTCTTGGTGGTTTCCATGTGAGGAGAAAACCTTAATAGCTCCATAAACCTTTTTGCATAGTCATTGATAAACATCGACCCTTGGCACAACCACTCAAACTGGGTTGTCTTCTAGTTTATACACATCTGAGGGAAGTAGCAGCTTACAAACTCTCGCCAAAGCTCTTCCCAACTCACATCAACTCTCAGTCTCTTCTCCTCTTCTATGGCCAACACTCTTCAATAGATAAATATCACACTTCACCTTGTCCTCTTTTGGGATGTTCATGATCTTAAACCCGTTCTCCAACTCAGTTAACCGCATATCAGTGTTGTTAGGGTCTGTTGTACCCATATACTAGGTAGCTCCCATGCACTTCAATTTCTCAAACGTCTTTCCCAGACCCTACGATTACGCATTAGGGACAACTGCCCTAGATTGAGGTGTGGGTCGTGTATCCGCTAAGTGCTTAATTGTAATGACCCTGACCTGGGTTATGAGGTAACCCTATTTGTTTTGGCTAAAAAATTTTCTTAGAAATTTAATATAATCCTCTAAGGTGCTTTGTTATCATGTGACACACTTATGTTTCAAGTTTGGTCCCGATTGAATGCTGTTTGAGCAATGTTCCTTTGTTTTGGACCAAAGTGCAATTTACCCAAGTTGAGGGGTTATATTGCAAAATGTCACATGTTGAATGTACCCCATGTGTT
Source organism: Alisma plantago-aquatica (assembly GCA_963693085.1). NCBI lineage: Eukaryota > Viridiplantae > Streptophyta > Magnoliopsida > Alismatales > Alismataceae > Alisma > Alisma plantago-aquatica. The sequence continues at coordinate 257,734,951 of OY856413.1, forward strand.
TAAGCATCATAAGAGAGAGAATGATGCTAATTTATGGCTTGTGGAAAGCCTAAATTCCATGTTTGAACTTGTTTGAACAATGCTGGAGCATTGTGCACCAATTTTGGTACAAGATGTAATTTACCCAAAATGTGGGGTTGATATGCAAATTACCACATCTAGAGTGTTCCTACTCCCTCATAGTATCATTTAGAGGAGAGAGAATGAATGAGACACCATTTTTGAATCAATTATGAATAATGGTAATCTTGGTGATGAAATGACCAAGAAAATGGTTGAATTTGAAAGCTTAACTTGAGTTGTGTCAAGTTGAAAAGCTTATATATGAGTGCCTATCGGCCATGGAACCCAAGGAGGTGTCCCATATGATTTTGTGAACTCTTGGCAAAGGCCATATCATGAAAAGAACCTCAAGGAGGTGAGGTGTGACGGCCAACAAGTTTCCTTAGAAAAAGTGTATCAACTTGACTTAAAATAGTGACTAAACCTAGATAACTTATCCAAATGGATAAGTAATGGACGAATTTGCATCTCTAGATGATCCTCAACTATTTTTAAATACAAGATAAATGATGATGCATGCATGTACACGTGTCACCCATGCATGACACGTGTCACCTACTAGCTCAAAATGTTGACATCTCATTTTTGCCTTCCTTCATGAACAACAAGTATATATACCCCTAGTTTCACCCCTTGGTGCAATTTTGTGACTCTTACCACCCTCCTACCCTGAGGTATCGTGCATAGAGCTCCCATATCGTGAATGGATTCTGTGATATCGTGCATAGGCCTTGGGATATCACCCATGGCAAGGGCATATTGCCCAAGTAGGTGATATTGGCCATATAGGGTGATATCGGCCATAGAGTGAAGTTTTGACTCCAAGTGAGTGTCATATCGTGAAAGTGAGTGCCATATTGTGCACGAGGGGTGGCATATCGTGCAAGGACACTAGTGTATCATGCAAAGGTGTTAAGGAGCAAGAAGGAGCTCATACTTAACCCTAAGGTGAGGATAAGATCAACTTCAACCTTGGATTGAAGCATGAATTTAGGGTTTTGATCTTCCTTTCTTTTCTTCTTCACCAATTGCTTATCCATGGTGATTATTTGGATATAGAGGAGTTGTGAAGTACATATTCAACCTTAGGAATGTGGAGATTTGGATCTTGGACCTTTGAAGTTGTTCTTAAGGCGGGTTATATAACTTGAACTCAGCCATGTTATTATTCATCACCTAAATTGCTATACTTAATGAATTACTTTTAATTCCGAAATTTCCTGAAATAGTTGATGAGATTATGAGTTCTAGTAGTTGCTTAGACCTGTTTACATGAACTATAACAGTTATAATAAAGGTCTAGAGCTTGAAGATGATGGTATCACCTTATAAAAGTGATATCGGGTGCAAGCATACAAGCGAGCACCTCTAACTCGATATGATGATGCACCTACTTCATTAAAATGACATGGATATGATTGTATACCTTTTTGCACGATATGGGGGTGTCAAATACACCTCTTGCACGATAGGGAGTCAAGTATAGACTCCATGCACGATACAAGGTCAATTGTATACTTGTAAGTTGATGTGAAACCCTAATTTGGGTAACCCGATATGAGTAAATAATAGCAAATGATATGGAATGATATGGTAGCCCATTACACAAACCTAGTTGATGTCTAGCCTGACATGGCTATGGATTTATACCTCATGCATGACATGGGTAACACATATAAACAACTCTAGCCTGATATGAATGGTATGTATATACTTCTAGCCCAATATGGTGGTGCCTATACACCTACAACCCGACATGGTGAACATATGCACACCTTTAACCCGAGACACCTTGTAGAGGTGAGGGAAAGATACTCTTAGGAGTGATGAGTGAAACACCAGGTAATGGTGTGGCTAATACCTTGATAGGTAAAACACCTAGAGTGGTTGATAATGGAGAACCTTATATCAATAATGTCTCAACATGAGATGAGTCCATATCAATTGATGATGGTTGGACAATTCTAATGTATGACTTATGATCAATACACTACAGAATGAATGTTATGGACTAGTGCATAAAGTATTAGGATGGGAAATACCCTAATACAAGATAAGTTGATGAACTTAAGCAAGTTAAAAGTGATGAGGGAAGTGATACATCAAGACATGATATATATCACATCCAACATTTCAAGGTTGATGTACCTTGATGCACCTTAAATCCAATGTACTTGGATGAGTAACACATGAAGTGTGTTATGTCAATTGTTACATTGAGATGTAATGAGTTTAATACACTTTGATAAGTGTGGGCTAACATACCTTGAGAAAGGGTTAAGCCAAGTTAATAAAGTATGATGTAATCATACCCTGGTAAGGATGAGAGACAAACTCATACCTTGTTTTGATGACTCATTTAATGATAAATGATGAGAGGTGACAAGATGTTTAATGGCCTTGTGAGCCATGTGAATAGTTGTTGCCTAGTGATAGGTGACAAGATGTTTAATGGCCTTGTGAGCCATGTGAATAGTTGTTGCCTAGTGAGAGGTGACAAGATGTTTAATAGCCTTATAAGCCATGGGAATAGTTGTTGCCTACTGAGAGGTGACAAGATGTTTAATGGGCCTTGTGAGTCATGTGATTAGTTGTTTCCTAATGAGAGGTGACAAGATATTGATCTAAAGATTGATGTAAGAATTGGTAATGTTTAAAATAAACCAAGTAAATGGGAATCCTGTAACATAATAATAATAATAAATGGTTACAAAGATAATAATGAAATCTTGGTCATACATGCATTATAGTCTTAGCCAAAATAGGGGCTATGGTGCCTTGAATATGTTAAAATGAGACATGAGGAATACTTGTATTATATAAAGAATGTAAATTGATATGATGGCTTGACCCATGGTATAATGCCTAGTAAAAGGATGTGATAACCAATGATGAATTTAAGGGATTGATACCCCATAATGAATGTGTAATCAGGAGTGGTTAGAGTCCACTACCTGGCTATGTAATCAGGATTGGTTGCGGACCAATACCTGGAAGAGACATGTAGCCTATAATCACAGGATTGGTCATAACCCAATACCTGGAATAATATCACAAGATTGACAAAGTTCAATACCTGGAATGCACAGGATTGGTCATAACCCAATACCTGGAATAATATCACAGGATTGACAAAGTTCAATACCTGGAATGCACAGGATTGGTCATAACCCAATACCTGGAATAATATCACAGGATTGACAAAGTTCAATACCTGGAATGCACAGGATTGGTCATAACCCAATACCTGGAATAATATCACAGGATTGACAAAGTTCAATACCTGGAATGCACAAGATTGGTCATAACCCAATACCTGGAATAATATCACAGGATTGACAAAGTTCAATACCTGAAATGCACATGATTGGTCATAACCCAATACCTGGAATAATATCACAGGATTGACAAAGTTCAATACCTGGAATAGTTGCACATGATTGGTAATAACCCAATACCTGGAATAATATCATAGGATTGACAAAGTTCAATACCTAGAATGCACATGATTGGTCATAACCCAATACCTGGAATAATTGCACATGATTGGTCATAACCCAATACCTAGAATAATTACACAGGATTGGTCATAACCCAATACCTGGAATAATTGTCACAGGATTGACATAGTTCAATACCTAGAATAGTTGCACATGATTGATATAGTTCAATACCTGTAATAGTTGCACAAGATTGGCATAGTCCAATGCCTGGACAGAATATGATGATGTATACTCACATGACTGATACAATTCAATATTTGGTTAGCAGATTGGATGAGGCCAACTTATAGAAATGAGAATGATTCATGGATGACATACCATGATAATGAGCATCACATGATAAGCTTGAGATAGTATGATGGGTAAATGATATACGTGTTCTCCATATTCCTTATAAAGTGAATATATGAACTACTGCTCTATCATAGACAACTGCCATGCTTTAAAATATGAGAATGTTCTAAACTACTTATCCTCTGCTCAGTTTAATATTATTTAACTATGATAATAACATTGTTGGCGGAGAGTTATATCTCTTGCTGGGGCAATTTTCAATTGTCTCACCCCCGTGGGATCCAACATTTTTAGGTGGACAAGCACGGAGGAGGTTGAGAACATCTTGCAGAGGAAGAACATCAACAATAGTAGGGACATCAGTGACAGCTCAGGTTGAGTGTACTGTCTGTCATGTTTTGTAGATATAAGTCTTATGTGTCGTCTCTATACTCTCAGGTCCTTGGAGTTGGTTTGTTATGGTTTCATGAACGATATGAGGTTTTTGGCTTGTAAGCCTCGAGGTTTTATGTTGCTTCAGTATATGTTTTGACAAAGAAATTGTTATATGTTATCCTTGAGAAGAGATGGTACAGTGTATGTACAATGTGAACAATGATGTATATAAATTTTTGGTTCTGCCTTAAAGAATTTTCCTAGAAATGGATCTCTTTGCAAAATGGTTTTAAATTTTAAGTGATTTTTGTTAATCCGCTGTTTATGTTGAAATTCCGCTTAATTAGTAACGATTTGTTTGTCAGTTTGGCGACTGATGTTTCAAGTTTGGTATCAGAGCTTAAGGTTCGCTGAGTCTACAGAGACATAGGACTAAGGTGTTGAGTTTGTGTTAGTGTCCTCCAATATACCCTATAGTGACTTCTACTTATGCAGAAGAAAGGGTAATGTTTATAAATGACTGGAGAACACGAGGGACACATTACTGAGAACAATATTGTTGCACCAAGAAAGGGTGCAAGGGATCAGGTAAGAGAAGAATGAATGCCTGAGAATTCCCATCTTGACCCAATCAGGATAGAGAATCCTACTTTTTATGCTCTTGTAAGGCAAGTTAGGACAACAGTGATGAATATAATAGACTGGATACTAGCATTACAACCTAGGTTACCAGTCCTTCATACAGATGCTTTGGGATTTGAAAGGATTCCTAAATGACATAGTCATGTTGGAACAGTGGAAAATGTGAGAAAGATTAACATATGGCGAGAAAGTAGACTCTGCCATAAGTTTAGACAGATAGTTCATCTGTGATGGTAATGCCCAAGATGGGGAAATAAGTTGAGAAATAAGGAAAGGTTTCTACAATTCTAGAGACATGTGCCTAGTTGTTCTAAAAAGGCAAAGTTTTTGGTGCCACCAGTGTAATAAATGTCTAGTGTACCAGGGCAGTAGCCACTAAGTAAAGGCAAGGGTCCTAACTTTCCACCTGTAAGAACCCATGGCTTAGTCTCTACATCGGTAATGAGACCGATAAGACTATGGTATGAGGATAAGACATGGACATGTTAAGCATACTAAACCCTTTTATTCAAAAATAAGGGAGTAAATGACCCAACAACCGAGGTAGACTCGGCAGGGCTTACGCAAGTTACAACCTAATAGTGTAAAAAAGGCAAAAGAAACAACATGAAACATCTAGACTCTATGTTTGAGTCAACCAAATGTGGTGGATGACAGTCAGATAGAGCTTTCTCGTTCTGATATGTCTTCTCTAGATTTTATCTGATAATTATAAGAAGGTAGTTGATGTTGAGCTTCCTTTAATTAGTCCTATGAGGACATGAGGAAGAGATCAGAAGGATGAGAACCTATATTTGGATTAATATTCTCTTATATGTTTCGAAATTTCTCTCTTCATGTGGAAAAGGAAGAGACGTAAAAGAAACACCTAGAGAAAATCTGAGATACAAAGTAGCAAGAATTTGAAGAAATGAAACATAATATAAAACAAATGCATACTACCTAATTTCAATTCTTGAATACCCTGGCCATGTATTCATCTATTGAAGGTAAGGTAAGTATGACACTCTTAGATTGTTATCTTTCTGATTACTTTGATCAAGCAGTCATTCTGAGACAATCTAAAGAGCATAATAAAGTCAAATATGTGGCATGGATATTTCTACCACATCCTAAATGATATATGGAGAAATCTGAGTTAATCATAGATCAACTGATAAACAAAAGAAGATGTTTAGTATAATGTATACCCTGGTCCTCAGACCTAGAGGTAACAGTTACTGATGAGAGGTAACAATGTTTAGTGATGGACTGAGGGTTTGAATACCCAGATATAGTAATCATGATGATGATGTGATGTGTTTATGGCACATATAATGGGTACCAAGGTAAAGAATCCTAGTATCCAAGAACTTTTAATGATATGAGAAAATGAGAACATGATTCCTGACAAGGAGTAATGTTTGGTTACCTAGAAGGGCAAACTTTGAAATTAGTCTAGTCACATACTGTAGTATGGATACCATTTGTTAGGGGTTTATGCCCCGCATAAACATGACATCAGAAAAGATGTAAGTTGAAAAGGTAACAAATCAGTAAGGTTTGACACCTGAGTTAAATAAGGTATGTATAATGATTCTCCGACTAAGAAAAATGTTACCTGACGCAGAGTTGACTCTACAGTCAATAATGAAAAAGACAGTGAAGCATGTATCCTATGTGTTTGATTCCATGGATTTTTGTGTAAAAGAACTTTGTATTGATCAAAGTTCTATGGTTTCTCCATAACAATGAGATTTTATGTGTAGACTTGATGATATAACGAATGAATAATATCTATCTCCTTTTATCTGAGATTTTGGGGACGAAATCCTTGTTAAGGGTTTATAACTTGTAATGACCCTGACCTGGGTTATGAGGTAACCCTATTTGTTTTGGCTAAAAAAGTTGCTTAGAAATTTAATATAATCCTCTAAGGTGCTTTGTTATCATGTGACACACTTATGTTTCAAGTTTGGTCCCGATTGAATGCTGTTTGAGCAATGTTCCTTTGTTTTGGACCAAAGTGCAATTTACCCAAGTTGAGGGGTTATATTGCAAAATGTCACATGTTGAATGTACCCCATGTGTTTAAGAATCATAAGAGAGAGAATTATGCTAAGTTATGGCTTTTGGAAAGCCTAAATTCTATGTTTGAACTTGTTTGAACAATGCTGGAGCATTGTGCACCAATTTTGGTACAAGATGTAATTTACCCAAAATGTGGGGTTGATATGCAAATTACCACCTATAGAGTGTTCATACTCCCTCATAGTATCATTTATAGGAGAGAGAATGAATGAGACACCATTTTTGAATCAATTATGAATAATGGTAATCTTGGTGATGAAATGACCAAGAAAAGGGTTGAATTTGAAAGCTTAACTTGAGTTGTGTCAAGTTGAAAAGATTATATATGAGTGCCTATCGGCCATGGAACCCAAGGAGGTGTCCCATATCGTTTTGTGAACTCTTGGCAAAGTCCATATCATGAAAAGCACCTCAAGGAGGTGAGGTGTGACGGACAACAAGTTTCCTTAGAAAAAGTGTATCAACTTGACTTAAAATAGTGATTAAACCTAGACAACTTATCCAAATGGATAAGTAATGGATGAATTTGCATCTCTAGATGATCCTCAACTGTTTTTCCAGACAAGATAAATTATTATGCATGCATGTACACGTGTCACCCATGCATGACACGTGTCACCTACTAGCTCAAAATGTTGACATCTCATTTTTGCCTTCCTTCATGAACAACAAGTATATATACCCCTAGTTTCACCCCTTGGTGCAATTTTGCGACCCTTACCACCCTCCTACCCTGAGGTATCGTGCATAGAGCTCCCATATCGTGAAGGGATGCTGTGGTATCGTGCATAGGACTTGGGATATCGCCCATGGCAAGGGCATATCGCCCAAGTAGGTGATATTGGCCATATAGGGTGATATCGGCCATAAAGTGAAGTTTTGACTCCAAGTGAGTGTCATATCGTGCAAGTGAGTGCCATATCGTGCAAGAGGGGTGGCATATAGTTCAAGGACACTAGTGTATCATGCAAAGGTGTTAAGGAGCAAGAAGGAGCTCATACTTAACCCTAAGGTGAGGATAAGATCACCTTCAACCTTGGATTGAAGCATGAATTTAGGGTTTTGATCTTCCTTTCTTTTCTTCTTCACCAATTGATTATCCATGGTGATTCTTTGGATATAGAGGAGTTGTTAAGTCCATATTCAACCTTAGGAACGTGGAGCTTTGGAGCTTGGACCTTTGAAGTTGTTCTTAAGGCGGGTTATATAACTTGAACTCAGCCATGTTATTATTCATCACCTAAATTGCTATACGTAATGAATTACTTTTAATTCCGAAATTTCCTGAAATAGTTGATGAGATTATGAGTTCTAGTAGTTGCTTAGACCTGTTTACATGAACTATAACAGTTATAATAAAGGTCTAGAGCTTGAAGATGATGGTATCACCTTATAAAAGTGATATCGGGTGCAAGCATACAAGCGAGCACCTCTAACTCGATATGATGATGCACCTACTTCATTAAAATGACATGGATATGATTGTATACCTTTTTGCACGATATGGGGGTGTCAAATACACCTCTTGCACGATAGGGAGTCAAGTATAGACTCCATGCACGATACAAGGTCAATTGTATACTTGTAAGTTGATGTGAAACCCTAATTTGGGTAACCCGATATGAGTAAATAATAGCAAATGATATGGAATGATATGGTAGCCCATTACACAAACCTAGTTGATGTCTAGCCTGACATGGCTATGGATTTATACCTCATGCATGACATGGGTAACACATATAAACAACTCTAGCCTGATATGAATGGTATGTATATACTTCTAGCCCAATATGGTGGTGCCTATACACCTACACCCGACATGGTGAACATATGCACACCTTTAACCCGAGACACCTTGTAGAGGTGAGGGCAAGATACTCTTAGGAGTGATGAGTGAAACACCAAGTAATGGTGTGGCTAATACCTTGATAGGTAAAACACCTAGAGTGGTTGATAATGGAGAACCTTATATCAATAATGTCTCAACATGAGATGAGTCCATATCAATTGATGATGGTTGGTCAATTCTATTGTATGACTTATGATCAATACACTACATAATGAATGTGATGGACTAGTGCATAAAGTATTAGGATGGGAAATACCCTAATACAAGATAATTTGTTGAACTTAAGCAAGTTAAATGTGATGAGGGAAGTGATACATCAAGACATGATAGATATCACATCCAGCATTTCAAGGTTGATGTACCTTGATGCACCTTAAATCCAATGTACTTGGATGAGTAACACATGAAGTGTGTTATGTCAATTGTTACATTGAGATGTAATGAGTTTAATACACTTTGATAAGTGTGGGCTAACATACCTTGAGAAAGGGTTAAGCCAAGTTAATAAAGTATGATGTAATCATACCCTGGTAAGGATGAGACACAAACTCATACCTTGTTTTGATGACTCATTTAATGATAAATGATGAGAGGTGACAAGATGTTTAATGGTCTTGTGAGCCATGTGAATAGTTGTTGCCTAGTGAGAGGTGACAAGATGTTTAATGGCCTTGTGAGCCATGTGAATAGTTGTTTCCTAGTGAGAGGTGACAAGATGTTTAATAGCCTTGTAAGCCATGGGAATAGTTGTTGCCTAGTGAGAGGTGATAAGATGTTTAATGGGCCTTGTGAGTCATGTGATTAGTTATTTCCTAATGAGAGGTGACAAGATATTGATCTAAAGATTGATGTAAGAATTGGTAATGTTTAAAATAAACCAAGTAAATGGGAACCCTGTAACATAATAATAATAATAATAAATGGTTACAAAGATAATAATGAAATCTTGGTCATACATGCATTATAGTCATAGCCAAAATAGGGGCTATGGTGCCTTGAATATGTTAAAATGATACATGAGGATTACTTGTATGATATAAAGAATGTAAATTGATATGATGGCTTGCCCCATGGTATAATGCCTAGTAAAAGGATGTGATAACCAATGATGAATTTTAGGGATTGGTACCCCATAACGAATGTGTAATCAGGAGTGGTTATAGTCCACTGCCTGGCTATGTAATCAGGATTGGTTGTGGACCAATACCTGGCAGAGGCATGAAGCCTATAATAATAGGATTGGTCATAACCCAATACCTGGAATAATATCACAGGATTGACAAAGTTCAATACCTGGAATGCACATGATTGGTCATAACCCAATACCTGGAATAATATCACAGGATTGACAAAGTTCAATACCTAGAATGCACATGATTGGTCATAACCTAATACCTGGAATAATATCACAGGATTGACAAAGTTCAATACCTGGAATGCACAGGGTTGGTCATAACCCAATACTTGGAATAATATCACAGGATTGACAAAGTTCAATACCTGGAATCACAGGTTTGGTCATAACCCAATACCTGGAATAATATCACAGGATTAACAAAGTTCAATACCTGGAATGCACAGGATTGGTCATAACCCAATACCTGGAATAATGTCACATGATTGACAAAGTTCAATACCTAGAATAGTTGCACATGATTGGTCATGACCCAATACCTGGAATAATATCACAGGATTGACAAAGTTCAATACTTGGAATGCACAAGATTGGTCATAACCCAATACCTGGAATAATTGCACAAGATTGGTCATAACCCAATACCTGGAATAATTGCACAGGATTGGTCATAACCCAATACCTGGAATAATTATCACAGGATTGACATAGTTCAATACCTGGAATAGTTGTACATGATTGATATAGTTCAATACCTGGAATAGTTGCATAGGATTGGCATAGTCCAATGCCTGGACAAAATATGATGATGTATACTCACATGACTGATACAATTCAATATTTGGTTAGCAGATTGGATGAGGCCAACAGATAGAAATGAGAATGATTCATGGATGACATACCATGATAATGAGCATCACAGGATAAGCTTGAGATAGTATGATGGGTAAATGATATACGTGTTCTCCATATTCCTTATAAAGTGAATAGATGAACTACTGCTCTATCATAGACATCTGCCATGCTTTAAAATATGAGAATGGTCTAAACTACTTATCCTCTGCTCAGTTTAATATTATTTAACTATGATAATAACATTGTTGGCGGAGAGTTATATCTCTCGCTGGGGTAATTTTCAATTGTCTCACCCCCGTGGGATCCAACATTTTTAGGTGGACAAGCACGGAGGAGGTTGAGAACATCTTGCAAAGGAAGAACATCAACAACAGCAGGGACAACAGTGACAACTCAGGTTGAGTGTACTGTCTGTCATTTTTTGTAGATAGAAGTCCTATGTGTCGTCTCTGTACTCTCAGGTCCTTGGAGTTGGTTCGTTATGGTTTCATGAACGATCTGAGGTTTTTGGCTTGTAAGCCTCGAGGTTTTATATTGCTTCAGTATATGTTTTGACAAAGCAACTGTTATATGTTATCCTCGAGAAGAGATGGTACAGTGTATGTACAATGTGAACAATGATGTATATACAATTTTAGTTCTGCCTTAAAGAATTTTCCTAGAAATGGATCTTTTTGCAAAATGGTTTTAAATTTTAAGTGATTTTTGTTAATCCGTTGTTTATGTTGAAATTCCTCTTAATTAGTAACAATTTGTTTGTCGGTTTGGCGACTGATGTTTCAGTAATCCTCACCATGAGCTATCCAAACATTGACTGGAAAGTTGGATTTTCCATGGCTATCGGGTCAAACTGAGGTGGTGTGGGCTATTCTGGCCCCTTCACATGTCTCTAACATCAGACATCAACCTCCAACTGTCCCCTCCTAGCACAACATAGCTACTCTCTGCATGCTCTTCTCATCCTCCATACATATCTTCATAAGGATAAACTATGATCATATATGTTGGATTACGTAAGAAGAGAAACAAATGTAAGTCATATGTCCCTATAGACTCAAAGAAGCTAAAGCTCTCATACCAACCAAATTATGACTCTTAGCCACACTAAATGAGGTTACTCAAAACCCAAAATATGATCAAATACTAATTAACCACATAACAAGACAAGGGGATCATTAAAACCAAATTAAACATCACTAACATGTCCATGAGCATTTACATATAGGTCTAACAACCTACATGAGAGAACATACCATACTAGGTATTTACATATCTGCCCAGTAGTCTAAGCCACAACATGTATACCAAAGCATGGTTCCACACACACACACACACACACACACACACACACACACACACACACACACACACACACATATATATATATATATATATATATATATATATATATATATATATATATATATATATATATATATATATATATATATATATATATATATATATATATATATATATATATATGTGTGTGTATACACACACACACATCATCATGTTACTACCAAAAACTCGAGTCGATGTACACATCATCTACAAAACATCCCCTGCCTAGACCTGGGAGTACATAGATGACTACAGGACACTCTAACTACTAGCCAACCTTCTACTCAAACCTATCTTTTCTGTCAAAATCAAAAGCCAAGAAACTTTTTGTACTAATTATTATATCAATATTAATGCCAAATATAAGCATGTCATCCACATAAAGACATATAATTACACAACCCTGGTTATCAACTTTTGAATATATACATTTGTCTCCTTCATTTATATGAAAACCATATGATACAATGACTTTATCAAATTTCTCATGCCACTGTTTAGGTGCTTATTTCAAGCCATAGAGATATTTTATTAGTCTGCGTACCATATGTTCCTTTCTGGGAACAATATAACCTTCTGGTTGATCCATATAGATTTCTTCATCTAAATCTCCATTCAGAAAGACAATTTTAACATCCATTTGATGTATAACTAATTTCTTAATAGATGTCAAAGCAGTTAAAATCTTGATTGAAGAAATTCTAGTTACAGGAGCAAAAGTATCAAAATAGTCAATATCCTTTTGTTATTTGAATGCCTTGACAACTAATCGAGCTTTATATTTATCTACAATACCATCCATTTTTAATTTTCTTTAAATATCCATTTACATCCAATGGGTTTGACACCTGGTGGAACATTCACTAGTTCCCATATGTGATTACATTACATAAATTCAATCTTACTATTAATTGCTTCCTTCAATAAGGAGGAATCAGATGAATTAATATCATCTTTGTAAGATTGAGGATCATTATCTACAATGAAAGAATAGAAGTCATCACTGAGATTCTTTTCCTTCCTCATCCTAGTAGATCTTCTATGTTTTACATGATCAGGTTCAAAAACTTCATTTGTATTGGATGTACTGGGTATGTTCTCTAAAATTTCATTTATAGAATGAGACCCTTTTTCCATAGGGATTTTCATAGAAAAGATATGCTCAAAAAATTCAACATTTTTAGATTCAACTACAAGATTAGGTTCTACAACATTGTTACTACTTCTAAGTACCAAGAATCTATATGTTGCACTATTTTGAGCATAACCCATAAAAACACCATCTAGATCTCTAGATCCTAATTTTTGTTTCTTGGGTTCAGTTAATAAGACTTTAGCAAACACCCCCACACTTTGAGATATTTCAAATTAGGAGGATATCCTTTTCATAATTCATATGACATCTTATTTGTCTTTCTACTAGGAATATAATTTTGAAGAAAACAAGATGATAAAATTGCTTCCCCCAACAAGTGTTAGGTGCTCCTGATTTATTAAAATAAAATTCATCATTTCCTTTAGATTTCTATTTTTACGTTTGATAATTCCATTTGATTGAGGCAAATATGGAGGAGTATATTCATGTATGATACAATGGGTTACACAAAAATCATGAAAAGGAGAACAATCATATTCACCACCCCTATCCGAGTGAAGATGCTTTATTTTCTTATTAAGTTGATTTTCTACCTCTGTTTTATAGTTAACAAATATCTCAAAGGCTTCATCCTTTTAATGTAATAAATATAATTTTATATACCATGAGAAATCATCTACAAAGATAGTATATAACCTTTTCACACCTCTGGACAAATTTTCTTTCAAATCTCCAAGATCTGTGTGTACTAAATCTAGCAATTCATATTTTCTATTTGAAATTTGAGGACATGGTTTCTTTGTAGATTTAGTTTCAGTACATACTTAACATTTATTATTTAAATCAACAAGCACATACTTAACATTTATTATTTAAATCAACAACACCATGTATATCTTTTAGCAAATATAAAGATTTCATGCGTTGTACATATTTAAAATTAATAAATCTAAGTCTATTGTGCTACATATCAAAGGAGCCAACATATAAGAAAAAGAAGAAACTTCATTAGAAGTAGAGTTTGGTTCATTTAAAAGAAAGAGACCATTTGAACAGTACCCCATACCAAGGTAGTCCCCAGACTTAGACATAATGACCTTATTTGATTCAAAGGACACCTTGACCCCAAACTTAACAAGTTGAGAGATATAAATCAAATTAACCCAAATGTCTGGAACATACAACACATATTTGGTCAATAGAATTTTCCCCGAAGTCTTCTTCATCATGAAATTTCCCTTTCCGATCACAGAAGAAACACTAGAGTTGCCCATGACAACCCAATGCTCATTCTGTCCTACTTCTCAGTAGGTCACGAAGGTATATTTGTTGCTACTAATGTGGTGACTAGACCTGGAGTCAATGATCCAATCATGTTGCTGGAATAATCCCATGTTGACCAGGCTAATGAATGCCACAAACACGTCTTCAGTGACAAAGTTGGTTGTTGTTTCCTTAGAATCCTGAACTGCTTTCTTCTTTCTGTGTCTGTATTTTGGAGAAGTATGACCAGGTTCGCCACAAATATAGCAAAAAATATTCTTTTTCTTAATGCCTTTGTTGCCTTTATTTTTATTTCCTTTCCCTTTCGTATTTTTCCAGTTATTTTTAGACTGATCAGAAGAACTATTTTAACTTTATTGTTAACAAAGTTTGCAGTATATGATAACTCTCTATTCAAACTAGAATTTTCTCTAGTACGATTTTGATCTTCAACTAAGATGTGTATTGTTACATCATCCAGTGATATAATCTTTCTTTTGTGCTTTAAGTTGTTCTTGTAATGTTTCTAAGAACCAACCACTTTTTCAATTAACGATCCCACAATGAAAGACTTGGAAAAATCTATTTTTTTATTTTTCAAGTCGTCTAGTAAAATTTGATAATCATAAATTTGAGTTGTTATTTCTTTATCTTCAGTCATACAAAAACTTTCAAAATTTACAACAATAAATTTTTGGGTGGAAGCCTCTTCCAGAATGTATTTTTTGTTCAAACTTTTCCGAATTTCAGAAACAACTTGAATTAGAAAGTATGCATCAAACAATTGATTACATATTGTACTTAGAGTAACATGCCGACAAATATAATTTACTTTTTTCCAATCAACATAGTCATTTTCATGTTTGAGTTTATATAAAGCAAATGCTACATTTGAAACTTCGAAAGCAGTAAGAATTTTTTCTTGTGAACGCTTGTAATGTTGTCCATTAAACTGTTCAATTTTTGTAACATCAAACAAAGGTATTTGCAAAATAATAGAAATAATAAAAATTTGATTGTTATTATTTGACGACGTCATAGACATAGATGAGGTTTCAAAACCTTCCATGTTAGTACCCATCAGAATACGAAACACTCTTAAGTTTGTTTTTGAGAAATGGGTACAAATCATGAGTAAGCAGTGAATTTGAAAGATTATACCAGACAGAAGGCTCTAAGGCGTGCAAGATGGACTGTCCTTAAGAGTATTTCCATGACTATTGACAACGAGCATCAGTAGGCGACTACGACAACTACTCTCCCAGGATCCAACAACGGTTATCAATGTGAAGCGTGCGAACACAATCACACCAGCCAGCATATCATATTGTTCTTCCAGTGAGTACTATTTAGAACGATGGTGGAGACGCTGATAAATAACAAAAACAAAATCCTCATTTACATACATCAATGAAGGAATGTGTTGTGGTTTGAAGCCACCCAAGGAACAGGTGCAACTGGACTGGAAGAGACACAACACATGTTAAAAATGGTTCAGTAAATTAAGGAGTAAAATCAACTTGGGGCCGCACCCATACAGGGAGTGCTCAGGAGGCCGAATTTACACCCCCGCTACGCAGGACACGACATGCATCGACGCGCCCGATTAAAAGATTTTCGGATCGGCCCGACCCAGTTGGACTGTCCTACCATGCGCATGCCAAACCGACATTATTTTGTGTTCCTCTAATATCTTATGGGCAAGAACCCATATATAAAGAAGAGAAAATCTCCAAAGCAACCAATACGTACTAAACAATTCCTTTTACATTTCAAATACACACTTTTCTACAACAAGACATGCCCCCTCCGCACCATACTCAACTGAGAGGTTGATCTCTAGTGCTTGGTGTTCGTTGAGTTTTGCATTTTAAAAGCATTATTTGTCAGACAATATCGTCATACATGATTCTCACAAGCTTTTGTACGATAGGACTGATGGTCACATATGCTAGCCATAGCCAACATAGATTTTGATTACATTAGTCCACGTGCTCCTCGTGGGTGGCTGGACCCAAACAACTCGCACCGGCCGGCAAGTTCGCCGTCGTTCCGGCAAGGGAGTAAGGCTTGGCTAAGGAAGAATATGAAGAAATCTTACGCTACTGATTGTAGTAGAAGAGGGACAATAGGAAGCCATGATAAGTCTACCGACACCTCACCCTCCAGTTTCCACCTCCCACCACATCTCCCCCATCGTCACCGTTGCTAAAGACGGAAGACTTCCTTTTCCGGTTGAATAATGGTGGCCCATTCAAAGCCACTCCGGAAACGGACTCCGCCTGGTCCAACATTGCATCCACCCCCGTCAAGGACTTTGCCTGGTCTAACCTAGCAAACGCCCTACTCGCCTTTAAGGAACTAGGGGGAGGCTGCCGGGGCTTTAGCCCCTCCCCCCTCCCCTCAAAAAATTTATACAAGTAGTAGTTCTTTTAGTATTATATATAGATCACGTGTAAATAAATACATTAACTATGTAGTAGTTTAAAAAAAATGAGCTAGTTGGAGTGGTAAAAATTTGGTTTTGAAAAATTAGAGACTCAGGTTCTATTCTCAATGTTTGTAATTTTTCGACTCAGCCCCCCATTTGTGTTAAAATGCACACATATATGATTTTAGCCCCCCTCCATTTAATTTTCTGGTTCCGCCCGCTCGGCAGGATTGGAGGAGGTGATCAATGATCGAAGCCCAGACGATATTAGAATGTGTGGTATTCAATCCAAAATCAATGGACAATAGTGAAGGGACCACACATGCGTGTGACTATTCTAACATCTCTCAGAGTACAACTACTTTTGTGTGCTTACACTTATTTTAGATAAGGTGTAGTCTTCACACTTATTTTTATAGGGCTCACTCTGATACCATATTAGAATGTATGGTATTCAACCCCAAATCCAATTAGCAATGGATGAAGCGACCACACACCTTATAAGCCCAAGATCTAATAAGAATTCAGAGGCGTGAGACTATTCTAACATTCGTTGCTCCGGACAGGCATATTGAACTCGCTACCTTATCTTCAACCCAAATGTTTGCGGTCAACCGCATTGAGACACTTGATTTCTATGAGCGTCGTGGGAGAAGAAAAGACTCCGCCAACATCTGGAGTCAGGTCTATACATGTCGGAAACAAATACCACTCGTCTATTTATGTTACATGCCATCATGTTTTTAAAACACAGATAGTCTAAGAAAGATAATCACGCGGACATTAAATAAACAACTTATATATATATATATATATATATATATATATATATAGAGAGAGAGAGAGAGAGAGAGAGTCAGGCTAGAATACACTCGAGTGTATCCGGAGCAGAATACACTCAAGTAGTTTTTCATGATGAAATATTTTTTTTTAAAATTTAATCCGTTGATCTTCTTAAACATCTCGTGAGCAACTCATACGCAAAATTTCAGCACATTTGGATATGTATAGCTCATGTTATGAAGACCGCAAAAATTATGCATTTCAAATTAGTTTCACACGTTGATTTTGTTGCCCTTGGATGAGTGACTTACACTCATCCAAATGGGCTCAAAATTTGTATGTAGCCTAATTATAGTATGACGGTGAAGATCAACAATTTACATTTTGAAAAAAAATAGTCTTGATATGCAAACACATTTGAGTGTATTCGTGCGATCCGTACACTTGAGTGTATTCTAGCCTGACTATATATATATATATTTGAGTTAATATATATATATATATATATATATATATATATATATTTGAGTTTCTATACACTCCAGTGTACTAGCCTTCTTATACACCTCAGTTTTCTGTCGTTAGAACTCTATCATGATCAAACCAGAAAATAGTACTTTACCAGCCACAAACGGCCGTCAAATCTGCCTGCATTAATCTCTGACCTCGATATATCTCTCTCTGTCACGACCACACAGGCCCATCGTCTTCCTTGTTTGTTTTTTACGCAACCGGAAACTCTCTCTCTCTCCAGTTTCATATCCTCTCTTCTGTTCTTCTTGACGAAATGCTAATTAGGATTCTACGTCCCTTTCCTTCTTTTTTCCAATTCGGTTTCTTCCTTATTCTTCTGTTCTCATTTCCTATTTCCTTCCATCATTTCTCCATTTCTCCTTTCTTCGCCATCCTTCCTCATTTATCATTTCTTAATTGCTCCTCTGAATACGCATCTCCTCTTGTTTTTCGTTTGATTCCTTCTATTCCCCTTTACAACCTTCCGTATTGCCGCATACGGATAAATGCTTACGCCATATTTATCTTTCTTTCCGTTGCAGCCAACAAGCACCAGAGTAGCAGGGAGTCACCAACTACAAGACCTCAAGACCAGGCAGATCTGAGCGGCTTTGATCAAAAGGCAGGGAGTTACCGCTACAAGACCTCAAGTCCAGACAGATCTGAGCGGCTTTGATCAAAAGGAAGGGAGTCACGGCTACAAAACCTCAAGTCTAGGCAGATCTGGGTGGCTTTGATCAAAAGGAAGTCTCTTTACTCCATTTCAACCAATTCTCAGTAGCTTGGGTCAAAAATACAAAGAAGGATGCTTGTTTGATCCAGCATCCAAAGGTGCAGCGTCAGAGGCACAAAAGCATATGGAGTTCATCCTATACAGAAATCCAAAAATCTGTGTCACTTCCATCAACGAGTAGGGATCCAGAGTAACAATCTGCAACAACAAGGGGGCTCGACTATCGAAGGGATCTACTAGAGTAACAATCTCTATCTTTTATAGGACTTTTTCAGACTCAGTGTCTCCTTGGACTGGTGAAATGTCATAGACAAGTGAAGGCAGTGCAAAATCAACTTTTAGGGCCAGGAGCAGAGGCCCCTTCAATCAGGAAACTACCACTGACTTGATTAGATGCTATTGTGGGAGGACAATTGATACCAAAACAGCTTGGACACAAAAGAATTTTGGAAGGAAGTTCTTGAGTTGTCTGAATTACAATAAACAAGGCCAACCATATTGTGATTTCTTTCAATGGGTTGACAACCAATGCAATTATGTAGATGAATGGACAAAAAAGTTTGTGGAGCTTGAGGTTGAAGTGAAGCTGGCTAAGGAGAACAAACAAAGAGCAATGAGGATTACAAAGTTTTGTATTTTTCTTATTTTCTTATGTGTTGTGTATTGTATTTTCTGTGTTTAATTTGTAAGGGATCAGATGGTCATGTACATATATGGCGTTGTATGGTGTTGTACAATATGAAATGAATGATCTGAATGTGCTGTGTTAATCTTGAATGAATGAACAAATCCCGTGTCTTTGTGATTAGTTGAATGCATGGTGGTTAACATGTATAACAAAATGACACATGCGGAGCCACAGTCTAAAACATGAAACCAAAGATCCAGAATATATAACATGAAATCAAAAAGACAAAATTTGTAACATGAAACCAAAAAGAAACAATCTTTAACATGAAATGAAAAAGCCACAATCTGTAACCACAAAAATTACAGAGTGAACCCAGACAATAATTAAACAATTAACGTTACTATACAAAATATGTAGCAGGTTGGCAGTGAGGATGTCTCTAAGACATACACATACATAGGATGTTCAGACCACCATTCAACAA
Organism: Alisma plantago-aquatica; assembly: GCA_963693085.1. NCBI lineage: Eukaryota > Viridiplantae > Streptophyta > Magnoliopsida > Alismatales > Alismataceae > Alisma > Alisma plantago-aquatica. Next base: position 257,755,015 of record OY856413.1, read on the forward strand.
CTATTTTGGAGCAACAATGTCTCAAAATGTATTAGGAATGATCTTCAAACTTCAGATTATAAGTGCAAGAACGCAACAGATTATAAGTGCAAGAACGCAACAGGCATGGAGCAAGTTTATGACGAGATACTATGGGACTAATCTACAAGAAAGATACCAACCATGTAAGCATGCCCAAATGAAGATACTAAATTCATCACCTCAATATTACCAACTAAGAAAGATACTGAATGAGCCACACATATTGGATCAACCACTGAAATATTTAATCAACCACTGATCTTGTTGTATCCTAGATGGGTGATTAGATGCTCTAGGGGGGGTGAATAGAGCTGAAAGCACTTAAACAAAACTCATTAAACCTTCAAATTATATGACAAGATAAGGTTGCTAAATAGGTAATTTGAGTGCAACTAAATCATGCATAGCAAGGATAAGAGAGATTGAACATACACCAATAGACAAGCTATTTAGAGTGGTTCCACACTTCAAACTAGAAGTGTGTCAGTACACTTGCCTAGAGAGGTCAACCTCTAGGACTTCCAACAATTGCACTCTTATATTCATTCATAAGACATACAATGCATGACCAACAAAGGACTTACCTATCCAATACAAAGAGTCTTCAACCTTACCAAGGACTTACCCACTTTGCAAGATTCTTCAGCCTTCTCCAAGGACTTACCCACTCTTGCACAAGTCTTAGGCCTTGTAGGAATTACCCACTCTTCTTGGATCTTCCGCCTTTGACTTCACCTTCACTCGGAGAAGCTTCCACCAAGGTCTTACCCACTTGAGCTTGAGTCTTCTGCCTTCTCCAAGGACTTACCCACTCTAGCTCCAAGTCTTCAGCCTTGATCTTCACCAAGGGACTCCTTCCCTTGTTCTTCTTCACCTCTCTTGGACAAGAGAGAGAACCTTTATCTTCATGATTGCAAATGAGAGAAGTGGAGGTGGTGGAAGTGAGAGCCTCACAAGATATACATGTAGGACTAGCTCTCTTACAGATTTCCTACTCACTCTAATGGATGTAGCAAGTGATTAAGCTTAGAGAGAGAGAGGAGGCTGTAGGAAGCACTCAACTATAGAATAGGAACCTCACAAAGAGTTTACAATGAATGCTCAACCTTGGAATGAAGCCCAAGGGGTCCTATTTATAGCTGGGGATGCCTCTTAGCCTTTGGGAACACTTGTGAACGAAAACTAGCCATTTTGTGGCTTGCAACAGATATATTTTCACTTGTTGCAACTCCACAATGGCTAGAAACACTTTTCTGCACTTTTCCGTACAGTGCAATCGGTCGAGTTCTAATGGGTGTAACTCGACCGATCAAGTAACAGGCAAACCGATATTCAGATGATCAGTCGAGTTTGTCCTGAGGAAACTCGACCGACCATCTCAACTGGAAATGGCCTACTACCCGATCGGTCGAGTTCTGTGGGTGCACAACTCGACCGATGCAATCTTCAGAAAATCGACCAAGGTTGATCGGTCGAGTTTCAGGGTGGGAAACTCGACCGAACAAGTGCCTGTAATTGATTTTCAAAGTTGCATTAAAAGTGCTCTAAAATTCGATCTAAGTGTTCCTGATATTTTTCTAAGCTTAATTACAAGTCATACAATCATTACAAGTGATTTACAACATGATTCTAATGGATATACATCATATTACAAAAACGTCCACTTGTATGACTTTGACTTGTCTTTTCTCCAATTTGAGATGCGCAAGTTAGGGCAATTGGAGTGTGTCTATACCTAATTTGAAATTACTCAAGTAGAGACATTAGACACCAATATGTGGAATGGTTAGTCATCATCAAAACACAGGTTTAGTCAATTTAGACGTGAGTCAACATTGACCTAATTGACCTTGAGTCAACAGATCTGAGTTCAGACAACAAACTGAATTCCAACAACCATAACAGTGGGGCAAATGACACCAAACGAACCAAAAAATTCATATTAAAAGTTGTTACATGAATCAACCATGAAAAATGTATCAGCCACTAAAATATTGAATCAACCACTGATCTGAGTTCAGCCAACAAACTGAATTCCAACAACCATAACAATGATACCAAATGAAGTAATAAATTGATATCAAAAGTTGTTACATGAATCAACAAAAAAAATTGGACCAACCACTAAAATATTTAATCAACCATTGATCTGAGTTCAACCAACAAACTGAATTCCAACAACCATACATAATCTGGACAAATGATGCCAACGAACCAATATATTGATATCAAAAGTTGTTACATGAATTTGGATCAGCCACTGAAATATTTAATCAACCATTGATCTGAGTTCAAAACATACAAAATCTGGGCAAATGATACCAAATGAGCCAATAAGTTGTTGACACCCAAAAAATAGAAGTTTCTGTAAACATACAAAATAGAAACATTTGTTACATGGCCATGATTTTGGCATTTGTTAACACACAAAAAACAGAAGTTTGTGTTACATATCCATGATTTCAACAACACTAGTCTTTAGTTTTCTCGTCAATTTGTTCTCCCATATGAGTTAGATGCATCCTTAGTTCCCTGTTCAGCAAGTAAATATGGATTAGAAATAAAAAAAATCATATAAATTTATTAAAAAAATGAATTCAGTTATATACCCCATGTGTGCATGTTCGATTATTGTGACCTTTTGCATTGCATGTGCTACATGTTCTTTGCTTCTTTGCCTTCATTTCAGCTGGTGGTTTGAACCTTTGAGGTTTTCTTGTTCCTTTACATTGTGAAGTAATAGGATCTCTCGCTTCGATGTGCTCTTGTCCATCTATAATCAAAGGCACATATTGACTCCCTTGAGTTGGAATATAACTCTGAGATGTGGGCAACTGTTCTTCTGTACAAACTGGATCCACCCTTGGTTGTAATTCCAACACTTTATCATATGAATTTTGTAGAATTTCTTGCACCATAATGTAGGTTCCCTTGTCTTTAGAATCTAGACCAACTAATTTCATAGCTGATCTACACAAGGAGTTATACCTACTAGACATCGTACTATCTCCTAGATCCACTTGGCATTCTTCAACATGAACAACTTTGTTATTTGTGTTTGCATTCAATGTCCAACGCCCCAACACATAGAATGGTGGAATTTTATGAAATTTCAGAAAAGTTAATACCTTAAGTGCATGAGAACATAGAATTCCACTAAATTGAAAATGTTTACAATCACAAGTAATTTCTTCTACTTCTCTTTTAAACGTCACTTTGTAGTGCTTGTTTTTCATGAATAGATCTTCCTCTCTAGAAATATGTGTAATGTGATATAAGGAGTCCTTGTTGATCTCCTTTAGATCATAGCAAGATGTCAAGTTTAGTTGCTTGCAAAAGTCTTTAAAAACTGTTCTTATGTATACATCTCTTGCATGTGACTCAATAGGTGCAAATGACCAAAGATTAGGTTTTCCAAGCTTAGATCTGAAGTCCTCTTCGTCTTATGTATCATATCTACTCTCGACAACCTTTTCAAATGCTTCAACAAACTTGAAAAGAGGCAAATGATTGTTGACATGGTCTTTAAATATATCATTCATGCTCTCACTCCATTGTGTGGTTGACATATTAGCAAAAAAAGTATCCTTGAAGTAAACTGGAATCCATTGATCTCTAATGTTCCATAGTAAACATAAATGTCATTATCACTTAGGTTAAATTTGTATATCATTCTTTGCCATCTATCCTCAAACTCATCAATAGTGATAGACTTGTTTATGCAACAATGAAACTCTTCACTAAACCCAACAACTATCCCATATATCACACCAAGGTGCTCACATGCTTTCCTCATTATATGCCATTGACAACAACGATGAACTGCATTACGAAACACTATGCGAATGGCCTTCCTCATTGCCAGATCTTGATCAGTTAATATTGCTTTAGGATGCTTTCCATACATGACCTCTAAAAATGTTTGGAATACCCAAACAAAAGAATCTACAGTCTCATCACGAAGCAAAGCACACCCAAATAAGGTTGATTGTTTGTGGTGGTTTATGCCAATAAATGGTGCAAAAGGCATGCTATACTTGTTGGTCATATATGTGGTATCAAAAGTAATTACATCACCAAATGTCTGGTATGCCATCCTTGACTTAGCATCCACCCAGTTGATACTACGTGTACATCCATCCTCATCAATTTGTATAGAATAATAAAATGATGGGTTAATTTCTTGCAATTTTCTAAAATGCTCTAATGTGGAGGAAACATCAATGCCTATATACTTCTTCCTCAAGGATACACGCTCATTGCTTAAGTCCTTTCAGATGAAACTCACATTACGAATACCACCACGTTGGCTAGCAATGAGAGACATGATTTGAGCACTTGAAATATTTTGGTCATGCATAACACGTACGAAATCACGGACCTCTACTGACATATGTCGATGTGACCAGTGAAATCACTTCTTAGATGGACTTTGAGTGAGTTCATGATTGTTCTCTTTTTCAAAACTTTTGTGTCCTTTTCTTGCTTCACTCTCATGAGCCTTACAACCGGTGCGTATAGAAGTCATATCTTTTTTTGGAGTACCTTTATCACTATTTGCAACTTTGTTTTTTATTTTTTTTAAGCCTTCCATTGAACAAATAAATACTCTACCAATGACCAATTTTGTTTTGGTAGAAATATATTGCCTCCCCTTGCGTATACTGAATCCAACTATATAAGCATGTTGGTTATAAAATTCTTCTGCCTTTTCAAGAGTATCAAACCGCAGACCAACATATGGTTTCGGATTATATTCCACTTCAACCGTTTCAGCATCTATGTCGAGTGGTGCATCACCTTGAAGCAACATAGGAAAATTTACATATGAGAAATCACACACAAATTTAATAACATAAACATATTTTTAAATATAGCATTTGGTTACCATTTCCGACAAGTCATCATTTCCAAAAAAACCATCATCATAGCTTAGCCAATCTATTCCAGTCATGCCATCAACATCATTAGAGAAATCCATACCTAATGAAAAAATAGATTTATTAAAATAAAATTACAAGTGTTACCATCAACATTAGTAGGGTGTACATACCAATAAAAAATATAGACGAATTCAATGCAAACAAGTTGAATAATACTTTTTGACAAATCATTGAAAAAATACAAAGGAATTCAAGGCTCAACGCTGATCAGTGGTTGAATAAATATTTCAGTCCTTGATACAATTTTCGTGGTTGATTTAGTTTAGTAGTTTTCTTAGTTAATAATATGAGGTGCTTAATTTAGTATCTTTCTTGGTTGATAAAATATTGGTGCTTACATGGTCTATTTATGATCAGTAGCAAGGTGATCATTGACTGAAAAGAACAAATTGAATTGAATGCTATAAAACTCACGTTGGAATGAGGAGAAAAAAACTAAAAGGAAGGCAACATAGTTTCAAGGAGAGATCAATGAAGAAAAAATGGAAGGTCATAGATAGTAGGGTGTGAATACCACTATATTTATTGATTATATATTTTATCAGGCATTTATGTACAACCATTTTTCAACCAGATTCCTTTATTATTATATACCAGATTTTTAATCAGTACATCTTGTATTATACATACTGTTTTGACTGATGAACAAGAAAATACAAAAGAATTCAATGCAAACTAGTTGAATAATATTTTTTTGACGTATTATTGAAAAAATGCAGAGGAATTTAAGGCGTGTCACTGATTAGTAGTCGAATAAGTATTTCAGTCCTTGATACAATTTTCATGATTGATTCAGTTTAGTAGTTTTCTTAGTTGATAAAATTGAGGTGCTTAATTTAGTATTTTGCTTGGTTGATAAAATATCGGTGCTTACATGATCTATTTACATGGTCATCGTTGAGTGAAAAGAACAAATTGAATTGAATTCTATGAAACTCACGTTGGAATGAAGAGAAAAAAAGTGAAAAGAAGGAGGCAACTTAGTTTTCCTCAGTTTGCATAAATGTCTTGAGGAGAAAAAATACAGAGAAAATGCTGGAAAGGATTACTGTGAAAAATAGTAAAATATCAGTTTTCTTCAGTCTACATTAATGCCTTGAGCTGCTATTACTCTCTTTGTCACAACCACACAACAGAAGTTATCTCTGATCTTTCTGAATGAATGCGATCCGATTAAATGCTAACAAACTGGCATTGGAATGAGAAGCACAATTGCAAGGAGAGATCAACGAACAAAATGGTAGAAAAAAGACAAAAGAATTACCAGCAAGTAATTAATCACTCACATGCGAGGAACTTGGGCATTTAACGATCAATAAATTTGTGGAGATGATTGCGTCAAACAAGAGACAGTGCCCAATTGAATTGAATGCCCCATTTGCCTGGTTCTGTCTGGCAGCATTAATGCCTGGATCTTCTATTCAACAACCACACACATACCAATGCATCTCTCAGCTCCTTGAATCAATGCAAACAATTGAATGCAAAAGAATAAAAATGAAAAAGAAGAAGGACAGTCACATGGAGGGGTCAATATAGAAAAAGGATGAATAAATGAAATGGAAAGGATTACCAGAATGGAAATGTTATTAACATGCATGGAAGATTTTCTATTAATTTCCAAACATTTCCGATCGTGTGGAAGCAAAAGAATGTGCATGGAAGATTTTCTATTCATTTCCAAACATTTCCCGGAGCTGATCGTGTGGAAGCAAAAGAAATTAGGGATGACGCGTGCTATAACGAAATTGACGAGAGAGATACAATGGGACTAGTCTACAAGAAAGAAAGATCAGAAACAGGGGAGAATTAATGGCAGATTGAGGGAGGGGAGAGACATAGGACTGTGCGTGGCGTGACAGAGAGAGAAATAGCACGTCATGCAGTTAATGCAGGCAGACAGAATAGTGCACTTGACACCATTTGTGGCTGGTAAAGTGCTATTTTCTGGTTTGATCAGGATAGAGATCCAAGGGTAGAAAACTGAGGTGTATAAGAAGGCTAGTACACTTGAGTGTATAACAACTCAACTCTCTCTCTCTCTCTCTCTCTCTCTATATATATATATATATATATATATATATATATATATATAATATTCCAATTTTCTTCATTACACACCAATATTATGGAAGGAAATTTGTTTTATCCTTTGTAATAAAATAAAAATTTACATGTTGATCAATCCTTTGAGTATCCATATGAAATTTGATTGATCCTACTAAGTTATCTAATTTTTGTCCTGTTTCTTACTTTTATGAAAGATCATTTGGATTTGGGTGCACTTTGTCAGAGTTTTTCTTTGAATTGAAGCAACTAATATATTCTAAAGAAGGGTTACTTTTCTTGTTCTTATCTTGGTTTAGGGTGATAACTGATAAGGAAATATCAAGGATATTTGGCTATTTCGTCTTGTTAGAGTCTTGGAAAATACTTATTAGGGTAAGGATAATTTCTCCGTAGGACTACAAGTGGTTATGCACTTAGTCATACCATTTTGTAGTCAATACATCAAAAATGCATAATGCTCAATCCTAACATCTTGCATCTCAATATCATCATCCAAAACATCCTAAATATCAAGAAATTTTCATATTTATGATTAATATATTCACAACTCGTCAAAGAAGGTGCACTAATTCATATCATGAAAAAGATAAGTTATTTCTTTTCATACTTAAATAGTAGTGTCTGATGATATTTTAATCACATAAAGTACGTCAATGAAAACTTTTTTCTTATTACATCTATGAACATGAAAACCCATGATCTTTTAATGTGTAAGGGAGATGATTTCTATGATTTTTAGAAAACATATATCAGACATTATAAATGCGATAATAACATATTTTGAAATTTCACATCTACAATATATAATATATGTGGGTTTTTCTTGATGAATATATGAAAAATAGAGGATATTGGTAGTTGGAAAGATTATATATAATAACTAGTTGAAAGAAAAATATTCAGATTACAAGCAAGTAACACAATAAAATATGAGTTTATTATGACCTTGAAAGTAAAAATATATCAAGATAATAACTATCTTAAATGAATATTGTATCACTTATATGCATGATATAACTATCATTACATCTCAAAAACCCAGTCATATATGAGATCCCAATGTCATGGGTTCACAATTTAACCCCATCCAGATATTAGACCCAAAAAGGAAATCGTGGGGAGAGGGATTTAAATTGCTTGTCCCTGAGTGTACTGAACACACATGTATGTATATGCATCAAATAAGAAATCCTCCATAAATACACTAAGTTTTAGGCACATAGAATCCCTAAGGAAATGAGTTCTACAAAATAAAAGTTAACACAAGGTATTACAAAAAAAGTAATGCCTAAAATAGTAGTTGCATTCAGCTTTATCATCTCCTTGGAGTTATACTTTATGAGTCATCCACATCAATTAATTGTATCAGTACCATTTGCAAAAGGACATAAAATCATTAAATATTTTAATCATGAATACAAACACAAGGAGTGCACAACATACATTAATAAATCAATAATCAAACAAAGACATAGAATCATATATGTAATAGAAACATTCAAGAAATAAACTTGTGTATTTACAAAGAAAACCATTCCTTTATTTTTTTTATTAATCATGTATCCATTACCAATGAGGATTTCAATGTGTCATATTTCTGACCGAAAAGTTTGAGATTTTTGGATCGTATGATCTCCTACCAAAGAGTTAGATCATATGGACAATGCGATCTCCTAACAAAGAGTTAAACCACTTCTAAGAATATTAGAACCAAAGAGTTATGTATCAATATATTCTTTTTAATGTGTTGTGACATAATTAAAGTGAAATGTAATCTAAGTTAATCTTAGAAAACCATTTATTTCAAAAAATACCATTTGCCAAGTCCTTAATAATAATATTTTACAACCATACTTTTTGTATACCAATAAGAGGTAAGAGTACCTTAAATTCCAATGTTCACATTCTAGATATCTTCCTCACTTATACCTCAAGTTTCTTAAAATAAAGAGAGCATTGTCCATAATATATAAGGAATGAGATTATTTAAGAATTGATTAATCTTACATAGAGAAAGAGATATTTCAAGGGGTCTAGCTCATGGATTTTGGTGTCTAGAGTGTGATCTTGGGGTACTATGAGTTTGGATTTTACTAATATAAATGATATTTAAGATAATATTTCACAAAACAGACACTTATTTGATACCACTGCAATTTTCCTAGAGATACAAAAATTGAACACTACAATTAGAATCTTAAAAAATGGATGTCACTAGTACTTTTGAGTCCACATTAGATAGGATCATACTGAGACAAGATATCCATCATATTTTTAGATCATGGCAGGTATTGTAATAATTTTTGGGTTTTATAGTCGGGTAAATCTGGTAAAAAAATTACTAGTAATAGCCCTATTCTATTTGAGTGGGTGCATCAACTAGAACAATGATGGTGTGTCATGATAAATCTCTACATAGATATTTTCTAAATTAATGAAAATGCAATTTCTTTAACAAGCAAGAGTAAATACTAGTTAGAGGTACAGTGGTAATTAGGGCTAGGTTTATGATCTTCACACTATTTTTATCATTCAAAAGTATATTATATAATGGTTTTTTCATGTTGCAACAATTTACTAAGATTTTTCCAAATCAAGGTATTTACTGCAATTAGAAAAAAGAACAAGGTAAAGGAGCTAAAATGGGAGTTGGTGTGTCAATGATAGGGTACAATGCTCTAGTGAATTTCAACAACCATGTATTTATTCAAGGGTGAACTATGTTGCTGAGCTGTATATACCTTAGTGGTTCACATTGAACCTAGTTAGCAATGTTGGCTCCTCTTTATTCCTTATTTGTGGTTATTTTTCTTGGTAGACTAGCTTTTTTTTTTAGGGCAAATGGATCGATTCATTACTTGTTAGCCATACGACATCTACAATTGGGAATAAACATACAGACAGAACATACAAACATCACGTTCAGTAACCCAAGGGCACTACAACTCATATTGGAACAAGAGAAAGACACTTTTGCATTGATTCTTCTTCCTTGAGGCTGTCTTAAGCAGCTTTTTATGAAGAATTCCTTCAACCTGAGCGTTGAGTAGTGGTAGAGGGGCTGGAACAAGACGATATTCTGCTCATATATCAACTCAAATGAAGCCATACAACTGAGTAATAAGATCAATCCAAAGCAAAGATGAGATCTAACCGTAGCAAGATATCTCATCGTTATCCCGAAGAGAGGTCACAGCAAAGCACGACAGATAAACGCCTACTAGCGGCGACAAAATAGGCAGATAAACTACCAAAAACCACTGGCTAAACAAGCCAACATAGAACGAAAAAAGGGAAACAACGTAGACTGATAAACACACAAAGGAAGGAAGCAGGAAACTTGGGTTATGCGGTCCCAGAAAGCTGACAAGCTGTGATAGAAAGCGATCGCAGCAGCAAAGAGGGGAATCAAGGTGTGCCTCAGCGCCCCTTGCGCCGTAGACACCACCCCCACCATGAGTACCGTCGAGAACCAGACCCTAGGGTCCAGAAGCCGGCGCCGCTCGGAGCAGAAGAGGAGGAAGCCGATCCTGCCACAGCTGACCACCAGGATCTGGATCTGCCCTACCCAAGAAAAGAGAGATCCCAGGGGGAGCAGGTTGACACACTGGCAGCCAGAACCCCTCCCCAAGCCATCCGCCGTGCACATGAGCGCCGACCCTAGTCGCCCCTTCTGTCTCCATACGTGAGAGCAACAACTTGGCCTGCAGGCACATGTCTCTTGGTAGACTAGATACTACTTTGATGAGGTCTAGATATGGAATTGTCAGTTCCTTGTGTGGAATTGATCTTGTATTAACCTTTGTGGCATTTCTCTGGGTCCTAGAGGAACCTTTCTATGATTCTTCTCCTTCTAGGACTCCATGTTTCTCTGTGACTGGAGCTAATCATCACGAAAAGGGGCTCTACAAGAAGCATTATTTGGGGAGATTATCAGTATGTTGATAGAGATTTAAAGATGAAAATCACACTAGGTTGTGGTGCAAAGAAATGACTTGTGGTTCCAAAAATGGAGATGCGGTGAGAAGATTAAGATGGGAAGGGGTATCAAATGTTCTATGTGTAATAAGTAGTGGAGGAAATCTAAAGGTGGATGGAGATGGTGTATGTGGCATTTAATGGGTGTGAGACTTGGTTGTATAAGAATTTGCAATTATTCTCACTTCTAACTGAGAGGATGAGAGGTGGAGGAGTTTGAGCTTTCCAATTTTCTAGTCAAGGTTCAATATCACTATATAAATCACGGTAAGGGTTAGGGCTGAATAATTGGGCGCAAATACATGAATCCTTGACATCAAGTTGTTGGTCAGGGCCTGGCCCTGACCTTTGTTCCTTGAGTGAAGGTTTGGTGAGAGAAATTTCTAGTTAGGGCCATCCCTGAGACAAAAGATTTGAAATCCTTGAGCTTTCCATTTAAAAGATACATGAGTATAAATCTGGGGACAAGTCCGTACTCAAGGGTGAGGTTTAGGATAAATGTATTTTTCATAGATGTACTTTTCATATCATTAGATTTAATATTGTGACTCAATTATTTTATGCAAAATGTGCATACCAATTGCCAAACAAAAATTAAATATGTAAGTATTCACTTTGCTAACACATACAAATTTTTTCACACACAACTGAATGCACATACACAAATGCTTCTTTAGAAAAAACAACACTATGTTCATGATGGTGATTTGAACTAGGCAAATTTCTATGAGCTACACTATATTTGGGCCAAATTGAGTCCTCTTTGACATAGTTGAAGATTAACTCAGGTTCTAGGTTCCAACTTTGAGTAGGTATGACTTTTCTAATAGCCCACTTTGTAATCACATATTCTACTCAATTACATGTACACCCATTACATTAAGTATTCTTAAAGTTCCCTCTGATTTCATCTATCTTGATATCCTGACATATTAATTTGTATTTGGAAGGTATCACTGTCTTCCCTACCATTGTAGGCTTGCATATTATTTGTATGTAAAAATATATGTCTGGATGCGTTCCCACATCCACAGAAATTGTCTGCATTTGCTTGAAGTTTTGCATGGATGATATCATTTCCTTCATAATTTTTGAATCCCCTCAAAACCCACTATCCTTTATCGTCTCTCAAAATGTAGCTTGTTGAAATTTTGTTCTTTTTCTTATTATTTAGAGCTAAGGCATCAACGATCAAAAGTAAGCTATATGTTATAGGTGGCATCTAGTGTGCATTGCCATTTTTTCCATTGTTGCATGTATTTGGTTGATCATTAAAGGTTGCAATATGATTAGTAACTTATATTTGTTAGTATTGCACAATTTTCCTTGAATCCCTCTGGGTGTTGTTGGAAATGAATAGATTGCTATAGTTCCATATTTTCATATTGTGATTGCAAACCAAATCATCCAGTTGACTCTATTATGGTTTAGAGTAATGTTAGTCATTATCCATGATGTAGTGCACTATATATGGACATTATAGTATTAGCCTCCACCTAGACTTATTCCCAGATCCTCTTGATTTCACTGCATAACATTAGAGTGTGTAATGCAAACTCATCTTCCTTGTTGCATAAAGGGCATAGGGCATTAGTGGTAAACTTCCTCTTCTGCCCATTGAAATTATTCACCAGACTATCACACATCACAAGCCATATTCTTGTGTTTGTTATCTGAGATAGCTTCAGTTTCCATAGCTTCATCCATCTTTTTGATGTTTTCTGTGAATCATTTATGTCTAGTTGATCATATATGATTTTGGAGGAGAACCGCCCTTGTGTATTTGCAAGAAATACAAACTCATCTTGTCTTGATCCAAGCCTTGGTAGGTATCATTGAGTTACTCTCCAAAGTAGATTCTATAATGAACCATTCAGTTAGGAAATTTTCGTCCCAAGATTCAGTTGAAGATACCATGGAGCATACCACAAGGTCTTGAGGATTGCCTAGTACCAGTCTGGTTTGAGTGTTGTATATTTTAAACCCTTCACCCATTTTGACGTCCACATGCTCATGTTCTCACCTGATAGGACCACTGTATCTGTGGCATACAACTCTAAAAAACATAATTAACTAATGCGGAAGCGTTCACTAAGCAGTGGATTACCGAAAATCACTAAAATGAAAACCTTTTTATCAAGAGATCCATAAAAAAAAAACTTTCTCACATAGAACCAAAGTAACGTATTTACATTCTGGTTAAAGGTAAATGTCTTGTATCATCTCTTTTTGAAAATTACAAGCATCAAATGCTCTGGTAAGCTAAGCACAGGCAATATGAAAAACTCGAGGCACTGAGCCAAAATCTTGAAAGCACTAACTACTACTCCGAGGACCTGAGAGTACAGAGACAACACATAGGACTTCTATATACATCTAAACAAGGCATAACAGCCAGTGTCTCCACCTGAGACTTCACTGTTGTCCCTACTGCTGCTGTTTTTGTCCTTCTCCTACTGAAGGATTCCTGCCTCCTTGTCCACATACACCTAAAAATGTGGTTCCCACGGGGGTGATACAATTGTAAATTGCCCCAGCAAGAGATATAACTCTCTACCTGTGACGATCGACAATCAAATCGTTACTAATTAAGCGAAATTAAACAAAAACAATAGATTAACAAAAATCACTAAAAATTAAAACCATTTTTCAAAGAGATCCATTCCAATGAAAACTCTTACTGAAAGGTCCAAAACCTTATATACATCATTATTCACATTGTACATATCTGGTACATCTCATCTCGAGAATAACATATAACAGTTGCTTTACCAACTATACATGAGCAACATAAAACATCGAGGCACGTAAGCCAACATCTCTTATGGATCATAAAACCAGTATGAACCAACTCCAAGGACCTGAGAGTACAGAGATGACACATAGGACTCATATGTACAAGACATGATAGACAATACACTCAACCTGAGCTGTCACTGCTGCCTCAGTTGTTATTCTTCCTCTGCAGAAAGGGCTTCACCTCCTCATACACATCCACCTAAAAATTTGGGTCCCACAGGGGTGACACAATTGTAATTATCCCAGCGTGAGATATAACTCTCCGCCAACCATATTATTATTATTATAAGTAAACAGTAAATAACTGAGCAGAGGATTCTTTTATATTCAACAGCAGAATTTAATCACTATTTAAGCAGAATAGAGCAATATCATCTTTTAAAGCATTGCAGCTATATGTGATAAAGCAGTAATTCATCTATTCATTTTATAAGGAAAATGAAGAACATGTATAACATCTATCCATTTAAGATGTATAAAAGTAATGTATCATCAGCCAATGATTTCCATATTCAATCCTTAAGCAAATATGCTATACAGATGATTACATTTTACAATCACACTTATGCCCTAGGGAGATGAGGTATACCGCTCATACTCCAACCGACCTCTGCAAAGTCAAAATCGGTACCATACATAGGACAATGGAAGAGCCAGACTCCATGACCTCCAACATCTCAGTCAGTGCGAGACCACAAGTAGGACCATGTCAACTGCTTATCATAGCTTACCAGGGTATACTCGCAACTGCTACAAGAGTTACATCGTTAGATGCCTCTCTTCGACATCGAGAGATTTGATGTTTATCTCACATCGATCTGGCATTCATCACCATCGGGAGATTCATGATACATCCATCCCGACACATATAATGAAGGATCGAGAGATTTAATGTTTATCTCACATCAATTTCTCCATCAGGGCATAAGGTATTCGCACCCATCACCCGCACATATTCAACAATATGCGTTCATCAGGAGATCCTGTAGGAAAACCTATTTCACCATCACCAACTACTGACGATGATGGATCTATGGCCAGGGCACTACATGATAAGATTCCACTTGATTAATTAAGTGCATTACCATATTCTTTTAGCATCAGTCATGTTTCAAACAAGAATTATTATAACAGATGCTACAAAGAAAGGTGTAATACATTTATCAAGTACTTTCAAAATATTTAAAACACATGATACTTGGGATCTTAGTCCCTTATCACATTACTGGGAATTCTCATCCCTTCACATCGTCATTATCATGATTACTGGATCTGGGCATTCAAACCCTTAGTTCATCACAGAACACTGTTACCACTTATCAGGTAACTAATACCTCTAGGTCCTCAGACCAAGGTATACATGGTATTTGTTATACAAGCATCTCACATGGCTCACAATACCCATTAAGTATCTTGTCACCTCTCACTAGGCAAAAACTTATTCACATGGCTCACAAGGCCATTGCACATCTTGTCACCTCTCACTAGGCAACAACTTATTCTCATGGATCACAAGGCCATTACACATCTTGTCACCTCTCACTAGGCAACAACATATTCACATGGCTCGCAAGGCCATTGCACATCTTGTCACCTCTCACTAGGCAAAAACTTATTATCATGGCTCACAAGGCCATTACACATCTTGTCACCTCTCACTAGGCAACAACTTATTCACATGGCTCGCAAGGCCATTAATCATTATACTTTGTATACAAGCATTTAACATGGCTTACAAGGCTTATGCAATAAGAGAAATACAACCTTCCCATCATTAGGGTTAGGGTTTTCCCTTTCTTATCGATTAGGGTTTCTCTTACATATCATTACCCTTCATTAGGGTTAGGGTTTTCCATTATTAACCATTTAGGTTTTCAAGTTCATATTATCAATGATCAAACCCTAATTCATTGCTCCACACATCTAGGAGCAAACATTGATATCATAAGTATTCAATCATACTTATTCATTCTCATCATTTATCATTAAATGAATCATCAACACAAGGTATGAGTTCCTCTCTCATCCTTACCAGGGTATGATTACATCAGACTTTATTAACTTGGCTTAACCCTTTCTCAAAGTATGTTAGCCCATACTTATCAAAGTGCATTAAACTTATTACATATCAATGTAACAATTGACATAACACACTTCATGTGTTACTCATCCAAGTATATTGGATTTAAGGTGAATCAAGGTACATCAACCTTGAAGTGTTGGATGTGATATTTATCATGTCTTGATGTATCACTTCCCTCATCACTTTTAACATACTTAAGTTCATCAACTTATCTTGTATTAAGGTATGTCCCATCCTGATACTTTATGCACTAGCTCTTCACATTTATCATGTAATGTATTGGTCATAAGTCACACAATTGAATTATTCAACCATCATTAATGATATGAACTCACCTCAGGTTAAGGCATTATTGATATAGGATTAACCATTATCAACCACTCTAGGTGTTTCACCTATCAAGGTATTATCCACACCATTACTTGGTGTTACACTCGTCACTCCTAAGAGTGTCTTGCACTTACCTTTACAAGGTGTATAGGGTAAAATCATGTGCATATATTCACCATATCGGGTTGTAGGTGTATAGACACTCACCATATCGGGCTAAGATTTGCACTTGTCTCCATATCGGGCATGAGGTACCTTCTTGACCTCATATAGGGCACAAGATATATGTATGTGTCGCCCATGATACTTATGAGGTATCAACCCATCACCATGTCGGGCTAGAAGTACATTCAATCACCCTATCGGGCTAGTCACCATCTAGGGTTAGCCATGATGGGTTAGGGTTACCATATTGTTTAGGGTTGTGTATCGTGCAACCCTGTCATGCAACCATGTCATACAAGGTCATGTAGGCCTCATGATACTAAGTATCAATGATGTATCATATGATCATATCATGCAATAACACTTGTTACTCTTCACTTATATCGGGTTACCCAATTTAGGGTTTCTTGTCAACTTACAAGTACACAATTGACCTTGTATCGTGCATGGAGTCTATAATAGACTTCCTATCGTGAAAGAGGTGTATACTACACACCCATATCATTCAATAGTGTTTACAAACCTATTCATATCATTTTTGTGAAATAGGTGCATCATCATATCGGGTTAGAGGTGCTTGCTTATGTGCATGCACCCGATATCACTTTTATAATGTGATATCACAATATTCAAGCTCTAGACCTTTATTCTAACTATTATAGTTCAAGTAAAAAGGTCTAAGAAACTACTAGAACTCATAATTTCATCAACTGTTTCAGGAAATTTTGGAATTAAAAGTAGATCATTAAATACAACAATTTAGGTGATGAATAATAACATGATTGAGTTCAAGTTATATAACCCGCCTTAAGAACCACTTCAAAGCTTCAAGGTCCAAAGCTCCATGTTCCTAAGGTTGAATATGACTTTATCAAAGGTCCAAGGCTCGTTCACAACTCCTTCATATACAAGGAATCACCATGGATAAGCAATTGGTGAAGAAGAAAAGAAAGGTAGATCATAACCCTAATTCCATGCTTCAATTCAAGATTGTAGACAACTATATCTTACCTTAGGGTAAAGTTTTGAGTTCCTTAGCTCCTTGGCCGACACACTACCACTCTTGGACGATATGGAATTCCTCTTGGCTGATACAACTTTGCTTTTGGACGATACCCCCTCACTTGTGGCCAAAATCACTTCAATTGGCTGATATCGACTTGCTATGGGCAATATCAACATGGTATGGCCGATATACTTGCTATGGACGATATACAAGGCCTATGCACGATACCCTTGTGCTCTTGCACGACATGCCACCCCTATTGCACGATATGATACTCACTTGCATGATATGGCACTCACTTGGAGTCAAAACACTTCACTCTATGGATGATATCACCCTATATAGCCGATATCACCTACTTGGGCGATATGGACTTGCCATGGGCGATACCCCAAGGCCCATGCACGATACCACAGCATCCCTTCACGATATAGGAGCTCTATGCACGATACCTTAGGGTAGGAGGGTGGTAAGGGTCGCAAACTTGCACTAAGGGGTGAAACTAGGGGTATATATACTTGCTGATCATGAAGAAAGGAAAAAACGAGGTGTTAACATTTTGAGCTAGTTGGTGCCACGTGTCATGCATGGGTGACACGTGCCCATGCATGCATCATAATTTATCTTGTCTTGCAAAACAGTTTAGGATCATCTAGAGATGCAAATTTGTCCATTACTTATCCATTTGGATAAGTCATCTAGGTTTAATCACTATTTTATGTCAAGCCGATACACTTTTTCTAAGGAAACTTGTTGGCCATCACACCTCACCTCATTGAGGTGCTTTGCACGATATGGACTTTTATAAGAGTTAAAAAAACGATATGGAACACCTCCTTGGGATCCATGGCCGATAGGCACTCGTATATAAGCTTTTCAACTTGATACAACGCAAGTTAAGCTTTCAAATTCAACCCTTTTTCTTGGTCATTTCATCACCAAGATTACCATCATTCATAATGGAATAAAAAATGGTGTATAATTCATTATATCTCCTCTATATGATACATAGAGGAAATAGGAACACTCTTGAGGTGGGAATTTGCATATCAACCCCAAAGTTTGGGTAAATTACAATTTGTACCAAAATTGGTGCACAAGGTACCAACATTGTTCAAACAAGTTCAAACTTGGAATTTAGGCTTTCCACAAGCCACCACCTTGCATCATTCTCTTAATAATGATGCTACAAAACATGAGGCATGTTCAACATGTGACATTTTGCATTATAGCCCCTCAATTTGGGTAAATTGCACTTTGGTCCAAAACAAAGGAAAATTGCTCAAACAACATTCAATCGGGACCAAACTTGAAACATGAGTGTGTCACACGATAACAAAACACCTTAGAGGATTATATTAAAGTTCTAAGAAACTTTATTAGCCAAAAAAATAGGGTTACCTCATAACCCAGGTTAGGGTTGTTACAAGTTATAAACCCATAACAAGGATTTCGTCCCCGAAATCCCAGGTAAAGGAAGACATATATTATTCATTCATCATACCATAAAGTCTCCACATAACATCTTAATGTCATGGAGATGACATAGAACTTTGATCAACACAAAGTTCTTCCACACATGGTTATCATTGAATCTTTCACACATGGCACATATTCCACTGTCTTTTTCATTAATGACTGTAGAGTCAACTCTATGTCAGGTAATACTTTTCTTAGTTAGGGAAACATCATTCATACCTTATTTAATTCAGGTGTCATACCTTACTGATTTGTCACCTTTCTCAACTTACAACTTTATGTGACAAGATTCTGGGAATTCTCCCATACCTCATTTAGCATTTTACTTTTAAAGGAAAGACCAGAGCCATGTTCTGTCACCCACTTGTGACTACGAGTCTTGTCATATATCTGTTGTGTCATCTAATCTACTGACACAACATTAAACTTTCTTACTACTTGTACCAACTATCTCATTAGTTGTACATTCTCTTATAATAAGGGGAGGTTACTTATCAATTAAGAACTTATCTTAGAGGTATCTTTAGATGTTATATATAAGTTGCCTTAACAGATCTAGATAGGGGTATTCTAAGAAATTATTTTTAGCTTGATAAGCTTTTCCCACAATGATTTTACGATTGTTCCTTCAAATAGTACATCTTTATTGATGTTATGTTTATGCAGAGCATAAACCCCTAACATGTGATGTCCATACTATTTTATGTAACTAGACTGATTTCACAGTTGGCCATCCCAGGTAACCCACATAAATCAATTGATTAGGAGTTATGCTTTTACTTTGCCATATCACTTGATACTTCTTAGATACCATAATTTCTTATCTTGGTATCCATCACATGTGTCGAAAACACATCACATCCTCATCTTTCTTTCATCTTGGAACATTACTTGTTACACATATCTTTATCTTGGAACCAAAGTCCAAGACAAACTGATACTTCTCTAAGTATCCATCAATTGAACATTTTTAACTTATGCACATCAAGTGTCATAAGACCCACATGATTGCCATGTCCCTGAAGAAAAAGAACACAAAGGAACATATTCCTTTTATCCCCTATCATCACCCAAGGTTGTTTATCAAAGAGAAAGGATTATCATCTCCTCTGACTATTGCATGAACTTTCAACTATTCATGAGTCATTTACTCGTGTTTCATCCTAGGTTCCTTGCCATCAACATAGGAATTATAAGGATGATTACATGTCATTATTCCTTTCTTTGTTATTGTCTAACATGTTCATGAGCATTTTGTGATTTTATCACATTTCCCATTTCCACATCATGGGAAAAGATCTTTACTATTCACACATGCTTTATCTGACAGGGATCATCTCCCTTGTTCTCATTCTCTTATCATGAGGATTATACTTTTCATTTCCTCATACATACAGATTGATCTGAGATCATCTCAGATTCCACTTTATTGCACTTAGGATGTGATATACATGTCCATACCATATTTCCCATACATATAGATTGATCTGAGATCATCTCAGATTCCACTTTATTGCACGTAGGATGTGATATACATGTCCATACCATATTGTTAGTTTCATTATACTCACTAGATTATCTCAAAATGACTACTTGATCAGAGTAATCAGAAAGATAACAATCTAAGAGTTCCATACTCACCTTATCTCCAATAATTATATACCTGGCCAGGGTATGCAAGTAATGAGATTAAGTAGTATGCACTTTGTTTACTATCATATTCCTTACTTTTC
Organism: Alisma plantago-aquatica; assembly: GCA_963693085.1. Lineage (NCBI taxonomy): Eukaryota > Viridiplantae > Streptophyta > Magnoliopsida > Alismatales > Alismataceae > Alisma > Alisma plantago-aquatica. The sequence goes on from OY856413.1 coordinate 257,775,622, forward strand.
GTATAATAACCAACACATGATTTAACATTCCTGGATTTTCTCTAGGCATCTCTTCTATACCTCATCCTTTTTCACACAGATAAGAGCAACTATAGAGCATTTAAAAGAATACTGAACAGAATATAAATTCTAGTTCTCATCATTTCTTCCCTATGTCCCTATAGGACAATCAATAGGGAAGTCCATAACAACAATCCTTTTTAGGATTATCAGGTAACATCAAATAAAGGCATATCAAAATGAAAAATCTCTATCTGATTGTTACCCCTCGCGGTCATCCACCGCTTTAGGTTGACTCAACCCATAGAGTCTAGCTGTTTCATGTTGTTACTTTTGGCTTTTTAGAACCACTAGGCAAAAGTCTCTAGAATTGTAATGACATTTCCTTAATTCTCAGCTTATTTCCCCTTCTTGGGCACTGCCATGACATATATACTATCTGTCTAAACTTATGGCAGAGTCTACTTTCTCGCCATATGTTAATCTTTCCCACATTTTCCACTGTTCCAACATGACTATGTCATTCAGGAGTCCTTTCAAAGCCCAAAGTTACTGTATTGAGGACTGGTAACCTAGGTTGTAATGCTAGTATCCAGTCTACTATTTGCATCATTGTTGTCCTAACCTGCCCAACAAGAGCATAAACATAGGATTCCCTATCCTGATCGGGTCATGATGGGAATTCTTAGGCATTCATTCTTCTCTTACGTGATCCCTTGCACCATTTCCTGTGCAACAACATTGCCCTCAACAATGTATTCCTCGTGTTCCCCAGTCATTTATAAACTTCACCCTTTCTTCTGCACAAGCAGAAGTCACTATAGGGTATACTAGAGGACACTAATAAAGACTCAACACCTTAGTCCTATGTCTCTGTAGACTCAGTGAACCTTAAGCTCTGATACCAAACTTGTGACGACCGACAATCAAATCGTTACTAATTAAGCGGAATTAAACATAAACAACAGATTAACAAAAATCACTAAAAATTAAAACCATTTTTCAAAGAGATCCATTCCAAGGAAAACTCTTACTGAAAGGTCCAAAACCTTATATACATCATTATTCACATTGTACATATCTGGTACATCTCATCTCGAGAATAACATATAACAATTGCTTTACTAGCTATACATGAGCAACATAAAACCTCGAGGGACGTAAGCCAAAATCTCTTATTGATCATAAAACCAGTATGAACCAACTCCAAGGACCTGAGAGTACAACGACGACACATAGAACTCATATCTACAAGACATGACAGACAGTACACTCAACCTGAGCTGTCACTGCTGCCTCAGCTGTTATTCTTCCTCTACAGAAAGGTCTTCACCTCCTCGTACACATCCTCCTAAAAATTTGGGCCCCACAGGGGTGAGACAATTGTAATTGTCCCAGTGAGAGATATAACTCTCCGCCAACCATATTATTATTATTATAGGTAAATAGTAAATAACTGAGCAGAGGATTCTTTTATATTCAACAACAAAATTTAATCACTATTTAAGCAGAATAGAGCAATATCATCTTTTAAAGCATTGCAACTATATGTGATAAAGCAGTAATTCATCTATTCATTTTATAAGGAAAATGAAGAACATGTATAACATCTATCCATTTAAGATGTATAAAAGTAATGTATCATCAGCCAATGATTTCCGTATTCAATCCTTAAGCAAATATGCTATACGGTTGATTACATTTTACAATCACACTTATGCCCTGGGGAGATGAGGTATACCGCTCATACTCCAACCGACCACTGCAAAGTCGAAATCAATACCATACATAGGTCAATGGAAGAGCCAGACTCCATGACCTCCCACATCTCGGTCAGTGTGAGACCACAAGAAGGACCATGTCAACTGCTTATCATAGCTTACCAGGGTATTCTGGCAACTGCTACAAGAGTTACAACGTCAGCTGCCTCTCTTCGGCATCGAGAGATTTAATGTTTATCTCACATCAATCTGACATTCATCACCATCGGGAGATTCATTATACATCCATCCTGACACATATAACGAAGGATGGAGAGATTTAATGTTTATCTCACATCAATTTCTCCATCAGGGCGTAAGGTATTCACGCCCATCACCCGCACATATTCAACAATATGCGTTCATCAGGAGATCCTGTAGGAAAACCTATTTCACCATCACCAACTACTGACAATGATGGATCTATGGCCAGAGCACTACATGATAAGATTCCACTTGATTAATTAAGTGCATTACCATATTCTTTTAGCATCAGTCAAGTTTCAAACAAGAATTATTATAACAGATGCTACAAAGAAAGGTGTAATACATTTATCAAGTACTTTCAAAATATTTAAAACACATGATACTTGGGATCTTAGTCCCTTATCACATTACTGGGAATTCTCATCCCTTCACATCGTCATTATCATGATTACTGGATCTGGGCATTCAAACCCTTAGTTCATCACAGAACACTGTTACCACTTATCAGGTAACTAATACCTCTAGGTCCTCAGACCAACATATACATGGTATTTGTTATACAAGCATCTCACATGGCTCACAATACCCATTAAGTATCTTGTCACCTCTCACTAGGCAACAACTTATTCACATGGCTCGCAAGGCCATTGCACATCTTGTCACCTCTCATTAGGCAACAACTTATTCTCATGGATCACAAGGACATTACACATCTTGTCACCTCTCACTAGGAAACAACTTATTCACTTGGATCGCAAGGCCATTGCACATCTTCTCACCTCTCACTAGGCAACAACTTATTCTCATGGCTCACAAGGCCATTATACATCTTGTCACCTCTCACTAGGCAACAACTTATTCACATGGCTCACAAGGCCATTAATCATTATACTTTGTATACAAGAATTTAACATGCCTTACAAGGCTTATGTAATAAGAGAAATACAACCTTCCCATCATTAGGGTTAGGGTTTTCCCTTTCTTATCGATTAGGGTTTCTCTTACATATCATTACCCTTCATTAGGGTTAGGGTTTTCGATTATTAAGCATTTAGGTTTTCAAGTTCATATTATCAATGATCAAACCCTAATTCATTGCTCCAGACATCTAGTAGCAAACATTGATATCATAAGTATTCAATCATACTTATTCATTCTCATCATTTATCATTAAATGAATCATCAACACAAGGTATGAGTTCCTCTCTCATCCTTACCAGGGTATGATTACATCAGACTTTATTAACTTGGCTTAACCCTTTCTCAAAGTATGTTAGCCCATACTTATCAAAGTGCATTAAACTTATTACATCTCAATGTAACAATTGACATAACACACTTCATATGTTACTCATCCAAGTATATTGGATTTAAGGTGCATCAAGTTACATCAACCTTAAAGTGTTGGATGTGATATCTATCATGTCTTGATGTATCACTTCCCTCATCACTTTTAACATACTCAAGTTCATCAACTTATCTTGTATTAGGGTATGTCCCATCCTAATACTTTATGCACTAGCTCATCACATTTATCATGTAATGTATTGGTCATAATTCACACAATTGAATTATTCAACCATCATTAATGATATGAACTCATCTCAGGTTAAGGCATTATTGATATAGGATTAACCATTATCAACCACTCTAGGTGTTTCATCTATCAAGGTATTATCCACACCATTAGTTGGTGTTACACTCATCACTCCTAAGAGTGTCTTGCCCTTACCTTTACAAGGTGTATAGGGTAAAATCATGTGCATATATTCACCATATCGAGTTGTAGGTGTATAGACACTCACCATATCGGGCTAGGATTTGCACTTGTCTCCATATCGGGAATGAGGTACCTTCTTAACCTCATATCGGGCACAAGATATATGTATGTGTCGCCCATGATACTTATGAGGTATCAACCCATCACCATGTCGGGTTAGAAGTACATTCAATCACCCTATCAGGCTAGTCACCATCTAGGGTTAGCCATGATGGGTTAGGGTTACCATATTGTTTAGGGTTGTGTATCGTGAAACCCTGTCGTTCAACCATGTCATACAAGGTCATGTATGCCTCATGATACTAAGTATCAATGATGTATCATATGATCATATACTGCAATAACACTTGTTACTCTTCACTTATATCGGGTTACCCAATTTAGGGTTTCTTGTCAACTTACAAGTATACAGTTGACCTTGTATCGTGCATGGAGTCTATAATAGACTTCCTATCGTGCAAGAGGTGTATACTACACCCCCATATCGTTCAATAAGGTTGAAAAACCTATTCATATCATTTTAGTGAAATAGGTGCATCATCATATCGGGTTAGAGGTGCTTGCTTATGTGCATGCACCCGATATCACTTTTATAAGGTGATATCACAATCTTCAAGCTCTAGACCTTTATTCTAACTATTATAGTTCAAGTCAACAGGTCTAAGAAACTACTAGAACTCATAATTTCATCAAATATTTCAGGAAAGTTTGGAATTAAAAGTAGATCATTAAATACAACAATTTAGGTGATGAATAATAACATGATTGAGTTCAAGTTATATAACCCGCCTTAAGAACCACTTCAAAGATTCAAGGTCCAAAACTCCATGTTCCTAAGGTTTAATATGACTTTATCAAAGGTCCAAGGCTCGTTCACAACTCCTTCATATACAAGGAATCACCATGGATAAGCAATTGGTGAAGAAGAAAAGAAAGGTAGATCATAACCCTAATTCCATGCTTCAATTCAAGCTTGAAGACAACTATATCTTACCTTAGGGTAAAGTTTTGAGTTCCTTAGCTCCTTGGCCGACACCCTAACACTCTTGGGCTATATGGACTTCCTGTTGGCCGACACAACTTTGCTTTTGGCCGATACCCCCTCACTTGTGGCCAAAATCACTTCAATTGGCTGATATCGACTTGCTGTGGGCAATATCAACATGGTATGGCCGATATACTTGCTATGGACAATATACAAGGCCTATGCACGATACCCTTGTGCTCTTGAACGACATGCCACCCCTCTTGCACGATATGATACTCACTTGCATGATATGGCACTCACTTGGAGTCAAAACACTTCACTCTATGGCCGATATCACCCTATATAGCCGATATCACCTACTTGGGCGATATGGTCTTGCCATGGGTGATAACCCAAGGCCCATGCACGATACCACAGCATCCCGTCACGATATGGGATCTCTATGCACGATACCTTAGGGTAGGAGGGTGGTAAGGTTCGCAAAATTGCACTAAGGGGTGAAACTAGGGGTATATATACTTGTTGATCATGAAGAAAGGCAAAAATGAGGTGTCAACATTTTGAGCTAGTAGGTGCCACGTGTCCATGCATGCATCATCATTTATCTTGTTTGAAAAATAGTCGAGGATCATCTATATATGCAAATTCGTCCATTACTTATTCATTTGGATAAGTCATCTAGGTTTAATCACTATTTTATGTCAAGCCGATACACTTTTTCTAAGGAAAGTTGTTGGCCATCACACCTCACCTCATTGAGGTGATTTTCACTATATGGACTTTGCCAAGAGTTCAAAAACGATATGGAACACCTCCTTGGGCTCCATGTCCGATAGGCACTCATATATATGCTTTTCAACTTGATACAACTCAAGTTAAGCTTCCAAATTCAACCCTTTTTCTTGGTCATTTCATCACCAAGATTACCATCATTCATAATGGAATCAAACATGGTGTATGATTCATTATCTATCTTATAAATGATACATATAGGAAATAGGAACACTCTCGAGGTGGTAATTTGCATATCAACCCCACATTTTGGGTAAATTACAATTTGTACCAAAATTGGTGCACAAGGTACCAACATTGTTCAAACAAGTTCAAACTTGGAATTTAGGCTTTCCACAAGCCACCACCTTGCATCATTCTCTCAATAATGATGCTAAAACACATGAGGCATGTTAAACATGTGACATTTTGCATTATATCCCCTCAATTTGGGTAAATTGCACTTTGGTCCAAAACAAAGGAAAATTGCTCAAATAACATTCAATCGGGACCAAACTTGAAACATGAGTGTGTCACACGATAACAAAACACATTAGAGGATTATATTAAAGTTATAAGAAACTTTATTATACAAAACAAATAGGGTTACCTCATAACCCAGGTCACGGTTGTTACACTACCAGAAACATTATTATTGCAGCTAAAGAAGATAAATATGAACAGAGGAATCATATTTGTTTGACAATAGTTAATTCAATGTCTAACAGATAAGAAAATTATTATTATCAAAAGCATTGTAGCTATAACTTGATAGATCAATATGTCACTTATCCATTAAGGACTATGAAGAACATGTATACCATTTATTCACTATAAATTCATCACCACAACATTAACTCTCTTTAGGCTTAGATCATATATCTAATGCCTGACATTATTATAGTGGAGTCATGGCCTGTAGCCATACTCTTTTCACAAAGTATTGGGATATTAATTCCTCAACTCATGAAGTACATTTCCACTCCTTAACAAGTTCATCATCATGATTATAGAATCTGGGTATTTGAACCCTTATCTCATCATAGAACACTTGTTACCACTTATTAGGTAACTTCATACCTTTAGGCCATCTGACTAAGGACATTATGGATCTTGCTACACAAAGTATTCCACATAGTTCACAAATCTCATATCACCTTTTGTTATGCCTTAATAGGAAATAAGGCACATTATGGTTTATGAAGCCCATAACCAATTTCAATAAGTAAAACATCATATAGCACACATGACTCATAAGTTTTCATATTAATTCTCACTATGCAATAAAGCATATGAAGGCTGATAAGGCCTATGAAACATTTTCAGTATATAGAGCATCATAGCCCATACCTGGCTATGCTCATCATCTCAACATACCTTCATGATTAGTACTCATGATTACAATCATATATCAGTACCATGCAATCCAAGGGTTTTCTTATTATATTCATAACTCATCAATTACTATTTGAGCTTCACATAGAATTACTCTGTGTTGAGACTTCACATAGCAACACCCTGTATTAGGGTTTCACATAGCATTACCCTGTATTAGGGTTTCACATAGAATTACCCTATAGATTCTTAGGATCATATTATTAACGATCAAGTCCTATTTCATTGTTTCACATAGCTAGCAATCAATGTGGATAACATAAGTATTCAATCATAATTATTTATTCTCATCATTCATCATTAAATGAATTATCAATACACAGTATGAGTTTCTCTCTCATCTTTACTAGAATATGATTGCATCATAATTTATTGGTTTGGATTAACCTTTTCATAAGGCATGTTAGCCTACACTTATCAAAGTGCATTACATCTCCATGTAACAATTGACATGACACATCTCATGTGTCAGTCAACCAATTATATTGAACATATAAGACATCAAGGTATATTAGTATTAGGGTGTTGGATGTGATATCTATCATATCCTGATGTATCACTTCCCTCAACACCTTTATCTTACTTGAGTTCATCCACAAAGCTTGTATTAGGGTATTCCTCATCCTAATACTTTATGCACCAGTTCATCACATTTATCATGAAATGTATTGGTTATTAGTCACTCACTTAGAATATACATCCATTTCCAATAATATGGACTCATACTTGAGTTAGGAACTATTAATATAAGGATATCCATTATCAACCTCTCTAGGTGTTACATTTGTCAAACCATTAATCACTATTCCATTATTAGGAATAGTATTCTCCATATTTATAATTTGAGGATTCACATAGCATATTCCATACATTTATGGATTTCACATAGTATTGCTCTTCAATAGAGTTTTACATAATCATCCTTCTATATCAGGGTTTCACCTAGTATTATGTGAAATTAATATTTCACAACACATCACCTAGTGATAGGGCTTCACATAGAATTAGTATCACTACCCTATATTAGGGTTTCTTGCACCTTTACCCCATTTTAGGGATTAATGTAAGGACCCTGACCTCCGTTTAGGGCTTATCCTGTTTGCTTTGCTTAACTCTGATGCTTAGTTGCTTGCTAATCACCTTTGGTGGTGATTAGGGTTTGTTGGTGCTTTGTTGAAAGCTGGAGGTGTTACTTGCAATTAACCCAAGTCTAGGGTTTGTGGACAAGTTTGTCACCTTGAGAGGTGTTCCTCCCTCTCCTTGCTTCCTCTAGTGTTGAGAGGAAGGTTTGGGCTCGTTGCTTGAGTTCCTTTGGGCTTGGTTGAGCTTGTTGGACCTTGTTGTGCCTTTTCCTTGTTTCTTTGGACCTTGTGTCGGGTAAGAGCAAGCTTGTGTCGGCCTAGGTGTGTCGCTCAGTATGTGTGTCGCCCTGGTGGTGTGTCGCCCAGGGTGTGTCGGCCATGTTGTGGGGGTGTGTCGCCCATGGATCCTTTGACTTTCTTTTACCTCGTTTGTGTCACCACTAGTGGACAGTTGGTGCTTGATGCTTGCATGTGGCAATGGCCTTGGACATGTGTGTAAGACATGTTAGAGTGGTGGCAATGCTCTTGGACAAGTGTCCCTAGGTGGGCGACACCTTGCTTTGCTATACCTTGGTTTCTCCTCCATCCCCTTCTATATATGTGACTCCTTTTCCTTGCTAAGGATCCCTTTAGTTCCTTAGTCTCTTTCTCCTTGGTGCACGAAACTCTCTTCCTTTGCAAGTTTGGTGGCTGATCCTTCTTGGAGTCTCCCTCTTCCTCTAGTGGTGGCCGAACCCTAGAGTGCCTTGCTCTCCTTCTTGTGGTGGTGCTAGGAGCTTGGAGCTTGCTTAAGGCGGGTTACATAACTCCTAACCCTAACTACACTACCTTCTTGTATATTCTTATATGTTGCTTATGATCATATCGACTATGCATGTTGTTAGTTTGGTTTCTTGCTTAGTTGCTTCTTGTTGGCCGATCCTTGTTCTAGGGTTTCTTCTTGAGCAACACCCCTCTACCTCCTTTGGTCTTGAGAAGTGAGCTTGAACTCTAGTAATATGGGCAATACTCCTCTCTCATTTGAGTTGAGAGGTGAGATTGTATTCTAGTTGCTTGAGCAACACCCTTCTCTCACCATGGATTCTAGAGGTGAGCTTTGTAGTAGTCGTGGACCTTGGTTGTGGTTGTTCTTGTGTTTCCCGATTGGTGATATGAAGGGTACAAGACCCCTCTCTCGTTCAAGTTGAGAGGTGAGCCATCTTCTTGATCCTTTAGGGTTTTGGTGCCCTTGAGCTTGGGGTTGGTGGTGACCCTGTCGGGGTGCATCTTGCCCGATATGGTGTTGGTGGTAATGCTGCCCGATACCCCTATAGACTTTGAGTCTTGGTCGACATATGGTGGCTGTGCTGGGCGTCACACCCTGGTTCTTGACCTTCTGTGTGTTGAGCTTCACATCTGGTTTGGGGGTAGGCAATATGCTTGGTTCCTACCATGGTGGGTGTGTGTGTGTGTGTGTGTCGGGCGTCACACATGGTGGAGTAACCTGCCCGACACACTTAGTGCAGATGGTAGCTCGACGCCGTTATACCTTGGACGACGGGGCATTGTGATCTGGACTTGCGTTGCCTTGTGAGTGGTGCTGGCCGACACACTTTCGAGATGGAAACCTAGTGCATAACACACCTTTGCACGATAATAGCCTAAGCTGCACGACAAGCGTTGCACGACCCTGAGTTGCACGACATGCCCCTTGGGCTCAGTTGCATGATACTCAGTGGTACACGACCCTGATATGGATCTGGATTATTGGCAAGAGGACAAGTGATAACATCAAATGTTGGATCCTTGTAATGGATCAGAATGATGTTGATTACAATAAAAGCATAATAATGAGTTTTATGTTGTTTATTCTTGTTATGGTTTGCATGTTATATAACTTGGTTGAATCTTGCAATCCACATAAAAGATATTAATTAATCACAGTGGAATATATCATGTAGTTGCCCTGGACATAGACCCATCATCGTCAGGAGCTGGTGATGGTGAAACGGGTTCTCCTACGGGTTAACCCGGAGCGCATATTGTTGAGTATACGAGGGTTCTCCTAGCCTAAAGTGAGGAGGTAAGAGTGCAACTTCGGTTGTAGACTCCAGGGTGCGGATTTAGGCCCGTAGCCCAAGTATGTGAAAAGTATGGTGAACAGGCCCATGGCTCAGGATATGTGATATGGGAGCATGAATGCATTCATGGCTCAGAGCACGGTGAATAGGCCCGTGGGTTAGTTTCACTAGCGCCGATACCTGTACCGAGGCGGGCTAGGCAGAGGGTAGCCTGACCCTATGGATGAGGCCACTTAAGCACGAGACTGCAGTCCTACTTTGGTTCTCGTGCACTGACCACAAGGTGGGAGGTCGTGGAGTCCGACTCTTCCATTGACCTTGTATGGCACCGACTCCGAGTTTCACATCCGTCGGTTGGATTTGAGCGGTACGGCTCACTTCCTAAGGGCATAATAATACGTAATCTAGCCGTATAGTATTTACTGCTTAAGGCAAAACATGGAACATTGGTTGAGGCCTTGCTTGAGTAGTTAATCTTGCTATACTTTGCAGTTACTTATACATTTTGTGCTATGTAGTAAGACCTTATAATTATTATCTTGTTAATCATGTTCCATAAATGAATACTTGGGTATATGCCTTCCATACTTTCTGGTAAGCTTGACGGTATGAATAGTTTTACTTTATAACTGCTCTGGTTATACCTCTTATCAATTATCTGCTGCTGTTGCTTTATCTTCTGAGGTTTTGTAGTTTCGGTGGGGAGTTATGTTTCTCGCTGGGACTGTGTGTCTCACCCCACTGATTTATAACCTTTTTAGGTGTTCGAGCTAGAGGTGGTGGTGGTCATGGAGTTGCGGCCAAGTAGCGAGACGAGCAGTAGAAGGCAAGAGATGGATATGCTGCTATTTTGGATGTTTTGTAGTAGAGTCTTAGGGTCATCCCTGTACTCTCAGGTCCTTGGAGGTGTTTTGACATTGTTTCAAGATGTATAGTTGTTGATGTTTTGTATATCCTGCTGCTGGCCGGATGTGGCCCTTTATGTACATATAAATAGGTGATGAACAAGTTTGATGGCTAGACAGCTGTTCCTCTAAGCTGTGGACACATAGTCAAGGCTTGTAAATGTTTGTATAACCTGTTTCCTTACTGGTTGTGGACCTGAATGTAATAGTTTTTCAGTTTATTGGCTTTCCGCAATCGGTTTTAATTAACCCGTGTTTTTGGTAATTTGTGGTTTATGGTGATTTCCACACGTTTTCACATAACACCTCGCTGTCTATGTGATAGTGGGATGTGTTGCCACAATTAAGGTTTACCATTCACATCCAGGTAAGGTTTTCTTACCTCGTACCCAAATTAGGGTTAGGATGTACAATTACCCTTAAATCAGTGTTTCTTACATTGTTACACTAAGTTAGGGTTACATCATCACCCTAGATTATGGTTTCACTAAGATTTGCCCTAAATTAGGGTCTCACATAGCCTTGCCCTAGATTAGGGTCAAGGTACATCAATCTTTTCAATGAGGATTTCATGATCTCATTCTTATGGATTAAACCCTGATTACATATTTATTCATAATGAATGAATTCAGGCTTATTGTATAAGCAATCATCTCTCTCATTATTTCTTTCTCTCTCATCCTCTTTAGGATGTTAGCTACTCCAATATTGATCTAGGTCAGCCCTTTAATTAAGTACACATTGTTAGGGTTAACCTTCATAGTCACCATTGATCTACATCATTAATAATCAAGTAGTTAATTGACCTTTGATCATATTAGGTGTCCAAATGGTTTAACCAATTTGAACCTCAAAAGGTCTTAGTCACTTAGACCTCAAACGGTCTTGACCAAGTAAGTTCAAACGGTTTGAAACCATTTAGCAAAGTAGGTGCTTGAAACCGTTTGATAAAGTAGGTGTTTGAAACCGAATGAGCTTGGGTCTCCAAACGGTTTGGGTCCGTTTGGTCCCAAATGGTATTGAGACCATTTGGACTCAAACGGTCTTGAGATTGTTTGGTCCAACCCCCTCTCAAAACAGAATGGACCATGAAGGTCTTCCATCACTTAGACAATTTAGGGTTTCAATCAATGACCAATCTATCAATTGGAGCACTGATATATTCCTCAATTGAATCATGGAATCACCATTCAATTGGACCTCCAATTAGGGTTTTGAACCCAATTTAACTAGGGTTGATAATCAAGAAACCATCACTTAGGGTTTTGAAACTGAGGAACCATCAATGGTTGACATTGTGGAACCAATTCAATTGAAATCAGTGAACCGTCATCATTACATGATATGACCTGGCCTCAAATGGTTTTGAATGACCCCCAAATGGTCTTGAGGTCGTTTGGATGTTCTCCAAACGGTCTTGAGACCATTTGGGTGATTACCAAACGGTTTTGAAACCGTTTGGGTCAATCAACCCAAAACCTCAACTCAATCAATTACAAAATCAACACTTAGTCGATTAGGGTTTCTATTTGAAAGATTGTCCATATGTTGAACTAATCAATTGGATCCATTGGATCATCATCCAACACATACTAGGGTTTAGACCTAAAATGGTCAACCCATCCAAACGGTCAACTCCTCTAAATGATTTGGAGTTCCAAACTCCAAACGGTTTGGTGAAACCGTTTGGACCAAACCATTGAAACCATTTGCCCTAGATATTTGGGGAGGTGTGTGCTTATGATGATGTCATCATCATCAAGCTCCAAACCCATGAAGTTTGCTGTAATTTCCATGGTGGTTGCATCAACCAACCAAGATAAATTTCAGAAATGAAGAAAACATCAACAATTGATTAAGGAATTGATTGCAATAACAATTTCAAGGGTTCATGTTATAAAACCCGCCTCCAATTGAGCTCCAAAGCTTCAAGATCACGTCAAAAATGGTGTATGCAACTCCTTTCAATATTCCAAGGCTCATCCTCAAGCTTGGAGTGAAAAGGAATGGTTAGAATTGAAGAGAGGATCAAGATATGAAGAATTCATGCATTGATTTTCGATTTTCACCATGGATTCAAGGTTAAAGGAGGTAAAGAAGCTTACCAACAGGTTGGGGGTCGTCCTCCTGATCCTCCAAAGCTCCTTGGTCATTTTCCAAGCAAGGGAAAAGAAATGGAAATGAAAAAGCCCTTGGTTTGGCTTGTAAAGGGTACTTTTATAAGAAATTTTCATGAGAGAGAAAAGGCCTTATAAAAATTCATTTAATCCTAAAAATAGTGCTGCCTCTTCCTCCTCAACTCCTTGGATCCGAGTCTATCTTGTTTGCCTCTTATTCTTCTCAATTATCCATGATTTGAAGAAAAGCAAATTAAGCACCTTAAATCATATTATAATAATATCCATAAGTGAGTGGATATTCTTTTTCTTATAATAAGGCGAGTGAGTTATCCACTTCCCTTGGATATTTTTGTGTCCTAGCAAAGGAACAAAGGTGTTCACACTTGATAAAATTCAACCATCTCGTTTTTGGTTGAAGGCCCTTCAATTATTTTATTTATTTTTGCATTAAATGGAAGTAAAGTTCCAATTATGCTTAAATCTTGATTATTTTAATATCAAGATTCTCTCTCCTCCAAAATGATTCTAATGAGGCACCCCTATCATTTTATTTGCTCTAAATAATGACAAGAAATATTAGGGACCTTATTGAAGTGGTCATTTGCATATTGAACCCTAGGTTTTTGGGTAAATTGCACATTACACCAAAACTAGGTTTTAATGCACAAACATTGCTTTATCAGCTCTTTCTTGTTACTCAGGCTACCACAAGCCATACCTCTGCATCATATTCATTCTCATGATGCTTCAACACATGAGGAACATATTATCATGTACAATTTACAATTTAACCCCGCAACTTGGGTAATTTGCACTTTAGTCCAAAATAAGTAAACATTATTTCAATGTTATTCAAAAAGGACGAAAATCAAAATATAAGTTCCTGTTGAGCCCTAATTAATTTTCACAAGATAAGATTAAGCATATAATTATCTTTCTTAATCAAAACACCTAGGGTTAAAGCATAACCCAGGTCAGGGATGTTACAGGTTATAAACCCCTAACAAGGATTTCATCCCCGAAATCCCAGGAAAAAGGAGGGACAAATTTATTCATTTATCATACCCTCAAGTCTCCACCTAATATTTTAATATCATGGAGATATCATGGATCTGTAATCCACACAAAGTTCCTTTCACTAATTCAACCTTATCACTGTTTATGTTTATGCAGAGCATAAACCCCTAACACATGATGTCCATATTATTTGAAAGGAAAAAGCATAAAAGAACATACTTCTATCATCTCCCAAGAATATTTACCAAAAGAGAAACATATATATCTAACAGAGGTAATTCACTCAGCAATCATTTATTTGTTTGGGAAAGTTCACTTAGCACTTCCTATTTTATTGGGAATGTTCACTTAGCTATTCTTTAATAATTGGGAATGTTCACTTAGCTCTTCCCTTTAATTAGGAATGTTCACTTAGCTCTTCCTATTTAATTGAGAATGTTCACTTAGCTTTCCTCTTTAATTGGGAATGTTCACTTAGCTCTTCCCATTTAATTGAGAATGTTGACTTAGCTTTTCTCTTTAATTGGGAATGTTCACTTAGCTCTTCCCATTTAATTGAGAATGTTCACTTAGCTTTCCTCTTTAATTGGGAATGTTCACTTATCTCTTCCCACTTAATTGAGAATGTTCACTTAGCTTTTCTCTTTAATTGGGAATGTTCACTTAGCTCTTCCCATTTAATTGAGAATGTTCACTTAGCTTTTCTCTTTAATTGGGAATGTTCACTTAGATCTTCCCATTTAATTGAGAATGTTCACTTAGCTTTTCTCTTTAATTGGGAATGTTCACTTAGCTCTTCCCATTTAATTGAGAATGTTCACTTAGCTTTTCTCTTTAATTGGGAATGTTCACTTATCTCTTCCCATTTAATGAGAATGTTCACTTAGCTTTTCTCTTTAATTGGGAATGTTCACTTAGCTCTTCCCATTTTATTGAGAATGTTCACTTAGATTTTCTCTTTAATTGGGAATGTTCACTTAGCTCTTCCCATTTAATTGAGAATGTTCACTTATCTTTTCTCTTTAATTGGGAATGTTCACTTAGCTCTTCCATTTTATTGAGAATGTTCACTTAGATTTTCTGTTTAATTGGGAATGTTCACTTAGCTCTTCCCATTTAATTGAGAATGTTCACTTAGGTTTTCTCTTAAATTGGGAATGTTCACTTAGCTCTTCCCTATTTAATTACATTATATTCTCTAGATTGTTTCAGAATGACTACTTGATCAGAGTAATAAAAAAGACAACAATCTAAGAGTTTCATACTTGCCTTATCTACAATAATCATATACCTGGCCAGGGTATACAAGTACTGAGATTACGTAGTATGCACTTTACTTGCTATCATATTCCTCACTTTTCATATCATTATACACACATGATTTTCCATTCCTAGATTTTCTCCAGGCATCACTTCTATATCTCATCTTGTATCACAAAGATAAGAGAGATTATAAAGCATTTTAAGAAATACTGAGTAAAATGTAGATTCTCATCTTCCTTGTGTCCTTATAGGACTAGTCAAAGGAAGTTCAAAAACAACTACTTTCATATCTTTAACACATAGAATCATGAAATGAAGTGTCAGAATGAATATATTTCATTTGACTATTACCCCTCATGGTTATCTACCACTTTAGGTTGACTCAACACATAGTGTCTAGTTATTTCATGTTGCTGCTTTTGCCTTTACTTAGTGGCTACTGCCCTGGTGCACTAGGAATTTATTGCACTGGTGACACCAAAAACTTTGGCTTTTCATAGTAACTAGGCAAATGTCTCTAAAATTATAGAGACCTTACCTTAAGTCTCAGCTTATTTCCCCTCTTTGGGCACTACCTTCACAGATGTACTATTTGTCTAAACTTATGGCAGAGTCTACTTTCTTTCCATATGTTAATCTTTCCCACATTTCCACTGTTCCAACATGATCATGTCACTCAGGAACCCTTTCAAAGCCCAAAGTTTCCGTATTGAGGACTGGTGAACCTAGGTTTAATACTAGTATCCAGTCTTCTTATATGCATCACTATTGTCCTAACCTACCCTTCAAGAGCATAACATAGGATTCTCTATCCTGATTAGGTCAAGATGGGAATTCTCAAGCACTTGTTCTCCTCTTGCCTGGTCCCATACACCCTCTCCTGGTGCAACAACATTGCCCTTAGCAGTGTGTTCCTCGTGTTCTCCAGTCATTTTTAAACTTCACCCTTTCTTCTGCATAAGCAGAAGTCACTATAGGGCATAATGGAGGCACTAACAAAGGCTCAACAACCTTAGTCCTATGTATCTATAGACTCAGCGAACCTAGAGCTCTGATACCACTTAATTGTGGCATACAACTCTTAAAAACATAATTAACTAATGCGGAAGCGTTGACTAAGCAGCGGATCACCGAAAAGTACTAAAATTAAAACCTTTTCATCAAGATACCCATCAAAGGAAAACTTTCTCACATAGAACCAAAGTAACATATTTACATTCTGGTTAAAGGTACATGTCTTGTATCATCTCGTTCTGAAAATTACAAGCATCAACTGCTCTGGTAAGCTAAGCACATGCAATATGAAAAACTCAAGGCACTGAGCCAAAATCTCGAAAGCACTAACTACTACTCTAAGGACCTGAGAGTACAGAGATGACACATAGGACTTATATATACATCTAAACAAGGCATAATAGCCAGTGTCTCCACCTGAGACTTCACTGATGTCCCTGCTGCTGCTGTTGCTGTCCTTCTCCTACTGAAGGATTCCTGCCTCCTCGTCTGCGTACACCTAAAAATGTGGTTCCCACGGGGGTGAGACAATTGTAAATTGCCCCAGCGAGAGTTATAACTCTCTACTAGAAACATTATTATTGTAGCTAAAGAAGATAAATATGAACAGAGGAATCATATTTGTTTGACAATAGTTAATTCAATGTCTAACAGATTAGAACATTATTATTATCAAAAGCATTGTAGCTATAACTTGATAGAGCAATATGTCACTTATCCATTAAGGACTATGAAGAGCATGTATAACATTTATTCACTATAGATTCATCACCACAACATTAACTCTCTTCAAGTTTAGATCATATATCTAATGCCTGGCATTGTTATAGTGGAGTCATGGCCTGTAGCCATGCTCTTTTCACAAAGTATTGGGATATTAATTCCTCAACTCATCAAGTACATTTCCACTCCTTAACAAGTTCATCATCATGATTATAGAATTTGGGTATTTGCACCCTTATCTCATCATAGAACACTTGTTACCACTTATTAGGTAACTTCATACCTTCAGGTCATCTGACCAAGGACATTATGGATCTTACTACACAAAGTATTCCACATAGTTCACAAAGCTCATATCACCTTTTGTTACCCCTTAATAGGCAACAAGGAACATTATGGTTTATGAAGCCCATAACCAATTTCAATAAGTAAAACATCATATGGCACACATGACTCATAAGTTTTCGTATGAATTCTCACTAAGCAATAAAGCATATGAAGGCTTATAAGGCCTATGAAACATTTTCAGTATACAGAGCATCATAGCCCATACCTGGCTATGCTCATCATCTCAACATACCTGCATGATTAGTACTCATGATTACAATCATATATCAGTACCATGCAATCCAAGGGTTTTCTTATTATATTCATAACTCATCAATTTTTATTTGAGCTTCACATAGAATTATTCTGTGTTGAGACTTCACATAGCATCACCCTATATTAGGGTTTCACATAGTATTACCCTGTATTAGGGTTTCACATAGCATTACCCTATAGATTCTTAGGATCATATTATTAATGATCAAGTCCTATTTCATTGTTTCACATAGCTAGGAATCAATGTGGATAACATAAGTATTCAATCATACTTATTTATTCTCATCATTCATCATTAAATGAATTATCAATACACAATATGAGTTTCTCTCTCATCTTTACCAGAATATGATTGCATCATAATTTATTGGTTCGTATTAACCTTTTCATAAGGAATGTTAGCCTACACTTATAAAAGTGCATTACATCTCCATGTAACAATTGACATGACACATCTCATGTGTCATTCATCCAATTATATTGAACATATAACACATCAAGGTATATTAGTATTGGGGTGTTGGATGTGATATCTATCATATCCTGATGTATCACTTCCCTCAACACCTTTATCTTACTTGATTTCATCCACAAAGCTTGTATTAGGGTATTCCTCATCCTAATACTTTCTGCACCAGTTCATCACATTTATCATGAAATGTATTGGTTATTAGTCACTCACTTAGAATATACATCCATTGCCAATAATATGGACTCATCCTTGAGTTAGGAACTATTAATATAAGGATATCCATTATCAACCTCTCTAGGTGTTACATTTGTCAAAACATTAATCACTATTCCATTATTAGGAATAGTATTCTCCATATTTATAATTTGACGATTCACATAGCATATTCCATACATGTATGGATTTCACATAGTATTGCTCTTCAATAGAGTTTTACATAATCATCCTTCTATATCAGGGTTTCACCTAGTATTATGTGAAATTAAGATTTCACAACACATCACCTAGTGATAGGGCTTCACATAGAATTAGTAGCACTACCTTATATTAGGGTTTCTTGCACCTTTACCCCATTTTAGGGATTAAGGTTTACCATTCACATCCAGGTTAGGTTTCTCTTACGTCGTACCCAAATTAGGGTTAGGGTGTACAATTCCCATTAAATCAGGGTTTCTTACATTGTTACACTAAGTTAGGGTTACATCATCACCCTAGATTATGGTTTCACTAAGCTTTGCCCTAAATTAGGGTCTCACATAGCCTTGCCCTAGATTAGGGTCAAGGTACATCAATATTTTCAATGAGGATTTCATGATCTCATTATTATGGATTAAACCCTGATTACATATTTATTCATAATGAAAGAATTAGGGTTATTGTATAAGCAATCATATCTTTCATTATTTCTTTCTCTCTCATCCTCTTTAGGATGTTATCTACTCCAAGATTGATCTAGGTCATCCCTTTAATTAAGTACACACAGTTAGGGTTAACCTTAATAATCACCATTGATCTACATCATTAATAATCAAGTAGTTAATTGACCTTTGATCATATTAGGTGTCCAAATGGTTTAACCAATTTGAACCCCAAAAGGTCTTAGTCACTTAGACCTCAAACGGTCTTGACCAAGTAATTTCAAACGGTTTGAAACCGTTTAGCAAAGTAGGTGCTTGAAATCATTTGACAAAGTAGGTGTTTAAAACCGAATGAGCTTGGGTCTCCAAACGATTTGAGACCGTTTGGTCTCAAATGGTGTTGAGATCGTTTGGTCCCAAACAGTCTTGAGACCGTTTGGTCCAAACCCCTCTCAAAACTGAATGGACCAAGAAGGTATTCCATCACTTAGACAATTTAGGGTTTCAATCAATGACCCATCTATCAATTGGACCACTGATATATTCTTCAATTTATTCATGGAATCACCCTTCAATTGGAACTCCAATTAGGGTTTTGAATCCAATTTAACTAGGGTTGATAATCAAGAAACCATCACTTAGGGTTTTGAAACTGAGGAACCATCAATGGTTGACATTGTGGAACCAATTCAACTGAAATCAGTGAACCATCATCATTACATGATATGACTTGACCTCAAATGGTTTTGAATGACCCCCAAACGGTCTTGAGGTCGTTTGGATGTTCTCCAAACGGTCTTGAGACCGTTTGGGTGATTACCAAATGATTTTGAAACCGTTTGGGTCAATCAACCCAAAACCTCAACTCAATCAATTGCAAAATCAACACTTAGTCGATTAGGGTTTCTATTTGAAAGATTGTCCATATGTTGAACTAATCAATTGGAGCCATTGGATCATCATCCAACACATACTAGGGTTCATACCTCAAACGACCAACCCATCCAAACGGTCAACTCCTCTAAATGATTTGGAGTTCCAAACTTCAAACGGTTTGGTGAAACCGTTTGGACCAAACCATTGAAACCCTTTGCCCTAGATATTTGGGGAGGTGTGTGCTTATGATGATGTCATCATCATCAAGCTCCAAACCCACGAAGTTTGCTGTAATTTCCATGGTGGTTGTATCAATCAACCAAGATAAATTTCAGAAATGAAGAAAACATCAACAATTGATTAAGGAATTGATTGCAATAACAATTTCAAGGGTTCATGTTATAAAACCCACCTCCAATTGAGATTCAAACCATCAAGATCACGTAAAAAATGGTGGATGCAACTCCTTTCACTATTCCAAGGCTTGTCCTCAAGCTTTGAGTGAAAACGAATGGTTAGAATTGAAGAGGGGATCAAGATATGAAGCATTCATGCATTGATTTTCGATTTTCACCATGGATTCAAGGTTAAAGGAGGTCAAGAAGCTTAACAAAAGGTTGGGGGTCGTCCTCCTGATCCTCCAAAGCTCCATGGTCGTTTTCCAAGCAAGGGAAAAGAAATGGTAATTGATGGAGTTTTGCAACGCTACTAAAAATTCCAGAGATGATGAATCTCTAGGTTTAGCCTTGCTTGTACTATGGTAAGATCTCCACCCACGTGTGCTAGGACACGCGGAAGTCTTATTGTAGTATAGTTAAGGGTCGAATCCTCGGGACAACGGTCTTTATTAGAATTAATCAAGATGGAAAACATTTTAGTCGTACCTAATTACTTAACGGTTGATATTTAGATCGAAAGTTTGATTTGGTTGTTTAAACTAAGTGTGAGGAAAGTAAAAGCAAGAAAGTAGAAATTAGGGTTGTAAACACTGATTAAAAACCACTAGGATGTTATCGGGTTTCACGCCACTACACATGGATCAAAACATGCAACATAATAAATCAACCTACAAAGAGATTCTAATCAGTTAGTATCTTGTAGACTTAGTTTCTTTTCGGATAACTAACTACGAGAAGAGTGAAGTATTGCAACGCCAGCCATCCCAAAATGAATGGTCACTTGCTTTGCATTACTTCTTCATGAAGTGTGTTCCTCGACCTTGCCAAGGTTGCACTTTCATACGTCAACTGATTCCATTTCATAGTATGAAAGTGCAACGATGGGAGTGAGTTTACTCCACTCATGAAAGCACTCCTAGATACTGAAACAGACGTATGGTGACTACATACATCCAGAACCAACTTTCAATCGATATTCAGATCTAAGGGTACAAACGTAGACAATTCATACCGAAAGACAATAGGTAATACAAGTTGATGATCAAGCAACAAGCATTCATTTAATGATTGATGTTGAACTGAAAAGGAGAGTATCTCTATTGCAAACAGTTGAATTACATTGCATGAAATGAAAACATGGGTAGCGGGGCTACTCCCCGCACCCTAGTGAATGAGACTACTCGCTCATATCAAGGACAAAGAAGGAGGCGAGAAGAGAGAGAAAGAACGTCATCTCCATGGAGGAGGGAAGGATGAACCCTTGGTGAAGAGAGCAACGATCTCCGCACTTCGTGGATGCTTTGATGATGGATCTTCTCTTCCCACATTCTTTGTTGTTGAGAGAGGAGGTAACTTGAAGAAGGAGCGTGGATCTCAAACTGGCAGCCTTGGGGCGATGGATGAAAGATGGGAGTGCTCTGGAACTGGAGAGGCATCCTTTGGGAGTCTGAGAGTCGTCCCCTTGTGAGGACCCCTTTGGATCTTATTTATAGGCTTAAGTGGAGCCCAAACGGTCTTGAACCCATTTGGGTGCTGAACACGTTTGGCCACTGAACCCGTTTGGTCCTTGAACTCGTTTGGGCGCTGGACCCGTTTGAGCACCGGACTCGTTTGGGTTTCAAACTCGTTTGGGCGCCGAACTTGTTTGGGCGCTGGACCCATTTGGTTGCTGAACACGTTTGGGTGCTGAACTCATTTGAGCACTGGACCCATTTGGGCGCCGAACTCGTTTGAGCACTGGACCCGTTTGAGCACTGGACCCGTTTGAGCACTGGACCCGTTTGAGCACTGGACCCGTTTGAGCACTGGACCTGTTTGAGCACTGGACCCATTTGGGCTTATGCGGTCGCGGGACCGTTTAGAGTTCATGCGGTCTTGAGACCGTTTAGCCTTAAACGGTCTTGGGACCGTTTGGCCTTAAACGGTCTTGGGACCGTTTGGGGGTTTTTGTAATTTTTTTGTGTGTTTTTCTGCAAGGAAAAAGAAGAGAAAAGTTAATCTATTGATGTGTCAGCAATAAGGTAAAGATTTAATGATCCTTTCTAATTTATTTAAGAAAGAGTATGGAAAACAAGGGGAAAACTAATAAAATAGCATCACAAAGTGTGAGGTTATCACCCCCCTAACTTAGAGTCTAGCTTGTCCTCAAGTTAGATAGAGCTGAGGCATGCAGTGGCGAGGCGATTTTATTTAGTTAGGGTTTCCATACTCTTGTTTCAATTCTCAACCTGAGTTCTCCTCAAATCATATCGTATCTTATTGCTCGCCTTGACTCTTTCAGGTTTTTGAGAGATGCATGGGTATCAAGTTCCTTCCGTATCCCGTAGCTTGCATTGGGACCACTTTTTATTCTGTGCATGTTGTTGACTCTAATCAGCTTTATATCTCTCTGAGGAACCTACCAGTAACTAGAGTGGGTATGAGGGTTGGCTAAAGGCTTAAAGTGTAACTCTCCCTTTTTGTGGGAGAGGGCTTGTCTATGCTTTTTAGAGACCCACTACCGGGTACGACACATCTGCCTTCATGAGGGCAGCTGAATGTACCGGCCGGGTGAGCTCTTTATTAGCCTTCTCTTATATTTAGAAACCTTAGGGTCCCACTACCGGGCAGGACACATCTGCCTTTATGAGGGCTGCTAAATGTACCGGCCGGGTGAAACCTTTATTGGCTCTTCTTATAAGTCCTTATGCATGGCACAACTCTCATGTTTTTATTCAACACTCTGGCTTTTATTCGAAAAACTCACATGCTTGGGATTTGGGGATTGCTTTTGGAATTTATTTTGGGCGGCCAAGCCTCTTTTATTTGAAGAGAGAAAAGCTGTTCTTAGAGTTTTTCAACATGCACTTATTGTGTGGTCCGCTTGCAAGACTTCTTAATTCGGAAGTTGCCTGATGCCCCTCTCGTCCTTGAAAGCTCGGCTTATTTCTGCCTTGATATAGACCTTGTGGAGAGTCAGATATAGAAGTGAAACAAAAGCATGAAAACCCAAGGTGGAGAGATATTATTAAGTCGCCATTGTATGTCTAAGTGCTCTTTTGCTTTTGAGGACTAACCTGATTCTAAAGTTAGCTGAGGGTGACTTTTATTCTAAAGATGAACCATTCTTAAAAAGCTAAAGGTGTAACGGAAACTGAGAAAATTTATACAAGAGAAAAAGAAAAAGGAGAAGATGGAGAAAGAAGGATATAGATATGATACCTCACCCTTGTCTAATGTACCCCCCCTAACTTATCACGCACTCTGTCCGCAGAGTGTCAAAGTGATAGGTGGAGTAGTACGAGGACAAGGGCCACAGGTTAAGTGAATCATGTGCTTGCCCCTGGTGCTTGAAGGAGTTTAGCTGCAAATTGTCCTCGCAGGGCGTGATAGTCTACGTCAATCATCTCCTCAACTGGTTTCTGAAGAATGATGATGGTGTAGATCCAATAAAGGACATGGAAGCCGCAGTCGTTTGATTTTCGAATTTGTTGGGGACACTTGTTGCAGAAGGAAGGGCGGTGGAAATGTTCTTTGTCATAAGCTTTTGTGTGCTGACTTAGGAAATCGATTAATTTTTCAGCACATTCTTTCGCTACTACCTCCGTGGGCATTTTTGGCGTCACGACATAATTCTTCTGTTTTGGATTGTAATGGCTGTTGGAACTATTATAAATGGTAATTGTTCCTTCTGGTAGGTTTGTTGCCAGGAGCAGCCAGTGTTCATGATAGAGGAAGGGTAGCATGATGAACTTCGTCATTGTGTGTTGTAGATATGAGATTAGTGTTTCATCTGCGCCGAAGTGCTTTAGCTTTAAAAGATCATCCTTCAAATAAGGAGACGCCATATATGTTGTGGGGTTATCTTGGCCTAGGAGAAATTGGTAGGTGGCCATTAGGCTTATAGAGAGTGATCCTTTAAATTGTAAAGTTTCTCGAAGAGTGTCTGCCATTATGAGAATGTCACCATACATGAACACGAGTTCATCTTTCTCGGCAGAAAGCCTTGACATGATGAGACGTAGTTCGTAGTCGGAGAGGCCTTTGCAAGCACTGAGATCAAAATCTGGGAAAGATGGTTTGATGGCAGACAAAGGATCAATGTCGTCTTTGCTTTGCTCGGTTGTCGAGGCCGGGTCCTTTGATTTCTCTGACTCCTTCAGAATTTGTCGGAAGGGTCACCGCTGCAGTCGCTGGATAGAGGAGAAGAGGTAGCGAGGGACATCATCTGGTGCCATCGTTGGGTCCTTGAAGAACCGTCTATCACAGATGAGCTCCATGGCATAACGTCCTCATAAAGAATGAAAATCTTCAGCAACCAGAGCAGAGAATGGGATTTCTTGGTTTAGCGCTTGGATGTGACGTATGGTGCAGAAAGCGCAATCCCCGAATTTCTCGTCAGCTTGGACTTGCGGGTTTATTATTTTGAACCAAGGTTGGCTCCAGTTGTGGCGGAGAGATGGACGTGCAACCCAAATTAGCTTAAGCAGCCGAAAGGGTATACATCTTGCTTCACCGGCTGCTTCACCCATAAAGTTTATTGTACTGGCGGGTAGCTCAGTGCTGTAGAAATTATAAACCGTGGCGTCCCGAGCCTCGGTATCAACAACCATGAATAACCAATGATTTGAAACTTGGAAGGACACGGTAAGATAACGTGCTCGTTGTGCTAAACCGGTACGCAGACGTTCGATTGATTTTTCTTTGATGTCCTTGTATAGCAGGCCCAAAGATAGGGCAGGCGAGGCATTAAAAACAGGCTGCTGCCGCTTATGACTTCTGTACGTTTCTATACAGTTGGCAAGAAGGACACGGAAGATAGACATTGGTATCGTCGACCGAGGTCGCAGAATGTTGCGGAAGGCTTCACGTGTCATCTTGCGCTTTGTTTTAGCATTGTGGTAGATGATATCGTCCCCTTCTTTTGCATCGTCCACGATAGTATTCAGTATAAAAATATCCTGAGCATCTAATGTGGAGATGGCCGCCATATCTAGGTCATGCATTTTTGTGCGGTAGGGGTGGTGGAGGGGGAAGCTCTCGTGGAGGGGGGAGGGAGGTAGTTCTGGAGCTTCCTCATAGCCCTGTATGTCATCGTCTGAGTCTGAGGCAGAATCGAGCTCTTCATCAGTATCTAAACGCACTCGTTCTGATTCGTCCTCGTCATGTGGTGAAGCTGCTGGCGTGTCGAGCGCTGAGGGGGGTGGGACAACTGTTGCGGGGGAGCTGGCGATGGTTCCTATTATACATTGGTGGAACTCAACAAAAGCCGCGTCTTTAGCAGCCTCCCCGATGGAACCCATAGCGGAATAGTCAAGAAATTGGTCCCCATATGACATGTTAACATTATCATTGCGTGGGGATTTGGGATCTTTATCACCATTATGGTGATCCATCTGCTGTTTGGGTTCTGTTCCATGGCTGGGACCCTCCCCAGCATTATCTGGTTTATCAGAATCATCACTGGAGGAGGTACTATTGTTGGAGTCGGCTGAAGAATCAGAATCTTCATCATCATCGTCTTCATTTGCTGCTGATTTATCCGTTGTTTTCTTACGTGCTTTCTTCTTGCACTGACGATGGATGGATTGAAGCTTGTCGTATGCCACTTGCACGTGCTCGTGTGTTTCAAGAAGTGCGTTGTGGGTTTCCTTTAAATTAGAGTAACGTGCTTCATCTGAGAGGAGTCATGCTGTGAGGTCAGTTACTTGAGCTCTTAGTTGAGTAAGTTCATTGGTGGATGACTCCTCTTGGCGTTTGTGTAGCTGTGTGAGGGTGATGTTGATGTCGTCCAAGCGTGTACTGAAAGATTGTTGTTGCAGCTTGAGCTCGCAGAGGGTCTCAGGCAGCGGTTGAGTCTGTATTGAGATCTTCTCGACTAGCTTTGCCATCGCTTTGTGCTGGCTTTGGACTCCAAGGACCAAATCGGACAAGGTTTTACAGTAGCCGTCGACGTGGTCAACTTGCTTAGCCACTGAAACTTGTCGTTGCTGGATTTCTTGGAGGATGCTTGGAAAGGTGTGGTTTTGCTCATCGATCTTGGCAACCTACTTTGTTAAACCCTGCACACAAGAGAAAATAGAATTTAATATGTTAGAAGGGTCGGTGAGGAGGTTTCAGATGGTGTCAAATTGCCGTTCGAATTCCTCACCGACGTTAGTGAAGGGGACCCCAGTGAGAGAAGGGTGGGGCGGCTAGGGTCGGGGGTGGAATGGTGGTGGTAGTGTCGTGCAGAAAGGATACTGTTGATGGACCCGCAAACTGCGTAGTGACTGTGGAAGGGGTCACTAGCGCTGTCGGGGCGGCGGCGGATGAGAAGGGTGGTGACATATCCGGAGAGAAAAGTTTGTCCGGTAATGTTGATGGAAAGTTTGTTGAGGTGAAGGAAGTGAATTCGGGTGTAGTAGAGGAAAATGGTATGCCTGAAGGGAAGAAGGGTGATTTGGAAAAAGGTGGAAGAGTGGAAGATGATGGGGTGGTGGATGGTATGGTGGAAGATGGTGGGGTGGTGGATGTTGGGATGGTGGATGGTGTGGTAGAAGATGGTGGGGTGGTGGATGTTGGGATGGTGGATGGTGGAGTGATGGTTTTGAGATCGGCATGTAGACTCATTATGAAAGAGTCTAGTGATGATGTTGTTATGTGTTCCTCTGGAAGGGTGGGTTTTGTTTCGGGGTGGGGTTTGGAAGTTGGTGTTCCCAACAGCTCTTGTTCCTTCAAAAGCCTTCTGGAAGGTCGTTTTATAGGAATTTTTGTTGTTTTTGCTGCCAGGGCGGTTATGCTAAGCTCTCTCTATCCCATTGTTGCTTTCTTGTCGGTGGTTTTGACTGAAGACATAAATGTTGCGATTTTGTCATCTGAGAAAAGGAGCTTGTCTTTGTCATAATCCGCAAGTTCTGGTAATGGGAGCAGCGTTCTGAAGGATTTTGCTGTAGGGCAGAAGACGTAGTGTAGCTTGCCATCCTTGTCTTTTATGATGAAGGAGTTCTTCAATGTTTGTTCGTTTGTAAGGATGTCGCCCTTTATTTTTGTGCATCGAGGTAGAAGTCTATCCATCTTAAGGTATTTGATAATTGATGTGATAAGACCACCCATACATATTTCTTTTCCTAGGGCGTAAGCTGATAGTTTTTGGATGATAAGACGCCCAATCTTGACTGGCAACCCATTTAGGATGGAACAGATAACAAAAAGGTCTGAGAGGATTACATTTCCTCCTTCTGACCTGGGGAAGAGTGCGCCAGCAAGGATTTTGTGAAGTGTGCGCACTAGACCCGATTGAATGTTTGATGCTTTACATGTTTTTGCATCATAAACTGGTAGCCCCGTTAAAGATTTCCAGAATTTGTGTTTGTTGAACATGGGGTTGTCTGTGCCAACAACCTTGGCTTTCTTCAACTGCTCTTGGTTGTCTATAAAGATTTCATTCAGCATATTTTCAGTGATGACCACTTTGGTGTTGAAGATTCTGGTGGATATTCTACGATCACCACCGTCTTGTGCTTTATCGAAAGTGTCCACTGCTTCTCTAGTGAAAAAAGTGAAGAATTCTGTTGTAGGCTCAACGTATGAGGATTCGGTGACAAAACAAAGTCGAGAAAGATTGGATTTGTCTAGCAAGGTCAGGATTCTATTGTAGATCCCCATCTTCATAAGTATGCTTGGGCAAACATACTTTGTCAGTTTTTGAGTTTGTTTAATTGATGGGAGGGTATGGATGTGAAGATTTTCTGGTGGTGGTGCTGTGGTGGTAATGGGGGGAAAAATAGGAACGGTAATGGTGGCAGGGGTGGCGGTGATGGTGGTGGTTGGTTGAATGGAGGATGGTGGAATGAAGCCTGCCAGGGTTTGTTCCCTTGCAGTTATAGGGTGAACCTATTTCCTTGCCCTCTTCTTCGGTTGTGGTGCTGAAGTGGTTGCTTGGGCCTTCCTCTTCCCCAAGGACTTTTTGGTAGGGGATTCTGCCTCCGATGAAGGCTCATATTCTGAGGGGTCATCAGATGAGATTTCTTCGACCTCTTCTTCAGAAGGTTCTTCTGCTAAGCAGTGGTTGATGCGTTTTATCTCATGCATGACTTTGAGCAGGTCCACCTTTGCTGGGACCGTTCCAGTTTGGTCATAGTGGTCAATGATTTGCTGAAGCTTCGCCCGGTCAGCCATTAATTCCTCCTTTGTCCAAAAAGGTTTGTCGGCAGTTCCAGTTGGTTGTTTTGTGGGGGAGGCCATTCTAAAATTTTTGTCAAGAAAACAGAAGTTAGAGATCTGAAATTTGAATTTAAACAAGTTTATTAGAATAGAACAATATTTTTGAGGTTTGGTTGGATCCAAACGGGTTCGAGACCGTTTGGTTCCAAACGGGTTCGAGACCATTTGGTTACAAACGGTCCGTCGTCCAAGCGCGTGCAAGGTCGTTTGGCGCCAAACAGTTTGGAGACCGTTTGGGGCCAAACGGTCCTTCGTCCAAACAGGTGCAAGGTCGTTTGGCACCAAACGGTTTGGAGACCGTTTGGGGCCAAACGGTCCTTCGTCCAAATGGGTGCAAGGTCGTTTGGAGCAGACCGTCAGGAAGACGAAGAGCCAGGCCGTTTGGCGGCAAGGGACGGCGGGAGGGAAGCCAAAAAAATGCTCGTCGGCTGTGGCGACGGAGACGACGGTAGCGAGAACTGCGAGAGAAAACTCTACCTGTTAGGTGACGACGGCAGAGAAAGAAGGGCCAGAAGGAGGCGACGATGAGCGAGCAGAAGAACGGAGCCTCGCACAGACGACGTCGAAGTGTCAGTCGGAGATGAGAACGACGTTGGAAGACGGAAGTGATGTCGGTAAGCTCGAAGAAGCAAAAGCGCGTGCGGAAACTGGAGTGAACGGCAGTGGAACAGAAAAAGCGAGAAGTTCTAGAAGAAAGAAAGGAGGGTGTGGGATGTTATTTATAGGATTGGGGGGGGGGTCGTCCTTACAAATTCCCGAAGTCAAACGGGTGCGAGACCGTTTGAACTCCAAATGGGTGCGAGACCGTTTGAACTTCAAACGGGTGCGAGATCATTTGAACTCCAAACGGGTGCGAGACCATTTGAACTCCAAACGGGTGCGAGACCGTTTGGGGAGGTTTAGGTTTTTGATGTTTTTGATTTTTATGTTATTTTGTTTATGTGAAATAAAATTCAGAAGAAAACTAAACTAAAAATAAGAAGAGGGAAGATGAAAAACGATGATACTAAGATCTTGGGTTGCCTCCCAAGTAGCGCCTGGGTTTAATGTCGCTGGCTCGACGAAATGCTGATCTGGCTATGCTGATGTTATAGGATCTTGGATCTCTATAGTTTGTCTTAGCAATTTGTCTGCTGGAATGTAGTATTTCTTTAACCTATGACCGTTGACGGTTCTTTCTCCCCCGTTATCATCAAGGATAATAACTGCTCCTGTCGGGTAGATATGTTTGATAGTGAAAGGGCCCGACCATTTTGTGCGCACTTTTCCCGGAAACAATTTTAGTCTGGAATTGAATAAGAGAACCTTATCTCCGACGATTATATCCTTTCTTTTTATGTGGCCATCATGCCACATCTTGGTTTGTTCTTTGTAAATTCTGGCATTTTGGTATGCTGTCATTCGTAACTCTTCCAATTCTTAGAATTGAAGTTGTCTAAAATCACCGGCACTCTTGAGATCAAAGTTCAATTGCTTGATAGCCCACCAAGCTTTATGCTCTAATTCGACTGGTAGATGACTCGACTTCCCATACACCAATCGAAATGGTGTTGTTCCAATTAGTGTTTTGAAAGCTGTGCGATAGGTCCATAGAGCGTCAGGAAGTTTGGTGGACCAGTCTGTTCGGTGCCTATTAACAGTTTTTTCCAAAATGGCCTTGAGTTGCCTGTTGGAGACTTCGACCTGTCCACAAGTCTGTGGGTGATAAGGTGTGGAAACTTTATGTTTCACTCCATATTTTCTTAATAGTGCTTCGAAACTCCGCTCGAGAAAATGAGATCCGCCATCGGATATTATTGTTCTTGGAATGCCAAATCTGGGGAATATTATTTCTTTAAACATTTTGATGACTGGTTTGGAATCACAAGAAGTGGCTAGTAGAGCTTCTATCCATTTCGAAACATAATCCACAACTACTAGAATGTATGTGAATCTGTAAGATGGGGGGAAAGGACCCATGTAATCCACTCCCCAAACATCAAAGAGTTCAACTTCTTGCCACATATTCAAAGGCATTTCATTTCATTTAGTTATTCCTCCAGATAGTTGGCATTTGTCACATGATCACACATATTCATGTGCATCCTTTGCGATGGTTGGCCAGTAGAAACCAGATTGAAGAATTTTAAGAGCGGTCTTCTTAGAGCTCATGTGCCCCCCAGTAGGGCCTGAGTGACAATGTTCTAAAACTGGGGTGATTTCTATTTCTGGGATGCATCGACGAAAAAGTCCATCTACGCATAAGCGGAATAGGTAGGGCTCGTCCCAGAAGTACTGCTTAGCGTCATGAATGAATTTCTTTTTTTCATGGTATGATGCCGACGGATGGATGATTCCTGTTGCCAAATAATTAACAATATCGGCATACCAAGGGAATCCTGTAGTAATCTTCATTAGTTGATCATCCGGTAAAGAGTCTCGAATGGGTATTTTATCGGAGTCGTTAGCTTCAATACGACTGAGGTGATCTGCGACGACATTTTCAACCCCACTTTTGTCTTTAATCTCTAAATCAAACTCCTGAAGCATTAATATCCATCTGATAAGTCGGGGTTTAGCATCTTGTTTTTGGACCAAATATCGTATTATAGAATGGTCAGTGTATACTATGACTTTTTACCCGATTAGGTAAGACCGAAATTTTTCAAAAGCATAGATAACTGCCAGGAACTCTTTTTCGGTGGTAGTATAGTTCTTTTTTGCCTCATCAAGCGTCTTGGAGGCGTAATATATGACGTAAGGCTTTTTGTCAATCCTTTGTCCAAGGACTGCCCCTATAGCATAATCGCTAGCGTCACACATAATTTCAAACGGTTGTGCCCAGTCAGAAGCTCTTAGAATAGGGGCAGAGATAAGGGCATTCTTCAGAGTTGTGAAGCTATTAATGCATTCTTGGTCAAATATAAAATCTGCTTCTTTGGTCAGTAGGTGAGTCATTGGCTTTGCTATCTTTGAA
Organism: Alisma plantago-aquatica; assembly: GCA_963693085.1. Taxonomy (NCBI): domain Eukaryota; kingdom Viridiplantae; phylum Streptophyta; class Magnoliopsida; order Alismatales; family Alismataceae; genus Alisma; species Alisma plantago-aquatica. Next base: position 257,807,053 of record OY856413.1, read on the forward strand.
AAATCTTTTATAAATCTTCTGTAGAATCCTGCATGACCAAGGAATGCCCTGACTCCTCTGATGTCTTTAGGTGGAGTTAGTTTTGAGATGACATCGACCTTTGCTTTATCCACTTCAATCCCTTTTTCACTTACTCGATGTCCTAGGACCACACCTTCAGTCACCATAAAGTGACATTTTTCCCAATTCAAGATCAGGTTGGTGTCTTCACATCTTTGTAGGACTTTTCCTAGATTGAGTAAACAGTCGTCGAAGGAATTTCCGTATACAGAAAAATCATCCATGAAGACTTCCATAATAGATTCTGTTAATCCGGCGAAGATAGCAGTCATACATCTTTGGAAGGTTGCGGGTGCATTGCATAACCCGAAAGGCATCCTTCTAAAGGCATATGTTCCAAAAGGACAAGTAAAGGTAGTTTTTTCTTGATCTTCAGGATGGATTGGAATTTGGTAAAATCCTGAATATCCATCAAGGTAACAGAAGAATTTTTTGTGAGCGAGTCGTTCGAGAACCTCATCTAAAAAGGGCAAGGGGAAATGATCTTTCCTTGTTGCTTTGTTAAGTTTTCAGTAGTCGATACACATTCGCCACCCAATTACTGTTCTAGTAGGTACTAGTTCATTTTTATCATTAAGAACAACAATAGTTCCCCCTTTTTTTGGGACCACCTGCACGGGACTTACCCATTGAGAATCCGAGATTGGGTAGATGAGACCTACTTTCAGAAGTTTGAGAACCTCGAGGCGAACTACCTCCTTGAGATTAGGGTTCAACTTTCTTTGATGTTCCCTTGATGGTTTGAATTCTTCCATCATAGGCAATCTGTGCATGCATAAAGCTGGATTTATATTCGTCAAGTCAGTCATCTTGTATCCGATAGCTTTCTTGTATCTCTTTAGTTCATCAAGAAGTCTGTTTTCTTGGTCCACTTCCAGGGTGGAGCTGATAATCACTGGACAAAGTTTCTCATTGTCAAGAAAGGCATGTTTGAGTCCCTCAGGTAGAGCTTTCATTTTAGGAGCCTTAGGTGGCTCAGTTGCTTCTATAATGGTGACGGCCTTGAGTTCTTCAAAAGTGGCCGTTGGGGCTTCTTAAGCTTTTTCTAAGTATTGAAGGCATTCTTGCACAAGTTCATTTGCCGAGAATTCTACTTCTGGATTTATCAAGATATCTTCCAAATCATCGGAGGGTTCAGACATTTCTAATTGGGACATTTGATATATAGCGTCCAGGAGAAAGACTTCCTCTTGAATGCTTGGACCTTTCATGCTATTAAGGACTCTGAACTGGAAAGCTTCCTTCCCAAGTCTCAAGATAATAGTTCCTGCTTCTACATCGATAAGTGCTCGGGCAGTGGCTAGGAAAGGTCTGCCAAAGATTATCGGGTATCTTAGGTCTTCTTGTATGTCCATGATGACAAAACCGCACGGAACATAAGAATTCGTTCCTATCGTGACAAGTATATCTTCAATGATTCCAAGGGGAGCAGTTATGGTAGAGTCGGCTAACTGAATTGTCATTGTCGTAGGTAACAAATCAGTGAAGCCTAATCTTTTGCACATAGAATAGGGCATAATGGATATACTTGCTCCTAAATCTGCTAATCCCTTCTTGCTGGAGCCATTTCCAATTGAACACTGAATACCGAAGGAACCTGGGTCCTTCTTTTTCTTTGGCATTTTATTAAGCAGAATGTCTGAAGTGGTCTGAGCTAGTTTCACTGTTTCGTGCTCTTCTGTCATATATTTTTTTGACAGAAGAGTTTTTAGGTATTTGGCCCATGCGGGCACTTTGGATAGAGCATCGAGGAATGGTATATCAATGTATAGTTTCTTCATAGCTTCTTTGAATTTCTGGAATCTAGTGTCCATTTTGGTTCCTTTCAGCCTGTCCGGATAAGGGATTCTGGGTGGAACTTCTGGCAGTGGTTCCTTTTCTTTTTCTCTTTCAGTGGTTTTAGTAGATTTTTCCTCTTCCTGGGTTGAGCTTTCTGTTGGGGAAAGAATAGCTAATCGTTATCATCATCATGGATGATTCTAGTGGTATCAGGAAGGACACGACCAGACCTTATGGTGACAACATTTAGTTTCTCAGGTCTATTTTGGTCATGCCTTGGGTTTGCCTCTGGTTGCCCAGCAAAGGTACCTGCTGGTGGTTTCAACTGAGCGGAAATCTGTGCTAATTGGGCCTCTACAGCCTTTTGTTGAGCCTGTTGGTTCGCAAGCATAGTTTGCTGATATTGAAGCATCTGTCTAATCAAAGAAATTTCATCAGATGGTTGGGAAGGGGCACTCCTCTGTTGATATTGAGTGACTTGCTGCCCTTGTGGTTGCTGTGGAGGTGCGGTTAACTGCGGTTGTTGTGGCTGCTGCAACTGAGGTTGTTGCAGCTGTGGGTGCAGTCCTGGATGGGTATATTGGTAAGAGGGGTTCCTAGGATAATTGGATCTTTGGAAACCATTTCTATAATTCCCCTGATTTTGGTTGAAGTTATTCTGAAATCCTGGTGGTTGTCTATTGAAAGATCCGCCTTGTGTCTGTTGTTGTGGATTGGCAGTCCCTGTAGGATTCCCATATTGAAAACCAGGGTGGTTTCTAGGTTTATCAGGATTGTAATACACCTGGCCAGGTATTGAGTGAATGGAGTTGACTTGCTCTGGCATTTGGTCCTCGGGATGTTCATGCTCTGGCATTTGGTCCTCGGGATGTTCAATAATGGGTTCATATTGTGGCACTGGTGGTTGTAGATCCATCATAACATTGTATAGTAGACCACATGATAGTGTGGGATGATCAGATGCATGACAGGCTTCAAAAATTCCAGTAGCTACTTTTACTTGTTGAACCTGGGAGCCTTTCTTCTTGTCGTATTCTCCGAAAGAAGTTTCGAGAGCTTGTTGCTTGCTAGCAATAGTCTTCAAGGTCTCTGCAATGGCCTTGAGTTCCATAGATTCTTCAGCCTTGTAGACTTTAAGAACTCCCTTGGATTGGTTAGACGACCTTCCCCAATTGGATTGGTTCTCGGCCCCTAACGTAACTATATTCCAAGCATCTTCATAGTTCTTTCTCATGAAGTTTCCTCCAGATGAGGAGTCTAAAAACTGCTTGATATCATCACTTACTCCTCTATAGAATGTTTCAATCAGTTGATTTTGGGATATGCCATGGTGAGGGCACTTTCTCAGGAGTTCCTTGAATCTTTCCCAGGCTTCCGCAAGTGTTTCTCCGGGTAGTTGGGCAAAATGGTTGATCTGCCCCCTAATCTCATAGGTTAGTGAAGGTGGAAAGAATTTCTCAAGAAACTTTTCTTCTAAGGGAGTCCAAGTAGTGATGATAGGGTGCCTATCTAAAGCATTGTACCAACTTAGCGCTCTTCCAGATAAGGTGAAGTGGAAGAGGTGTAACATTATTACTTCCAAGACGACTCCTACTTGAGGTACAAGTCGGCATAGTGACTTGAATCTCTTAAGATGATCCATGCAATCGTCTCCAGGTCCTCCAGAGAAAGAGATGCCTTGCATGATCTGGATCCATTGCATCCGGATTTCAAAGTTTGGTATGTTAATAATCGGTGGTCGGACTGGGTGATCATCTTCATAATTCTTTGGGACTGCGTAGTCCCGAAGTTGCTTGTTCCTTAATGCTAATTGAGCAGTGACATTCTCTGCTTGGATGCGTGCTTGTTCCTCAGCTCGAATCTCGGCCTGCACTTGAGCACAAGTGTCAGTGATAAGTTGTGCTCATTGTGCAGCTATGGCGGCGCTAACTCTTTCTGCAACGAGGCATTGCTCTTCAGCCATCTGTCTGGCTCTTTGGCGGTTAAGTCTAATCCTTCGATGGAAACTTCTTTCTACCTCAGAGTCGTACTCTGGTTCAGGGGAGAATCCGATGTGATGCGGGGTTAGCATACACGTTTTCTACCTGAGTAGGAAGAAATTCGCACGGTTAGATGATGAAAGGAAGCAAAGAGGTCAAGAAAATTTGAAGTAGTTGTCAAGGAAAAGTGTAAAACCCTAATCAACCAAGAAGTTGTTAAGTAAAAACTAAAACGTTCCGTTGTCCCCGGCAACAGCGCCAATTTTTGATGGAGTTTTGCAACGCCACTAAAAATTCCAGATATGATGAATCTCTAGGTTTAGCCTTGCTTGTACTATGGTAAGATCTCCACCCACGTGTGCTAGGACACGCGGAAGTCTTATCGTAGTATAGTTAAGGGTCGAATCCTCCAGACAACGGTCTTGATTAGAATTAATCAAGATGGAAAATGTTTTAGTCGTACCTAATTACTTAACGGTTGATATTTAGATCGAAAGTTTGATTTGGTTGTTTAAACTAAGTGCGAGGAAAGTAAAAGCAAGAAAGTAGAAATTAGGGTTGTAAACACTGATTAAAAACCACTAGGATGTTATCGGGTTTCACGCCACTACACATAGATCAAAACATGCAACATAATAAATCAACCTGCAAAGAGATTCTAATCAGTTAGTATCTTGTAGACTTAGTTTCTTTTCGGATAACTAACTACGAGAAGAGTGAAGTATTGCAACGCCATCCATCCCAAAATGAATGGTCACTTGCTTTGCATTACTTCTTCATGAAGTGTGTTCCTCGACCTTGCCAAGGTTGCACTTTCATACGTCAACTGATTCCATTTCATAGTATGAAAGTGCAATGATGGGAGTGAGTTTACTCCACTCATGAAAGCACTCCTAGATACCGAAGCAGACGTATGGTGACTACATACATCCAGAACCAACTTTCAATCGATATTCAGATCTAAGGGTACAAACGTAGACAATTCATATCGAAAGACAATAGGTAATACAAGTTGATGATCAAGCAACAAGCATTCATTTAACGATTGATGTTGAACTGAAAAGGAGAGTATCTCTATTGCAAACAGTTGAATTACATTGCATGAAATGAAAACATGGGTAGCGGGGCTACTCCCCACACCCTAGTGAATGAGACTACTCGCTCATATCAAGGAAAAAGAAGGAGGCGAGAAGAGAGAGAAAGAACGTCATCTCCACGGAGGAGGGAAGGATGAACCCTTGGTGAAGAGAGCAACGATCTCCGCACTTCGTGGATGCTTTGATGATGGATCTTCTCTTCCCACCTTCTTTGTTGTTGAGAGAGGAGGTAGCTTGAAGAAGGAGCATGGATCTCAAACTGGCAGCCTTGGGGCGATGGATGAAAGATGGGAGTGCTCTGGAACTAGAGAGGCAGCCTTTGGGCATCTGAGAGTCGTCCCCTTGTGAGGACCCCTTTGGATCTTATTTATAGGCTTAAGTGGAGCCCAAACGGTCTTGAACTCGTTTGGGTGCTGAACACGTTTGGCCGCTGAACCCGTTTGGTCCTTGAACTCGTTTGGGCGCTGGACCCGTTTGAGCACCGGACTCGTTTGGGTTTCGAAATCGTTTGGGCGCCGAACTTGTTTGGGCGCTGGACCCATTTGGTTGCTGAACACGTTTGGGCACTGAACGCGTTTGAGCAATGGACCCGTTTGGGTGCCGAACTCGTTTGAGCACTGGACCCGTTTGAGCACTGGACCCGTTTGAGCACTGTACTTGTTTGAGCATTGGACCCGTTTGGGCTTATGCGGTCTCGGGACCGTTTAGAGTTCATGCGGTCTTGAGAACGTTTAGCCTTAAACGGTCTTGGGACCGTTTGGCCTTAAACGGTCTTGGGACCGTTTGGGGTTTTTGTAATTTTTTTGTGTTTTTCTGCAAGGAAAAAGAAGAGAAAAGTTAATCTATTGATGTGTCAGCAATAAGGTAAAGATTTAATGATCCTTTCTAATTTATTTAAGAAAGAGTATGGAAAACAAGGGGAAAACTAATAAAATAGCATCACAAAGTGAGAGGTTATCAGTAATGAAAAAGCCCTTGGTTTGGCTTGTAAAGGGTACTTTTATAAGAAATTTCATGAGAGAGAAAAGGCCTTATAAAAATTCATTTAATCCCAAAAATAGTGCCGCCTCTTCCTCCTCAACTCCTTGGATCCGAGGCTATCTTGTTTTTCTCTTATTCTTCTCAATTATCCATGATTTAAAGAAAAGCAAATTAAGCACCTTAAATCATATTATAATAATATCCATAAGTGAGTGGATATTCTTTTTCTTATAATAAGGTGAGTGAGTTATCCACTTCCCTTGGATATTTTCGTGGCCTAGGAAAGGCACAAAGGTGTTCACACTTGAGCAAATTCAACCATCTCGTTTTTGGTTGAACTCCCTTCAATTATTTTATTTTTGCATTAAATGGAAGTAAAGTTCCAATTATGCTTAAATCTTGATTATTTTAATATCAAGATTATCTCTCCTCCAAAATGATTCTAATGAGGCACCCTCTCATTTTCTTTGCTCTACATAATTCCAAGAAATATTAAGGACCTTATTGAAGTGGTAATTTGCATATTGAACCCTAGGTTTTTGGGTAAATTGCACATTACACCAAAACTAGGTTTAATGCACAAACATTACTTTATCAGCTCTTTCTTGGTACTCAGGCTACCACAAGCCATACCTCTGCATCATATTCATTCTCATGATGCTTCAAAACATGAGGAACATATTATCATGTACAATTTACAATTTAACCCCTCAACTTGGTTAATTTGCGCTTTAGTCCAAAACAAATAAAACATTATTTCAATGTTATTCAAAAAGGACTAAAATCAAAATATAAGTTCCTGTTGAGCCCTAATTACTTTTCACAAGATAAGATTAAGCATATAATTATCTTTCTTAATCAAAACACCTAGGGTTAAAGCATAACCTAGGTCAGGGATGTTACAATATCTTCCTATGTATGTAATTGGCATTTGTGTCTAACAATGAATTTCCAGAGTCAAGATCTGTTTAATACCCCATTTCCTACTTTGTTTGGGTATTTAGCTTGCATTATCTTTTCTCAATTCACAATTTTCTTTGTCAAAAAATCCCAACACACTTTCATGAGAAAACATTCATTTTGAATCCTTATCTTTTGTATGTTGAGTCCTCCCAAATTTCTATCTGCTATTGTTTTCTTCCAAATGACAAGATGAAGCCCATTCTTCTCCCTCGTGTCTCTTCATAGAAAGGCATGGATGACTTGGTCTATGATACCACATATCCAAGCTAGAAGGCATGACATTTCAATGTTATGAATAGGGGTTGAGTTTAGAACTGATAGGATTAAGATGGTTTCTCACTGCTAGCAATAGTGATTTATTTTTCCATGCACCAATCTTGGATTCAATCTTTGTGATGATATCTAGATATAATTCCTTCTTTGGAGTTTGTTGCAGGATAAGGATGCACAAGTAATTGTCAAACTCATCTAGTTCTTCAATATTAGTATTTTGGGTAATAACACTTCTCATTGTAGTGGTAATGTTTTTAGAGAAATAGATAGTCAATTTTTCTTTGAATGGGTTTATAAAGGCATCTTTAAATCTTCAAAGGAAGTTCCTCATTAAATTTTCCTTCCTTGTGAAGCTTCCCCGAATAGGATTAGATCGACAACAATATAGACGTGTAAGATTGTCTATCCATCCTTTGAGGATTTAACAACTCAACGCCTTCCTACGTTCGTTCATTAGCTATTTTTGACTCGGTCTATCAAGGCATAAGATAAATATATAGAATAACAATGGGTTTCCCTACCTAACACCGTGACATGTTTTGAATGGTGATAGAGATTTGCCATCCCATGCAGTTGATATTGCCTCTAGTGTGATAATATGCATGATCAGAGTGATACATTTTATGGCAAACTCGTCCTATTTAGTGTCTTTAATGAATGTCCATATCATCTGATTGGATGCTTTGAAAAGATCTAGTTTAATGACCACCATTTCTTTCCTCCCCATCTTTATGGTCATTGAATGAATAATATCCTACACAAGGATGACGTTGTCTATAATATGGGGTCCCACAACAAAGCTACCTTGAAGAGGTAAATCAAATCTGGTGGATGCAGTTTGATATGTTAAACAAGATTCTTGGCAATAGTCTCAAACTAATGTTGTATAGAGAAATTGAATGTAGGTAACTGCATGATTCTGGTGTGGTTGTTTTGGGTGTAAGAATTAAAGTCAATTGCACTCATGTTTCATCAATTGGATTTCCTACAAAATAATTGGAGATCAATAGACAAATAGATTTTTTTATACAAGTCTAGTTCCTTGGCAAGAAAACGCATCTTCTCTGTCAAGGCCCGATGCCTTTGCATTCATCTACTTTAGAGAACATTCTACTTTATCTTCATATATTATACTATTACAGATAATACTCATTTGATTATGAAAAGGAGGAAATGACCCCAACAATTCCTCATTGCTTCTTATCTCTCATCGTTGTATTTTGTAAATAGATTCATGAAGTAATTATTCATCATATGTTGAAGCTGAGCTTTGTTATCTACCCATCTTCCTTTTTTGTCTTTCAGGTTTGGAATTAAGGTTACTCTTCTTTTGGATTTGACCAATGATTGGAAGAACTTAGTGTTTTCATCCCCTTCATGAATACAGTCACACCTTGCTTTCTGTCTCCATTCGTCTTCTACTAGCTGAAGTAATTCATTAAACGCCCATTGGATGTCATGGATCTCAGTCTCTATCTATGTGATGTATCTTGTACCAGTAAGTTCTTGTCTCTTGATGATGTTGTGTCTTGTATCGGTAATTTTTTTTATCCCATATGGTTTCTTGTTCTATAAAGCTTTTACTGCTAATTTGAAGTCCGTTATAGTTTTCCATGCCATCTAGTTCTAGTAGTTCCATAACACACTCATCTTCAGGTAGAATTTCTTCCTTGTTAACCATAATTGGAGCATGATCAGATTCGGTGCATGGTAAAACTCTTACAGTAGTTGAGGGGAAGATGTCTATCCATTATAAGTTTGCTAATTTTCAATCTAGTCTTTCTTGTTGCAACCCTCTTCTAAATGTCATATTTGGACCAATAGACCCAAGTCCTCTAGACCAGCCTCAATTAGAGCCGTTGCAAGTTCCCTAATACTCGCTAGGTTTATTGGTTCCCCTTATGTTTTTTTATCTGAATGTAACACCACATTGAAGTCTTGTTATATGAGCCATGGTATGGTAGACAAATCAGCTATTTCCTCAAGGTGTTTATACAAGAAGCATCTTTTTATTTTCTTGGCACTAGCATACATGAATGTTATGAATATACTATTATTAACAATCTAGTGAATGGATTTTTTATGGAAGGCTAACACTTCCACCTTGCCAATTTTCTCCCATGTTACATAGATGCCTCCTACAAATCTGACATATTCTACTCTATGCAATGAGTCAAATGCTAGACTCTTGATGGTGTTATTTTCTCTTTCTCTTCTAGTTCTTGGTTTGTAATCATAAAATTATCAAATTGATACTGGTAATTAAAGTCTTGTTGGTGTTTTTGATATATGACTGGAAGATACCCCGAACATTTTATGTTGCACAAATTATCTAACCATTGTTGGTTTGATGAACTGGGCCTTCCTCAGCCTGCATCTCACAATATCTTGTCTCTTTCACTTTATTCTTCATTCTTTTTCTTAATCCACTTCCTAATAGTTCATTTTAAATGAATATCTTCTTGTTCCTAAGATGGATGCCTACTAATACCTTGAACAGTGGTTGGTTCTTTGGCCTACATTGAACTACAATGTATTTGGTTTTGGTCCTTTGAATTCAATATGAGGATTGTGTTATCTTCCATAATTATTGTGCCATGGTGGGTATATTACAGTCATTTTTCTTCATCTTATATTGTACAATTAAATTTCATTTTATGTTGATTGTCATAGCCCCTTACATGTTGTTGTTTGTCCTTCTAGTAATCCTTCCTTTGCGTTCAATCTATCCTAGACATACATTCTCCAATTCTGTCAATGTTTTCATGTGTGTTAGTTGTGTCTTCATTGTTCATCTGGTGAGCGTATTTGTTGTATCAACTATTTGCTTGTTTATTTGACTAATCTCTTTCCTTGATCTTCTTGGCAACACTTTTGCATGCATTATGTCAGAGAAATTACCTAATGGTCTATGCTCCTCAACTTGCATTTTTTCTTATTCAATACCTTTTTGGCATTCTTGGCTATGTCTTATAGATGTCTCTTTATCTCTACATTCATGTTCCATGTGACCAATTTTGCTATAGAATATGCATATGCTTGCAAGATTCTCATATTCTAGTCTATTCATGTCTTCTTGTATGACTATAGGAGGGATTAGTGGCTTAGTGGTGTCCAACTTTAATAATGTTCTGATAAAATTTACCTTTTCTTTTCGTATCCGTGTTGGATTGCACCCTAATCGTCACTCGAATATCATCTCCCACTTCATCAAGAAATTGTATTTGATACAAGAATATTGGCTGATTTGGAATTCTAACCCAAGATACAACAAATTTAGCATTGGTTGTTTCATGTGAGAAGTATGCATCCCTTGGTTGTAAGCTGAGGTACAAATCCATGATGGACCAAGGACGTTCTATAAGAGCCTAGCGGTAATCATCTTCATGTACCGTAAATACTAGAAATAATTTGTTCTATAGATCAATTAGTTTGAATTATCTTGTAGGGTGCCACATTGCTTGAAAACTATTCTTTAAGATTTGATATCCCACCTCTCTAGTGATTACTTTGACTATTACTATTTAACACTAGGGTTTCTTGAGCCCTCCATATATGTGCGATTAATTTAAAAGCCATTATCCACTGTTGCTTTAATGTCTTGCTTTGTGAGGTTTACATTCAAATCTTCAAACCCAAAATATAGAAGTCTTACAGTAGTTCCTCCACCTATATATATGTCTCTGTATGAAATCATTGTTTGTGGGTCCCTGTTACTCTATATAGGTTTTGTAGACGTACATGTTGATTGTCTCTCTAAGAAATTCAGGGAATTGGTATTCATAAGTGTTGGTTTCAGTCTCATCCATGATGACATAATGATATGTCTTTGTTTTCTCATAATAATGTTGTTCATGGTGGTTGTTAAAGCTGAGTGAGATCCCTATCTTTTTAGGATTTCATGTTTTTCTTTGGCTTTCTTATGATATCGATTAATCTCAAATCTATTTGCAATGACTCCTAGATCCTATGTTTCTGGACCCTCAATTGGGGTTTATCCTATTCCTCTGGCTACAATGTAATAGTGTCCTTGTTGGTCTGGTGGTTAGAACCCACAACCTCCCCATCCTCGATAGTTTCCAGAGTGGCCACCCCTACGGTTCCCAAACTCTAGCATTTCATACACAAGTTACTATTGGTCCTTAAAAAACAATTGTGTTAAACATTCATGCTAAATTTATCACAATATTATAGTGCTTTGTTAGCTTGAAAAATATTAAATAAAACAAAATAGTAATTTTGTAGCAACCACTGATATATGTGGTTTCATAGATTTTATAGTTGATACTTTATCTGTTGTTGCTTTTGTTTCTTCGACCATGAGGGTCATATCTACTACCATAATTTTTTTCATTGGTTCGCCTAAACAAACAAGCATATAATACATGAGTTGTGGATCTATAAGATAATAATTTTTCCTAGTCAAACTAAAATTTATAAGGAACCAACATTCAGATAAGTTGAAGATATATTAATTTTTAGAAGAAATTATCTAGAAAAATAAAGTTAATTCTTTCTTGTTCAACTAGAACTTAGTAATGACAAACAAGTAAGCTAGTTCAGCATATGCCTTTAGTTAAATGAAATGTTTAGAAAATAATATTTTATATATCTTAATATAACGATGGTTACAAGTAAAATTTTATGCAAAAAATATGTAAATTGGTCAATCAAACACTATTTTTTGGAAAACTTACATGTAAAAATAACCAATGGGATAAAAAAATTATGTGTGTACATAACTAAAAAAAGTCCTAATCCCTTGTTATGAGTATGTGTATGCATTGTTCATGAATCCAAATGTTGTGTTTGTTAAGTAATTCCACTTTAAGAATATATTGTATACATATTCAAGGAAGAATTAATATATTAATGATATCATTTCTAAAAGTACCAATTAAATATATCCCATACTTGTGGAAATTTTGAGTATGTTGGTCACATCCCCATATATGAAAAGCTATATGCAAGTGTAGACCAAATATTTGATTGATCTTATTAGATAATTTAATGTGTGAATGACTTAGTTACTAAGACATTAACCTAAAATAAAAAAATGTACAAACCTACTTTCATAGTAGATGGTGTTAGAGATTCACCCCCTTGATTACCATTAGGTCTTATTATTCCCTAGAATGTAATTACATGTTAAGAAAAAGCTTATAAAACATAAAATTATAGAGATTTACTTTGCACTTACTTGTAATATGGAAAAAAATGGAGTTAATGCACCAATAATTCTTTGTTATTTTTTACTCATCATCTTCTAGAAAATCTCATTAATCAACTCTCTATTTCTTTTCTTGATTCTTGCAGTTTGTTTTGTACAATCTCAACAACTACCATTTAATGTATAACATGATTGATATAATAGTTTTCAGCAAAGATAAGCAAATGATTCAACCTTATTATCCAAAAAAACACCTTGTAATTCATTCTCCCCCTATAAAATTTCATTTGTAACATGTAGAGATACATTTGTTCTTTCATCATATCATGTCTAATACCAACTAACTGGGTGGACTTCATCTTGATAGGATTGGTTACATGAAAAATATCTTCACTCTCTAGATCTCTAGTAATAGTGGTTGGATCATTCATCTTGTAATTTGCTTCTTCTAGATTTATATTATTTTAGATGTTGTACTTCAAATATTTTAGTATTAACATGCCACAGTTTGAAAAATTAGATCCATTGAAATATACGTTTATTTAATACATATCACAACATTTAAGTCCTTAATACAAGTTGATCCTAACAAATCTATTTCCCTAGACTGTGTCTAAGTTGTATCTCTTGCATTATCATAACATCTAGTTATCTAGAATAAAATAATATATGAAAAAGTATAGGGATACATATAGTCCTTCTATCAAATCCCAATATTTCCCTATAAATGTCTTAGATCTAGTGCAATGCTTAGTTTTTTCTTTGATATATTACCTCAGTTCTTTTAAGAAATCTCTAAAAATGTGAAATCAAACATGTTATGTATACATAACACAATATGTGTTCTTGAATGAAAAAGTAATTTTTACTTGTGTTCTAGAATTACTTCACTTCACAACCAACTACTAGAATTGATATGAATATCAATCCTACTTCCCATGTTTTGATCTATTCCATTGCTGATTAAAATGATAATGTGGACAAGAAAATGATCCTCCTTTACTGTGCCCAGATTGATCAACATAAGCTGAAAAGTCACTAGTTGTCCATATAATTGCAGCACACATGGTGAAGTTTCTCTTGGATAAAGCATCATATTTGTTAGTTCTTATTTCCCTTAATAGTCATAGTTTATCAATTAAAGGTTCTAGATATACATTAATATCTTTGCCATGTTATTTTTCTCCACGAACCAATAGGGACATACTAAAGTTTGATTACTTCATGTAAATCCATGGGGCGATATTGCATGATATGACGACCACATGCCAAACAATATCTAAAATGTTTAGAGTTTCAAATGGGTTGAACCCATCACTTGCTAAAACCAATCACACATTACCTTGATTTAGGCCAAATTTAAAAGACTTTAATTTAACTCTTTCTAAGCTTTACAATATACTTTATATGATACCCCAACACGTCACAAATGAGATTACTCAAAACCAATATGTGAAAATGAAACTAAACATCCAGGTTACCATAAAATATAGGAAATTAAAACCGATTTAACAAAGCCACAACATGTTGCACATAAGTCCACTAAGGCCACCTGTATCTCATATTACCTGCCCAAAAGATTATGCAGAAACTGTTCACTGGCTCTCTAACCACATCCTATTAATTCAATAACCAATTCATATACATACATGCCATATCTATACAACAACGACAATAAGCCAGAAACCTCATGTCGATACATACAATAAAACCTCCCCAACGACCTGAGTGTACATGGATGACATACATGACTCTACTTCTATACACAAGCAACATGTCCAACCTTTCAACAACTACTGGTCCTCTTGCTGCTTAACACCAACAACACGGTCTCTACTTCCTCATGCTCGATCACCTAAAAGATGTGGAAATCCACAGGGTAAGACCATACGTCCCAATCAGATATATAACTCTCCATCAACATCTATTAAATCACAGAGAAGCTAAGCAACAAATAACATACTACACAAGTTGAGCAGATTCAGATAAATGATATGTAATCAACAGATAAAGAATCTTAAATAGGATATGGGTTTATCATTGAGCAGTAGAATAATCAATAATTTAAGAAGGAATATGAAGAACATGTATAACAATTGACTTCTCTTACCATCTTATAATTTAAGAAATCAATAAAAAGATAAGGCAAAAGGTCTCAACCAATGTTATTCGTATTGGACCCTAAGGAAGATATACTACACAACTGTATTACATATTTTATTATTGTTGCTTGGAGGATTTGAGTCATACCACCCAAATCCAACTGACTACTGCTAAGTCGAAATCTGTACCATACAAGGTCAATGAAAGAGATAGAATCCATGAGATCTCCACGCCACTTGGTTATTTTAAGAGAAACACCACAGAGACTCATCAGTCAACTACAAAAGGTGACATAAACTCAATAAAAGGATTGGGTCATGCATGTCCGTCCACTTATATATACACGTAGCCTACCTTGGTATAGGTAATGATGCTAGAAGAATAGGCTCACACATGGTTGTTCTTAAGAGAAGGATTGGCTAATGCATGGCCATCCATATCACAAGGACATTATCTCATGCATTCCTATCTCCCAAAATCTATAACTGTGGATGCAAAGAGATACTCAACTTGTACCCCTGCATATTAAAAAATTTATGCTCTGAGTTATACTCATTTCACCAATCTAGCAATTAAAGCTGACATTAGAAAGGATCTATAGCACGTGGAACCTACATGATTAGGGTTTTACTTGATTAATTAAGCCAATTGGGTATCTTTTAGCATCAATCAAGTTACAATGTATAAATCCAATACAAATTCTATAAAAGTAAGGAAATAGTACAACTCCAAAAGATATCAAATGTATATGGTGTGATCTAGTCATATCACCATCACATCTCTGTAATACTGCCATTCACAAGGCTATCACCAAAGTCACATCACCATGGGATATTAATCCCTTAATCATAGCACTAGAGGATATCATCTCACAACAGACATCAAGCCATCACCGGGTCATAGGACCCATAACATTAGCATGATATCTTCATGTCTTATCAAGGCTTATAACCAACACCTTGTATCACATAGTAATCACCATAACACACACAAGCCATGTAATTCATTCTCACATCATATGTGAGGTTATAAATTCATATATAGGAAAGAGAAAACATCATAACACCATAACCATTCCATGAGAGAGAAGAAGACACATCACATTACTCATTATTAAGGTTAGGGTTCCTTACATTGGTGATCAGTGTTCATGGTTACAAACAATTGACAAACCCTGGATATACAACCTCCCACTTTCTTAGAACATATTAGGATTAATGTGACGCCCCATGCCATAGACCAGTGAGATTACACAAAACTAAACTAGCGGATTACCAAAAAATAATAAAAGTTAAAATCGATTTCATTAAGCACTAAAGATGCAAAAACCATTACATATAAGTCCTCATTGATAGCAAGGTGCTTACATCAACATGTTCTTATCACGTATGCCATCGACCTGCTATAAGAGAAACCTGCCCCATATATATACATAAATATATATACATACATACATATACATACACACACACACACTGATATATACATATATATATATATATATATATATATATATATATATGAACATCTGCCATATATTTACATTACATGGCACATAAGCCAAAACCATGTATTGATAGAATCTGTACAAAACACACCCAAAAACCATCCCAAGGACCTGAGTGTTACACTGACGACTCTAGGACTCTACACCAAAAGACTAGCAACACATCTAACCTTATCAACTACTACTCTTGCTGCTTCTCTTCCTTGACTACATGATCTCTACCTATTCATACACATCCACCTAGAAGATGTGAAAAAAACCACGGGGTGAGATCCATATCTCATCAGGAGATACAACTTTCCAACAATGCTATTATTAACACAAATAAGGTAATTAAAGGATAAAAGTAAAGCTACAGCCATGGTAAGAAGATTCAACTAATGATATCAGAAATGCAGTTATTATTATCCAACAGTTTAGAAGGAATATGAAGAACAAGTATAATGACTACCAACTATACTATACAAAAGCAAAGCAAGGCTTCGACCAATGTTTTCATATTTGATCCTAAGAAAATATGCGACAAGGCTAATTACATATTTTATTATGCCCTGAGGGTTTGAGTCATACCACTCAAATCCAACTGACCACTGCTAAGTAGAAATCAGTGCCATACAAGGTCAATGCAAGATCCAGAATCCACAATCTCACCAAACCTCATGGTCAGTACATGAGTATCTTGCATAGACATACCAGTCAACTGCAACCAGTGACATATAGTTAACTCTGAATCATCCTAGCCCACCTTGATACAAGTCATGGCACTAGTGAAAACTGAGCTACGGCCTGTAGGCGCACTCCTGCCAAGGTATGGCCCGTAGATAATCCTGTGAAACCTTACAAGAATCATATCAATTGAGCTACAACCTGCAGTAGCACTCCTGTCCGGGTATGACCCGCAACATATCATGTGAATGCACAATATATGACTCCAAACTTCCACTAAGGGAAAGCCCATTTCACCATCCAGCAGATGCTGAAGATGGATCTATGACACAAGGAAAACTACATGATTAAGTCCCACTTGATTAGTTAAGTCAATTAGGTGTATTTTAGCATCAATCAAGTTACAACGTATAAAGCCATAATAAGATATACAAAGATAATAAGGGCATGATACAATTCCAGAAGATATAAAATGTATATGGTGTGAACTTGCCACACTAGCACCACATGAGACCTATAACAGTACCATTCACAAGGCCATCAAGTCATCACTAGATCATAGAACCCATTCACATCATTCTTGTATCATAAATGTTTCAACCTGCCTCATGAAGGCTCATTAAACATGTATCATATCACATCCACCGTAGCATACACTAGCTATGATAATCAATGTTATGTCACCTATGAGGTTAGGGGTTTATAAACAAGCAAGAGAAATCATCATCATACCCTAGGTATATTGTTTCCCACTTTCTTGGATCATATGAGAGTTAAGTGTCACATTTAAGACTAAGCATTATGTTATCCAAACAACACCATACAAGTTCCATCATGTATTCACGTGTATATGTGCTAACCATGTATTCATACATAGGTGTTAACCCACACCACCTACATGTGTTACGACCCACTACCATCTAGGTCACGATCATGCATATAACTAAGGGTATCGACTTGACCTAGCCATGTGTTATGATCGTAACACATCCCCCTTGTTATGACCACAACAAACCAAAGTGATTTTGACCACTACACCCACTAGGGATAGGGTTTTGGTCGGAACACAAGAGCCAAGGCACCACACTAACATGTAGCGACCAAATAGATCCAATATAAGGTATCGACTACAATCATCCAAGGGTAGCGACCCCACATGGTCAAGCATCCTATAAACACTTAGCCCAAAACCAAAATAGGGAGGAATACGACCCAAAACAGAAGATAACTTTAGGGAACATCATCGTCATCAAGGTGGAACACTCCACACCAAACAATCACCCAAAACCCTAATTCTTGAACCAAGGGAACTCAAGAAAGGTATCACATGCAAAGGTGATAAAACCAATTTTATCACACCTAAAATAGAACCAAAAACACCATGAGATATCAAGGCACATGATCTCAAAGAGTATAAACAAAACATGGCCGATAGATAGGGAAAAAACACTATTACATCACAATCACCAAAATCGGGTACAAAACTAGGGTTTTAGATTTCTACCAACTCAAGCATGATTTCCTCTACCAAATAAGTACTAGAGATTAGCATAATATACTAGCATGTTAAGGGAACATTTAAGAGGAAAAAACATTAGTAGCATGCATTTATGAAAGAGTGCAATAATAGAGAAGGGTAAGTGTAATATAACCCACATTAAGAAGCTCAATACCAAAGATCCTGAGCTCCAAGATCAAGGGCTCCAAGCACACGATCGAAGGGTTGAAAACTCTCCACCAAAGGTTCCTCTTTTGGGCACAAAATAACCTCAAGAACAAGAAGGTACCAAGGTCAAAGATAACCCAAGAAAAGGAGAAGAGAAGGTCCTAGCCAAAACAAAGAAAGGAGGAAAAAGAGGGAAGAACATCCTCTCACTATGACCTATGACCCTTGTGAGGAGGGGGGTTCTTCCCAAGGATGATCACCATGCTAAAACATGGTCCATGGACAAGAGGAGGGAATAATATTGAGGTAGAAGGCCCAAGAAAACGTTTTAGAAGAAAGACATATACTTACTATGGTTGAAGATCAGAAGGGATCACCACAAGCACCACATGCAAGGGAAGTCCAGCCTCCATGAGCTCCAAAATAGATCTTCTTGCTCCTCAAGGCTCCAAGGACGAACATGAAAGAAGGGAGGAAAAAATTTCCGAAAAAGGTCACTTACATGGAGAGATAAGGGGTTATATAGCAGAATAGGAGGGAAGTAGGGTGAGGATGAGGTGTTAACACCCTAAGGCACCAAAGGGACACTTATCCACCCAAGAAACCAACATGCAACCACTTAAACCATGCATGCACAAGATGGTTATATAACCTATGTTGGTTGTAGACCTACTTGGGTCCCCAACACATGGTTTTGGCCGCAACTCTCGATGGAGGTGGCCATAACAACATCATGCCAAGGCATGTGTTTTGGTCATAAAACATCCAATACAACCCCTAGTTCACTACCTAGGTCGCTACCATCACCAAGGTTCAACAAGGTTGAAACAAGGCAAACCTTAAGAAACCTTAATCACCACCAAGGATGCCACCAATCATCCAAGGATCAAACAAGGCTCCCACTTCTTACTATCTCCTCTAGATGATGTCAAATGATGGAAGACACATTTTCGAAGTGACAAATTGCACATCAACCCCCTACTTTGGGTAAATTACAATTTGCACCAAAACTAGCACACAAAGCACAAATGTCATCCAAACAATCTCAAACTTGAAACATAAGCTCTCCACAAGCCCTAATTACACTACAAAATATTTGAGAAAGGTTATAAGCACCATAAGAAATACAAACAAATAGGGATACCCCAAAACTCAGGTCATGGGTCTTACAAGCTATAAACCCCTAGCAAGGATTTCACCCCCAAAATCCTAAGAGAAAAGAGAGGGATACTTCCTCCTCATCTCTTTCTCAAGCTCCCATGTGGCTTCTTCAACACCATGGTGATGCCACAGAACCTTCAAAATCACTATGTCTTTCTTATTCAACTTCTTCACAATTCGATCAAGGATCAACACTAGACCTTCCCCATAGGACATATCCTCATCCAACTCCACCTCCATCAACTACAATGCTAACTTGGTATCAGGATGGCACATCCTCAACATAGACACATGGAACACCAGATGCAACCTATGTAACTCAGATGGAAACTCCAACTTATAGGTCACCTTTCCAACATGTGCCACCACAAAGTAAGGCCCCAGGAATTTGGGAGACAAGTTACCGTTCTTCCCAAATTTCAAAACACCTTTCCAAGGAGAGACCTTGAAGTAAACTCTGTATCCCACTTGAAACTACAAAGGTATATGGAAGTTGTCTAGATATGACTTCTTCCTATCCTGTGCTACCTTCAATTGTTGTTGAATCGATTTGATCTTTTCTGTCATCTACTGCACAAGCTCAAGACCAAGAAGTTGGTATTCTCCCATAAACCAAACAAGTCAAGGTATCTCAACCGAAGGTAAAACAAGGTGTAGTGACCAAAAATGATCAACTACCACCAAGCACTACTACAGAACCTACCTTTAGTGTCGGTTATTTAAAGCCTTTAGTGTCAGTTTCTAAGCGACACCTATGTGGGCGACACTAAAAGCTCACCCATTAGGCGTCAGTTCCAAAACTGACGCCCAAAATCTTCGCGCACCACTGAAAACGCACCATCATGGCACTATAGGCGTCGGTTATTAGATAAGAAACCGACGCCCAAACCCTTCACGCCATAGAAAGGGCGCCATCTTGGGCACTATCCGTGTCGGTTTTTTACAAATAACCGACGACATATATCTTCACGCCACAGGAGGGCGCCAACTTGGGCACTATAGACGTCGGTTATTAGCTAATAACTGATGCCATATAACTCCCAACACGGTAGTGCTGGACAGCACGGCCGTGGTGTCTGGTCCGCTGCCACGGCCGTGGTGTTAAGGAAATAGACGCCGGTTTCTATTAAAAACTGACACTGTAACTATTTGGCGTCGGTTTTATACAAATAACCGACGCCTATTGTTTTGTTTTTTTTTTCTGTCAATCTGCAGACCTGCTGTGGTTGGTCGCAGGATGAGAAACCTATTCAGTTCAGTTATGAACTACAGGTTTTACGACATCCATTGATATCAGCCGACAACATGCCACAAACCTGCAAAATTAACAACAAAAATATTCACACATGCATTTAGCAATGCAACCTGCAGTTCCATTTTATTTTCACACATTTAGAAACATTCATGTAGCTAGCAATCTGTAGTTCCATTCATTCACATTCACATTCACACATGTAGAAACATTCATATAGCAACCAACACTTTCATTCATTTTCACTCAGACACATGTAGAAACATCCAGACATGTAGAAACATTCACACATATATTATAATTCAGAAATTCATTTACAAAATATCATTGTTTAGTCATTATTCGCTATCAGGATCCCAATTATATTTTAAAGCCCCCACTATTTGTATGGCTGTTGCCAATTCTTCTCTTACTTCATTTAATTCTCCCATCGTATAGGGAGCATGTACATCTGGTAAGTCCGTTCCTGTAGTGGGGTCAACTTTAAACACCTATAAAGAGAATGATGTATATATATAATTAATGAGCTATAAATAAGATTGATATATTTCATATTATCTAATGAGACTATATAATACCTGAGCAATACAATCGATGTCCATACAACATGACAGACTAACACATATATAGTACATAACAACAACAACGTCGAATTTACATACAACACTAGCTTAGTACATATATAGTGGGACTTATAAGGTGACGATCCCACCTGGTAAAACAGGTTACCGACAACTACATGTTACGACTGGGAGGTCGTGATTCAGCAACCGTATGCATTATTAGGAGGACAAACAGATCACCATATGTTTGTCCTCCTGCTAATGCATACGGTTGCTGAATCACAACCTCCCTGTCGTAACATGTAGTCGTTAACCTATTTTAGCAGGTGGTATTGTCACCTTAGTCCCACTATATATGTACTAAGCTAGTGTTGCATGTAAATTTGGCATTGTTGTTGTTATGCACTATATATGTGTTAGTCTGTCATGTTGTTATATGAATCTGAAGCACTTGTGTGTGCTGCACTTTATGTATTGTATCTGTATCCTGCTTCTCTTCATTGGGGCTTCTTTTGCTGTTTCATGGCTTGCTGCCTATATATCTATATAACCTTTGGCGAACGCCTGCATATCCTGCATAGCTATGTCATGGCTGTCCTGCATAGCCTTCTTCCTATATTTATTTTTCAAAGAGAATACAAACAAAAATTATTAGTGTAGAGTTAGTGAAATACTGATCAATGTCTAGAATTGGAATCAATCAAGAACCTATTCTCAGCATCGCGTATGTAATCTCGGGTGAGATTGGTCCTATAGTTCTTTAGCACCCTCCCACAATGTTTAGCATTTGTATTAACTAGAAGATAATGAAACATCAAATCAGAAAATGATATTGATATTAAAAAAGTAAACATTTATCTTTAATAAAAAAATATAAACATGCATGCCTCTAAAATTGTGATCTTTTATCAATTAACAATCCTTCATTGTGATCTCCGCGCACATATAAGTCATCATTAGCTTCAATATTTTGTGGAGTTGGCAACCCAACTGAGAATGGACTGGAGTCATCATATTTATCATAGTACTCTTCTTCATCTATAGGATCTTCAATGAACTGTCATTTACCATGAAGAACAACCGACCATTTATCATTTGCAGGATCATCGATATAAAATACTTGTTTCACCTGTGATGCCAATATGAATGGTTCAACCTTCTCGCCAATCTTTTTAAAGTTCACTAAAGTGAAACCCAATTCATCCACTATAACTCCTTTGGGGTTATCAACCCAATTACATTTGGTGTTATTGTGGTAGACATGATAGCTTGAAAAGAAGTCTACATATGTACTTAGAGAACAAACGAGGAAATGCTACCGAAATTTTCTCAAAAACCCAATACACATTATACACTTACATCCTAAGTGAGATTAGGTGTTCAAGAACAGTCCCAAACCGGGGACTATCCAAGATTTACTCCTAATGAGTAAATCTTGGACGGGTTTCTAGGTGCTTACTAAAATAGAACCATTATATGGAACTAATCCTACATTATACACATACTTTTCCTGAGTAAGATAATGTGCACTTCATGGAATTATTAAGATCTGAATATATATAAGTTGTTTCTACCTACTTTGATGGGATTTTATAACATTTGAGTCTTCCATTTATGGCATTAGATGCATATATTGTAGTCCATTGTGTTGAGATAAGAATCCCATGTGATACACACGATTGAGAATCTTTCACGATACTAGGAAAATACACAACTAGATATTCATTTAGGTGTTCCTGATAACTCGCAGGTATGCACAACTATAAAACAATAGACTTGTCACACATAAAACACCCTATACAACTACAAAACAAAAAAGTATTAAGATATGCATGATACAATAACTATTTTGCATCACATTACAGCAGACTTATCATTGATACCTTACTAACTTATTTCCACATTTACATATCATCACTTGATCAAAATTACATGTATTGTATAGACAATAGAGGATTCAACTCAGTAGAAGCACAAAATCAGTACCTAAACCCTAAACACAAATAAGTAAATAACTTTAAAATAAAAAATAAAAAAACGCCCAGTAGATTCTTGGGCGTGCCTTGGCACCGCGCAAGAAGCCGCCGGAGCAGAGGAAGAAGGAAGAAGGCAGGGCGGGTGGGCATACCTTGAGGGAAGAGGAGAGAAGTGGATGGAGCACAACAACCACCGGCGGAGGCGGCGGCAAAGAGAGGAGAAGCGCCGACAAGGACACGGAGCAGCGGCGGCGAGGGCACGGAGCAGCGGCGAGGGCACGGAGCAGGAGCACGAACGGTCGTCGGTGAGCACAGAGGGCAGGAGCAGGAGCAGGAGCACGGCCGCCGGTGAGCACGAAGCAGCGGTGAGGGCAGGAGCAGGAGCACGGCAGTGGCGGCGGAGGAGCAACGACTGGCGGGGGCAAGCAAGAAATCGCCGGACCTAACTGAAATCGGGAATGAAACTGGGAAAGGGGGAAGAGTCGCTCGCGCTTGTGAGATATTAAGTTGACAATAAGCGTTGGTTATTCAAAATAACCGACAACTAAACCAACAGTGTCGGTTCTTTTCCAACAACCGACGCCTATACTAGATTATAGTCGTCAGTTTTTAACTAAAAGACAACCGACAACTATTCCTGTCCCGCGAATAATCTTTGGTCGTCGGTTATTCATTTATGAACCGGCGCCATATGTGAAATTTTGGAGGTAATTTTTTCACTGGAATTTTGGTTTTGGCGGTTGATTTTAGGTGTCAGTTTTTTATTAATTAACCGACACTTAATGAAAGTGGTACCCGTGTCTGGTCGACCTTCACAGATTGTATGTCGGTTTATGTTATAAACCGACACTGTAGAGTTTAGGTGTCCGTTTATGTATACAACCGACACCTTGAAAAGTGACTTTATAAGCCATTTCTGTAGTAGTGAAGGAAAGGGACCATCATAAAAAAAGGATCAAACATGACTAAAATAGAGGATTCCATTAGCCAAAATTGAAGTTAAAACCAAGGGAATCCATCGTTAACACGGAGGAGAAACCTCATGTAAATTGGTCACCAAAAATGCAAGAACATGCATCATGAAACCATCATGAAAGGACCTTATGAAAGAGAGAGAAAACCATGTTTACACCTCTAAAATAGAACCTATTCTTCAAAGAACACTAAGAGACACAATCATCATGCATGCGGGCAAAACCAAGGTCAAAAGGTAGGGGAAAATGTCCATATCATCATCATCACCAAAATTGGGTACATAGGAAAATAGGGCTGGATTCCAAGCAAACTAAGAATGCTAACCATCATCAAAAAATTTCTAGAGCATGATAACATCTACTAACATATTAATGGTACATTTTAGAGAGAGAAGGAAGTAGCTAGAATGTATAAAAGAGTGCAAATAATAGAGAGGGTTGAGTGTTATATAACCCGTCTTAAGAAGATCACTCCAAGGATCAAAGCTCGAAGCACACAATCACTAAGGGGGAAAAGAAGTTCCACTATAAGCTCCACTCTTGTCCACAAAAGCACCTCAAGAAGGAGAAGACATCAGGGTCAAAGATTGCTCAAGAGAAGGGCAAGAAAGAACCCTAGGTCGAACCAAAGAAAGAAGGAGAAAAGGGAGGAGAAACTCCCTCTCACTTGGGTGTCACCTTGTCAAAACATGGCCTATTACACTCGTGATGAGGAATTCTCTCTAAGAACAACCACCATGTTAAAATTTAGTCTAAGGCCAAGGAAGGAGAAGAAGACGAGGTAGGAGATCCAAGGAAAATGTTGCAAAGAAAGGCATATACTTACCAAGATAGAGGATGATCAAGGATCACCACAAGCATCACATGCAAGGGAAGTCCGGCCACCAAGAGCTCCAAAATAGATCTCCTTGCTCCTCAAGGATCCAAGGATGATCAAGAAAGTAAGGAGGAAGAAGATGGACAAAAAGGATCACTTGCATGGAGAGATAAGGGGTTATAGAGAAAATGAGGAGGGAAGTAGAGTGAAGGATGTGGTGTCAACATGATAGGGCTCTAAAGGGACACTTATCCACCCGAGAAACACACATGCAACCACTTACACCATGAATGCACAAGATGGTGATACAAACTATGTTGGGTCTTAACCTACTTGGGTCACCCAACATGGTCGCAGTTGTGACCCATCAAGGAACACCATCCATGTTCGTAACAAGGCACCAAACATCTCTAGGTTGAGACAAAAGACCACCACACACACACCCTAGGTCGAGACACTCCACCCAACTCAAATGTCTTGACCCGAGGCCATCTTGGTTGTGACCACCACACTTAGATAATTTATCTAGCAAAAAGAATCAGATGTACATTGACAAACACTTCCATAGTAAATAATTTTGAGAAGGGATGTCTACATTTATTGAGTTTGCTCTATCACATAAAATTCCTTCAAGAAATGACCAATTAATATGTCCATGCAAAATTTGTATCTATAAGTATTTAAAGCTTAAAGAAGAAGTGTACGAACACATAATAATCAAAGGATTCTTCTAATTATTCCATTTTTATTGACCATGAATAAAATATTGGACAAGTAAGGCAAGATTCAAGTTTGTCTACTAATCTAGGCAATAACATTGAAGAGGATGACATGCATGGGTTTGTTACATGACACTTTTTTTATTCATGATTAAGCAATTTTTATTCAAGGTGGTATAGAAGAGGAACCAACAAATTAAAATGTTGAAAAGTCATTTAACCTTTAGGAAAAAGTTGAAGAACCTCTTCATAGTGGTTGTAAGGATAATTTTGAATTTTCTTACCTAGTGAAATTCTCAATTATTAGGTTGACTCTCATTAGACCAATAAATCCTTCACATAATAATTTAACTATGTAAGGAGGCTTTTCTAGATTGTGTTGAGATGTCTACTAAAAGATTTTATGAAGCAAAGAACCTTATGAAAGACTTAGGCAGTGATTACATGAAAATTGATATTCACCCTATTATTATATGATATTTTACAAGGATCGGGCAACACTAGATTCATGTACTAATTGTGAATCTCCAGGATGGTAGAATCATATAACCCCTAGAAAGAGAGAATATAATATTCTGTCAAATTGATTCTTGCATTTTCTAATAGATCCTAGGTTTCAAATGATTTTTATGTGCCCAACACTCGCTTAGGATATGCAATGGCACCATAGACAAAGTACTAGATGATAAATAGAGACATCAAGTGTAAGACCCCTAACCTGGTTTTTGGGTAACCCTATTTGTTTTGCTTAAGTAAGTTCTTATAACCCTTCTCTAATCCTCTGAGATGCTTTTAGACCTAGTGGAGAACTTAAGTCTCTCGTTTGAGCTTGTTTGGATGATGTTTCTGCCTTTTGAGCTTATTTTGGGATAAATTGCAATTTACTCATTTGTGAGAGTTATATTGCAATTTTCCACCTCTAGAGTGTTCCTTCTCTTTCTTGACATCATCTAGATGAGACAGAAAGAAGTAGGCACCTTGTTTGAGCCTTGGTTGAGTGGTGGCATGCTTAGTGGTGATTAGGGTTTCCAGGTTGTGGGTGTGTCTCGGCCATGTGTGTACAAATGAGTGTTGCGACCTAGGTTGTGACCTATGGAATGTTTTATAGGTTTTGTGACCGAGGCACCTTCTAAATATTGACATGTGAATTCTTTATCACAATATAAAAAGGATTTTAAGGCCATATACTTTGTTGTATATATCTATAAGAAATTTGCTCGATTTATGCTGCTAATCAGGTTTATTATAGTTATATGAATTATATTTTTCTATACATGGAGGATGACAAGTTGACCAATTCACCCCTAAAATTTATCATGGTATGGATACTATGATTTTTAACTCTCATCGTATTTATATACTTTAAATTAGTATTGTTTAACAATAACATCCATATCTAAAATATTATATGGGTCATCAAAATTTTATTAAGATACCCTTAATCAAAGAAAAATGTTGCATAAACATCTACACATTTGAGGAAACTACAATGTTCATCAGTCTAATAGTTATATAAATGAATATTTATGTAATAAATATTTTTTAGGGAAAATTCATGGACATGTGATTGATAATGATATGTTTTTAATTTATGTCCCTTGAACCATATTATGGACACCAAGGTAATAATGTAACATTTAATGTTTAACTCTAGTATCTTCTACTTTAAAATCAAGCCCAATATGTCTAGTAGAAGACTCAGACATATAAACTGGTACAATGTCACATGTTTAACTTTTACTTTATTATTTATAAAATCATGATTCAATATATCACTTTTCTTCATTAATTAGTACTTATAGTTGAATTATTTCTGATTAGATAGTATTAATTTTAACAAATGATGTATATGTAAACTAATCATGCTATGAAAAAAAGAAAAAAATAGAGGTAGAAAAAAAGATAATAATCAACATACATGTTTAAAACTTGAATTGAAGTATAGATGCCTTCCATTTGTGTTATTATGGTAAGTAAAATAATAGAAATGAGTATACAAATAATATGTAGAAATGAATCACATGACATACCTTACAACTGAGTAAAGTACAACTTTTTCAAAATATGCTAAAGATTTCCCTAAGAAGTCAATTTGGCTTCGATTGCTGATGCATTTACATCATATAAGTTGTTAGGTATTACAAAAGGCAATAAATGTAACCGTAAGTAATGAATGATATTAACGATAATTTGGTTCTGGATAAAAACCACGACTAAAGAAAAAGAAGAACCAAAATAATAATCAATATAGTTCAACTCTAAGAAAAATTATGAACAGTCAACAACCTACCGTAAATATCAAGAGTTGAGAGTACAAGAGTGAGGCCATCTCCTAGACTTGCACACGCGCCATGAAAAAAAATTAACAAGTGTCACAATAGTTGTCTATAGATATTTTTCAAATTTAGCTAAAGTCGATTAATTACTACCACGAGTGTAGACTACTCTAGTCAAGATATACTCATTGATATAATCATAGAGGAATCAATGCCTAAAAATGATAAGAAGATGGGTTAAAGTTAAATAGTTTGGAAAGAAAAATAAAGGCAAATGTGGAGGAGGAGGACTAGCCACAAAGGATAAGTGTCTATTCTGAAGTGTGAGCCGCATAATACAAATGACTAACATATATTATATAACTAATGCTCAATTTATATGTAGTAAACAATCAAACAATTTTGACATATGACGTGGTATTCACACTCATTGCATCCAAAGTTCTATCATTGATGTATTCAGCCAATAATACTTTAATACCTCGGACACATCTATCTACACTATTACATTGTCCCGTTGTACACCTGCCATATCCTCCCCAAGGTTGATCACAATGGTACCTGTTTGGCCTATAGTGTCTAACCATTGTGTCAATGTCTGGGAGTGATGGCCTAAGGAGTCAAACAACTCCTTTGGAATAAAATAAGGGGGATCCTTCAAAGATTTAGGGGACTTCTTAACTGTTTTAGGTTGCATGCATGTATTCTAATATTAGCTATCAATTATTTTATATAAGTTTCAATATACATCTATCACATGCCTGAAGAAATATAACGAGTCATTTGGGCCACCTAGTAAAGATGCCTTCTACCTCTCTGACTATGGTGGCATCTGGGTGCTCGTATGGGAGAGGTATTTCACTCATTCCTAGAAAGAGATGTATGACTCTCACATGATAATGATCATTGGGAAGAGGAATACCATGAACCATATCACTGTTATCAACCTCGACATATACCGCGACGTTGTGTGCTGGAACTTTGATGGCATTTTTTGACCTTTTACATTTTTATGAAACACAAAATTTATTTTGACAAACATAAATATTGACTTGAAGGATTATTTTATCAATGTAATATAAATTGACTTAAATTAAATCTTACCCCAGCTGTGCCCTACGGGTCCAAAGGACTATTCCCAATATACTCAGTGGGTGAGGGATGAATCGATTTTGTGACTATTGGAGAAGCTGGTTCCTACATCCCTTGAGAAGCTATATATTTCTCCAAGGCTACATCTACAATTCTCTCCACGCACCCTACATCCAGTTCCCCTTTCCTGGCTTGTTTGCGCTTATGTTGGGACGTGTTAAAAAAATATTTTATCCCATACCCAACTCCAATGCCCCTAACACATCTAGGATTCTCTTTTGTCCCTAGAGCAACCATCAATTAATCATGTGTGCCGTGAAGGGTGAACTTTCCCTCCTTTGCTTGGGCAGCTAGCTCCAACTAATTATCATAAAAAATAGACTAATCATTAAACAATCTGATAAAAAAAGAACATGGTCAATTATTGTGAAACCAAAAAATTTACCATTTTATTTGACACATCCTATGTTTCTTGGATGGGGGTTTCTCTGGCTTTGTTTATCCTCACATCTATCTACTCAATATAGTGAGGCACCCATCTAGAAGCACTAGAAGACTCAATAGTAGAAGGAGTAGAGGTAGAAGGCCCTTTTTTCCATTGCTCTTGTCCTTTCTCTTGCTCTTGCTCTCCATCTTCCCCTTGCTCTTGTTATCACTGTATCACTTGCTCCCGTTGTAGCTATAACACCTCGTCACACTATCCAAGATTACTTAAAACAAAAAACACGATCAATTTCTAATTAATCACATAGTAAAAAATGCAGAATAATTAAAATCAATTTCACATCACAAACCATTTCTGAAATATTTACATAAAGGTCCATCTTTTCCATTCTCATATATCATAAAAGGAATGTACATCTCAGCTCAAAGGCCTCATCCACAACCTATATACAAAAGAAGCATTTACATGTTCATGCTATATATACATACACTTGCATACTGCCAAAAATCTCGTGTCGATACAAGTCCATCAACTAGAAAGCACATCCCATATCTGGACCTGCGAGTATAGGGATGACACTAGGACTCTACCCCTAACATTGATAACTGACCAACCTTCTGAATCTATTGATCACCAAGCTGATTCTCTTCCATAGAATGACCTCAAACTCATTTCCTATGACCATCTAAAAAATGCAGTGACCCACAAGTGAGACCCAGTCCCAGTAAGAGATATAACTCTCTTCAACATATATTGATTACAACAAGTTAATTAAAAGTAAATAAACTAAGATGATAAGGTATCGGATAATCAATTTGAGTAGATTGTACTATTTAAGCATACTAAACAATTAAGCAAATAAGCTTTAGCAACAAGTAGGATTACTCAAATTTCATAAATCTGCATCATGTATGAACTGTGTAGTATAAAGACAAGACAAGGGCTACTCAACCAATGTGAGATGTATTTAACCCTTGAAAATATACTACTGGGCTTGAATTAAATCTTTTATTATGCCTTGCGAAGTTTGATTCATACCACTCAAAGTCCAAATGACCACTGTGAAGTGCTATTAAGATCCATATAAGATCTAGGAGTGCACGTATCCTAAGATCTCTTCCCCTCGATCAGTATGAGCAAATTACAGTGACATACCAATCAAATTGCCAACAATGACATATAGTATAAGTGATAACAACTAGTTATTATTTGGTACAAGTTATGTCACTAGAAACCAGGATATAAAAAACCCTCTCATACGAGGTACAACCACATCTGTCCTCAATCACATTAAATATCTGAGGCATGTCCATATCCTTCCTCTATAATCTACATTTGTGGATGACAAGAATATATCCTCAACTTGACACCCTCACATACTCAATAGTATGTGCTTCGAGATTCCCTGAGGATTCCTTGTTTCACCATCCATCTAGTACTAACATTGAAGATGTCTCTATGACACAGAGCACAACATGATTAGGGATACACTTGATTAATTACTACCAATTGGGTAGATTAGGGTTTCATCATAAAAATGGACATACATATTTATTTCTAACAAGAATATAAGTGTTGCAACGTTAGAAGATATAAAATATTTTAGGTATAAATCTTAATCACATTACCGCATGATATCACTCATTGCATTGTAATGAACCACATTGGTCATTACACCATTCCAAGATATCCATTTCTTATCAAAAGTTCTAGGGTTTCAACCCTTCCTGTAATACAAAGAGAATTTCACCTTAATTAAGGCTTCAAAAGTGCCCAAAGGTCATTAAGGCCAACACATTCTTCATAGAAAGATTATCATTATCATTCCATGCCTTAAACAAGGCTCAAAAGATCATCAACACATATGTGTCCACAAATATTATCATGACAAGGCACTGTGATATTCAAATAGTACTACATTGAGGTTCCAACACAATAAGAGTGTAATAAATTGTCACATTAATCATTTGAGAGGTCTAATTATAACCAATCACCATCATTTAGTCATTTTAGAGTTGGTGTAGCAAGCCATGTTTCGTTAAGGGTACACTTCCACTTGTTATGGTGGTTTACCAATATATTCATGAAAGGGCAAATGTAAGACTACAAGTTCAAGGGTGTTGTAACATCGAATTATAATTACTAGAAACCACTTATAAGACTATGGAATTCATTCTATTCCATTTAATATTGAATCATCCAATCTCATTCATTGGATCAGGTTCATTATTCCAACTCATCAATTAGGGTATAGGTCTAACCATTAGATCTATTGAACCAAGAGATCATTGGTATAGGTCTTAAATGGATTTACAATTACATCCTTAACTCACCATTGATGGTGATGATCATATACACCATTGTTTGTGAACATTAAGTCACCATAAGTTGTTAGATCAATACTATATTCATTTAACACCATCAAACATTTAGCTAATGTCATCATTGATTGATAGCATCGTTAGGGTACTTAGTAGTTGATCATTAAGCTTCTAATTGATATAAAACCCGACCTAAGTGGTGACCATCAGTTGTCACTATAGGTTTTCACCCTTGGTCACCACCATCGGTTGTCATGACAACAACACCATTGGTTGTTGCATGGTATCACCATCATATCATGTGGTAGTGAAGAAAATAGCTTGAAAACCCTAATTTGAACCATTGGTTGTTAGGTGCTTAGCACCATCGGTTGTGCTACAAACCTATTTTAGATCATATTATACCTTAGGAAGGTTATAAACCTATTTATAGGTTCATCTAGAACTAGAACCAAATAGAGAACACCATAAAATTTGAAACCCTAAGCAAGCATGGTTTCTTTATGCTTAGATCATCACTTTTAAGCATTAACATGAACTAACAAGATTTTAGTAAGAAATATAAGTGAAAAAGGTTATAAAACTGACCTCTTCTGATAAGAAAGACTTCTAGAATAAAGAAACACAAGAAAAGAAGGCAATAAAACCCAAGTTTTAGATATGAACTCGGCCAAGTAGGCACCCTTCTCCACACGGAAGTAAAACCCTAGAAAAAGAAGCAAGAAAGGTAAATTCTTGAATTCTAGAGAAACTTATACCATGTAACAGAAGAGTTCCAACCTGGAGAAAGTAGGAGGAAGAAGAATAGAGAGATAAATGGAAGAAATAAGGGAATACTTACTTGTTTAGGTCAAGATCACCAAGAAGGAGCTTTAGAAACCCTAAAGGAAGCAAATCATAACCCTAGATGCTTCTACCAAGAAGATCCACACCTTCTTCTTCCTTGGATAGGTACTACATAGAAGAATAGAGGGAAGATGAAGATCTTATCAGGAGGGAAGTGATAGAGAGAAAAAGTTACATTTGGGACCTTAAGGATAGGTATATAAAGCTTGGTGGATAAGGAAGAGAAGAAGCATGAGGTGTACAAGCAGCTCTCCATGTGCCAATGGATTAGAGCTTCCATGGACGAGCAAGAAGTAGGTCCAGTGGCTGTTGGGGACTTATGGGCCATAATTTGATGGTCTACCAAGTCCATCACCATATTTTGGTTGAAGGTACCATCGTTTGTTCATGATTTTGGTCAATAGATGGGTGAACCATCGGTTGATTATGTCTATAAGTGAACCACCGGTTCAAGTGAACCAAACCAGCATGAACCATCAACCTAGAGCCTTCTAGTGATGACCATCAGATGTTTCATCAGTTGTGGGCCACCTGATGTTACCTAAAATAGTGGAACCGTCATTTGATAGCCTTGAAGGTGGCTCATCCATGGGGGGTAAACCCTAATTCAACATAGAATGGAATCAAATCCAAACCAAGGTACAATTGAGCAACCATGGATAAACAATATCAATAATGATGAAAAAACATCTGAGAAACTTAATTGATGTGACAAATTACAAATAAAACCTCTCAATTGGGTAAATAGTAAAAAAGTCCAAAATGTACAAAAATTGCATAACTTGTTCAAACAGTGTCCAAATTGGACCAAATGTGAAACTTAAGATTGTATTATGATTCAAAAGCATATCACAAGGTTAGATTAAGGTTATAAGCATTCAATTATGGTAAGTAAGTTGGTTCAACACTTCAAGAAAGTTTAGGGGCCTTACAACTATAAACCCCTAACAAGGATTTTGCCCCTAAATTAGTATTTCTTATGCATCTCATCTTCTAGATCCCAAGTGGCTTCCTCCATGAAATGATGATGCCAAAAAACCTTTACTAACACTATATATTTCTTTTTCAACTTCTTTACCTTCCTATCCAGGACCAACACAAGACCCTCAACATAGGAGATATCCTCATCTAACTCAACCTCTAGTGGTTAGATTATCTTCTCTGTGTTTTGATGATGCTTCCTCAACATACAGATGTGAAAGACATTATGTAATATATGTAGGTATGATGGTACATCAAACATGTATGCTACCTTTCCAACACTCGCTAAGATAGGATATGAACCCATAAATATAGCAGCCAACTTACCCTTCTTCCCAAACCTTAACACACCTTTCCAAGGAGAGACTTTGAGATATACTCTATCTCCCACGTGGAACTCAAGTGGTCTATGATGATTATCTACATAAGACCTTTGTATGTCCTAGGCTGCTTTCAACTACTATTATATCACTTTAATATTCTCTATAGTCTATTGTACAAGCTCAGGACCCAAAAGTGGATACTAAAAAGTTTCATACCAACAAAGTGGAGCCCGACAACGTCTCCCATGCAAATCCTCATAAGGAGCCATATCTATGCTTCTCTAATAACTATTATTATAAGAAAACTCTATCAAAATGAGATGTATATCCCAATTCCCAAGAAAGTGCAACACACATGCCCTCAAGAGATCCTCTAAATTCTAAATAGTCCTTTTAGACTGGCTATCTGTTTGTGGACGGAAAGTTGTCCTAAACCTTAGTTGTGTTCCCATTGCTGAATGCAGACATTCCCAAAAATGACTTGTGAAGTATGGACCTCTATCAGAAACAAAGTTACTAGAATGCCATGCAGACGTACTATCTCATCAACATATACCTGTGCCACCTTCTCTACTATAAACGCCGTCTTGACTGGAAGAAAGTGAGCTCAATTAGTCAATCTGTCTACTATTACCCAAATGGAATCATGGCCCTTGGATGTCCTAGGAAGACCAACCACAAAGTGCACGTAATATGATCCCATTTCCACTATGGTATTGGTAAGGGTTGTAATGTTCCTACAGGCTTCTGGTGCTCAACCTTCACCTGCTGGCAAACTAGACATCTGGCAAACTCTATCACATCATGTTTCAGACCTGGCCACCAATACAAGTCCTTCAATTTCTGGTACATTTTGGTAATTCCAGGATGCATTGCATACATCGAGGAGTGAGCCTCCTCAAGTACCATCTTCCTCAATCTATCAATATCAGGAACCACAGTCCTATTATGGAAACAAATTGTACCATCATCTGCCTCATTGGAAACCATCATAGTTTTCACTACCAATCCCTGATCGAATATTCTGTATCACAGTATCATTTTGTTGTGCCTTACAAATATGCTATCTCAAGGTTGGTTTGACCTGTAACTGTGCCAACAAACCTTCCAACAAAGGAACTTCCAATTGGACATTCATCTAGCGAAGAGACACTATCATATCCCTCTTGTATCACACCAAGGAATACATCTGTGCATTATTCGTAGATGAGGATGAAGATGACTTCCTTCTCAATGCATCATATACCACATTGGCCTTGCCTGGATGGTAGTCTATCGTGTAATTATAATCCTTAATCAGCTCCATCCATCTCCTTTGTCTCATATGAAACTCCTAATTCAAAAAAATATACTATAGATTCTTGTGGTCGGTGAAGATCTGACACTTTGCTCCATAAAGATAATGTCTCCAGGTCTTTAAAGCATGAACCACTGATGCAATCTCTAAGTCATGTATTGGATAGTTCTCTTTGTGCTTCTTTAGTGGTCGTGATGCAAAAGAAATCACATTTTTATCCTACATGAACATGCATCCCAACCCATTCTTCAAAGCATCACATAAGACAATGTATCCTTTCCCTTGCTCTAGTAGCACTAACACTGGTGCACTGGTCAAATTTTCTTTCAATAGCTGAAAAGAATGTTGACACTTGTTGTTCCAAGAAAGAGGAACATCCTTCCTGGTTAACTAGGTTAGGGGTAACACTATAGAACTAAAGTCCTTGATGAACCTCCTATAGCAGCTTGATAAACCTAGGAAACTACAAATCTCTGTTGGTGTCTTAGGTTGTTCCCATTCTAGTACAAACTCTTCTTTCTTAGCGTCAACACATACACCCTTAGCTGATATAACATGGCCTAGAAAAGATACTTCAAATAACCAGAATTCACACTTGCTAAACTTAGCGTATAGCTGATGCTGTGTCAACAAAGTCAACGCCTGACGAAGGTGTTGCTTGTATTGTTGACTATCCTTGGAATATATGAGGATGTCATCTATGAACTCAATATAAGGTATGAACACCCTATTCATCAGATCCATAAAAGCTATAGGTGTATTGGTTAGCCCAAACGACATAACCACAAATTAATAATGACCATATCTAGTCCTAAAAGATGACTTGGGTATGTCATCTGCCTTAATCCTCAACCAATGCTAACCTAACCTGAGGTCTATCTTTGAAAACACGGTGGCACCTCTCAACTAATCAAAAAGATCATCAATCCTAGGCAACATATACTTATTCTTCATCGTCACCTTATTTAACTGTCTGTGGTCTACATAACCTCATGGAACCGTCTTTCTTTTTGACAAACAACACGGTAGCACACCAAGGGGAAGTGCTTGGCCTGATGAAATAGTTCTCTAACAGTTCCTGCAACTATTTCTTTAACTCTTACATCTTTACTGGTGCCATCCTGTATGGTGACTGTGCTATGGGTTGTGTTCTAAGAACAAGATTGATCTCAAAATCAATATCTCTAGGAGGGGAAACTCGAGAAATTCATCAAGAAAGACATCCTCAAATTCCTGCACCACATGTACATCCTGGATACTAGGACCTCTTGCCTTGGTATCCAAACTATGAGATAAGGAAGCCTCACATCCTTGTCTCATCAATCGCTCTGCTATCATGGCTGACATCAAATAGGTAGGAAGAATCTTCCTATCACCTAGGAAAATTTACTGTACATCTCCATCATGGAATGCCGCAACCTTAGTACTAGAGTCCAAGACTACCTTATATTCTTCCAAGGTATCCATTCCTAAGATCACATCAAAACCATGCATGCCAAGTGGTAGAAGATCCACTTCAATGTTGCATCCCAAAAAGAAAGAACGCACTTCCCGCAACTCAGAGTAACCAACCAAAGGAGTCTCTAGTCACAGGCTATCAGATCTATGACTAATAGGTAGATAACAGCTATCTATCACCACTCTGGTGATAAAAGAGTGTGTTGCACCTGAATCTACTAGCACAAATATGAACCAAGAAGTAGACAAATCAGAATGAAATAAATCCATATGACCTATCATGACTCGTGGGTTGAATACTGCTTCTGGCTAGATCTTGGCATATAACCTAGTTGTTGCCTGCTGCCGCCCATGTCCTCTACCAGCCTATACAAAGGAACATGTTTGTGACACCTATCTGCATCCTCTGCCACCACTACTGTTGAACTGACATTGTTGCTACGAACCTTGTTGACTTTGCCTAGACTGCTGAGTCACCTCCTTGTCTTTCATTGGGCAATACAATTTCTGTCACTGAAAATGATGAGGTACTACAAGCTCCTACAGGTGGAAAATTGTGACCTCAACCCCTATTCAGGGTCCACTGGGATGGAGTAAATGACCTTTTCTAAATAAAAGTCGACCTCTTCTACGACTGTGGTGGGGTAAACCTTGGTTTCTTAAAGCCTCTAGATGATTGTACTTAGTATTGAGCCGTTCTTTTATTATCATTATCTTCATGCTTATCTATAGAAGACTTCTCAATCCTCCATATACATTCCATAAAGGTGGAAAACCTTTCCCTATTCTCCAAAGATGATGTTGTTGTGGTCAAATATATAGTTAAACCCTTCTCAAACTTTTGGATGCTTTCCTTGTCAATGGCTGCCATGTGAGGGTAGAACCTCAGAAGTTCCATGAACTTTGACTCATACACATTAGTAGTCACCGCCCCTTTTTTGAATCTTCTAAAATTGAGAGATTTTCTCATTTAGGTAAGTCTCCAGAAAGTATTGACTGACAAATTCCCACAAAAACTCCTCACATCCTATCACAACCCTAGCCTTTTATCCTCTTCTATGGCCCACCAATGGCCAACACTACCCTTCAATAGGTAGACAACTTGCTTTACTTTGTCTTCTTCATGGATGTTTAGGATTTTGAACCCCTTCTCCAGCTCTGTAAGCCACATGTCGACCTTTGTTGGATCTGATGTACCAGCATATTCGATCTCCCCAACACGTGTAAGACATTCACATGTCTTTCTGACACCTTGGGGTTCCACATTAGGGACAACAACCCTAGCTTGAGGTGCTGGCGCTCTATCCTCTATATGTGTAATCCTGACCATCATCTGTCTAAACATAGATTGAAACTCAGGATTGGCCACTGTTGCTGGGTCTATCTGAGGCATTGCAGGCTGCTCTGGCCCTGTCTCTAGTACTCTCTCATTGCGTGCCTACCTCCTTACACCTCATCCTAGTGCAACATAGCTAATCTTAGCATGTTCTTTATGTCCTCTCGACATATCTGCATAAGCATAAGCTATGATCAGATATGTTGGATACATAAGAATAGACTCAAACCTATGTCATATGTCCCTATAGACTCATCAAACCTAGAGATCTAATACCAACTTAACTATGACACCTCGTCACACTAAATGAGATTACTCAAAACATAAAACACGATCAACTTCTATTTAATCACATAGTAAAAAGTGCGGAATAATTAAAACTAATTTCACATCACAAACCAATTCTGAAACATTTACATAAAGGTCCATCTTTTCCATTCTCGTATATTATAACAAGAATGTACATCTGTTCTCAAAGGCCTTAGTGACATCCTGTGTATAAAAGGAGCATTTACATGTTCATGCCATATATACATACACTGGCACACTGCCAAAAATCTCGTGTCAATACAAGTACATCATCTAGAAAGCACATCCCATACCCAGACCTAAGGGTACATGGATGATAGTAGGACTCTACTACTAACATCTACAACTGACCAACCTTCTGAATCTATTGATCACCAGACTGATTCTCTTCCTTAACACAACCTCAACCTCGTTGCCTGCGACCACCTAAAAAGATGTGGTGACCCACGGGTGATACCTAGTCCCAACAAGAGATATAACTCTCTCCAACAGATATTGATTACAACATGTTAATTAACAGTAAAAAACTAAGCTGATAAGGTATTGAATAAACAATTTGAGTATATTGTACTATTTAGGCAGACTAAACAATTAAGCAAATAAGCTTTAGCAACAAGTAGGATTACTCAAGTTTCATAAATCTACATCATGTATGAACTATGTAGTATAAAGACAAGACAAGGGCTACTTAACCAATGTGAGACATATTTAACCCTAGCAAATATACTACACAACTTGAATTACATCTTTTATTATGCCCTAGAGAGTTTGTGTCGTACCACTCCAAGTCCAACTTACCACTCGGAAGTGCTATTTAGTTCCGAATAAGATCTAGAAGAGCTGATATCCTAAGATCTCTTCCCCTCGGTCAGTACCAGTAAATTGTAGTGACATACCAGTCAAACTACCAATAGTGACATATAGTTTGATAAAAACTAGTCTGTACTTGATACAAGTTACGACACTAGAAACTAGCGTATACAAAACCCTCTCATTCGAGGTACAACTGTGACTGTCCTCAATCAAATTAAATATATGAGGCATGACCATAGTCATCCTATAATCTACATTTGTGGATGACAAGGATATATCCTCAACTTGCCACCACCACATACTCAATAGTATGCACTCTGAGATTCCCTTAAGAATACTCATTTTACCATCCATCTTGTTCTGACACTAAAGATGGCTCTACTACACAGGGCACTACATGATTAGGGTTACACTTGATTAAATACTGCCAATTGAGTAGATTAGGGCTTCATCATACAAATGGACATACAAACCCTAATTATTTTTAACAAGAGTATAAGTGTTGCAACTTCAAAAGATATAAAACATGTGAGGTATAAATCTTAATCACATTACCACATGCTATCACTCATTGCATTGTAATGAACCACATTGGTCATTATACCATTTCAAGATATCAATTTCTTATCACAAGTTCCAGGGTTTCAACCCTTATTGTAATATGAAGATGATTTCACCTCAATTAGGGCTTCAAACATGCCCAAAGGTCATTAATACCATCACATTATTCATAGAAAGATCATCATCATCATTCCATGCCTTAAACAAGGCTCAAAAGATCATCAACACATATGTGTCCACAAATATTATCGTGACAAGGCACTATGATATTCAAATAGTACTACATTGAGGTTCCAACACAATAAAGGTGTAATAAATTTTCACATTAATCATTCAAGAGGTCTAATTATAACCAATCACCATCATTCAGTCATATTAGAGTTGGTGTAACATGCCATGTTTCGTTAAGGGTACACTTCCACTTGTTGTGGTGATTTCTCAATATATTCACACGACAACAAAGGTAAGACTACAAGTTCAAGGGTGTTATACCATCAAATTTTCATTATTAGAAACCACTTATAAGACTATGGAATTCATTTTAATCTCATTCATTGTATCAGGTTCATTATTCAAAGTCATCAATTAGGGTATAGGTCAAATCGTTAGATCTATTGAACCAAGAGATCATTGGTTTAGGGCTTAAATGAATCTAGAATTACATTGCTAACCTACCATTGGTGGTGATGACTAGATCCACCAGTGGTTGTGATCATTAAGTCACCATCAGTTGTTAGATTAACACTATATTCAATTAACACCATCAAACATTAAGCTAATGTCATCATTGATTGATAGTGTCATTAGCGTGCTTAGTAGTTGATCGTTAAGCTTCTAATTAAGCCAAAACCTGAACTAAGGGGTGACCATCGATTGACACCCTTGGTCACCACCATCGGTTGTCATGATAGAAACACCATCGGTTGTTGCATGGTATCACTACATGATCATGTGGTAGTGAAGAAAATAACTTGAAAACCGTAATTTGAACCATCGGTTGTTAGGTGCTTAGCACCATCGGTTGTGCTACCAACCTATTCCAGATAATATTCTACCTTAGGAAGGTCATACACCTATTTAAAGGTTCTTATAGAGCCGAAACAGAATAGGGAACACCATAAAAATTCGAAACCCTAAGCAATCATGGTTTCTTAATGCTTAGATCTTCACTTTTAAGCATTAACATGGACTAACAAGCTTTTAGTAAGAAATTTAAGTGAAAAAGTCTATAAAACACACCTCTTATGAGAAGAACATACTTATAGAAGCAAGAAACTTGAGTAAATAATGCAAGAAAACCGAAGTTTTAGATATGATCTCGGCCAAGTAGGAACCCTTCTCCACAAGGTAGCAAAACCTTAGAAAAAGAAGCAAGAAAGGTAGATTCTTGAGTTCTAGAGCAACTTCTACCATGGAAAAATAGAGGTACAACATGGAGAAAGGTAGGAGGAGGAATAACAGAGAAAAAAATGGAGGGAAGAAGGGAATACTTACTCGTTCATGTCAAGTTCACCAAGAAGGAGCTTTAGAAACCCTAAAGGAAGAAAATCATAACCCTAGATGCTTCTGCCTAGACGATCCACACCTTCTTCTTCCTTAGATAGGTCCTCCATAGTATAATAGAGGGAAGACAAAGATATTAGAAGGAGGGAAGTGGTGCAGAGAAAAAAATTCATTTGGGATATTAAGGATATATATATATATAAAGCTTGGTGGATAAGGAAGGGAAGAAGCATGAGGTGTATAAGCACCTCTTAGTGTGTCCATGGCTTAGAGCTTCCATGGATGAGAAACAAGATGATACACTAGATGTTAGGTACTTATGTGCCATCATTTTATGGTATCCTAGGTCAACCTCTATCTGTTGTTGAAGGTACCATCGTTTTTTCATGGTTTAGGTCAATAGATGGGTGAACCATCAGTTGATCATGTCTATAAGTGAACCACCGATTCAAGTGAACCAAACCATCATGAACCATCGACCTAGAGCCTTATAGTGATGACCACCCAATGTTACATTGGTTGCTGGCCATTGGATGTTGCCTAAACCAGTGGAACCATTATTTGATAGCCTTGAAGGTGGCTCATCCATGGGGGAGGGGGGTAAACCCTAATTCAACATAGAAAGGAATCAACTCCAAACCAAGGTACAATTGAGCACCTCATGGCTCAAAAATCTCAAGAATGATGATATAACATCCAAGAAACATAATTGATTTGAAAATTTGCAAGAACAAACTCCCAATTGGGTAAATTGTAGAACAGTCCAAAATGTACATAAAATTGCATAACTTGTTCAAACAGTGTCCAAATTGGACCAAGTTTGAAACTTAATCTTGTATTATGATTCCAAAGTATATCAAAAGGTTAGATTAAGGTTATAAGCATTGAACTATGGTAATTAAGCTGGTTAACACTTTAGGCAAGTTCAAGTGCCTTACAGTAGCAACTCTCTCAACATGTGGCGTTTCCAATAACCACCTAAACCCAACCGATGGTTGTGCACATTTTTGTCATGCCCCTCTTTTTGAGCAATGTGAATGGCCTGATTATTGCATACAAGTGAAATTATTAAGTTTCAATAAGAAATCATAAAAATGTAAAAATTAAATGCCTAGAACACATATGTTTTTCTATGCCCAACAAACTCCTTCTAATCATCTTGATTAATATAGTTCCATTAAAGCTAGGGTTACTTCTTGTCTCCAAAGACATATTATTTTGTGAGTATTGTCTGCCAATCTCTATGTCTTCTCTCGACGAGCTGCATAACTGACTTACGATGCAACTTTTCATCAAGTTCATACCTGCCCAAAGAGGTTCAACATTCAATACTATTTAGAAATGTTAAAATAAAGAATAAGAAAATGACTATAAAAACTTAAATTCACTTATCTCACCTCGAACCCCCTCTGTATGAGGTCTTTTTGGACCATACTCATTTGTATCCAATCCTCAACAAGGAGATTGACTTTTCTTCGAGCAAGGACCCCACAATAGCTGACAAAATCTTTAGTAAGTGGTGTGTCTACTTCATTAAATTCAATGACATCCTTCTTCCCTTACCTATTTGTGGCATCTTTCATCACAGTTATCCCTCTAACTCCCTTACATTTTGGAGGGAGAGCACCATCAACACCCAGGTTAGGACGCTTAAGATCCTCATGCTCGTGATCACTGTGCTCGTGTTCATATGGCATCTATCAAATAAAAAGTAAACAAATGAAAAAGTCAAATCACATGTAAAAAGTAAACACTAAAAAAAGTAGATCACATATGAACATTTAAACATGTTACATAATGCAAACAAAAAGTTAGATCACATATGAGTAGTATACCATAAACTAATAACCCTTTTGTGTGATATTCACGTGTATAGTCATCAGTGTTAGATTCAACATTGACACTTGGTAAGCCAACATTAAATGGACTAGAGTCATCATACTTGTCATAGTACTCTTCTTCATGAATAT
The DNA here is from genome assembly GCA_963693085.1 of Alisma plantago-aquatica. Classification (NCBI taxonomy): domain Eukaryota; kingdom Viridiplantae; phylum Streptophyta; class Magnoliopsida; order Alismatales; family Alismataceae; genus Alisma; species Alisma plantago-aquatica. The sequence goes on from OY856413.1 coordinate 257,850,290, forward strand.
GATTTGAAGTGAACTATCTTTTCCCATGAATAATGACAGACCAATTTTCTTTTGTAGGATCATTGATATATAATACCTATTTTTACTATGATGCCATGATGAAGGGTTCATATTTCTGACATGTCCACTCAAAATTCACTATCGTGAAACTAATTTCGTTAGCCACAACTCCTTTATTGTTATCAACCCATTTACACCTAAATAATAGAACTCTAAAATATGTGTAGTCAATTTCCCATATGTATTCAATGACAATGTAATAAGACATCTTTCCTTCACATGGACTCTTATCCTTGGCACTAGAAAAATACAATGAAGATGCGTGAAGGGTGACCCCACTATTTTGGATGAAACTTTTATCATCTTGACATTTTGTGTAGTATGAAATTCATTTATGTGAAACCCTTCGTAAGATGTAACGTTGATCTTTTGGTTATACGTGAGCCATTTGTTAGTTTCTGGAACTTTATTTGGTGTTTGAGATGGTTGATTAAATACTTCTTTTTCAAACCCCCTAATAAATGTCCTATTATGCTCTCTAGCAAGCCACATTGAACTAGCTCAGGGATAACTTTTCTTGAGCTCGTTGGTGTATTTGGTGATATGAATACCCACATCGTCAATGTTGTGTAAAATAAACAAGTGTGCTTGTTCCCACTGCTCATGACTAATATTTATCTGTCATTCTCCCAAAATACCTTTGATAGAATAAACATCAGGGTTCACTACATTAGGAGTAGTTTCATTGCAACTCAAAAAGTCATTGTAAAAGTCCATAACATCCCTAGCAATATAGCAGTCAATGATACTCCCTTTTGGGAAAAAATGGTTCTGAACATCACCTTTAAAAACGCTCATGTACCGCTCAATAGGATACATCCAGTGCAAGAAAACTGGAACCAACATTTTTACTTCCCTAGTCAGATGGACAACTATATGTACCATAATATCAAAGAATGAAAGGAGTAAATATTGCTCAAGTTGACACAGGGTAACGACCACTTCTCTTTGCAACTTATCTAGAATCTCAGAATCAATTATTTTTCGACATAGAGTGTTGAACAAGAAGAAAAGCCTAGTGATTGCAAACCTAACATTCTTAGGAAGGATATATTGAATAGCCATAGACAATATATGTTTCATTAGAGTGTGACAACCATGAAATTTAGGACCTATCAGCTTCATATCCTTCATTGATACCAATCCACATATATTGACTGAGTATCCTTGGGGTATCTTAAGATTATGCAAACACTCACAAAAAGTTATCTTCTCCTTTGTAGACAAGGTGTAATAAGCAAGAGTTAGATATGTGCGTGACGTTTGGTAAATTATTTTGTTAACTCTTTCCTTATATCCATTTCACATAGGTCCATTCTGGATTTGATGCCATCTTTAGTTTTACCGGGTATATTTAATAGAGTGCCAGTAATGCTATCATAAACATTTTTCTCAACATGTATGACATCAATACAAAGTCGAACTGTCAAAGAACTCCAATAAGGAAGATCTCAGAATATTGACTTCTTTTTGAATAAAGACTGTTCACCTGTAGGGGTAGTACATGGTCTCTTACCAAAATGATTTATAATGCTGTTTACTCTTGCATAAACATCCTCTCCTAACATAGGTTTAGGGGCACTCTATTCCTCACTTGATCCATTGAATGTTTTGCACCACTTTTTGTAAGGATGCACCTTTGGCAGAAAACTTCAATGACTAAGATATACACTCTTACCACCATGATTCAGTCTAATTGAATCTATATTTTCCTCATATACATGACATGTCGTGGATCCTTTGACGTTGGAGCCAGACAAGTTCCCATAAATAGGAATGTTATTAATAGTGCAAAATAACATAGCACGCAAATTAAACATCTCTAGGCACAAAGCATCTTAAGTTATCAGACCTTCTCCCCATAGTTTCTTTAGGTCATCAATCAGAGGTTCAAGGTAAACATCAATATCATTGCCAGGTTTTTTGGGGCCCGATATCAGCAACGACAACATTACATAATTATTTGTCATAAACAACCATGGAGGAAGATTGTATACAACAAGCATGACATGCCAAGTACTATGTTGTCTACTTAATTTTCCATATGGATTCATCCCATCAATCAAAGTCCAAGTCTTAAATTCCTAGCTTCTTCATCAAATTCAAGATACAATAAATCAATCTTCTTCCACTGTGGGGAATTAGACACATGTCCTAGCATACCATCATTATTTTTCTTTACCTCTGCATGCCAAGATAAATTTTGTGCATCTATGAAATTATCAAACAAGTGTTGAAATTGGGGTATCATAGGGAGATACCACATCACCTTGGTAGGAGAGTCAGTTTTGGTCTTAATCGATGTCGTCCTTTTGTACCTAGATGCCCCACATTTTGGACACTCAGTCATATCGATATAGTCCTTTTGAAACAACACACCGTCATTCGGGCATGCATTATCTTCTTAGCCTCCATTCCCATTGGGTACAATATCTTTTTCATTGTATATGTTGAGATTGGAAGCTCGTTGCCTTCAGGGAGAGTATCTTTCAACAAAGATGTTAATTTTAGGAAAAAAATATGTTTGAATAATTGATCCCTAATCATCTAGTTGCATCAGATTCATGAATGTGTACCACCTATCCTATTCTTGGGTACTTCATATCACCAGTAAATATATAGCGCATGTTTGATTTCAGTAAATTTTGATAATGTTTCCCCATAGTTCTCCAAGTACAATGATGTAGATGGGAAAATACCCACCTATGCATGTATCTAGAGAAAAAAGGGGAAAGGTTATCAAAATTTATTGAAATCGAACACACATTATACACTTACACCCTAATTGAGATGAAGCATTCAAGAACGGTCCCAAATAGGAGACTATCAAAAGTTTACTCCTAATGAGTAAATCTCAGACGAATTTCTAGGTAAAAATAGGGTTTATTCACAAATTATATTTTATTCACAAATTAGGGTTTATTCAAAATTAAGGTTTATTAATAAATTAGGGTTTATTAAAAAATTTAGAGTTAATTTAGAGTCAACATAAACATGTCATATCAAGTTAATTTAGAGTCATTTTCCATTCAAGCATAATTATTACAACATAGATAAGATCATCATTAAATACTTATTTGAGTGCAAAATTTAGCATGAATCATTATTAAGTACATGGTTACATATATGCATTTATCACAATCATACAATTCATCACAATCTAATTTTGTTTCATCACAATTCACTATTATTTTTATTATTTTCATCAAAATTAATACAACATAATTATCTCCATCTCCCTTCCCCTTCTCCTCTTTTCTCCTCCCTCTCCTTCCCCTGCCCTAGTACAATTTCTTCTCATTATGAGAAGAAATTGTACTAGAGCAGGGGAAGGAAAGGAGAGGAGGAAGGAGGAAAGGACGAAGGGATATGGAAACAAATGAAAGGGATCATTAGTCAAAATGCAAGAAGGGATTTTGAGACAAGGGAAGGAGAGAAACCTGCGGCGGCGGAGGAGGAAGAAATTGAGATGGTGGAGGAGGAAAAGAATGTGGATGCGAAGGCAGCTACAACGTCGTCAGTAGCAATGCTGTCCTTAGTCGTGCTCAACAATGGTGGAGAGGAGGCAATGGCAATGAAAACAACATAGGAGAGAAATCATCCAAAAAAATTCCAGACTGATGAATCGCAAGAAATGCGGGTAGGGGAAAGAGTTTCTCGTGGAGTTAAGTAAGATATTCCTCATCAGTTATTCAGAACACCAACGAGGTAAAGTATTCCTCATTAGTTGCAAGTAAAAAACCACCAACATACATACAACTTTCTCGTCGGCTGCCAATGACTAATCACTACCTTATCTCACAACCTAACGACACATACACAGTCAGTTGAGTATAAAAAAATCAAAGAGAAATATGAAGTGGGGGTGAGAAAATTTCACGGGTCGCATGAAACTAACATCTTCCTTGTCGGGCTCATAGAAAACAATCACCGAGAAAGAGCAATTATTTTTTCCAAGACAGATGGTGCGTGTACCACTTTGTCCCATTTGTTGTCTTAATCAGAACTCACTATGTAGATTTTTTTGGAGGAAAATGAAATTCCCGTAAAAATTTTGTGTGACTTTCTATTTTCACGTGTGATATATAGCGTCAGTTATTAAAATAAGAGATAGAGGGTAAAAAGAAAGTACACCCTGTGTTTTCTCAATTGATCAATCTATGAAGGTTGTCTCTTTATAACCGACGCTTTAGATACTATCGTGGATTTTTCTTGAAAAAATAACCGATGCCATATCCCCATCCTATAGTAGTGGTGCTATCTTCTTTAGAGGGAGTGTTAGGGCACTCAATTATTTTCTTTACAAGATTCAGGGGGAGACTAGTGTTGTCAATAAAGATCAATATAGACTATTTTGTCTTTTTCATGTATTGCCAAGTTAGACACATGTTTCATCCACGTTTCAACTTGAGAAGGAGTTTTAGAATATTTAGATTATTATTTACATGGGTATTATTGTCTTGGAGCTTAGGAGTAAATTTACTTCCTTCTACTTGCCTCCTCTCCTATATAGGAGCAGAGTTTTTTTGTAGATAACAAATATCCCATCTTTTATTTTCTACAGTAACTATTTACAGAAATATAAATGATTCAACCAATGGAACAAAATAGACATAATAATATGAAAAAGATAGTTGTGCATAATAAAATCGCATGACAATATGTTCATCTTCATCCAGTTAAAAACAAACCTATTGGACCAGATTATAAAAATTATTTGATCATGTACAAAACTATATGACAAAATAGAGAAATACATATAGTGAATGGTTATACATGAGGACAAACATTCAATAGTGTATCTATCTCAGCTAACAACTTGTATTTGACATAATATAGAGCATACTTGACCTAATCAGGATTTTTTTAGATTTGTGACGAAACATTCTCGCTCGAACAACTTCGATGTCTAATTAAATAGGATGTACTAGACATGCACATGACCAAATAGGTGAACAAAATATTTGAGAATGTCAAACAACTTTATTCTTTAAAATAGATCAACGATTTACAAACGCGGTCAAAACTAAAGTACTGTAGAAAATATGTTTTTTTCCTATATTAAGTTGGCCAAGTGTGACGTAACACGCTGCATGTGTGTGTTTTTGTTTTAAGCATTAAAGTAAAGCACATGCTAGCTAGTCAAAACAATCTATCTTGTAAAAAAAAAAACAATCTTGATATTTTTATGTCCTTATATGACTAGCATGAGCTTGGTATACGCTCATAGTAAAGTGAACATGTGTTTTTAGAAGTAAAGAATATGAAGCTAATCGAATGGATTTTGAATAATGTTGTAATAAAGGAGGAAGATTACATAGTTATTCTGTTGAGTGGCATCTATGTTAGTCAAAAGTGTTATTTATGTCTAACGGGGATATAGGAAAATGATCCAGTGAGAAACATATCTTGGTGAGAGTATGAGAGGCATTTGAATAACTTTTCACAATGATCAAATTTTCATAATCTAAACGTATGGATTAGAAATATACCCTAGTAATCACGTTTCCACAAAATATCATCATCATAGGACTTGTATTGCACACACAACAAGCAAATACTTTTCAACGTTCAATATTGAGTTTTAGGCTGACCATTGGATGTAGAATGTGTATATTGTATATATGGAGATGTAAACGATATCCAATTGTGATGATTTTTTATGTGAAGGTAAATGTAATGATGTTGTTCCCATCCATAAGGTTGGATATTGAAAATAAGCTACAACTTTATAATTATTCAAATGTCTCTCATGCTCTCATCGTAGAATGTTTCTCACTAAATCGCTACCCTTGGTACATAATTAAGATCTTTAAGCTTATAGTTGCATGGGATAAATAAATTATCATACATTGGAATCATGTGTCTAGCTATGCACTAGGGTAAGTGTGGTTGGGTGTAATGCAATATAGTTAGGTGTGTTCACAATGTAAAAATGTAAATCAAACTCATACTTTATTAATTAACTACAACATACCAAATAGGACATAACTGCTTTTAATTACATAACATGTAATTTTTATTGAGTATGTTGTTTAGAGAGAAAAAATAAACAATTTATCATTGAATTTGAGTTATGCGGGAAAGGGGAAGCGTATTACGCACTATCCTCTGCGTTGATATCATTATCATTTATAGGAAGAGAATTAGTTACGACACATTTGTCACTTGGGTAGTGACGATAAAAAAAATAAGTGATACAAATGGTAAAAGAGAGATTGTGTCTTTTTCAATACACACAAAGATTGAGAGAGGATGGAGTTCAAGTAGGTGATAACATCGAAATTGATGTAATATTAGTATGTATTTCACTTTGATTTTTATATCTTTATCAACCATGATATAATTTTAATTTTTTAATTCTTAGTATTTTTATAATTTGTCTTTTTTAAAAATACACATACTTAATAAATCTAACTTTTAGCTTGCAAGTAACACAAAATAATTTTATTTATATCTATTAAATTAGTCATAGTAATTAAAGATAATAAGTCAACAATTTTACATTGTTTGGAAGGCTCGAAAACTCATTAATACAATTGCCCGCAATAAAAGATGCAAACTTCAACCAAATTTGTTGACCGAATTTAAGAGTGTCCATGAGCGAAAAAAACAATATGATATTGTATTTTTTATTTATCGAAAACTACAAAACGCATGGGAGAGAATCATCTTGAATGACTTGATGTCAAGCATTTGATAGAGATATCATGAGTACGACACGTTTGTTAACAAGTTCCCTATTGAGCCTTAATTCAACTGATATAACATTCCAAGTGTTTACGTACCTGTTGCCTGCATTTGGTAGTCTTTGAGCAATTTGCTTGCCGCCACACATCACGCAGCCACGGTCCAAGAATTTGCATGACTTCTCCGATCATTAAAACAGTAAATCGACTAACCACGAGAATGGAAACATGCCTGGTCAATAGTCGAGGCATCGACAATCCCTTGATCGGTTAGGCAGTAGCACCCACGCTCGTGAGGAAGTTATCAAATATTGAACAATCAACTTACATGTAGAGTTACGCTACCCATATCCTCCCACTCACCTAGTCATCCAACCGCTAGTTGAGAGGCGTGACTAGTGCTGACGTGGTAGAAAAAACAGACACACTATCAAAGAAAGAAAAATATATAGGAAATAAAAATATATTTTACACATAACTTTGAAACCGTAAGGAAATTTTTATCGAAATAAAATATATTATGTTCATCACAAAACATACTTTCTAACAAAAACCAATGTTGACATATTTTAATGAAAATAATAATATGAAAAGTATACAAGAGAGGAGAGAAATATAAAAAGTAAAGTACCCACAAAATTTTAGGTAATGTACTCCAAAATGAGAGTAATATTAGTAAACGACAATAATATACCTCAAAATATAGATAATATACTTGAAATATAGGTATTGTACTCGGATTGATCAAGTAAAATATTAAAATTTAACTTGGTATAGTAAACCTTCATACTATATTGAATATAATACTCATATTTTGAGGTACAATACATCAGTAACTAAAACATTAGTATTGTACTTTCAAAAGTGAAAGTAATGTACCGCAAAATATGTACATTATACCGAAAACATTGGTGATATACTCGGAAAGATAAATAAAAGGGGTATAATATGTGTCATTAGGACTATATTACTCCCGTTTTGAGTTACAATAAATGTTTACTTGTTGATGTATTGTACTTGAAATACGAGTATTGTATGCAGAATGTGTGTATGGTACCCCAAAACACAAATACTATATTTCTCTCACATTATCATTTTTTTAAAATATGTCAACACTAGTCCTGTTAGAAATTATTTTTTATAAGGAGTCTAATATTTTTATTTAATAAAAAAATGTACAAAATCATTTTCTATTCCTTCTTCTTCTCTGATCCTTTATTGCTTTTATTGTTGCTGGTTTGAAAAGACAAAATATCCACTCCTATTCTCAAGAACTGGGTGGGTGGACGGGTGGATATATGACTATGTCTAGAATTTTTCTACATGCACAACTTGGTAAATCCCAAGTGCTAAGAAGTTGACTGAGAAGTACATCAAGCCGTCATCAATGACCTCTGACTCAATTCATGCATCGACCACTGCTCGACAGCCATAACCATCAACCCACCAAGCCACCGACCCCGACAATGTCAACTTGCAAACATGATCCTTCTCTATTGAAGGCCTATCGAGTAGCACCCATCGACAAGTTGTAATTTTGATTCCTTCTTGTACTGTGAGTAGCTAAGCTGCATAACTTGGGTTGGAAATAGCAATTAAGTCCTCCTAACCATATAACTTTCCTTCTTTATTATTATATATATTCTTAAAATTTTGTTTATATACTCTCTTTTTAATGCGTTGTATGTGATTAGCTATCTTCTTGTGACGTTTGATGTTGATTTATTCGATATAATGATTTTAGTAAGATCTAGAGTATAGATTAGTGATGAGACACGAAAGTGCAGAGTTACTATGAAAAAGATCATACAATTATTTTTGTTTATCATCTCGAGAGAGAGATACCTTTCAATAAAATTCTATCCGGATCTCAAGAGAAGCAAGAAGTGGATATCTTTTTATGACTGTTAGTAGAACATGTTGAGAATATATATAAATTGGAATAGAAGTTTTTTATATGGTTGTGGCTAGTCAGACTGGTGAAAATAAATCCAAGTTTCCTCTTTATCATTTCACAATTATCTTTATTTCTTTTAATCTTTGATAATTTAGATTCATTTCTTAATTAGATTAATTCATTCCTTAACTGGAACACCAACTTTACCTCTTTGACTTGACTAAAATAAACTAAGAGATCCCGTTCTTTTTTTTTGTTCTCCTTGTCCCTATATTTGACACTCTATTACTAAAATAGACTTCATATTGAGTTGTGGATGTCTGTTGAAGTTGAGTATAAATTTAAAGTCTGATATCATTGATTGGACAATCATGTTTATACTTTTGATCCAAGTAAAAGAGCGACAGTAGGTCCTCAGAAGAAAAACAACAAACACATGTTGTAGCAAGTGTTTTGCAATAGATGTACTCTTACACTCCCCTACAAAGTGGTGATGAGAGAATTGAAGCCGGAGTTTGTTAATCAAATTCTTGATATATTCTTTTGTACAACTTTGGTGAGTATGTCAGTAAGATAATCCTTGAAACATACATACTTGGCCATAATGTGTCCCAAAACAACTATAACCCAAATGTAATGACAATTGAGTTCAATTTCTATGTCCGGCTATAGAGAATAGAATTCATAGTAAGATACAAAGCACTCACTTCTCACAGAATAAGGTGGCATGTTGTGATTGAGAAAGATGGATATCTTGAAATAGTTGGGAGAGCCAAGTCAGTTCAGAAGTTGCTATGAACAAGGACATGTGCTCCACTTTTGTGCTAGAATTAGACACCTTGGATTTATTTTTGGAGGCCTAGGACTCACAAGTCCTTCCTAAGAAGACACAATAGCCACTTGTGCTTATTCTTGTAAAAGGAAACCCAACCCAATCTACGTCAGAGTAGACAATGACCATCCTATTCTTATCATAGTATATTTTAGTTTTCTATTGTGTAATCCCTTTCATGTACCTCAATATTTTCTTGAAAAGGGTCATATGAACTGTCATAGGATTTTGAAGAAATTTAAAAGCCAAATTCACACCATATGTGTTGTCTGGTCTAGTTAGAGTTAGATATTATAGAGAACCAACTATTCATCTATAAGTACTACGGTCAGACAAACTTTCTCCCTGTATCTTCATGTGCTCCTAAAGAAAAGGACTTACTAGAGTAGAAATAGGTTTACAGTCAAGCATACTTTCTCTAAGGATTAAGTCATAGGAATATTTTGGCGGATGCAATAAAATACCATCTTAATTTTCTTCCGCCTTAACTACCAGAAAATGTGAGCAGAACCTTGATTTTTTAGAGATAATTCTGACTCCATCTCATGTATAATCTGATCAACAATGTTGGTGTCATTACTAATAATAAGTATATCATCAACATAGAGAACGAGACTGGTGCGTCTCCGCTAGTGGTGCTTTTACACCCCACGAGGTCGGAGCGCACGGGATATGGGATTGTGCTTTCAAAATTTATATGGTCCCACACTAACTACCTACGTCTACTAAGACACTACACCCACAAGCGCACAGGGTCGTGTCGTAGTATAGGTGAGGCGGCAAGTACGGGGTCGATCCGTGAGGATAAAGGGGGTGCTAGAGTTAGACGGCGTGAGCTACGTTCCTAGTGCGGAGAGTAGGGTTTTTAGGGTTTTGAGGTTGATTGTTGGTTGATTACACTAATGAGCAAGTAAGAGATGCGAAAAGGAAACTAAATTATGAAAGAGCAAGCAAATTAGTGAACTAAGTTATCGAACTAACTAAGAAGGAGCAAGAAGGGCTACACTACTCTAGCAAGGCAAGGAGAAAAAAAAAGACTAAACTAATCACTAGAAAGAGCAAGAGCCTAAGTTAACACTGAAAAGTAAAACTAAGCAATTGACTAAGTTAGACTAAAGCAATTGAACTAAGCTAGCATTAGCAAGCAAACTAAGCGATTAGGGTTTTAAGCAAGGTGATTAAGGTGGGTGGGCCGTTTGGGGAATGTCACTTTGATTTTAGTTGGGGGAGTTCATTAAACATGCATGGTGCTCAATTCATATCTAGATTGCCAAACCAAACAACAAGGGCAATGCCATTAGAACATACCCTATACTACTAGTAGAAGACTAGGGTTAGGTGTAGTTCTAGTGAGATTGGCCAAATCTAGGTTTCTAGGGTAAGTGATAGTGGACAATTGAGGGTTGAGGGTAGAGATGGGAGTGGAGATGAAGGGGTTAATCCTCATGCCACTAGCCACTATAGCCTTTAGAAGACCCTAGGCAATTGCATCACTCTCACTTACACTAGCCACTTAAATCTCACACTCATTTGTAAGAGGAGGGGTGTGTATGTAGGAACAAAGGGGGCTAGCTAGGGATCCACTAATTGGACCTAGGAACCATTCCTAAGATTGTCACATACACCCCAATTCCTCCTAGAAATGAAGTGTCATCGAAAACCTCAAAACAAGCAATTCATACAAGAAGCACAAACCACATGCAATAAGATAGGAAAAAAAGATGGAAGCAAGAAGTAATCATCATAAATATGAATTGAGTTCATTACAAGAATTTATCCCCCAACATGGTATCAAAGTAACATTTTAATCCCAAACAGTCCACCACAAGGGGGCTTAGCTATACATGATCATGAAAACAGGAAAAGAAAGGGGTAGAAGAGGAAGAAACTCCATGAAGCTTGATGAAGTGGCCTTCTTCTTCACCTCCAAGCAGCTGCAAACGTCCTCCCTCCTCCAATGGTGTAGGGGTGCATGAAAATGGTGGAATGGATGGATAGAAACCTAGAGAAACTAGGTTTCTATGGTGGAAATGAGTGGAAAATGGATGGAAAAGGGGTTGAATGCAAGTAGATGGGTGGATGGGAGTAGTGGATGCAAGGGAGCAGCTAGGTGACGGCTAGGGGGTGCTCTCTCTCGAGCCCTAGGAGCAACTAGTTCTTATATAGGGGCTAGGGCTAAGTAGGGGTAGAATAGGAAAATCAGTGAAAGTTGTATGGGTTTTAGTGTGGTGGAACGACCGTTCTGGGCAGCACGGCCGTGCTGGGTAGAAGTGGGCACGACCGTGGTGGAGGAGAACGGCCGTGTTGGCTAAGTGTTAATTCAACAGGTTGGTGGGTGAAAACAAAGGCTGGTAGCACGGCCGTGTTGGGCAGCACGACCGTGTTGGGTACTAGGTAGAACAGCCGTGCTGGGTAGCACGGCCGTGGTGGCAGAGTTTGGAGGAGGTCGTTCTGAGTAGCACGCCCGTTCCATCTTCACCCAGCATGGACGTGCTGGGCAACACGGCCGTGGTGGCTGACTTGCTTGAACTTCAAAGATTTGTCGATCAACCTGTAAATTTGCTCAATTGCCAGCACGGCCGTTCCATGGAACCATGGCCGTGCTGGGGTCTTCTAATGCTAGCATGGCTTCGAACTTCATAATTCTTGGATGCCTTTGCTTGGAGACGATTCTTGGCCACTGGAGGTAGGTTGAGGGAGACTTTGGGGCCTTCTTTGGGTCCCTCCTTGAGTGGGGGAACCCTAGAACTCCCTCTCTCTCTCTCGTCCATCTAAGCATGGTCCAAGTACCTGAAATATAGTGCAAAGAACATCCATAAGCGTATTTGCAATGATACTCATATTGGGGGAAAGTACTTGTAATCTAACATGTTTATATGCAAATTAAATACAAAATGGTACAGGATGGAGTCCTAAAATAGGGCTGCATCACCGCCCCAAACTTAGAACATACTTGTCATCAAGTATGCTTCAACTTAATCTCTCTTTTCCGTTCTTTTCAACAAAAGCAAGTGACAAATGCAAAGCAGCAGAAGATTATTGAATATATATAGTCTTGGAAACTACTAAGTGCATGTGTCTCACATCTATGCTCTCCTTCTTTCACAACCCAATCATGAACTGAGCACTGAGCATACAAACTTCAAATATAAAGCATAGAAACATAAGTTGTCCATATGTCCTTTATGTCATTCCGGGTAAACCGTTTCATGTTGATGTTAATCACAGGTGAGTAGGAGTGTTGTTTCACTTTCATGCATTCAGTCTTATGCTTCAAACCACACTAGATGATCCACTTGGCTGTAGAAAGGGTAAAGTGAGCTAGATTTGATGTTTTCTAGCTCAATGGGTATAAAAGAGGAAGAAAGGGTTGCGATAAGATTTGGAGTGCTTTTACACACTCTTCTTTTCTTTATTTGAATGCTCTTAAACAGGAGCATCCTTTTATTTTATTTTTGCTTTTCTTTTTCTTTTTCTTTGCCCTTGGTGTAGATAGGGCATATGGTGGATAGAGTGAAGCGGGGAGACAAAGATGTGGCCACCCCAAACTTTTGGAGGTGGCCACGACTAATATGTGCACTTTGGCATCTTTTTATGAGGCGGAGGGGAATGAAGATGGTGGAAGAATAGTCAGATCAAAGAGGGGTCATCAATGTAGTTTTCAACATAAGATTCCCTGCATGAAAGCTAATTCAACACTTCACCAAGTAATATCACGTCACATAATGGAATGAACACAATATATTCATATTTCTACCAAGTGATTCCATTGGCTTTAAGCGTTTGTCGCTTGCTCAATTCATGATTCAACCAAAGCATTCACAGACTTAAGTGATGTGGTTCACATGTAAAAAGTCACAACCAAGACCATATATCAATAAGATCTAAGAATGTAGCATGCATTTGTCACAAGAGTATACCTTTTCATTTCAAACATTGGAGATTAAGTCAAAACATCCTATCGGAGCAAGAATATTCAAATCTGGGCAAAATTGGCCAAAATGGTGCCAATTTGCACTAAGTCACATCTAAACCTACTTTAGGGAATTTTAAAGACATAAAGCAGCAAATCCTACTTAACATGCACAAGAAATTATCAAAACTACATCAGAATGCAATGCATGGTATGAAGAAGCAAAACTTTTGAAAAATTACTCAAAAATGCAAAAATCAACTACATGTCATGCAAAGATGCAAGCAAAAAACAATCTATACTAGGTGGGTTAAACATCAAACAAATAATGATCAGGTGGAACAGGCAACTGTCAAAATAAGCTGAAAATAGAGGACTTACCGCCCTACCACCCCAAACTTTTGAACCATGCTGTCCTCAGCATGAAACTAAAGCTTAGGGATGATAGGGTCGAAATCAGGGTTGTGGTGGTGTGGGGTCCTGCGATGGGCCAGACTGTGGAGGAGGCTGCTGGTAGTAGTGGCCCCAATACTCTGCCTGTGGAGGCGGGTATGTCTCCTGGTAGCTAGCAATTGATCCCCAGAAATCCTCCCCCCATTGGGGGTTTCTTTGTGTCTGCGCATGCTGGTACTGATACATGTGGTTGATTTGGTGATGCATCTGCTGCTGATCCAACCACATGTCCTGTTGCATTTTCCGAATCTCCTCCAACTGTGCATGGATGGATGCCATATCATATGCATTTGTTGGAGGTGGCTGCGCCTCAAACTCTTCCATTCTCGGCCTTGTACGGCGTGGATGCTCCAAAGATCATTGTTGTTCTGGCACGTTTGTTTCCCCCTCTTCATCAGGTAAGACTACACTTGGTGCTCTGTAACCTTCTCTAGGGGTTTCTTCCTCATAGCGTGCTATCTGATTGAGAAAATCATCCACATGCCCAGCATCCTTGAGCAAAAGGTGGGCATGGTAAGGGAGTTCCAAAGTGATACCAGGGTAGCCGGGGTTCAGCACATAAATTTTTTTGTCATCCTTGAGGGATATCGTTTGTGACCTTGCAAGATAGTTTAAGTACACAAATTTGTTTCCCTCTACCTTGGTGAGCCCTTCCATATTGCATCCCAACGCCCTCGCCAGAGTGGTGACAATCCCTCCCATGATGAATGGGTTTTTACTTTTGGATGGGATTGTCTTCACGTGATCAATAACCATGGCACCCACATTCACAAACCCCTCGCTCACAACTGTAGCCATGAGAAAAATATCTTTTTGGGCACCTGATCCTTGATTATCATAGCGACCAAACACGATGTTTGCCAGCACTTTTTGCAGATATCTCAAGAGTGGGTTGTGGAGCTTGCTCATTTTAGATTTCCCAAAAGAGAAAGTAGATTCACCCGTGAGCGTCTTCCACATCTTGGCGTAATCTGCCTTACCATTCTTATCAAATCTTCCCCGTCGAATTTCCTTGCCATTTCTGGGTTGGGGGCAAAGATTGCATTGATCTGAGATGCGTTGAGGACATGTGTTGAGCCGTTTAATTTGAACCTAATAGCATCCTCTCCCCGATACTGAACCTTCTCTAAGGTTGCGAAGAACTCGCGAGTGATCTCCAAGTATTCATCTTCAGCCTTAGTTAAAATGTCGTACAATCCACATCGTTTTAGATGAAACTCAAAACTGAAATAGACACCTAAAGCTTCCATTGTGGGCACACATGCATATCTAGTGGCAATCACCCTTCTTGTCATACATTCGGGGTGAAGGGGTTTTACTGCTTTGCTTCTTGCGACTCCTCTACCATAAGTGGTTCCTTGTGGTTGCTTTCCCGCCCATGTGATTCTGTCTTCCTCTAGTCTTGATAGGATATCCAGTGGTTCATCCTCCAATTCCTTACTCTCAGTATCATCCACTTCCTCTTCTTGATAGGTGTGTGACCCTGAACTTGTGTCCAAGTTCAAGGGCACTCTTTCAATGCTTCCACTGGGTCAGGAAGATGACGTCAAATGCCTTGCTGGAGCTGGTCGTGGCGGTAGGCGTGAGGACGAAGCTTCATTAGTTTTCTTAGCCCTTCGCTCACGAGTTGGTGTGGTGACTTCAATAGAATCCACCATATTCTCCAGCTCTTCTTCTTCTTCCTCCTCCTCTTCTTCCCCAGGGTTGTTGTAGCTTGAATCTGAGAGGTGCTCGGTGGAGGGAGAGCATAGCCGAGATGAGCTCATCGACGCTGACCATCCAAAGGAACGTGAAACTGAGTTGGACGGTGAGGAGGTGCTGCCGGACTGCTGTGAACCGGCCGCTCGTTTGGTTCTTCTTTTGCCATCGGTGAGGATGCTTGTGGTCTTCTCTACTCCTTTCTTGATTGCTTTGCCCATGCCGTTCATGATTGCAAGGTTCTTTGACGAGGAATGAAGCTAGCACTAGAAAACGCAGCTCCGGGCTGATGGGGCGGAATATGCGTGTAGCTGGAGAAATCGGTGGTGATGAACGGTGGAAATCGACGCTAGAGGTTGGGGAAAATTATTAGGGACCAAAGGAACCTCAAATCCGGAGTTTGGGAGCAAGAGGAGGTGATTTGGGGGTGAGGGACTCGCCCTAATCGCTAGAAATCGCAGCACGGCCGTTCTGGTTCGCAAGAATGAACGAGGGGTCGTGTTGGGTCAGGGTATATTTTAGGTTTATATGGGCCAGCACGGCCGTTTTGGTCAGCACGACCGTGTTGGTTTTAAGCCAACACGGCCGTTTTGGCCGACACGGCCGTTTTGGCCGAAACGGCCGTGTTGCCAGGGGCCAAAAAAATCTCCAATCAACATGTTAAATGCGTCTTTGTCAGCACGGACATTCTGCTTCAGCACGACCGTTCTGGTCTGGTCCCAGCACGGCCGTTTTGATCAGCACGGCCGTGCTACTCTCTTTTAATTCAAAACTTCAAAAATTCATCAAAACTCTTCGAAACTCATCGTTTAATCATCATGAATGAGCTTTTCTTGGTGGGATGCCCACCACCTTGACTGACTGTGCCTCAATCTTCAGCTTGAACCTGTTCAACATGTCGTTCCATCAAAACTAAAAAAAAACTATCAAGCACAAGTGTGCGTGTGTGTATTTGTGTAAAACAAAACTAAAGGATCAAAAGAAGGGTTCGGGAATCTCAAACCACATGGGTTGCCTCCCACTAGCACTAAATTTAACGCCTTCAGCCAGGCTTATTGATTGTTGGACTTTTCACTTTTTGGGAATCTTCAAAAGATCCTTGTAGTAAATCCCTTTCTCATCCTCATCCAAGCACTCCTCTTCATCAAATTCTTCTTCTACCAGCATAACAACAATAAAATCCTGGTTAGCCTTGTCCGGGCCGATTTCAACGACAGGTTTTAACCTTTGTCCATTAATAGAAAATTCCTTAGCTCCTTCCTTTGCACAAATGATCACTGCCCCGGATGGGTACACTTTCTTGACAAGGTAAGGACCTTCCCATCTAGAAAGAAGCTTTCCGGGGAAGAACTTCATCCTTGAATTGTATAGCCATACCCATTTGCCGGGCTCAAACTTTTTCTTCTTTATGATCTTGTCATGTAGAAACTTGGTTCTTTCCTTGTAGTTCTTTGACATTTCATATGCTTCATGCAGCATTTCTTCGAGCTCATGCAATTGAAACTTTCTTTTCATTCCGGCTTTCTCTTCATCGAAGTCCATCGTCTTCAAGGCCCACAATGCCTTGTGCTGCATCTCAATCGGCAAATGGCAACTCTTACCATAGACAAGCTTGAACGGCGTAGTGCCAATCAGGGCTTTGTATGCAGTCCTATATGCCCATAAAGCTTCATTGAGGCGAAGTGACCAATCCTTGTGATCCGGTCGCACCGTCTTCTCCAAGATAAGCTTTATCTCCCGATTTGCCAACTCAACTTGACCACTCGTTTGAGGGTGGTAAGGAGTAGCTACACGATGGTTAACTCCATGTCTATTTAGTAGCCCTTCGAAGGTGCGGTGGATGAAATGACTCCCACCATCACTAATCATAGCCCTTGGAATACCAAAACGGCTAAAGATGTTGGATTTCACAAAATCACACACCACCTTATGATCATTTGTCCTTGTTGCCACAACCTCAATCCATTTTGATACATAGTCTACGGCGACCAAGATGTAGACATACCCGAAAGAAGGAGGGAAAGGACCCATAAAGTCAATCCCCCAAACATCAAACACTTCTACCACAAGAATAGGTGATAGAGGCATCATGTCCCTCTTTGAGATGGTGCCCACTTTTTGGCACTTGAAGCAACTCTTGCAAAAGTCATGAGCATCTTTGAACAATGTCGGCCAGTAGAATCCACATTGAAGAACTTTGGTGGTCATGCGTTTTCCTTCAAAATGGCCTCCGCACACTCCGGAATGGCACATAGATAAGACTTCTTGCTGCTCCATCTCCGGAATGCACCTCCTAATGAGTTGGTCTGGGCAATACTTAAAGAGGTGAGGGTCATCCCAAATGTAGTTCTTTACCATAGCAAACAATCTCTTGCTTTCCTCTCTTGTCCACATGCTTGGTATCCTCCCACTGGCCAGGAAATTCGCTATGTGCTTGTACCATGGATTTTGGACAGATGAGACTAGGAGGAGTTGTTCATGTGGCATTGTCTCTTTGATTGGACTTGTCACATCAAAAGGTCCATCAAGGCGGGAGAGATGATCTGTAGCACCATTTTCCATTCCTTTCTTATCCACAATTTCTATGTCAAATTCTTGGAGCAACAAAATCCATCGGATCAACCTTGGCTTTGAGTCTTTCTTGGACATGAGATACTTCAACGCAACATGGTCCGTGTAGATTGTCACTTTGTTTTGCAAGAGATACAACCGGAACTTGTCAAGAGCGAAGATCACCGCAAGCAACTCCTTCTCGGTAGTCGTATAGTTTCTTTGAGCATCATCTAACGTTTTGCTTGCATAATAGATAGCATGAGGAATTCGGCCAATGCGTTGACCCAACATAGCCCCCACCGCCATATCGGATGCATCCGTCATGATCTCAAATGGCAAAGAGAAATCTGGGGGCTGCATGATAGGAGCAAAAATGAGCCTCTCTTTCAAATGATTGAAGGCTTCAACACATTTGTCATCAAACTGAAATTCGACATCTTTCTCAAGTAATCAACAGAGTGGTCTGGAGATTTTGCTAAAGTCCTTGATAAAACGCCGGTAGAAGCCTGCATGTCCCAAGAAAGATCGAACATGTCTTACGGTCGAAGGAAAGTCGAGTGTAGAAATAAGGCCCACCTTGGCCTTGTCAACTTCAATCCCATCTTTCGAAACTCGGTGTCCCAGAACTATACCCTCAGGTACCATGAAATGACTTTTTTCCCAAGATAGAACTAAGCAAACTTTCACACATCTTTCCAGAACCGCAGCTAGATGTAGCAAGCACTCATCAAAGGTCTTCCCGAAAACTGAAAAATCATCCATGAAGACCTCAAGTGACGAATCAAGCATGTCAACAAAGATTGAGGTTACACATCTCTGGAAAGTGGAAGGGGCATTGTACAATCCAAATGGCATTCTCCGATAGGCAAATGTACCACTTGGACAAGTGAATGTCGTCTTTTCCTGGTCCGCCGGATGCACAGCAATCTGAAAATATCCCGAGTACCCATCAAGAAAACAGTAAAAGCTCTACCCAGCCAATCTCTCTAAAATCTGATCAAGAAACGGAAGTGGGTAGTGATCCTTCTTTGTCTTTTCGTTGAGCTTCCAGTAATCCACGCACATTCTCCACTTGGATTGTTCTCTCACCGACATAAGCTCACCATCGGCATTTTCTGCAACATTAATCCTGCCTTTCTTGGGCACAACTTGGATGGGACTCACCCACGTACTGTCAGAAATGGGGTAGATGATTCCTGCATCAAGCAACTTAACAACCTCTTGAGTTACAACGTCCTTCAACTTTGGATTTAGCCTTCTTTGCATTTGACGGGTCGGCCTCACATCTTCTTCCAAGTATATCCGATGCACACAAATAGAGGGGTCAATCCCTCTCAAGTCAGCAATAGACCATCCAATGGCTTGGATGTTCTTCCTTAAGACTTCCATCAAGGCATCTTCTTGCTCAGGAGAGAGAATGGAGGAAATGATCACCGGGAGGGTGTCATTTGAGCCAAGGAAAGCGTACTTCAATCCTTCAGGAAGTTTCTTCAACTCAAGAACGGGGGGTGCTTCAAGGGAGTTCTTCAAAGGTGCAGAAATAGAAGGAAGGTCCTCACTTACAACCACTAGGGCTAGCTCATCCACTTCACTTTCTTCATCATCGTCGTCAGGGAACTCAAAAATTGGTTCAAGACCTCTACCTTGAGTGGCAGTCTCAATCCATGCAGGTAGGAACTCTTCAACAATCTCATCTAGGCATTCCACCAAATAACAATCTTCCTCGGTGGCTCCTATCACTTCAGCTGTAGTAGAAGACTTGAAGATGTTCAACCTGATCTTCATGTGCATGAATGTAACATACATGGTCCCAGTTCTCACATGGATCAGGGCATCAGCTGTGGCTAAGAAAGGTCTCCCCAAGATGATTGGCACCTTTCTAGCCTCTTTTTCCATATCAAGAATGATAAAATCAGCTGGGAAGAAGGAAGAAGTATCTTCATCAAGACAGACCAGCACATCATCCACACGCCCTCTAGGCGTCTTCACAGATCGGTTGGCCAACTGTAGAGTGCAATGGGCTGGCCTCAACTCTCCCATTTGGAGCTCAGCAAACAGATCATACGGCATCAAGTTTACGCTAGACCCCAAGTCAAGAAGACCCTGGTCTATGTGATGTGCCCCGATGTAGCACGAGATGATGGGAGCACCGGGGTCTTTTCTTTTCTGGGGGGTGGTGTGTTGGAGAATGGAGCTCACTTTCTCAGTGAGCTTGATCTTCTTAGGCGTCCTACTTGTTGTCTTTCTTTTGAAGGTGCACAATTCTTTAAGGAACTTTGCATAGGACGGAATTTGCTTGACTGCATCTAGAAGAGGTATATTGATTTTCACTTGCTTGAAGATTTCCAAAATATCATCCGCATGCTTCTTATTTTTCTTTGCAACCGAGGGTTCCTCAAGTGCATCGGGATACAACGAGAGTTGGGACCCCAATCGGTCCAAATCAATAGTATCATCTACTGGTATCACTGGAATCACAATATCACGACTCGGTATCACAGTATCACTGCTCGGCATCACAGTATCAATACTTCCTCTTATCACAATATCATCAATCTGCATCTCAGTATCAACCTGCTCTGGCTCAGTGTCATCTCTGCCAACAACTGTACCATGGGGCCTCTCCAAGGTCCTACCACTCCTCAACGTAGTCACAGCCTTCACATGCTCATGGGTGGTAGAAGAGGGAGCTTGTGGAGGTGGTTTTGGTTGTTGGGGTGGTGGAGGCCTTTGGTGAGGGGAGTTGGGATTTTGAAGGATGAATTGGGGTTGCGGTTGTTGTTGTGGAGGGGGGTGATATTGTGGAGGTGGTTGTTGGTAAGTGTGAGGTGGAGGTGGAGCATATTGATAATTGAGCGGCGCTTGAGGAGGTGGAGGAGCATAGGGGTTTGGTGGGGCTTGGTAAGATGGTGGAACATAAGCAATCGAAGTGTTCCCTAGCAAAAACCCCATCATTGTTTGGATTTGGCAGTGGTTGAAACGGAAGTCTATCTTCTTCCCTTTTAGCCAAAGAGAGAGAAATTTGGTCCAACCTCTTCTCAAGACTATTTATAGACTGCCCATGTGCATTGACGTCTTTTTTTACTTCATCCAGGCTCCTTAGCCTGCCTAGTACCTCGTCCTCGAACTTGGAGTTGTAGCGTGGCTTTGGCTACCCCGGCCCTTGCCCTTCCTCATTTTGTTGTTTCCAAGAGAAATTTGGGTGGTTCCTCCACTCGGGGGTGTAGGATTGGGACATTGGGCCCTGGTTGTTGCGGTCACCAAAGGAATATAAAGCGTTGACTTCCTCATCTACAGTATCCACAGCCATCGTGGGTTGGCTAGAAGAGCCACCCACTTGATTCTTCATCATTCGCATCATATCAGCCATCATTTTCATCATATCAGGGTCGGTGGCATTGTGTGCGGGAGCCATGGAACAAGGGGGAGGGGTGTAGTTCCGGCCACAATGTCCACCTTTAGTGGAAGCTCGGTGGCGTGAATTCTCGGCGAGATGCTCAAACAGCGGCCATGATTCCTCGGGCGGCTTTGCCATGAACGTGCCCCCGCAAGAAGAACCGACGTTGTTTTGGCTTTGCTCCTCAAGCCCGGTGTAGAAGGCCTGAACTAGCTGCCAAAGAGGAACCTCATGATGAGGGCAGTCACGAAGCAGCTTTTGGAACCTCTCCCACGCCTCGTGGAAGGGCTCGTTGTCTTTCTGGGCAAACGATGTGATGCACCTTCTCATGTAGGATAACTTGGCGATGGGGAAGAACTTCTTGAGAAACTCGTTCTTCACCTCATTCCAAGTGATGAGCTCTGGCCGCAAAACGTACCACTCCTTGGCCTTCTCTTTGAGGGAGAAAGGAAAGAGCGTCCTCCTAATTGAGTCATCGGTGGTGGCAGGCGTGCGGAAGGTAGAGCACGTTTCAAGGAACGCGTCTATGTGGTGGTAGGGGTTCTCGTTCTCCATACCGAAGTATGTAGGGAGAAGCCCCAAGAGTGCTGGCGGGATGGAGAACTGTTGACCTGGCATCTGGTCAACTAGAGTGGCGATGGGGGAGTTGTAGTTCCCCGGTGTGAAGTACTCGTGAAGCGGGCGATGTGATGGTGGAACCTCTGGTGGCGGGTCGTTCTGTGCCATCTTGGCCTCTCGGTGTAGGTTGCGGCGAGCTTGACGCCTTCTTCTACCAATCTCGGGGTCATAAACCACCAAGTCGGTGCAAGTCGAACGCGTACAACGCATGCACAACTGTCACCTGTGCAAGCCACAAACAAACAACAAGGAGCCAAGTTAGCGAACCAATATGCAAGAGTAACACAAAGAATAAATAATAGCAATGGTGAGGGCAAAAGGAAAGGCTAAGCTACACTATCTAACTAGGCCGAGCGCCTCTATCCCCGACAACGGCGCCAGAAAGCTTGGTGCGTCTCCCCTAGTGGTGCTTTTACACCCCACGAGGTCGGAGTGCACGGGATATGGGATTGTGCTTTCAAAATTTATATGGTCCCACACTAACTACCTACGTCTACTAAGACACTACACCTGCAAGCGCACGGGGTCGTGTCGTAGTATAGGTGAGGCGGCAAGTACGGGGTCGATCTGCAAGGATAAAGGGGGCGCTAGAGTTAGACGGCGTGAGCTACATTCCTAGTGCAGAGAGTAGGGTTTTTAGGGTTTTGAGGTTGATTGTTGGTTGATTACACTAATGAGCAAGTAAGAGATGTGAAAAGGAAACTAAATTATGAAAGAGCAAGCAAATTAGTGAACTAAGTTATCAAACTAACTAAGTAGGAGCAAGAAGGCTACACTACTCTAGCAAGGCAAGGAGCAAAAAAAAGACTAAAATAATCACTAGCAAGAGCAAGAGCCTAAGTTAACACTGAAAAGTAAAACTAAGCAATTGACTAAGTTAGACTAAACCAATTGAACTAAGCTAGCATTAGCAAGCAAACTAAGCGATTAGGGTTTTAAGCAAGGTGATTAAGGTGGGTGGGCCGTTTGGGTAATGTCACTTTGATTTTAGTTGGGGGAGTTCATTAAACATGCATGGTGCTCAATTCATATATAGATTGCCAAACCAAACAACAAGGGAAATGCCATTAGAACATACCCTATACTACTAGTAGAAGACTAGGGTTAGGTGTAGTTCTAGTGAGATTGGCCAAATCTAGGTTTCTAGGGTAAGTGATAGTGGACAATTGAGGGTTGAGGGTAGAGATGGGAGTGGAGATGAAGGGGTTAATCCTCATGCCACTAGCCACTCTAGCCTTTAGAAGGCCCTAGGCAATTGCATCACTCTCACTTACACTAGCCACTTAAATCTCACACTCATTTGTAAGAGGAGGGGTGTGTATGTAGGAACAAAGGGGGCTAGCTAGGGATCCATTAATTGGACCTAGGAACCATTCCTAAGATTGCCACATACACCCCAATTCCTCCTAGAAATGAAGTGTCATCGAAAACCTCAAAACAAGCAATTCATACAAGAAGCACAAACCACATGCAATAAGGTAGAAAAAAAAGATGGAAGCAAGAAGTAATCATCATAAATATGAATTGAGTTCATTACAAGAATTTATCCCCCAACATGGTATCAAAGTAACATTTTAATCCCAAACAGCCCACCACAAGGGGGCTTAGCTATACATGATCATGAAAACACGAAAAGAGAGGGGTAGAAGAGGAAGAAACTCCATGAAGCTTGATGAAGTGGCCTTCTTCTTCACCTCCAAGCAGCTGCAGACGTACTCCCTCCTCCAATGGTGCAGGGGTGCATGAAAATGGTGGAATGGATGGATAGAAACCTAGAGAAACTAGGTTTCTATGGTGGAAATGAGTGGAAAATGGATGGAAATGGGGTTGAATGCAAGTAGATGGGTGGATGGGAGTAGTGGATGTAAGGGAGCAGCAAGGTGAAGGCTAGGGGGTGCTCTCTCTCGAGCCCTAGGAGCAACTAGTGCTTATATAGGGACTAGGGCTAAGTAGGGGTAGAATAGGAAAACCAGTGAAAGTTGTATGTGTTTTGGTGTGGTGGCACAGCCGTTCTGGGCAGCACGGCCGTGCTGGGTAGAAGTGGGCACGACCGTGGTGGAGGAGAACGGCCGTGTTGGCTAAGTGTTAATTCAACAGGTTGGTGGGTGAAAACAAAGGCTGGTAGCACGGCCGTGTTGGGCAGCACGGCCGTGTTGGGTACTAGGTAGAACGGCCGTGCTGGGTAGCACGACCGTGGTGGCGGAGTTTGGAGGAGGTCATTCTGAGCAACACGCCCATTCCATCTTCACCCAGCACGGCCGTGCTGGGCAACACGGCCGTGGTGGCTGCCTTGCTTGAACTTCAAAGATTTGTCGATCAACCTGTAAATTTTCTCAATTGCCAGCACGGCCGTTCCATGGCACCACGGTCGTGCTGGGGTCTTCTAATGCTAGCATGGCTTCGAACTTCATAATTCTTGGATGCCTTTGCTTGGAGACGATTCTTGGCCACTGGAGGTAGGTTGAGGGAGACTTTGGGACCTTCTTTGGGTCCCTCCTTGAGTGGGGGAACCCTAGAACTCCCTCTCTCTCTCTCTCTCTCGTCCATCTAAGCATGGTCCAAGTACCTGAAATACAGTGCAAAGAACATCCATAAGCGTATTTGCAATGATAATCATATTGGGGGAAAATACTTGTGATCTAACATGTTTAGATGCAACTTAAATACAAAATGGCACAGGATGGAGCCCTAAAATAGGGCTGCATCAGAGACTGATCACTATTTTTCATAAGGACAAACATATAGAGAAGAATTAGGAAAACTAATCATAAAGCCTTATTCAAGAAGGATATGACTTATCCTATTATACCAAGATCTTGGTTCCTACTTGAGGCCAAATAGTACTTTGTGTAATTGACATATGTGATGTGGTTTTCTTTTATTAGTAATGCTTGGTGGTTGGGACATTTAAAATTCAATATCTAGAGTTTTATTCAAGAAGTCATT
Organism: Alisma plantago-aquatica; assembly: GCA_963693085.1. Classification (NCBI taxonomy): domain Eukaryota; kingdom Viridiplantae; phylum Streptophyta; class Magnoliopsida; order Alismatales; family Alismataceae; genus Alisma; species Alisma plantago-aquatica. The sequence continues at coordinate 257,875,346 of OY856413.1, forward strand.
AAAGACATATAATTTTTTCACAGTCTATTTTTTGATGATTCTAGTGAGAGAATGGTTTTAATAGTAGGGGCCTTGATGACCAGACTAAAGGTCTCCAATAAGTCTATGCCTTCTTCTTGATGGAATCCTTTCTTTACTAGATGTGATTTTAATCTCTGTAGTCATCCATTTGCTTTGAGTTTGGTTTTAAAAACCCATTTACAACTCACAACATTCATATGTGGTTGTTGTTCAACTAAGCTCCAGGTTTTGTTTTTTCTATAACACATATCTCGGCTTTTGTTGCTTATTTCCATGCATTATGTTTAAGAGTTGACTACACATTCTTTGGTGTTAACATAACACTCATTGTTGTTAGATCATACTTGGGGTTTGGCTTCACTATACCACATTTTCTTATAGTGACCATGGGATGATTTGTCACAAATTCTTCACACTTGACTACAGCCTACAAGGGTATCATTTTGTGTGTCAACTTCTGTATTGAGACTTGATAAATCACTGGATTAAGTATGAGTAGTGTGTAATTCATTGTTCTCTATAGAGTGCTGAATGGGGACAACTAAAATAGAGGGATCATTATTGAACTATTGTTTAGACTCAAATATGGAATTATGCATATGATTGTGATTTACAATAATTTCTTCAACAATTTTAGGCATATCAATGTTTATATAATAGACATTTTCATCAAAAGGGTTTATGGTATCAACATTATTGACAGGAAGTGCATTACGTTATTCCTGGTTTGCATGGTTGAAGTCAGGTTTTCACTTTTGTTCAGTACCCTCATTGATATGAAACCAATAAGCATCCTCAAAATTTCTCAAGAATGAGAACCTGGAGAGATTATTAGTCAAGCCATGTTTGTATGGATATTAAAACGACATTTTATGTTGGTGTAGGCATCCATATCCTATGTCATGAGTATTGTAGCCTATGAAAGTACATTGTAGAGTCCTGGTTTCTAGTTCATAATTAGCATATTCACTCGAATATGGATAACAAAGAGTACCAAATATTCTCTAGTGTTTATGTATTGCATTTTCTTGATACAATAGTTGAAAAGGAGACTTATTATCATGTCCTAGTGATGGAACCAATTAATTGGATAGTTCTCAGTAGAAAAAAATTATGTCTAGAAATATTTGGGTAGCCCTTTTTCAAACATCATGGCCAATCCCTTCTCAACAACGTTCTTGTGTTTTCCCTAAACAATACCATTTTGTGATGGTTCATAAGGACAAAATCATTGATCAAGAATTCCTTTATCTAGAAAGAATTGTGTCAACGAAGCATTTACAAACTCACCATTGCCACCACTTTGAAAAACTTGAATAGGGGTATCGAATTGTGTCATTACCATGGTATTAAAAGAGAGAAAAAAGAGAGGGTACTTCATACGTAACAACAAACTGTATTGAGTATATTCATTAGTGAGAAAAGCATGGTAAATATTTTTTAAATAGAAGAAACATGAGCCTTGCATCGTATATCATAATGAACTTTACAAAATGGTCTGTCCAACCATATGTATGTGTGACAAATAGGTAGTTTCCTTCTCCTACTCAATTCACAACTATACAATATGGCTGACCCACTGCCAAAATCACTTTTGTAACATAAATATAATGGTAATGTTAGGTCACTTGGGATAAGTGGGTGATAGTCTCTATTAGTATATATATGCTTTATTGTGTGACGTTATCTTATTCCTTTTGTTATGTTCTTTAGACTTGTCTTGTCTATAGCCTTTTTTTGTCCTATATTGCTTACTTCTATTTTCTGGCTTACTCTCTTATCTTATAAAAGAGAGACCATTGTATCTTATTTTAGAGATCTAATAAAAGTTTTTCATTCTATATGGTATCAGAGTACTATGATCCCCCTAAATCTATCTTCCACCTTCTCCTTCCCTAGCCCTAGCCTCCACCTAATTATCCTTCCTCCAACCTAGCCGTCATTGCCCCTCTTTCCCTTCTTTCTCATCTCTACCCACTGCTTCCTTCTCTCTTCTTCTATCTCGCCTCCTCTTTTTTCCCTAGATACTACCCACACCACCACCCAACTACCACCACCCACCATCATTCCATGTGCCTCCACCACCCACCATCACCAGGTGCTATCACCACCACACCCCACCACCCATCTCACCCTCCACCCAGTTCGCTTGCCACTGCTACCACTACACCCCACCACCACCCATCCCACAACCACCATCTTCCTTCCCCCACACCATGTCTACTGTTTCCACCATCAATGGCACCACCACCACCACACGGCAACATCTTTTCCATCTATCCTATAACCTTGTATCCTTCCCTTTTCCTAGCCTCTCATCATCTTTGGGAAATTTTTTAAATATAACACATTGATGTTCTAACCGTTATAAGTTTTCAATCTACCTGCAACTCATGGTGGAGTTACTACTTCTCCATGATGGCTGGGTTTTTTCTCTAATCTGATCTGCCTCTCTATGGTTTTTTTTGTAATCTGATGCTTCAGATTTGCTACTATTGCCTATTTCCCCACTACATGTTTTGTCAGATCTGCTACTCCATGCCTTCTACTGCCCATGAGTTGGGTTACTACTTAGATACTACCTACTAACTACTACTACTACCTAATTCTAGCTACTATTGATCTTGAGTTGGGTCCCTTTTGTTTGCTTCTACTTCTTGCCTACATCTGGCATATCCTTATAATGACTTTTGTTGACTTGCTTCAGATCCTATGCGTCACTACTGTGAAGTTGGATGTCTCCAACTTCCACACTTGGTTTGCGACCTTCGAGCTCCATGTTAAAGCTCATGGTCATTACTTGCATCTTACCTCTAATGTTCTGGATGTACCTATTGAGAATGACAATGACATAATTAAGAGAGCTTATGATCTACGGTCTAAGGAGGATTTTGGTGTCATGGCCTAGTCGGTCAATAGTTCTAATCCAAAAATTAGTTAGTCACTTCTTCGTCTGTGGACTGCCAAATCCATGTGGGACCAGCTCTCACATGTTTAATCTCATAGAAAAACTCGAAGAAAGTATTTGAAATTTTCAAACAACTGACTAAGAAGGAGTATTTTACTACTGACTATGTGAAGGATTACTATAACTAATGTTGTACTCTCTGGGATGACACTAGTACATAATCAGCCTTTAGTGTCGGTTATTTAAGGCCTTTAGTGTCGATTTCTAAGCAACACCTATGTGGGCGCTGCTAAAAGCCCAACCTTTACGTGTCGGTTCTCAAACCGATGCCACAACCCTTCACGCGCCACCGAAAACACACCTAAAATGCGCCAGCAAGGGGTATAGGCATCGGTTATCCGCTTCGAAACCGACACTGAATCACCCACTTACACGGCCGTGCTGGCCAGCACGGCCGTGGTGTCTGGTCTCATTAGGGAAATCAATGTTGGTTACTAGTATGGCAACTGACATTGTAACCGTATATCGTCAGTTTTATACAGATATCTGACACGTATTTTATGCTGGCCAGCACGGCCATGGTGTAGGGAAATCAACATCGGTACTAGTATGGAAACTAACACTGTAACCGTATGTCGTCGGTCGTATACAAATAACCGACGCCTATGATTTGATTTTTTTTTCTGTCAGTCTGCAGACCTGCTGTGGCTGGTCGTAGGATGAGAAACCTGCAGTTCAGTTATGAACTGTAGGTTTTACGACATCCATTGTTATCAGCCAACAACATGCCACAAACCTGCAAAATTAACATGATGGACAAATTATTATATATGTGATTCACACTCATGTATAAGAAATTTAATTCATATTATTTTTTCATCACACGCATGTTGAAACCAGTAGCAACCTGCAGTTCCATTTGTTTCATCTCTTTTCACATTCAGACACATGTAGAAATATTCATGTATTGATGATTTTCACACACATATGACAATTCATAAAAATTTATTCACATTCACACAAAATTAATTATGAGAAAAAATTTATTTTATTCATCATCATCATCAAAATCATATTTAAAAATTCCCACTCTTTGTAGGGCTTTTGCCCAATCTTCTCTTACAACATCTAATTCATCTCTCGTATAGGGAGCATGTACATCAAAACGCTTTGCACCTATGTTGAAGTCCTCAGTTTTAAAGACCTACAAAGAGAATGACATACATACATAATTATAATAATATATAATAAGATTCATATATTTCATATTATCTAACGAGACTATGTATAATACCTGTTGTATGTTATTGATTTCCAATACAATATGTTTGATGATTAGGTCCATAAATCACATCACATAGTAGGCACATGCCCAACCGTTGTCTTGTGTAGCACACTATAAATTGAAACATACAAAATATTCAAAAATACAAATAAGCACACTTCACATAAATAATATATACATTGGAGTCAGGCAATTACTTTCACATTCTTCCAAATGAGTGTCAGACTTTTTTTCCTGAGGACCTTTCCTCCAGCTTTTTTGTACTCTTGTAAAGCCCTATATATGTTAATGTAACACATTAAATTGCATAATTAAATAGTAATGCAGTAACATATTTTTACAGATATAAAAACATAAAATATCTCTCACGAGAATAATAGCCTTTTGATTGCATGTCCATATACATCAAACTCACTCCCCACATGATCTAGATAATAGACGGTGAATGTCTTGGGCACAATAACTAATAACTCCGAATGCTTAGAACTACTGGTAAGAAAGTAGAAAATTAATAACTCAATATCCGCAATAAAAATGTAATTATCTTAAGTCCAAATTACAAGAAAAGTAAACTTACTCGACATTGAAAGGAGCTATTATCATCGTCTTATTATTTTTACCAAAATATTCAAAAGCATCACAGCAGTTTGAAGTAACTGAACCAGGGTCTGTATCTACAAGAATAATCAAAGATGGAACCAAAAATCCCACATGGGAAAACCCAAAATCTTTACATGTCCTGTATAAGTGGATGCAAAACATGTATTACGTATGCATTAATATATAAGAAACCAGATTGCCGTATATAAAACAAGGTATATGGATGTATAAACCAGATTGCCGTATGCATTAATCTCACCATATCCACATCTCTATCATAGATGTGTTCAACCATTCATACTTAAACAACTCCAAAATATCTTGTATAAATATGTTGTTTCCGAATGTTTGACCTGCATTAATACATATCCAGAACTTTTATTACGTATGCATTAATATGTATGCTAAACTTGTATAAATAGATTGTTATCGTATGATTTACCTGCATCATTCTCCGGAATAGTAACATTTATGGGGCAATTTAGATTATGTTCACCGATCCATACTGCCACACTCCTACAATTAGGACCTATCGAGACGTGTAGGTCCCTTGGAAGCCAACTTGGTAGTCGAGGAGGTGGAGGCCGAGATGTAGTGGGTCTCGTCTTTTTGACCTGTATATATAATTTCATATCAATTGACTCATATATATATATACACTAACAAAGTAAAGTAATGAAAATTTATCATACAATATCAGTATACAGGACATCCGCTTCGAGCCACAGTATCACTCCGCCTACTGCCTCACCAAGTGTTTCAGCATCTGGGTGTGCATGAGGCAGTGCAAGATCCGTCCAGCCAGTGAGTATATGTATGGGGCTCACACGTACCATGCCATCTGGTACTGGACTCCCATGAAACATGCACCCTTTAAGGGGTGGGTAAGCCGATGCATCTGCAATGATATATCCTTCACTTTGTAGTCGGCATGGCTTCAACCCCTACAAATTTACATAATTAAAGAATTTTATATGCATATATACACAAACATATCATCTTGAATAGACTAGCTATTATATATGCCATAAAAATACTTACAGAGGATGTGCTAGGTGGGTCTATAGGATTACTCCCAACCTCTGCAGTACGAGGAGTAGGAGAAGAGAGGTTCGCCACAGGTACTGTTTGACTGGTAGTCTGAGACGCCTGCCACTTGTGAAATGCTTCCTCGAGTCTTTTATCAACTGCTTCCTGGAGTCTTTTATCCACTGCTTCCTCGACTCTCCTATCAATTAAGGGATCTACCTATACATGGATAAAAGAAATGCTAGTTGCTGATTATTGAATTCCCTTTCGCAATAAGTTACCTCAGCTTGTGAAAGTCCCGTTTTTGGGACAAGTTTACGCTGGGATGGCCCAAAGAACGCTTTGATGCCCACACCAGTGCCTACACCCCTTACACGTCCAGGATGCTCTGAGTTACCCATAGAAACTATCAGTTCATCCCTTGTGCCCTAAGGGATGAACTTGCCTTCCTTCCTCTACTCGTGCAGCTCCCGCTAAGCACCATCAACAAAAATTCATAAGTAAACATAACAATAATCAATATCGATAGATTGCTCTAAGAGTTTAATTTTGACCATTTTTGCATCCGCCTCAGTGGTTGCAGGCTTCGGTATCTCTCCCTTCTTATTTTGCCTCCCAGCTATCCACATAACATGATGAGGCAGAGGTGCGGAAGCAGCAGTAGAGGACTCTGCAGTCTCCTGAGTAGCAGTAGGCTGAGTAGACTCAGCCTGTAGTCTTTGGCAAACGCCTGCATATCCTCTTGGACCCATTGTGTGGTCGTGCACATTCAGTGCATGTCTTTCTCATTGAGCATCGCTCTTAGCCTAGTTAGTTAGCACGTTGATTTGGTTAGTAACATTAAAGGTTAATCTTGAATAGGTGAATACATAAAAACGTATATTAATTAAATTGGGAGTGGCGGCTCTTAATACCTTGAATTCATCTATTTTTCTTTGGGTAACAAACTCCTCCCATTTTCTGGGGTCCAAGTAGTTCTATTGCTGTGTGGCTTCCTTCTTCCTATATTTATTTTTTAAAGAGAATACAAATAAAAATTATTAGTGTAAAGTTAGCGAAATACTGATCAATGTCTAGAATTGGAATCTATCAAGAACCTATTCTCAACATTGCGTATGTAATCTTGGGTGAGATTGATCCTATAGTTTCTTAGGACCCTCCCACAACATTGCATCACACATTTACGATGTAGCTTTTCATCTAGATCAAATATGCTCTGCAAATTAAATAGAATTGCTATTAACTAGTATCCTAAAAATTAGTAATCTACACAAATAGAATTACAAATAATAATAACTCACGCATAGTTCCTTCCATATGTGGTCTTTCTTCTCCTTAGGAATTAAATGCCATGATTCTAGGATAAGACTGCAATGGCTGCGAGTAAGAACCCCAAGATATGAAACAAATGAGTTGCGGTTCACTCCATATGGATTTCCTGCCTGATCGAAATCCACAGCCAATTTGGGTCCATTGCCCCTTTGCTGTATTAACTTGTTCATCATTGTGATGCCCCTCACTTTCTCAATTTTATTTTGCTGCTCATCAAGTGCTGTAATTTCTTCAGGGGGTACATCACCAACCTAAAATTTGATAAAAAACACACTTACATAATATAATTATAAATGAACATATAGGGATATATTCTTAAAACTTACATTGTCATCTGGTGCAAGCACGTCCTCACCCTCACGGTGATCATCAGCACGGTCCTGATCAGCCATCTGATACAAGTATTAATACTTACACTTCAACAATTCATCACATTTGCAACATTATATACAAGTTCTAGCTTTATCACTCATACTCGTCTTAATACTAAACTTCTAGGGTTTTCAAGAAGTCATCCTTTGTTCAACATCATAAGAATTACGTAATTCAGTAATCCATCAACACAACCCTAAATAGGGAATATTGCCACCTCACACTGATCCTTATGTATATATCATATTCAATTTCAGTAAGACTCAACAAACACTTGTATAATTCATTCTAATACAATTCAAATATGATTTTATAATGTCAATTCAATTCCCAAGCATATTGACCACTGACCTGATTTTTAGGCAATATTCACATGAAATAGCATAGTCATATCCATAGAATTTCCCATGGACCGTCAATTAATCTAGGGAATACTCAACTGCCACTCCTCTCTATAGAGTTCAAACATAATTAAAAAATTAGGAAAGTTTAACAAGACATCCAAAATGGAGTTTCCAAAACATAATTAAAATTTCAGATCAATTGGATATACCAATAAAAAGATAAAATTCAAATACTAGACTGCTATATTTCAGTTTGAATACATGGCCGATTGAGTTTAACTTGGGTAAAATCGGCCGACAAACAACTCAAAAAATTCTTCCAACTAATATCTAATTTCTCTAAACCATGTACAAATTTCAACTAAATCCTAGTTGTATATAAAATGCTAAAAATCATTTAGTACACGACTATATTGATCAAATTTTGTATTCATATGTTACTAAAACCCTAATTTTTGTCGATTAGGATTTTCAGTTCTCAAACCCTAATTATGTGAATCAAATATGTTTAAATCTTCTCATTAGTTTTAAAACATAATGATTAGATTACCATAATTAATCAAGCTTTAAACAATGTAATAATGCATTCATCAACTTGATGAATCTACATATCAAAACTTTTGAGTGGTTGAAGTAGTGAAGAAGTAGCTTAAAACTACCTAGAATTCTAAAACTTGAACCGGCCGAGAGAGGATAAATATTGTGTAGAATTGATATGTGAGTATGTTGTAAACGTGAGTAATTCTGTGTAGAACAAAATGCAGTTTGTCATAGAACAATATAGAATACTGATGCATGTAAACCACACATATAAAAAGAAAGCACACAGCCACAACCATAGGATTAATGGGTGTGCCTGTGATACAGGAAAAGCAAAAATAGGGGGAAAGGTCAGGGGAAAACCTGATAATGGGCGTGCAGGAGGCTGGTCGTCGAGCAAAATGGCTCTGGGCAGAGAGCTGGTCACTGGCGTCGGGCAGAAGGTCACCGGGAGGAGAGCTGTGGTCGGGCGGTCGTCGGGCGGAGAGCTCTGGTCGGGCGGTCGCCGGGCGGAGAGCTCTGGTCGGCCGATCACCGGGTGGAGAGTGGTCGCCGGCAGTGGCTGACAGAAGCAGACGACGGTAGAGGCAGAGGCAGAGGCAGTGCAGCAGCGGAGGCAGAGGCAGAGCAGCGGAATCGTCGGAGCAAAAACCCTGATCAGCGGAAATGAATGAAATAGAAGAGGAAGAGTCTGCCTCATGCTATTAAGTTTACTATAGGTGTCGGTTGCTAACAACAACCGATAATAAAAACTATACGTGTCGGTTTGCACCAAAACACCGACACTAAAGGGAGGCAAAAATTTTCGTGGTTATTCGTGTGAAAACGCAATGGCATCAGTTATTGTCACAAAACCGACGATAAAATGTGAGCAAATTTCTGTCTCGCAGAAAACCTTTCGTCGTCAGTTTTTGTTTTAAAAACCGACGATGTATGCTAATTTTTGGAGGCAATTTTTTTCGTTGGAAAATTTGGTTTTGGCGGTTACTTTTAGGTGTCGGTTTATTAATAAGGAACCGACACTGAATAAAAGCGGTACCCGTGTCTGGTCACCCTTCAGAGATTGATGTCGGCTTATTTTATACACCGACACTGTATGGTTTAGGTGTTAGTTTACAATTACAACCGACACCATTAAAAGTGATGTTATAAGCCATTTCTGTACTAGTGTGAGTTTGAGGTTTATCACCCTCTCTCTGCTGAAATACAACACCAACGTAGTGAACTTCAACTAGTGCAATTTCTTGCAGCTTACCCCACTTATTCTCGGGAGTGGTAGATCAAATATGTCCAGTGAGCCATAGCCTATTTTGTGTGACATCCTCAAATGGGTTCAATGTCTCCCCTCTATCTCACCTTTGATACCCAACCACTATGATGCTACTTCTCTAGTAGTTTGCTCAGGATACTCCTTCTGTGGCTGAGGTCGTGATCACTCTACTACTAAACCTAGTTGTGATGCCTCTTTGTCTGGCCCCAATCAATCTTCTTATTAACAACAATATTGTCACTTCTATAAACACACAAACCATATTGAAGACCGTTGTTCGATCAAGCATGGTAAGCCTGCATGGGCGAATGAGGTAGCTACTGATCAACCTAATTCCACACCATCCTCTTCATCTCTGCCATCTGTAGATTGGATGTGCTCCGAGTTCAAAAATCTACTTTAGGATCATCTTGCTCCCTCCACTGTTGATGCCTCTACTAATCAAGATACTACCCTTCTTACCTCCTTTGCACCTTATGGTAAAAATAAATTGGTGGTTGACTCTGGCTCCACCTCTCATATCTCTAGAAATTCTTCATTATTTTCTGAACTTCATAAAACTTCTTTTGTTCCCCCTATTACACTTGTTGGTGTTTTCACAGGCCCTTGTTTTTTTTATTTGGAATATATGTACTATTGTCAAACTATAATTGTGCTTATCCCTTTATGTTCTAAAATTTCTCTTGAATTTGTTATATGTTAGTAGAAGTGTGAAGAGCCTTCAGCGATCTATTACTTTTGAGCCATATGATGTTGTTTTTCATGATTTGTGCATGCGGACGGGCATTAGTTCGGGCCATGATGGACCATATGGGTTATAATACTTGGATACACCAAAGACAAATACTCTATTAACTGCATCTATGGAAGAACTCCAATGGAATTATGTACTGCGACATCAATCTCCTACCAAATTGAAGCATTTAATTCTTACTATTTCATATTTTGTTTTTCATTGTGAAACTTGCCAGTTGTGCAACCAAACTAGTACAATTTTTTCTAAAAAAACATTTATTGATTCAAAACAACATTTTTATATTGTGCACACTAATTTTTGGGGATCCTATTATGTTCCAAGTATTTCTAGATTTTGGTACTTTATGAGCTTTATTGATGATTTTTTTCTAAGAACTACTTGGCTATTTTTTTAAAATCAAATTCACATGCTAGAAACTATCACCTCCTTTTTTTAGATCCATACCCACTTTAACAAACCCATCTAGGTTTTTTGCACTAATAATGCTCTTGAATTTGTGCAATCAACTGTCATCCTGTTTTGTTGCAAGCTGGGTACTATGCATCAAGATTCATGTTCTTACACACGACAACAAAACAGGGTTGTGGAGCGCATGAATCCACACCTCCTAGAAGTTTTCCATACGCTTCTTTTTCATTATAATGTACTCCAAATATTTTGGCCTAAATCTATCTCGACTTCATGTTACCTGATTAATTGCATGCCCTCTTCTGTCCTTGGCAATCACTTACCTTATCAAATACTATACCCAATTCCCCACTTTTTATTGTACCTTTCAGATTTTTGGAAAGATGGGCCTTTTCAAAAACATGTGTCCTAGTTTGCAAAACTTGACCCTCAATCTACCAAATGTTTTTTCTTGGGTTACTCTCAGATTCAGAAAGTGTGCAAGTGCTATGAACCCTCTACAAAGAAATAGTTTTTTTAGTGTTGTTGTGGTCTTCTTTGAGTACATGCCATACTACTCTTTAGCAGGTTGTACTCTAACATCTGATCTATTGATTGATACACCTCTGTCTGTGTTCATTGATGCTGACATGTCTTCTATGGATGTTGCATCGTCCCTGTCTCTAAAAGTGTATAAATGATGACCATAAGCTAGAAGTCCCTCCATGCCACCTCTGTCACCAAATCCTCAATCCTCCTTGATAGATCCACCTCCACCTCAAGTATTTTTTGATTTATATGTGCCTATTAGTCTTTGAAAAGGGACAAGGTCTTGCACTCAACATCCTATTGGCAATTTTTGTTTAACTACCAATATGGGAACAAACTTTTCCCATTGTACGTCGGCTTTATTTGTTGTATCTATTACTAAGAATGGTGCTCAGGCTTTACAACATCCTGCATTGTGCCAGGCTATGGAGACTGAAATGCAGGCTCTTACAGATCGACATGTGTGGTACTTTGTTGATGCCCCTGCTGATTGTTCACATGTCAGTTGTCATTAGATCTTTACTATAAAATATCAACTAGACGGTTCAATTGGGCGATTGAAATCTCTCCTTGTTACCAAAGGTTATACCCAAACGTATGGAGTTGATTAATTTTAGACTTTCTCTCCTATTGAACGTCTGAATTATGTTTGTGTTCTTATCTTTGTGGTTGTAAATTGTGATTGGCCTTTGTTTCAATTGGATGTTAAAAGTGCCTTTTTATATGATGACATGCACAAGGAGGTATACATGGAGAAACCACATGTCTTTGTTTCTCAAGTGTATAGGTTGCACAAAAATATCTATAAATAGAAATAGAGTACACATTCCTAATTTGACAAACTAAGTATTATTCTTCAGAAATTTAGCTTCCGCTGCTCTCATTTTGATCACTCGATGTTTATTAAGAAAACTTCATTTGGCCTTGTAATTCTGATTGTTTACACTGATGATATAATTTAATCTAGGAGTGATCGAAAAGTCATCTAGGATACTAAAGCATATCCAAGAAAACACTTTGTTACTAGGAATCTGGGAAAATTAATATATTTTTCTGGGTATCAAAGTTTCTCGCTCTTCCTCAGGTATTTTCCTATCTTAGAGGAAATATGTTCAAGATCTATTTTCTAAAGCAAGAATTTTTGGAGAAAAACCCACTACTCCCCCCTTGAATCCTAATACCAATCGGGATGATGATACCTCTCTTCCATACCTAGAAAATATTGCTAATTAGTTGGTAAACTTATATATTTTACTATTACAAGGGTGATATAACTTATTCAGTTGGCTTATTCAAAAGATACTTGGATAAACCTAGACATTTCCACTAGATGTTGTGTGTCATATTTTGAAATATCTAAAAAATTCCCCAGGGAAAGGCTTATTCCATAGAAGTCATGGACATTGTCAAATCACAGTGCATTCTGACTTAGATTATGCTGGTAGCAGGATAAATAAAAAATCTACTTATGGTTATTGTACCTTTGTGGCAGGTGATATTGTTACATGGCACAACAAGAAACAAACTATAGTAGCTCGGTCTAGTATTGAAGATGAGTATAGGGTTGTGGCTCATACTACTTGTTGTCTGTTATGAGTCCATAGTCTTCTGAAGGTGTTTGATATTTTAGAAAATCCTATTCTTATGCACCGTGACAATAAGGAAGCGGTATATATTACCAGTAATCCAAGTTTTCATGAGAACACAAAACATATTGAGGTGTATTTCCATTTCATCCGAGAGGCTATCTTTCTTGGGAATATCTCTTCTCCATATACTCACACTTCTAATCATGTGTCCGACATCTTCACAAAACTTCTTCCCATGGAAAGATTCACTACCATGGTGTACAAGTTGGGCATGATTGATATCTATTCTCTATCTTGAGGGGGAGTATTAGTGTGTGTGCTTTATTGTGTTATGTTATTTTAGTCCTTCTATTATGTTCTTTAGACTTGTATGGTATTTATCCTTTTTATCCCATATTGACTAGTTCTATTTTCTAGCTTACTCTCTTATCCAAAAGAGAATCCATTGTATCTTCTTTTATAGATCTAATAAAAGTTTTTCATTCTACAGGCTCCAAGTACTAGTGGGAGTCTATTAGTATGTATGACCAGGGAGCTTGTCATCCGATGATTGTAATGAGGCACAACGTAATTGATTCAATAATAATAAAGGAAATTATGTTTATTATGTTTTGTTTAGTTATGACATAATAAAGTAATACATGTCTAAAGAATGATGTTACTCAATGACATATGTCTTCAGGTTTAGGACCTAAACAATGAAATCATATGTATAAGAGTATACACATTCTTGTTTTTTCCCTAGTCAGATATATTGTTTAATAAAAATAGACAACTATAATACATAAGAGTAGATTGTGTGTTGACTTATGATAGAGTCTCATAAATCATGATACTGGATATCAAGTCAAATACATAGGTAGTTGCTAGGGAATAGTGTATCAGACAGACCCACCTTGAGAGTGATACATGGAACCATTATGTGGTAGTCAGAATAAGCTGTCAAACTAATAGTAGTGATTGTGGTTCTCAGACCTGAAATCACTACATTCATCACATGTATCATTAAATTTTGACATCATACAAGGTAACCTTGAATAAGGGTTTCCTTAAAGGTGGTGCTTGGGTATGTTGTGGCACATGGGGATTCACTGTGAGTGATGTAGATGAGATTTTTCCCTACTTCTAGAATTGATATTCTGTCCACTTGATAAGAAAGACTAAGAAACACATGGCCTCCTCATGTAAGTAATATATGATATGTGAGCTCACTTGTATCTCAACATTTTTTTCTAGTTCTAGAAACATAGATTGAGTAGTAAGTGGATGACAAGTCCATGCCTCACATTCAATATGGATATTTGAGACAACAGAACTATGTGATCATCATAAAACTGATTAGGAATTGTAGGCCGCAGTTGTTTTCAAACTTTCCAATTACTCAAATTGCATGAAATGTGTCTAGATACTGCTCATTGTTTGCGATGTCATAATCTAGTTATGGATATTCACTGCCAACATAATTTCTATCCTATAGGGTCACACACATAGGATGCACTTGGAATAGGAATTACTCATAGATAAGGTTTAACTTAATTACTAAAGTATTTTAATAATAAAATGAAGAAACACTGGATGTGAGTCGTGTTGGGTTTTAGGGGAGAAAGAGAATGCAACGAAAAAAAAATTTCTTCTCCCAAACCCAAAATAAAGGAAACGCGTCAACTTCTATACAATAGGAAGGATGGTTTGTAGAGGCGTACCTTGTCCTGAGGCTTGCTCGCCGACGTTACCTTACAGCTTGCACGGTCTTCACCTCCGATCTTGGACGGTGTCTGTGCAACTCCTGGTCTCACCGGGACTGTGGGGATTGACAGCTGTCCTCCGAGTGACAGAAGTCTCCCGCCTCTATAGTCGTCCACACAGACTGCCTGGAACTCCGATCGCCTTGTCGCACAAGGCACCAGAAGGAGTCACACCCTCCTGTCGGTGTACAAGTCACTGACACACTCTCCTTCCACTAGTCACTTTTCTGCAGTTGTCTTTCCCTTGCTGTGCCTCCCTTATCGGGTAGCACTTGCTCGGGCTCTCCTAGTTCCCAACCAGAGAGAATGACAACTTTGCAGAACAACTGGTGTTCTGAGTTGTACTTTTAGAAGCCCCCAATACCCCTATATATACGAAGGTCATGGGACAGGGTTCTCTACCCCGGGCAATGCGGGATTAAAGCAGGAGTAGAAGGGTTTGAGATTTTCCACAAAACAACCAATTGTGCCAGCTAAACCGATCGTTTCAAGCATGAACCGATCGGTTGGGGACCTGAGCCGATCAGTTCACACCTGAACCGATCAGTTGGGGAACCTGAGCCAATCGATTCACTTCTGAAATGATCGATTCACTTCCCTGGTCAGTTCCCGATTGACTTTTCCTCTTTTGTTTTGAATTGATCCAATTACCAATTCTTATTCCAATAAAATTAGACAAGTGAAATGAAAATAAATTTATCACCAACCTGACTTTCCCAACTTGCTCATTTGGACCAGTTGAGTCAATCGGTTCAACCCTTGAACTGATCAGTTCAGTCTGTCCTGAGCCGATCGGTTCATCACATGAGCCAATCGGTTGGGAGTGCAGACTGTGTAAAATCAGCCAATTG